>NC_061160.1:22095913-22101931 GCF_022113875.1 Hydra vulgaris | reverse complement strand
TATGACTTTTAACTTTTTCAAGTTATAATTAAGTGCTACCTAAAATTAATTAAAGCAATTTTTTGAAAATTTTAATTTTAAAGACAATATTCAATGCCATTTGAACAAAACTAGTCTATTTATATCTTTAAAAGGTGGTGTACCCTCTTTTTAAATTTAGTTCAAATATTAAAATACCAAGTCTATATCATATTTTCACTATTATATCATATTTCACTATATGATATAGACCAAGTCTATATCATATTTTCACTATTATGTGCTTTAAAAGTGAAAACAAAACACATTTATTGAGATTAATGAAATTTCTTACTCTTTAGCAATGTCATAGCAACGGGTAAATAACTTATTTATCAATTAGATCTAGTTGATTACCTCTTGTAGTTTTTACATATTTATGAAAAAGAAAATTTT
This sequence comes from Hydra vulgaris, assembly GCF_022113875.1. NCBI lineage: Eukaryota > Metazoa > Cnidaria > Hydrozoa > Anthoathecata > Hydridae > Hydra > Hydra vulgaris. Next base: position 22,101,517 of record NC_061160.1, on the reverse strand, counting down.
AAAGCATTAGTTGTTGGATCTACTTTGCTTCTGCAACTGTTATACAAGTTAATATATGCTTTAAAAACTTGTACTTGGTTTTAGGGGTGAGGACTTTTTTTTTTATAGATTCCCCCCCCTCCTCATTTTATCCTCATCTCTTGGGTATGACAGAAAAAAAAAAAAGTTGTTAAAAGTAAACCATATAGTGGTTATATTCTCGAAAAATTCAAGTGTATTGGCCATTATCAGAAAAAAACAGGTTTTTTTCCGATAACAGCCAGTATTCAAGGTTTAAAATGGAGGTTGATGGTCAGATCAAATATTCAAAGTTTAAAATGGAGGTTGATGACTGATGGTTAAAAAATATCAGGAAAAGGGAGATAAAAGTTTTGCATTATAACCAATAAGTCATAATGCAAAACTTTGTTCGAGTGGTTTTAAAAAAAGCATGAGAAATCCTGTAATAGCTGTAGCTTACCATGGCACAATATGAAGTTACTTATCATAAGTTTTGATTGAAAGACAAAGTCAAATAAAAATTTAAATAAAATTCTGGTTAAAGAACCTATAAATAAAAAAGTTATTTATTTATGACAGTTATAATAGAAATTAAACTCATTATTCAAGGTTCGACAAACCTTGAAATAATTAGAAAGTATTTAAAAAAACTTTTACTACAATAAGACTTCTTGAAATATCTGTTTTCTCTTCGATTGTGAATTGCAACGTTATTTTGCATTTTCAAAATGGTTGAGTTTCTTCAATTGTTTACTATGTAAATTAGTTTTTGAAAAGATAAAAAACTTATATCCAACATGCCAATTAAATCAACTGATGTTAACAAAAATCAAAGAAAACATGTATGACCCATGGTTAAAAAATGACCCATAAAAAGGTTATTTAGACATTGAGAAGGAAAATGTTGAACTTTTATGGTTGGGGTAGTTTTTAGTAACTTTTTGTAAAATAAACTTTTGGCATTTTTGCGGTCAAATTATTAATCAAATTATTAATTTCTTTTTTAGTGAGATTTTTTAGTCTTTCTAATCTAAATATGTTTTACTTACAAGATAAGTTATATGACGTTTCTTTAAATAATGGCTATACTCGATTTATGGGATAGCATAAATATGGGCTAATTTTGTCTATGGTATTCATACCAATTAAGCGCCCGGTGGGAAATGAACGAGCGACTGTTATATTCTAGTGAAATATAAGAATATTGAATAGCTAGCTTTATAGCAATTTTTGAAAGTAATTTATTTTTTCTCACGTAATTAGTCGTTATTAATTATGTGAGAAATCAATACAGTATTAATTAATTAATAATTACTGCTTTAGTGATTAGTAACATTAGTAGCAATGACGCGTGCAGACTTTTACTCGACTGAAATGTGGCAAATACCCAACTAGCCAACTATGCTCCACAAAAAATCCAACTATAACTTGAAAACCACTTTCTTTGGGGGAAGGGGGGTCACAAAACCCGTAAAATCCCCTCTGGACGCGAGTTGAGTAAAGTTTGTTTACAAAACCGTCTGCAACTATAGTAAGTAAAAATAGTAATGAAAATAACAATATGTAATGATGATCAAAATAATATTAATAAATCTAATAATGCTATTACTACTACTAATAATCATAATAGTTTAGTGTAAAAATAGAAATCGATTTCTATTTTTACGCATACTGCGAGTATCGCTATCTTTATTGTTACGAACATTGCTAGCTCGTCGCTATAGACCAGGCAGTAGTCACATTAAGTATTTATAGCATATGTATTTACCCAATTGGTACTTCTAGATTCTATTTCGGATTTAAAACCTTTATAGACACGTGTTTTTCACGATCCAGACGTAAACCAAAAGCACGTCTATATTACGGGCAGTTTTACTCGAGTTTAACACGTGTTTTTTGAGGTTTTAAAATCAAATTTAAATGTCGCATATTTTATCAGTGGTTTCAGATTTCTTTAGGAAATTTATATAATATAATACTACGTGTCTGCAACGGTGAAACCATTAGTATTTAACTGGTGTTTATGGTAAATAGTAATAGTTAATTTCACGGAATGAAAACCATTCTTGGCACGTGTTATTCTTTTCGATTTAGAAGGTTTTAAACACGCAACAGAAACCAAAAGGAACTTTTTTTTGAGTTTTGCCGGTTGACTTATATATGTATACCCCTACAATACAGTATGCATCCCATTTAAATATTTATAATAACTAATTGGTATATGTGATAGTCGCCAGCGGGTTGGGTGGTAATCACATATACCACTTAAGTATTATAAATACTTATATTTACCTGTGTAGCTATCACATGTTGCGCTGATCAAATTTCTTGTCGGGTCTCTAAAGTTTTATTGAAGATTTTATCCTCAAATTTTCAAAGTATGTTTATCAATTTATTTACGAGAGCTGTAGCTAGAACTATAAAATTAAAGAATAAACAACTTAGTTTGAACGTAGTTTGTCAAACTGACACAAGAAATAAATCAATATTTGTACGTATAATGCTACCATTTGGAATTTACCTATTATTTGAAAAATTATTTAAATTGTATCCTGGAGTAACTATTTTGCTACCGTTCAGAAAAATTTTTTGTATTTAGAGCAAACTTTATTCAAGATATCCTTGTTTTAACTAAGGTAAGACAGATTATGCTCTGATTAAAAGTTATATCTCGACTAAAAAGATAATGACTCGACATCAAAAAATACAACTTTCAATAGAATTTTCATATATAAAAAATTAATAACAAGCTTTGAGACAATAAAGATAAAAACTAAGGTTTAATGAGGGTATCATCATAAACTTTTGATTTTTTTAAAGTTTTTTCCATAATTTGTAGCCCTATGAAATAATTGAATACAGTACTTGTATACTCTGAATACAGTAATTGTATACAGTGAACTCTGAATCCGTGTTTTAATAGTGTTGCAATAACAGTTTTGGATATTCTTGGAACGCAAGTTATATCTTTATAAATAAAGTTAATTTGGAAATAAATTAGTAAATTTTAATTTTATATTTGAACATAAAACTAAGAATATCATAGAAATTGAGATTATTCAAGTTCCTCATACTTTTCGTCACATCGCTATTTTTCGTCACATCGCTATTTTTCGTCACATCGCTATTTTTCGTCACATCGCTACGATTATTATCTGCGTATATAATAAAATGTTTTATATGTATGGTTTTGCAAATTTGGTTATTAATAAATTACTGTCACTGATTATTTTTGTTTGTGTTTTTGACTATGAAAAAGACTAAAGTAAAGTTTTTTAGGAACAAATATCAAAAAATGACATAGATATTTATAATATAATGTCTATTGCAGGTGATATTGAAGCTGATATTGCAGATGTTTGGCTCAATGATCTCTTATTGATTGATCTATTGTTTTGACCACACACATTTTGCGAAGTAAAACATAATTATTGTATTATCAGCATACATTATTAAAGATGATGCTCTATACATTGCATTGATATAAACAAAAAAAAGGTCCTTAGTGATCTCTGAAGAACCACACTCTAAGAAAATAATTTTAATAATAAAAACTACTAAGAAAACTCAAATCCATTAATGAGAAACTAATTTCTATTATTCAAGTTATTTTTTAATAATTTATACATTTAGCAACTGATATCATAATATTTTAGTTTTAAAAGTAATATACCGTGGTCAACGGCTTTGAAAGGTCAATAAATGTGCCCAGTACCTGCTCAACATTATCCAAATATTAAAATATTTTATTTGTAAATTCATTGGTAGCTTACTCAGTCAAATAATTTTTTTGAAAACCAATATAATTTTTATTTTACATTTACACAGCATTTTTTTTTTTTTTTTCATGTAAACAATAATATTATTTAAACCTTGATTTTTTTGAAAACAATGTCACCTTCATGCTTTAGTTTTAAAAATTTAAGCTAAATTATATAAGTGGCCGTAAAATTATCAAATGATCGATTCGGATATATATATATATATATATATATATATATATATATATATATATATATATATATATATATATATATATATATATATATATATATATATATATGTATATATATATAAATGTCAATTCTACATAAATTCTATGTCAAAAATTATAAATTATATGTAAATTATAAATTCGTATACTTTATAAACTGTCGATAATTTTTTACCTAAATTTCTTTTAGTGACGTAGTGTAACTTATAGGTAGAATTCCTATGTGAAAAACCGGGAAATGATTAAGGAAATAAGCAATGAAAGATTCAAAATTAGGATTATAAGAATAGCTTATTAAAATATTGTCGATGGCAGAGACGTTTTTTTTCGTATTATGCGTTGGTTTTTTTTTTGCGTATTTTGTGTTGGTTTAAAAAAAGCCAGATTTAAACTTAAATAATGGTTATTGATGATGATTCGAAAATCATTTTATGTTAGAAAATTTTCCGTAACAAAAAGCTTCAATGTTTATATCACTAACTAATAAAATATGTTTATACAATGACGTAATGTTTCTGAAGCTATCTTTAAGGTTGTTATGATTACCACATAACGACCAATATAATCACGATATTAAAAATGACTTTCCAGTTTTATTTAGAATTTCTATGCAAATGATTTTTTCTTCTAAATTCAAATTTTTAAAGAATATAAAATAGCAACTTTGGTGCAATTACCACTCGCTATTCAATGTAATAACAACAATTTATATAAAGAACTAGCGATGGCATACTCGCTTTTTTCTAAGTTTCCAAAACATATATTACATCAAATAGATAATTTAAAAATAATAAAGTTCTAAATTATTTATAAAATAACAAAATTTTAAATTATTTATAAAACTTTGTTAGTATTAGATGTTTTTTTTTTGTTTAGATTTCTTATAACAGCATTATCAAACGTCCAGTAATGACAATGTTGTTGAACATTACCATTTTACAAATGTTTGTTTTTCAGCAAAATTACCTATCTAAAATTTTTTTTTTCAAGTGATAATGACAAAAATATAATAAAATATAAACCAAATACAAATATAATAAAATATTTATAATACATGTGATTTTTTTTTTTTTTTACAATGAACTTCATTAAATAACCAAGCAAGTAATATAATAAAATTTCAAGAGAAAAAAATTTAAATTGAAAAAGGAAAAATTTTTAAAAATAAGAGATTGTTTCATTAATGTTGAGGTCTAGTAGCTGTTGCTTTACAACGCATTTAAAATATTAGAATGAGTTTATCGTTTTTATTTTGTTTGTAGGAAATGAGTTCCACAATTGGGGTCCTCTGCTGGATATTGAGAATTTAGATTGTCTTAAAGAGGTTTTCGGAGTATAGTAGTTCTTGATAGAGTTTTTTGTTTGATATTTGTGATTAATAAGGTGAAAATAGTTATGAAAAACTTCAGGGACCAGATCATTTTTGGTTTAAACATGAACTGAAGTATGCAATATATATTTTGTTCGCTGTTTTTTTCCTTGGTTATGATGTGTAGCTATCAACATGTCGTACTGTTAACTATAAAGCTACATTATGTATCTACCGACTAGCTTACCAGATTTATTCTTAAATTACAGTTATCTACACAGCTACCTATGTACCTAAATAG
>NC_061160.1:21948413-22093413 GCF_022113875.1 Hydra vulgaris | reverse complement strand
TGGAAACCATATATGAAATCCGTTGCAAAATTAGCATCAGCTAAGGTTGCATCTCTTTATCAAGCTTGACACTTTTTTACTCCGGATTCTATTCTCTATTTGTATAAATCTCAAATCCGGCATTATATGGAGTACTCTTGCCAAACTTGAGCCAGATCTACTAATAATGCCCATTCTTTTTTAGACATGGCACAAAAGCGCATTGTAAACATAGTTGAACCTGGTCTTGCAGCTATCCTCCAACCATTATCACATTGTCGTAATGTTGCTTCTCTTTCTCTTTTCTAAAAATATTATAATGGGCACTGCTCTAAAGAACTAGCGTCTCTTGTGCCATCTACTAAATCTCATTCCCGTGTTACTCGTCATTCAATTAAGTCTCATCCTTTATCTGTGTCTGTTCCTAAGTGCTCTAAAAACTCTTATTTCTCTAGTTTTTTTCCTCGAACATTAGTTCTTCGGAATTCGTTTCCTTCATCTTGCTTTCTTGATTTATATAATTTGTAATCTTTTAACACTCCTAGTCGGCGTTTATGGGGACATGTTTTTTTTATTCCCGTAATTTTTTTTTTAATTTTTTTTTCAATTATTTTATCATACTTATAAATTTTTTTAATTTTTAATTTTATTTCTATTTTTGTTATTTTTATTTATTTAATTTATATTACATTTCATTTCTTTTTTCATCTATATACAAAAACAGTAATATAACCATTTAAACTTTGCTGTAACCCTACCCCTAAACCTGACTTTAATGCTGACCCTAACCAAACCCTCAGTCGATGTAGCAGCACTCTGTTATCGGTCAGGTTATTTGATAGTCAATGTATGTACTTGTCGCTTTGTATAAAAAGTTTACAGGGACTTTTTTTTACAAAAAACAATGCTTACGGGAACAAAAATTTAACGGAAACACAAAAATGTCCCGATAACGCTAATATTCTTGTAAGTATTCTTTTTTTTTTTTGTGTAAAATCTGTCCCCGTAAGTAATATAATAAGTGTGTGTGTCTATAAGTATATATATATATATATATATATATATATATATATATATATATATATATATATATATATATATATATATATATATATATATATATATATATGTGTGTGTGTATATATATATATATATATATATATGTATATATATATATATATATATATATATATATATATATATGTATATATATACATATACATATAGATATATATATATATATATATATATATATATATATATATATATATATATATATATATATATATATATATATATATGTATATATATATGTATATATATATATATATATATATACATATAGATATATATAGATATATATATAGATATATATATATATATATATATATATATATATATATATATATATATATATATATATATATATATATATATATATATATATATATATATATATATATATATAGATATATATATATATATATATATTTATATATGTATATATATATATATATATATATATATATATATATATATATATATATATATATATATATGTATATATATATATATATGTATATATATATGTATGTATATATGTATGTATATATATATATATATATATATGCATATATATATATATATATATATATATATATATATATATATATATATATATATATATATATATATATATATATATATATATATATATATATATGTATATATATATATATATATATACATACACAGACACATTAAAAAAAAAACTATCAAAACGAGACTATTTCATGCCAGGAGCAGACAGCCTGCCGCTTGCGATCGAAGTTACTCATTTAGAGTGAGATCTTGGAGTCCTTATATCAGATGATCTTAAACTTAATTCTCAAGTTTCAGCAGCGTGGTTAATGCTAACCACTCTTTAGGGAGGCTGAAAAAACTTTTCGCAGCCGTAGTTTTTTACTGTGGAAACAACTGTATATCACGTGTGTTCGTCCTCACCAAGAGTACGCTATCCAAGCGTGGTCACCGTACCAACGACTAGACATAAAAGCGCTAGAAAAATTTCAAAACCGTGCTTCAAAAACCATTTCTGAGATTAAGCATCGCAGCGCCGAGCAGCGAAGAGTCATGTTAGGTCTTACGACACTGCGACAAGAAAGAAGAATAAGCGGTGATTTAATGTTCAAGTTCATGCGTGAAATCGATGAAATAAACTTTCATGTTCCATTCAATTGTCCTTCGTCGTCAAAGTATATTATGCGTGATCATAATCAAAGACTTGCACTGCAAAGTGTACTCAATTGCATACCAATAGAGAAATTTTTGACAAACCGTGTTGTTGTACAATGGAATACCCTGCCGCAAATAATAATTGACGCGACTTCGATGAATAAGTTCACATCTTCGTTGGTAATGTAAAATTAGCGAACATTTATGATTTTTTAAAAGTCTATAAATTTATTATGGATTTTTGTAAATATTTTAAATTACACAGGTCAACAACAAAAAAAAAATTTTTTCTGGTGCCGAGCAAACAATTTGTTTTTTGTATAGCATTTCTCATTTTGATTTCAAATATGCAACTCATTTTTCACCATCACCTCAAGTTGTAAAGATATTTGGGTTTAAATCTTTAGTATTTGGGGTAAAGTCCCTGATATTGTCGAAAAAAATTATTCAAAAGTATGTCAACCCGGATCTCAAAAAAAAACGTATTTTTGCAAAGATTTTTAAAATGTTATTTGTTTGTAATAAAAATACGTACTTTTTGTATTATTGCTGAGAAACATTTTGTTAAAATCTTATTAAAAGTCTTTAGGATTTTTTCACATATTTTTTTTTTGTCAATAAAATTTAAAAAAAAATGTAATGTTTTCGAATAATCTCTATAAAAATACGCTTCTTTTGAGATCCAGGTTGGCATACTTTTAAATAACTTTTTTTTCGACAATATTAGAGATTTTAATCCCAAATACTAAAGATTTGAACCCAAATATCTTTACAACTTAACGCGATGGTGAAAAACGAGTTGCATATTTCAAATCAAAATGAGAAATGCTATACAAAAAACAAATTGTTTGCTCGGCACCAGAAAAAATTTTTTTGTTGTTGTTGACCTGTGTTAATGATCACTAAAATAAACTGCAATAAACTATATATATATATTATATATATATATATATATATATATATATATATATATATATATATATATATATATATATATATATATATATATATATATATATATATATATATATATATTTATTAAAAATGTTATTTAAATTTTATTATATACCTTTGAAAGGAAAAACTTTAAAATGGAAAAACTTGAATATCGAGCATATATTAAAACCACTGCTCTACTTGGAGTTTCAGCACAAGCCATAACCGATGAATTGGTTTTAGTTTATGGTGACTTAGCTCCAAAATATAGTACAGTTGACAAGTGGGCTACTTTATTTAAAGATGGTAGAGAGAGTCTTGAAGATAATCCTCGCTCAGGGCACCCTAAAACCACGTATACAGCTGAGAATATTGAAAGTGTGCAAGCCATTATTGAAGAAAATCCGTATGTAACACATGATTTAATTGAAGCCCTGACATTGATTAATCGTTTTACAATCAACGAAATCATTCACAACGTACTTAAAAAAAGAAAACTAACATCACGTTGTATACCCCACGAGTTAACCGATCAAAATAGAAAGAATAGAGTTGAGGCATGTAAGGAAAATTTAGCTCTTTTCAGAAACGGCCTATGGAGGTTATGTGATATTGTTACAGAGGATGAGTCGTGGTTTTATTTGAGACAAGTTGGACACAAGTCAGCTAACGCTAGGTTTCAGCCGAAAAGCATGTTCTACATCTTTTTCAAAACAACAGGTGTTGTTCATTTGGGTTATGTTGAAATTGGAGACAGCATTACTAGCAAATATTATATAAAAAATTGTTTGAAACCTCTTATATTCGAAATAAATAAGCGAAAACCTAAAACAGCCACTCACAATTTCAAATTTCTCCGTGATAACGCTCAACCCCATGTAACTTAAACCGTCACAAATTGTCTAAACCAAGCTGGAAATACAATAATTTGCTACCCACCATACTCACCAGACTTAGCTCCATCCGATTATTGGTTATTCGATAAAAAAAAATCTTGATGACGGTACTGACGTCAAAAGCCAAAAACCCGCATAACAAAACTTGAAAATATACCCAAAGAAGAGTATAAAAAAACGCTACACAAATGGGTTGAAAGGATGCAACTTTATATAAATAATGATGGACATTATTTTAAACATTTCATAAAATAAATATTAAAAAAACTTTTTTGTTTTATTTTTTATAGGGGAGTTCTACGAACTTTCCTAACGGATTAACTATAACCAAATTTAAATAGAATAGAATGAGACAATCGAATTTTTTATTGATCGAAGCTGTTTAGAATCGAACTTGAACTTTCTATCTTGTATAGAATCATTTACAGTCAACTTTTTTATTTTAGTTATTAAAACTTGTTTCAGTGGAAAAATATTGAACCACCATCTAGAGCAGAATCTTCTAGAATCGAATCAGTTAAGTAAATTAAAAGTATGCATAGTATATATTTTTTTATGTTTACGTACAATTTTGCAACAAATAAAATATATTATTTTCGAAAATAATAAAAACTTTTTTTTGCAGAATTATGTGCACTGGTTTTTGTGTTAAAGGTTAACATCTTTAACACAAAAACCAGTTTGAAAAAACTGGTTTTTGTGTTAAAGGTTAAAATGTTGTCTTTCAACTGCAACAACATCACATATACATTAAAATTACAATTGCAAGAAAATTCGATTGTAAAAAAATTCGATGCTAAATTAATCGGCTGTGAAAAATAATTCAGTTTTTAGTTTCATTGAACTTTTTATGATATTCGATCTTCTTATTCCATGTTCAATAAATTCGATTCTAGAAATTAATCAAATCTTTTTCGATTCTAAGCAGTTTTTAGTCAATTCGGTTCTAGAACATTTTCACAAATTTTATTGGCATTGGATGCCAATAAAACTATGTAGTTGTAAGTAAACTCGCAGAAGACAAAGAGAAGTCTTTACATCGAAAACTTTTAAAATATAAAATTACCAAAAAATTTATAAAGCACAAAAAAATTTTGAGGTCTACTATATAGTACTAAGTTGTTAACTTCATTTATGCTGTTTTTTTTTTTTTAATTTTTATTATTATTGTTTATCTTTTACAATAAAATTTTTTTGATAAAATTGGTTTTTCATGGAAAAAAATTATCCATTTTACAATTTTTTTTAACTCAGTTGATCTAAATGATGAAAATATTTGCTATAAATATAAAATTATGTATATTATTGCAGTTTACATATGTATTTTAATGCCTTATATATAATTTTATGTATTTTTATATGTATTATTTTCCTCGACAGATTATAAACAAGTTTTACAATGAAAGCTAAACAACGAAAGACTGTCATTACGGTATTAGGAGTCTTCCAAATCTTATTTAGTATATGTTTGATAGCCATTGGTATATGGGGTTTTGTAGTATGTCCAGCTCCAGTCGGAAAGACAGGTGCAGTGCCATTTTGGATAGCTGGAATGGTAAAAATTTATTATATAGCATTAGTTTATTCTACAAAATTTAATATTTCAATATTTTATTAATTTTTTAGCTTTATATCTTTTTCAAAAATAAAATTTTTTCTTTCATGCAACTTTATTTCGTATGAAAGTAAAGTTAAGAAAAAATTTAATTCAATTTTAGTTAAATTTTTTTTTTTTTAATTTTATCTAGAAGTCCTTACGGTTTTATTACAGAGCACCGCGGATGAGCATTTAATTGGAAGTTCACGCCTCCTTCCTAACCAATGTCGCAAAACTTGCCCAGAGGTAGGGGTTTGAACTGTGGATCCTTTGTTTCTGAGGCAAGTGCACTACCATTGCCCCACGGCTGCTCTCACTATTAACAAATAATTTGCACGGAATTATTAAAAAAAAAATTATAAAATATGTTTAAAAATATTTTGAATTTATGAAGCATGGCCATGCCATACTATGGTACTTTTGTAAACTATAAAATGGTATAGTTTACAAAATAAATAATATTTATTATCTTATACTTTTTTATTTTAGTGCTTGTTTAGTGGTTATGTTGCAATATTTTTTCCTAGAAATCGCACCAATATATGGGTATAAATTTTTTTTAGATATATAAACAAATGAACAACAAATTTATACATTTGGGTTTTTTAATATTATAATTAAAATTATATACTTTTTTAATGTTTATTTTAGATATACCTATTAATATGTACATGTGTTATAAGTTGTATCGTATCGGCCGTTGTGACCAGCTGGATGTTTGTCATGTCACTTCGAGCGACAAATAATAGCGATTTAGTATTTTATGCTCTCGTGATGAGTTTTAACATTTTTATTATGTTAAATACAGCAATTTTATCAATTGTTGCGAGAATAGAAGCAGAGGTTTCTTTCTTAATATCCTCACCAATTGCAATGGTAAGATGTAAAACTGCGTTTTTTTGAACTTTTTAAATTACTTAAATTATATTTTTTAATTAATTTATAAAGTTAACGTTATTAAACATGTTTGTTTGTATATTAATTATAAAAAAGTTATAAAAAAGTTGCCACAACCCAGTGGGCGCGGGACCTAAAAAAGAAATAAAAATTAAAATTTTTTTTAAATGTTCAAAAGACGTCCAAAACGTTCAAAAGACGTCCAAAACTTTCAAAAGACGTCTTTTTTACGTCCCGTGTCCACTGGGAAGAAGAAGAAATTATTTTTTCTTAATAAGTGTAAGGAATGAGATATCTTAAAATTCTTCAAAAATCAATTTATTTTTTCAAATTTATTAGTCAACCCGAATTTGAAAATCATTTTTTTAAAGATTTAGTTCTTGAGATATTAAACCTTCGACTTTGATAATATTTGATTTGCATAACAACACGCATAGCAACGGAAAGGATTGAGACATTTTAAAAAGAATTGCAAACTATTTTGTAATATTTTGCAATTAAATAAACTTTTTAAATAAACAAATTTGTTAAATAAATCATTCAGAGTGAAACAAAGCACTAAAATTAAAAAAGTAAAAAATTCAAAAAAAAAATTCTGGTACATCTATTTCCTAGAAATAGATGTACCAGAAATTTGCTAAACGATTCAACTTTCTTAGTCTCTTATCAGATTTGTCAAACTTCCTTACACTTAATTCTTCGTTAAATTTTTCCATATCTATTCCCAAAAAAAAAGTTGAAAAGATTTAGAAATAATAACAACAAAATAAAAACAAAATTGTTGGTTATTTTTGATAAACTGGTGCATTAAGCAATTGTGTTGCAAAAAATCAGCTTTTTTTGGTGCTTAAAGTAATTTTCAGATATGGAGCAAATTTCAAACTTGGGTATGTTTTTGCTTATATAAAATAACTTTTTTTTGCAAAAAATTATAAAGATTGGAGCTGAGAACAATAGTACTTCTAAAACTTGAACCCAACCCTAAAACTTGTACCCAATCCTAAATATGAGGTTTTAAGTTATTGAGTTTTATCAAACTTCAAATTTCATTCAAAGTTTTAATGTTCGAAAGACCATGTAAAGTTTAATACCTGCCAATTTTATGAAATCCCATACAAAAAAAACAAAAAAACAGTCAAAATATATAAATTTTAAACAAAACAGTTTTGAATCAAAACAACTCTAAAATATAATTTAAATATATTTGCTTTCCATTAGATACGAAGATACGTTGAAAATATTTTACATTATTACCCGTTTTAAAAATTTATTATTTATAACTTACGTTTATACTTCGTCATAAATTTTATTTTAAAAATTTTATTAAAATAAGATTTTAAAATAAGAATCTTAAACAAATTTTTAAAATTTTGCACATTTTTATGGGCTAATAATTTAATTCTGTGTGCAAAAGGAAAAAAAAAAAAAGAAAAAAAGGGAGATGAGTCAAAAAATGTCAAAAATGATTTATACACGGCGTTCGAATAATAATATTAAGTATCAAGTTTAAATGTTTAAATTTTAAATATCCTTTCAAAAAATGAGCACTCGATTCATTATACAAGGCTTGAAACCATACTTTTCAAAAAAATTACAAATGCGCCAATTTTATATTGCTTCTGCTGTAAAGTAACATTTCATGATTTATCTCCTTTTTCTTTTGCACACAGAACTTACATATATGTAAAATAATTAAAATCTAATTACTAATAAAAACTAATTAAAATTAAATTCTAATTAAGGTAGTACAGTTTTGTGTAACTGATTTTTTTAATCTTTACTTTTATTTAGAGATCAACTTCTGTTATTAACCGTCACCCATCGTCTATCGATCCTCCCCCGTATACGAATGGTAGTTTTCAATTTGGAAACGTAGACTTTTTGCAATCAGAGCCAACAGTCGATGCTCCACCACCATATGAACCGTAACACTTTGTTTAAACCAGAACCAACTTAAAAAAGACAGCCCAACTTGTTAATAAAGAAATTATTGAACAAATATAAATTAAAAATAAAAAGGTTGAGAGCCATATGTTACATTTTCTAGCAAAATTGCTCTTGAAGAACATTATTTAAAAGAATTCTTAAAAGTTATTTTAAAATGTTTAATACAAAACTTTCATAAATGTTTAATATAATATTGTCAAAAAAATTTTTTTTATTATAAATTTAGTTGTTTAGTAGCATTTAAAAAAGATTTGTTACAACCAGTTTGCTCCAGGTGCTTAATACAAGGTGGAATAGAAATAAAAAATTGGGTAAAGATGTTTTTGTCTAATAAATAGGGAGGAAGGAGGGGCAGGGGAAGGGAAAGGAATCTAATAAACTCATAAAAATAACAATTTTATTTTTATCAGTGATTTAAAATTTTTCAATTTTATAGTCAGGTTACGCTGAAAGTTTTTATCTATTTTAGTTTCGACAGTTTTCTTTGTTGATATCAAGTAAAAATTAATAAACGGGGGCTCTTAATAAGTTTTCGGTGGGTGAGAAATTTTTCCTGAAATTATCAAACGTCCTTGCGTATATTAAGCACCTGAAGGTAATAGAAAAATAAAAAGTTGAAAAAGTCCATATCTATTTTTAACAAACAAATTGATAAAAAAAAAGATAGCTCATAATGTAAATCACATAAACGTAGTTTCTCTATGGGCAAATCCTTGAAAGATACTATTCACTTTTTTTGAATCATAGCATGAGTTAGATTTGATTTAAACGTTTTTGATTGTGTTTTAAATCTATTTGTGCCGATTTTGTTGTTAGTAATAGAAAGATCAAGATAACTTAGTTTCGTTTCTTAGTAATACTTATAAATATAATTTCTATTGTAGATTTAATAATATTATGGTGTTTATTGGATAGATCTAAAAACTTGTGTACGTCTTCATTACTTGGAAATCAGTATGTCATCCGCATATCAGTAAAATAATTTTTTGAATATTACTTAATAAGTGCCGAAATTAATAAAAGCTACAGTAAAAGAACCTTATTTTCATGATATGATAGATGAGCTTTATTTATGCTGGTAGATATGCAACTATACATTTAATATGGTGCGAAAACAAAATGGACGACTCACACAGAAGAACATTTAACTACACCTTTTTAAGATGTAATTGAGAACTTGAAAATTGTAATTAAGAAAAGCAAGATGTAATTGAGAAAATTAAAGTTGTAAATAAGAAATCGTAAAATGTAATTGAGAACATGATAGATGCAATTAAGGAAAGTATAAAAAATACAATGTTCTTTGCATTTTGAATTTTGTAGTCCTAATATACTTTGTAATTTAAGGCTGGAAATAATATTAAAATAATATAAAAAGTCATGAAAAAGGCATTTGAGGTTCAGGCAGTAATTGGAAAAATCCTATTGGGTGCCAATTAAAACTTTCTTTTATTTTTGTGAAAAATTTAATTAAGATTTCAGATGAATAATAAATAAAATACAAATAATTTATTTACATAAAAATTTAAAATTTAAATTTTTATGTAAATAAATTATTTGTATTTTATTGTATTTGAAATTATTTGATTTTTAATGACGTTGTTTTAAGAATTTAAACAACGTCATTAAAAATCATTACAGTATTCAATTTAGCACCAACTTGGACGTCTTCTATATTTAAAATCGTTGCGTAATGCGTGGTCGTGTGTTGTATAACGCGTGTACAATCAATTCCCATTATTGTATTTTTTGCCGAAGTAACAATTCTTTACAAACACTGCATTCGTTGTTCCATAATCCCAGCACCAAATAAAGGTGGAATGCGAATCACATTTTTAACGTTAATTTTCATTTTGGACCAGATAGTTTCCACTGGGTTTAACATGACTGTAGGGTCCTAATCGTAATAACTGAGCCGGCAAATTTTCAAACACCCGTTCCAAACAAGCGTGACATAGAGCATTGTCTGTTATGACGACCAAATCCTCTAAACGATTCCCGGATGTAAACCACTTGTTAAAAAGTGGTTTACAAAGCCAACATCCACTCGTCACAAGAATCTGCTTTACATTATCCTTTGCGAGTTTCCATCATGATGACATTTGTTGTTGATACAGCTGCACTCAAATATGTGTGTATGTCAAATATGTGTGTATGTCAAATATGTGTGTATGTCAAATATGTGTGTATGTCAAATATGTGTGTATGTCAAATATGTGTGAATGTCAAATATGTGTGTATGTCACCTTTTGAAGAAGGTATTTTTATTATTGCTCTTTTTCCCTGTTTTTCTACGCCCTTGCGTTTTTCTACGCCCTTGCGTTTTTCTACAAAAAAAGGTTAAAATTTGTTTTATCCCACCCAAACTATCTGATGACCATTTGTGATGTGTTCGTTAATGTTCCTAACATAGTTCCCAACCTATTCAGCTTTTTTTTGTTTGTTCTCATTACTTTTCAATGTAGTAGGCTCCTTGTGCACTTTTTAAAATGAAAATAGTCTGCCTTCGAGGTGATTCGCAATTGTGTTTGTGCTGACGCTAATATTAAATTGTCTTAATATCCTTATTTTAATGGCCACGAATGTCAACTGACAGTCACTTTCAATCCATATTAGTGTTTCTTCGATTTGATTATCGAATAATTTTTTTGATTTAAAACCACCTCTTCTATTGAAATTTAAATATCCGCTGCAAACTCAATTGTATGCTGTTTTATATTTGGCAAGTAAAGTTGTCATCTAATCGTCATTTCGCTTAGCACATTCAATAATTCTTCCTTTATCATTCGATTAAGATAAAACGAATGTTTTCTTTCAACTTGTTTAGTTGTATGCATTTCATGTCTACAAATTAGACAAGTTGGTTCTGGTTGTTCCAGAAGTGGATGTAAACAAATTTGGTGAAATAAATGCATGCACGGATTTAATTTATTAACAGACTATCTGTTTATTGACAAATAACACAACGATCTTTTGATTCCATCACTGTATTGCTGGTGCATTCAAGTACTAAATTTGATATTTTTAACTCATTAAAATGCATGTCCAAGAAGATCTTTTATAATACAACCTTTAAGTTTACATTGTGAATTCGGAATTACAAATAATGTATTCTCATTAACATGTTACGATTTCTTAATAACAGCTTTTGTTTTTCTAATTACAAATTGTGATTTCTTATTTACATTTTGGGTTTCTCAATTACATTTAAAAATTTCCTCTTTTTATGTTGTGTTTCTTAATTACGAATTTCGATTTGTAAATTACATGTTGTATTTCTCAATTCCATGTTACGATTTCTAAGTCACATGTTGTATTTCTCGATTCCATAATACGATTTCTAAGTCACATGTTGTATTTCTCGATTCCATATTACGATTTCTAAGTCACATGTTCTACTTCTCAATTCCATATTACGATTTCTAGGTCACATGTTCTACTTCTCAATTCCATATTACGATTTCTAAGTCACATGTTCTACTTCTCAATTACATATTACGATTTCTAAGTCACATGTTCTACTTCTCAATTACATATTACGATTTCTAAGTCACATGTTCTACTTCTCAATTAAATCTTACTTTAATTACAACTTTCAAGTTCTCAGTTACATCTTTAGAAAATTCACTCCTCTTTACTTACCGATAATACGAGTATTATATGGTAACTGGCATTGAACTGCTCGATTCTGAAGAATACGCCTATTTTATTTTCTATTATTTCCAAATCTTATTTTATTTTTAATTTTTCTTATTTTATTTTCTATTAATTCCAAACCTTTCCGCAATTAAGTGTAGCATTTAAAAAAATATCGCTTTTTCAATCTTTAAAACGTTCAGAAAAAAATACAACGTTGCAAAATCTATTTTAAAACGTTCAGAAGTCACAAAATACAACGTTGCAAAATCTATTTTTTCGAATTTAAAAATTTCACAACAGTCAAAATTTAATGAGATTTCAACTAGGGTATAAAAAATTACTTGGGTGTAAAAAAATAAAATAAAAAGTATGCGAGAATAAAAATTTCATACTAAGCTGACGGATTATAAACGGTATGAGTCAGTACTGATACAAATTTATTACGAACTATATTTATACAAACTTTGTAGTTTAAAACAAAAACTTTAATAATTTGGAAAATTCTTGTCAATTTGTTTGCTCCAACTTAAAAAACCACCTTTTATATCCTTAATATTTTCGCATTCAGTTTTGATGTACTTTTCACGCTCAGTAAGAAAGTAGAGTACAGCTTTCTGAGAATCGTTTCCTCTTCTGCAAACAATGTACACTACATATAAAAATATGAACCATTAATAAAAACATATTTCCATTAAAATAAAATCAAAGAAAAAAAAATAAACAATTTGTTATATTTCAAAATTAGTTTAGAAACTAATATTTTAAAATACAAAACGAAATAATTCTAACAATAATAATCATTAGAATTAACCTTGATTTATTTTTAACTTTTAAGAGCAAAAATGAGCGTATAAATGAGGCGCATGACTCCTGGTATTAATACCAGTGGTTTAAAAAAAAAAAAAGTTTTAAATTTTAAAAAAATGTTTAAGTTTACACTTATAAAGTTTCCATACTTTTCATGTGTAATTTAATAATCTAATTTACTTTAAATTCTTGAATTTACACATGTCTCACTAATTTAGACAAATAAGTCTTTTAAATACTGTTCTATTTTTTTGGGTTTTACTGTGTAATAAATGTTAATATTAAATTAAAGATGTGGAGCCCACAATCCAATGAATTTTCTTTATCGAAAATTTGCTGCCGACGTTGCTTTTAACGTCATCAAAAGATGAAAATAAGAAATTTAGGATTTAAACTTGGAACACTGCACAACAACTTGTGTTTGTTATGAATGTTATATATTATCTGCTAAACAGATACATAAAAAAATTAAAGCTTTTAAGAAATTTTAAAAATACAAAATAAAAAGTTTAGTGGTTGCACAAACTAATAACTAAGGCTTGTACTTTTAAATTACAAAGATACAAAAGTTAAAAAAACGATTGGCATCAGACTGATTATTACTATGGCTGCTAAGTATGCGACTACAAACCGATGCAATGGTGCATCCTTAATATAGACATACACACGCACACACACATACAAAAGCATTCCGCTATTGTTAAACATATTTTTTAAAACATTTCATTAAAATTATAATTAGGTACACACAGATATATATATATATATATATATATATTTTATTCAACCAATCAATAAAATTTACAAATTTCATCGTAAATTAATATAAATTGGTTAGGTGTCACTCATATAGTTACAAACTAGTTAATGGAGTGACACCTAAAAAACATAAAAATTTCACGAAAAAATAAATAAAAAAAAAGAAGAAAAGAAACAAAAAACAAAAAAAAAAAACAAAAAAACAAAAAAAAGCAAAAACTCAACATCTGTATATATAAATAAGAGAGAAAAGAAGAAAAGATTGTTAAACAAATAATAATGATATTTGTAATAATAATAGTAATAATACAAAATAATAACAATAATAATAAAGTACCAATAATATTAAGAATATTATAATACAATATAAATTGTACGTACAAATCATAGAT
This sequence comes from Hydra vulgaris, assembly GCF_022113875.1. Lineage (NCBI taxonomy): Eukaryota > Metazoa > Cnidaria > Hydrozoa > Anthoathecata > Hydridae > Hydra > Hydra vulgaris. Next base: position 22,079,329 of record NC_061160.1, on the reverse strand, counting down.
AATAATTAGATATAATAATAACATAAAATGTAACATTAATAACACAATAATAAATAAATATAAGATAGGTAAATAATAAATAAAGTAAAAATCAAACCACTTGTTCGTTAAAGAGATTATATATTGAAGACAACTACAGTACAGAGAGAAATTATAAAGAAATACACTCCAACAATATATTTTTAAATTGAATTCTGTAGAGCAGTAAAAAATTCGTAACAAGTGGATATTTTTTCTTAGACTTTTTTATTAATGCAGGAATACACTGGTTCCATTGAGAAATACATTGTTGTTTTATGGAAAACTTACCATATTTGATTGTGTTGAAAAAAGAATAGTATAGCTTACTATTTTCTGTATTCCTGGTGTGATGATTATGAACTTCGTTTGTTTTAATAAAAAAATTTGAAAAAGGGCTTGGTAGTTTATTTTGGAGAAAGTCAACCCAAAAAGACAATTGTAAAACTTTACAAGATTATGGAGTTTTAGGATTTTTAGTTCAGAAAATATTTTTTCGATATCAGATCTCATTGGGGAAAACGTCATTATTCTAATAGATGCGCGTTTTAAAGTAGCAATGTTATTAAGTAAAAAGTTTTTTTTTTGACCCCAAACAATACAACAATAGCAAAGGTGAGAAGAGAATAAAGAAAAATAAATCATTCGAAGAGTTTGGATAGGAACATAGTAACGAATTAGAGAAAGCATACTGTTAGCTCGTGTAAGTTTTTTTTTTTAGATGATACAGTTGATTACCAAGATTTTCATCAAGATATATTCCAAGATACTTTATATATTTTGATGGAAAAAGTTTTTTACCGTTAATTTTAATTTTAGTATGATCAATAGTTTTTTGAGGGGAATGAAAAATAATGTATTCAGTTTTATTGACATTCAAGGAAATACGGTTACTATTTAACCAGTTACATAAGCGATGAAGATCTTGATTAACTTTTTTACAAAGAGTCGTGAGGGATTTGTTGATATATAAAAGATTGGCATCGTCAGCATAATGATGTATCATAGAATTTTTTAACGAACAAGATAAATCATTTATATATAATAAGAACAACAACGGTCCAAGAACGGAACCTTGTGGAACGCCATACTTAATAACTTTATGTGTGGATTCAAATCCGTAATATATGAAGAAAACCAATGATTAGCAATACTACGTATTCCGTAGTAGTTTAACTTTTTTATTAGAATGTTGTAATCAAAAGCTTTTTGAAGATCTATGAATACACCACAAGAAAAAGAACAACTGTCAATCGCACCACAAATCATTTCAGTAATGCTAATAAGAGCGTGAGAAGTGGAGTGATTTGAGCGAAACCCAAATTGTCGAATATGAAAAGAAGCAGAATTATTCAAAAAGTTGTAAATACGAAAATACATAAGTTTTTCTAAAAGTTTGCTGACATTTGATAATAATGAAATTGGTCTGTAGTTATTACATTCAAGTTTTGAGTCTTTTTTATGAATTGGGATAACAGAAGCAGTTTTTAAAATATCAGGGAATACACCGGTTGTGAATGACAGATTAAATAGTTCAGAAAGTACAGGAGAGATATCATTTGCAAGAGCTTCAAAAATAGATATTGAATGCTGTTAGGTCCCGAAGCCTTGCTGTCATTAAGAGAATGAATAATTGATAATACTTCGTTTTTGTCTGTAGGTTTTATGAACATTGAATTAAGATTAGGATTTTTAAGATATTTATTAAAGTCAGTATTGGATGAGTGGATCTTATTCTGTAAATCTTCTGGAACTGAAACAAAAAATGAATTAAAAGATTCCGAAATTTTAATGGGGTTGTATATCATGGAGTTGGTAGAAGATAAGCATGAAGGAGATGAGTTAACTCTCGAACTAATGTTTAAAAGGTTTTTAATACCATCCCATGTAGATTTCAAATTTTTGGCATTGTCAGAGAAGAACTTAGAGTAATAGTTCTTTTTACTACGACGGGTGAGAGTAACAAGTAAGTTTCTATATGTTTATAAGATTTTTCTAGATTGAGTTTGTTATTAGGATTCTTTGCTTTAAGAAATTTGTTAAATATTTTATTTCGCATTTTAATAGAAGTTAAGATTCTTTGTGTTATCCAAGGTTTGAGACCCCTTGATAAGCAGCGATTGCTGACTTTTTTTAATGGTGCATGTTTATCTAAAAGAGAATTAAAACTTGAGAAAAACTCTTCAAATGACTTATTAGTCTTACCTTCGTTGACATTGATTACATTAGTCCAGCTATTTTTTGAGAAATCACTACATAATTCGACGCAATTTATTTGTTTTAAATTTCGACGAAAAATGCGGCTTTTACGAGTATTAATTTTGGTTCTATAAAATGGATGTATGGGGCACCGTAGAAGTAAAATTACCTGCAAAAATATTTGGAGAAGTTGCATTAGAAAATATGTTATCAATTAGAGTTTTGGAATGATTTGTGATTCTTGTTGGCAATGAAATAAAGGGAAGAAAGTTATTTAAAGCAATAGTGTCTAAAAATTTAAAGACAGAATTATCTGAGTTTGCTAATAAAAGATCGACATTAAAATCGCCTATTAAAAAAATAGTTTTGTTTTTTTCCATAGATAGCTTTTCAAAAAGTGGAATTAAATATGATTTAGTAAATTCTGAAATATCCATACTAGGATGGCGATAAATACAGCCAATAATAATGTTTGATTTTTTAGAAATTATGATTTCCACAAACACAGATTCTAAAAGCTTTGGTTTAAGGATATTAAAATCATATCGAAGTTTGTAAATTAATGTATTCGATATATAAAGTAAAGCTCCTCCAAAATAAGATTTTGTTGGAATGTGCTCATAAACATAACCGGTAAAATTTAATGGGATAGTTAGTAGAATGTCATTTTTTAGTTTAGTTTCAGTTATGCCAATAATACTGAATTTATGATTAATAAGAGATAAAAGTGAGTTTAATTTGTCAAAATTTTTAACAAGAGAAGCACTTTTTTAAATGAAAAAGAGAAAAATTATTTTTGTCGATGTTAAAAGAGTTAAAACTTTCTATGTCCATATATTTACAATTAATAAGGTTTTCTTCGAGGTTTACGTCATTGTTATTGTTGTTATTATGTTGATGGGAAATAAAATCATTAAGTTCATTATAAAAATTAGACTGTATGGTGTTTGGGAAAGATGATATGTTGTTTTCGAATTCATTAATATGAATCAATTTATCATTTATTGTTTGCATGTGCAGCTCCTTATCTGATAAAGTACTGAATGGAAAAATTTTTTCCCTACATGAAATACAGAACCAAGATGTTTTAAAGTGTTTTTTTTTAAATAAAAAAATCAGAAAAAATGAGGTGGCGAAATTACCCCATATATATATATATATATATATATATATATATATATATATATATATATATATATATATATATATATATATATATATATATATATATATATATATATATATATATATATATATATATATATATATATATATATATATATATATATATATATATATATATATATATATATATATATATATACTTATATATATACTTATATATATACTTATATATAAACAAATTTTGTGAAACAATTGCTTTTTTAAAAAAATGCGAGATTCTTCAAACTTGACTAAAAGATGTGTATTTTTCACTTTTCTTTATTATTTTATATTTTTTGTTGAATTATTTAAAGAATACCCAAATACTACGATGACAAAAAGCATATTTTTGAGATTTCATAAAACTATATAATAACTGTACGTTTGTTGCAATAAAAATGTTTTGAAAACTTCCTAAAATTTTTAACCCTAATATATATATATATATATATATATATATATATATATATATATATATATATATATATATATATATATATATATATATATATATATATATATAGAGAGAGAGAGAGAGAGAGAGAGAGAGAGGGAGAGAGAGAGAGTAAGATGGAGTAATTTCGCCATTAATTCTTTTAATTTAAATAACTTGAGAACTAAAAATGACACTAGAATTTTTTTTTTATTGTTAATAATACTTTTATAAACATTAGATACTTTAATCTTTTTTTTTTTAAATAAAAAAATCAGAAAAAATGGGGTGACAAAATTAGGGAATCCAATTACGATTATCGATTACCCGAGTAATTGATACTTTATAAGCAAGTTCCGAGTAGTCGACTACTTGGAATATTTTTTTCGAGTATCGTGTATAATATTTAAACAAAAAAATGTAAATATTGCACATTCATTTAACTATTAATCAATCGAGTATTGGTATTCTACCGTTTTTTCTTCTTTTACTTCTATAATAAAGTTGCTTAGCAACCGTTGATTTTTAACTAAGTTTCAAAAGTTTTTTTTTAACTAAGTTACATAAAATAAATAATATTTGTAATTTGAAGTTGTAAGACATAAAATTTGCAAGAAAGTGAAATATTAAAAAAAAAATTTGTGAAATGTTTTTTTAATAAAATACTTAATTTTCTAATATATATAGCTGCCTTTGGTAAGTGAAGTGTTTTGAGTAAAATGTACTAAATTTCAAGTAATAAATGCATATTTAAATACATATAAATTTCAAGTTTCAATTTTTATGTTGTGATTTTTTATTTTAGTGATTTATTTACATATACCCAGAAATGTCTTCGAAAAAATCAGAGGTATGGAAATATTTTACAAAAAAAGAGAAATCGGAGTCAGTTTGTAACATATGCAAATCTATAATTCAACGTCCGGGATCTAATACTACTGGAATGATTAATCATTTAAAATTACATAGCATATCTTTACAAAAAAGAAATTTAGGCGACACAAATGAAACTGATGCGTCTTTTTCGAAAAACACAAAATCAGTTGGAAATAGAGTAATAAATTTCATAAGTCGAGAATCATTGAATGAAATATTGGCGAAATGTGCGACAAAAGATGGATTTAGCATCAAAGGAATTACTTCATCTGAAGCCATTAGGGGTTTCGTAGCAAGTCGTAATTATAAAATGCCAAAAAGTGAAACAACGGTAATGAAATATATAATGGATTTTTATAAAGAAAAAAAAGAAGAATTAATGGCGTTGTTGATAGAGCAAAAAAAATCTGGAGAGAGATTCAGTATTACTGTCCATGAATGGAGTGATATAAACGTTAGAAGGTTCATGAATATCACTCTTCATTCAGCAACAAAGCCACCTGTAGTCTTGGGTCTATCTGCAATAATAGGTTCTTGTCATTCAAATGCCACTATCGATTTGGTAAAAGCAAAACTTAAAGATTATGGAATTGAAATGGATAATGATATCGTCGGATCCACACATGATGGAGCATCAGTCATGGTAAAATATGGGAAAAATATTTTACCATTTTCTCAGTTATGCTACAACCATGCTATACATCTTGCTGTACTTGATGTATTTTATAAAAAAAGTGGGAGTTGAATTACGAATGATGATGCGGTAATTGATACAAATTTCCAAGATGATGAGAATTTAGAATATGATGAAAATTTAGCAGATGATGATTGTGTTGAAACTACCGAACAAAATGATGAGGTAGCTGATGCATTTGCTTTTGATGGTAACTTAAATTTCCAAAATGATGCAGTTAGACAATTATCAATCTTTCGTGAAGACATTGGCAAAAATTCTTGATGAAACACGAAAAATTATTAAAGTTTTCAAATATTCTTCAGTTCGAAACAGTGTTCTTGAAAAGCATATAATAGATCAAGAAGGCAAAAAGTTACGATAGCTACTCGATTGCAAAACAAGATGGAACTCAATAATACCAATGGTAAATTGTTTCATAAAAATATACGATTTTATACAAAAGGCTCTAATGGAATTAGGTCAGCAAAAATGTTCAGAAAAAAATATCAAAGTTTTAGAAGAAATATCACATGTTTTACAACCGGTTCAGCTTGCTGTTAAAGAGCTCAGTAAAGATAATAATCTTTTAAAAGCTGAAGGAGTATGCATTTTTTTGCTAAACAAACTAAAAGAAACAAATACACAGTTAGCCATGGAAATGTTCACTGCTTTGAAGAAAAGAATTGAAGAAAGATGAAATGAGGGTGTTGTATCACTCTTGCATTTTTTACAATCTGGAAATTATCCTAAACCAGATATTAACTGCCATTTTACTTATTTAAAAAAAAGTTCTATTCATTTATTGGCTAAAGAAACCTTCAAAAGGCTGTTCAATGAAGATCCTGCAAACACACAGATGGATACAGAGTTAACAATTGAAAATGAAGAAATAATTTCAAATAATGGTTTGGTTTCAAATTATGATGAACTCCAAAAAACAATTGAATTAATTATGACTGTTCCGAAAGAAAATAATGAGAGAAAATCCACATTGGAAAAAGAAATGAAGTTGTGGGAGAAAGATTGTTCAAAACGAGGTGACTCTATTGGAAAACTTTTTACATCATTATTGACAATACAACCAACGTCAACAGTAAGTGAAAGAGTGTTTTTGGTAGCTTCAGCTTTTGTCACAAAAACCCAAAATCAGCTGAAAATGGAAACGGTTGACAAACTTGTATTTTTAAAGTATTATTTTTTAAATAAAAAATAGATTTAAAACTAAAACTGTTGCATTTTATTTTAAATTTAATTAACACAACATGGTGTGGGTAAATTTTTTTTCCTTTACCCGGATACCCGGGTAATGAAAAAAATAAATACTCGATTACCCGGATAACTGAAAATAAGATTATTTGGACTCACTAGGCGAAGTTACCCCAATAAAATCTAATTTGGGGGAATTTTGCCACCTATGTTATTTATAACATAAACTTTTTATTTTTAAATTATAAATCTTAAAAATACATTTACAATCAGTTAAATAAAAGAAATCTAACAATATTCAATAAGTGGGGACATGGCCATCGAAACCGAGAGGTATCAGAGCATGTCTCCCCCTCCACTTTTTTTACCATTTTTTTTTTGTTTCAGTTCCGGATGGATTATTTTTGTCAATTAATTTCCAAGTTTTACAAAAACAAGATTGTTTTTTACATAACTTGATAAGAAATTTGTTTTTCTTCCAAACGAAATTTGAACTATAAAAAATTCTATTCCTGAGTAAAGTTATAGTTATAAAAATAGATATACACCAATTGGTGGCGAAATTTCTAAGGTGGCGAAATTACTTTATTTTACTCTCTATATATAAACCCTATTTTATATATATATATATATATATATATATATATATATATATATATATATATATATATATATATATATATATATATATATATGTATATATATATATAAAATAAAATATCAAAATGTACCATCATTGTAGCCATAAAGTATATCTTTCTTATGTTCACCTTCATATCTATTGTGCAAAATATCATTGATAGGTATATTTGAAGAAGTGTTAATTGAAAAAATCATTGCTAATTATCTTTATTGGCTTTAGAGTGACCAAAATTCTTTAAAAAATATAATAAAACAATTTAAATTAAAAAAAAAAATGTTTTAGAAGAAAAATGAAAAAGTAAGTTTTGTTGAGAACATCCCGATCGTTAGTTTAAAGATATAATCAAAGAGTTTGCAAACATTAGTGTAATGATATATTCAAAGAATTTGTAAATATTAGTATAAAGATATATTCAAAGAATTTGCAAATATTAGTGTAAAGATATATTCAAACAATTTGCAAATATCAGTGTAAAGATATATTCAAAAAATTTGCAAATATTAGTGTAAAATTATATTCAATGAATTTGCAAATATTAGTACAATAACGTTAGAGGCGTCAGGGCGATTTCCAAAATTAAAAAAAAATTAGAATAATTGACCATTAGATTTTAGAGATATAAGGAAAGTATAAGGAAAAGTTCTTTGCACATAGTTTTACTTTATCCTTGGGAGAGACTATAAAACCAACATGTAAAGAATAATGCATGATTGGACATATATTTTTTATCAAAATTGTTAAAAATCTCTAGAACCTAAAATCTTTAAAACTTCTGAGATAAAAAAATGAGATTTAGTAATCCTTTAGTGCAAGACAATAACTTTTGCATTTCTTGCAAAAAGTCGTTTGTACTCTAGAGAGTTGTTCATGTGAAAAAAATGAAAGAAATAATTATGATTAGAAACATCAGCTGCTCAAGAAGGTTGGGTTTGAGCGAGGCTTAACTAGAAACTGACAAAAAAACCAAACCGAAATCTTCCATACCTGTTTGATTTTAGATTATTTGATTATTTTGATTTATAACTGTTTGATGCCAAAAGAGGCAGAATTTTCAGCCAAAAACAACAGACATCAGCCCAAGCACTTTCAACAAAGAAAATCACAAAAGGAATCTCGTTCAGTTCTAAGATAGTAGTATGGAGTGCAAATGTAAGGTGAAGAAAAATTACAAGATAATTATTTAGAAAGATCATAGCATAGTCCGAACTACCTTAAAGAGAACAAGAAAGAACTAAGCACAAGCTAGGGTCAGAAACAAGACACAAAATTGATAAATTCAAGAGAAGTGATTAGCGTTGTCTGGAAATGTCACAACGGTAACCATCTGAGAAAGAAAAAAAAAACAAAGCTTAAGAGGCAGTAAGATTATCCTTTTAAAAATAAACCTTAAAATAAATAAAAGCAATGGAACATCTAATCTAACATAAAGTATGTAACCTAAGGTAAATTTATTTCTTAGAATTTCATGTTTAAAATAAAAATGTCAAAATAAAATATATATATATATATATATATATATATATATATATATATATATATATATATATATATATATATATATATATATATATATATATATATATACATGCATAAAACATATACAATACATAAACTTTAATACATTAATACATACAATTAATATATACATATATATATATAACAGAACTTTTAGTTTTAAAATAAAAGAAAAGATATTGATTGAGTCTGGAAGTGAACATATATCAAACTCCACTTTAGGCCTAACGTCAATCAACAAGTGTGGTTTATTCGATAAACGCAAGTTGGCATATTCCTGAAAAATGTGATTTTATATATTGATTTTTATTTACTTTGAACAAATCTAACTTTCCTGATTAAAATAGCAAATTTGTCTTAATTTAATTTAAAATATAAATAATTATGTATAAAAATGTAATATCTTATTATGCAACTTTTATAAATAACAACCAAATTACTGTACATCTTCATAACATTAATGTACACAGTATATTTGTTTGTCTATCAAAACTCACAGTTTTCTCTATTTGTATGTTTCATTTAACAAATCTAACAGTTTTCTCTATATGCACATCATTAAACTGTTCAAACCATCAAAGGAAATATTTCATTTAGAATTATTTTTTAAATTCTATTAAACAATAAAATTTGTCATTTAATTTTATTTAATTTTATTTAAAAGTTGATAATGATAAGTTATAAAATTATAATTTTTATAAACAATTTTATGAATCGCTAACTTGAAAAAGGAGACATGTCCTGCAAAAATTCACATAACATGTCCCCTTTTTCAAGAAAGCAATTCATATAAAGAATGGATAGAAATTAATTCAAAAGTTCATTTTTCAAACACCTTATTGTTTTAAGTATCTCCATTATTTTTAAATATCTCCATTGAGCATTCTCATTTAACTGCAAAGTATCGCTTGCCTGCATTTAAATTTTTATTAAAAAGTATATTCTTTTTTTTAAACCAAATGTTTGAATTTATTCAAACATTTGGTTTAAAAAAAACTAATTTTTAATATTGCAAAAATATTTATAATATAAAATAATTATATTGATGCAACATGCAACAGGAAGCATGCTGTAGGAGGTCTTCAAAACCAGTGATTTTTTATTGAAGTTTATTTATTAATTAAAGGATTTTGGTTGATTGTAATTTCATTGTTTTTTGTTTTTTTCATTATTTTATTTTTATTTAATTATTTTTCATAAAAACTTGAACTGTTTTTTAAAAACTTATAATTATAAAATAAAAATTTGAATTGAATTAAAAAATTTAAACAAATAAATAACTTTTTTTGCATATAATCAAATCTTTTATAATCAAGTGAATAACAAACCTCAATTAAATTAAATTATTCAATTAAACTTACCTCAACAATAATTCTTTTTGCATCAGGTAAATTAAACTAACCTCAACAGTAATTCTTTTTGCATCAGGTAAGATGGATAGAGATAATGCCTATTAAAGTTTCTTTTATAAAGTTAATTAAAATAAGACAAGAATTCATGAAGAACTTGAAACCCAAATTCATAAAAAATTTGAAAAAAACCTTATCAGTATAAACTGAACCACAAAAATGCTCTTGATCCACAAGGTGTGTAATCGTTGGATTTTTTCCACATACGCTACATATATCCTTTTTTCCTCGTAATTTGATATTTCGGAAGATGCCACGAAAGCCATCAAATAAAAGCATACTGCCATTATAAGATGCTAAAACAAAAAATTTTAATTATTTTATCGCACAAAAAACAACAAAATTTTTTTATTTTGTTCACCTCCAGAATCAGAGAAAGCAGTTCAAGAGTTTACTCATTTTTGACATAAATAAATTTATGCCTGTATAATTATCAGCTAATTTTGTAAAAATAAAAATGAAATTGAATTTTAAGTTTTATAATTATTAATTTATATTTTCAAACTGAAAATTAAAAATATATATAATATAATTAATATTAAATATATTAATTAAATAATAAATTTATTAACTAAATAATCAATATATTGAATAATTAGTTTTAAGGTCAGCTGGTTTAACTGACTGACCCATTTCGATTATGTTTTTATTTACCAACCTTAATGCCTGATAAATATATCAATATATAATTATATATTAATATATAATAATACAATGTATATTGTATAATTATATATTAATATATAATAATATAATATATATTGTATAATTATATATTAATATATAATAATATAATATATAATGCCTGATAAATATATCAATATATAATTATATATTAATATATAATAATTATATTATATATATTAATATAAAACCTTAAGAAATATATTATTTAAAAAATAAATATATTTACTTATTAGTTTTAAGGTCAGCTGGTCAAACTGACTGACCAACTTTGATTATGATTTTATTTACCAACCTTTATGTTTTATCTTTATTCATAGTCATAAAATAGTCTGGCCAGTTTAAGAACGCTATTGTTTATCTTATCGTTACCGTTTTTTTTAGAACCCAGCCTACCAATAAGTACACACATTTTGCAAACAAAGGCGCACTAAGAAGAATATTTACATGAAAACTGTTTATTTATCTTTGATTTTTGCACATGCCTCGTCTTAATTGTTACATATTTGACTCTGGAACTTTTCGAAGAAATATAAATGTTTTTCTATTTGAGATATCTTCTTCTGATGATGTTTTTAACAAAAAATTGAAAAGAAAAGTTTTACAAATTATAACTAAAGATATATCTTAAGTTATAAAATTATTATAATAAAATATTAAAATAAATAATAATATATAAAGTAATACATTATTATATTGACATAATAAATAGTAACTTTACATAAACTATATAGTACTATATAGTTTTTATATACTATATATATACTATATAGTAGTTGATAAAAAGCTAAGGTTTCAAATCAAAAAAAAGTTATTGCTGGTTGGCGAAAGGCTAACATGTTAACTGTCAATCCAAATAAAACTTTTTTGTTTGGATCAACAGGTTCACTACCTTCAATAAATCTTCCAGTTAAGAGCTTTTCATTGCCAAATCCTTCTTTATGCAGGATATAGTAGTTTCTCATATTCCTAAAGCTCAACTAAATGAAATCAACTTTTTCTTCTTAAAAGTTAATGTAAATACTTACATTTAAAAAGATCAATGTTTAATACATTTGTATCTAACCTTTCATTTAAAAAAAAAAATCTTTCATTTAAAAAAAAAATCTAAGACCCAAAAAATTTAACTAAGACTTCTATTTTTATTACTTTATATTTTTTTGCAAGCAATAAAGGAATGTTACAGTCAGTTTAGTTATTAATATTGCTAAATACCTTTTAAAAATTGTTTTCAGTATGTTTTAATTGAAAAAAATATGACAAGATTCATTAGATAGTTATTCTAGCCAACAACGAGCTATAGGAAGAATAAAGGGTAAGCCATATTAAATGATATTGGGTATAATGATAATGACACAATACGGAACCAATGTACTTTCAAACCAATACTAAAAACTGACAATCTTGATAATAAAATTTGTTGTAAATAATTGTGAGTAGAGATTTGAGTACTATTTAAATAAAGAAATGTACTTATTGTGGCTGTTATATTATACACTGTGTGTAATAAAGAGGATACTTAGAAAAACCTGAGGTTAGTGGTAATTGGGGTATCAAAAGGGGCATTTTAAAATTTAGTGATGTGCCATTGGCAAGTATTTTTCAATAAAAAACAAAATTAAGAGTATTTTTCAAATCAACTTTGAATTTTTTGAATGATGTACTGTTTAAATTACTAAATACGTATCCACAAAAGTATTCAACTGCATTTTTTTCATTTTCTGTTTTCTAAATATGATTAACAAGGATATATCCTACAAAAGGTGAGGATCTGTGAGAAAGACCTGCAACTTAATAAAATTTTGGATAAAAAAACTTCAACTATAAATAACTATTATAACTTCTTTTTATTAACTCGAATGATAGCTTTGCATCATCTTCTAAGAATATGTACTTTGAAAGCTCATCTCTGATATATGGAAGGCAGCAAAGATTATTTATAACAATAAGAATGCAACAAAGATCGTTTATAACAATAAGAATGTTTTTTTAAACAAAATTCATGAACTTGTCTGTAGAACAAGTTTGCTTAACCTCAGTTTATGCATTTATTAAACACTGTTTAAATGCTGCTTTGTAATGTTGCATTTTAATTTATGCTCCGACTCACAGAGCATAAACTAAAATGCAACATTTTATCATAAACTGGTAGAAATAAATTTGGTTGAAGCGTTTTTAGTCCCAACTTCAATAATAAAAGAATTACCATTATTGATAAACTTATGTTTTCAAAAAAAAAAAATCTGATTTTAGATCTAAATATGAAATATTTGATGAACTGTTCATCTGTTAGGTTCGCCAGTTTTTAGATTTTTGTGCATTTATTGGTACAATAATAAATTATAAATTTTAATCTTCATTATTTAAAAATAATAAAATCTTGCGAAAACAGCCCAACTGGCTAAACTATCTATTATTATGACTATACTTTATTAGGTTATACATCATTTTGTATATAGCCTTGTATGACATCAATCAAAAAACATCATTTTGTATAAAGCCTTGCATGAAAACAAATGATAATAACATATTGAAATATACATCTGGGGGGTTGCAATACATAAATTGCACTGAATAAATAAACTAGTAATAATTTATACTATACTATTATATAATAACTAAAAAATCAATATAAATATATTATACAATATATTTATAATGAACTTTTTTTCAATTGTCAATATTATCTTTTCTCTTTAGGAAGAAAAATTTTCAAAAATTCAAATTATTCAAAAAAATACTTAGAAAAAAAAGACTCTTTAGGAAGAAAAATTTTCAAAAATTCAAATTATTCAAAGAAATACTTCACAGGAAGTTAGAAATTATTGTTACTTATTCTAATTTCAGTATTTACCTTGTAAACTAGAAATTATTGTAACTTATTTTAATTTCAGTATTTACCTTGTAAACTAGAAATTATTGTAACTTATTTTAATTTCAGTATTTACTTTGTAAACTAGAAATTATTGTAACTTATTTTAATTTCAGTACCTTGTAAACTAGAAGTACAGTAAGTTTTAGTTGATTTTGCTGGTAATTTTTATAAATTAACAGAAAAATGAATTTGTTATTCTTGTAATTATTATTCGAGTATTTTGGTTTTATTGTTTATCTTTAAAGTTTTTAAAAATCTTACTTTTGTGTCTTCATTTAAATATTTTAAATCTAAATTACTACTTAAATGAAATGAGAACAAAATTCTTCAAAAATGGTTATAATATTATTTGCATAATATTCTCAACACAAAAATAATATGATACTTATATACATACATATAGATACACACACATACCAATGGTTGTCGAAGAAAGTATTGAATGTCCGAGTACAATATAGTCCAGTATTATAGTTATATTAATTCAAAAATGCTAAGTAGAAGCTTTTTTTTAATTTTCTTAAGGTAATATTGTTGTTTTATATAGCTTTGAAAAAATGCAAAAATATGCATTATAGGACTAGACCGAGCTGTCAAGCCCAAGTGAAATAAGGAAAAATTTAGGAGAAGAGAAAGGATAAAATTATTAAAAATATCAAACAGATGTTCAGAACAAAAACAAAGATACTATAGTAAAGCGTGTAGTAAAAAATAATAATTATAGGCAGACATAGTTTCTAAAATAAAACAATTTTATTTAAATTCTTTTAGATCCCAAATATATTTTAATAGCATAAAATGACTTGAAAATTTTTCATGTAGAAAAAATTATTTGAGATTGAAAATTGTTGAGAAAAACATTTATTTCTACTTGCTCACAGTTAATATTAATAAATATTATGTTTATTAAGGTTATTTAATAAGTGACACAAAGTGTTCATTAGTAAAAATAATAATTATATATATAAAATATATATACACATACTTATTTTTTATTTTTTAATATATGAATATATATATATATATATATATATATATATATATATATATATATATATATATATATATATATATATATATATATATATATATATATATATATATATATACACACACACACACACATACATACACATGTGTATAATTAAATTGAAAATAAGAGACATACTTGATTGGCAACATATAAGTTTTACAGCTTCTAATGCTTGCAAAGAACCAATAACACCAGTAACTAAAAAAACAATATTTTTTATATTAACAATGTCTTTAAATTTGATACTAATTAAGTATCAATTTTAAAGATTAAAGCAAGTTAAAAGTAGATTTTTGTTTGATTGCAAAACATATAAATCTTTCTTGAATTCACTTCAATTCTGTAAATCTAGTTCAGTTATATAATTCCAAGATTAAGACAGTTGTGGTATCATACAATTGTTTCTTCTTTACATATAAAGGCTCTGGGCAAAGGCAAAAAAAGTGAGCAAATGCTTATAAAAATACGCTTTAGTAAGTGTGTGTGTATATATATATATATATATATATATATATATATATATATATATATATATATATATATATATATATATATATATATATATATATATATATATATATATTCTCTTTCCCAAGGCTCAATGTGCCATAATACAGACAAAAACACTCATTTTTTAATATAAGTATATATAATGCTGTATTTTTTAAATTTGTTTTTTTAAATCATTTTTATTTGTTTTTTTATTCACCTACCTATAATTACTACAGTCAAGGAAGCTTAATTATGGTTACAACCCTCTGTCAAACTCCAAAACATGAACTTTGATAAACAAGGATGCTGTATGGATAAATAAGCAAATTACAAATCTCTTTCAACCCTGAGATCTTTCAACATATGAAGTTTCACAGTGACTTCTTTTTAAACTGGTAAAAAAAATCCAGTCAGTTCAAAAATGATTTAATTAAGCTGCCGTGATTTAATTAAAGTGTAGTGCTTTTAAAAATTCAAACAAAGTGTGTTTAAATTTTTATGAATACAAAATAATAAGCCTTATGAACTAATTTCTTTGAGGAAAAAAAAAAAAAAAAAAAAGATAAAATTTAAAATAATTAATTTTTGCATTTTATAAAAGAGAACAGACTATTGAAAGTGTTCCTACTGTGATTTAAAATTGTAATATTTTCTTAGAAAAAAAAAAAAGTCAAACCTCAATACTTTTAAAACAGCTTTTTATATAAAGACGTGTAGTGTAAAAGTTGAAATTAGTTTTACTGCATTTTTAATGTTAACTATGTTGTCAATTATTTTTATAAAATTGTTCTATTGTTTTGAACATTAAATTTTTTTTTGCAATATAAAGCCATTACTTTCCCATAACAAAATAATAAATTTTGAGGCTATTTAAAATATTTGAGGTTAAGATAAAATTTATAGATACCTGCACCTAACACACCACTATCTGAACAATTAGCAACAGCATCTGCAGGAGGAGGTACAGGAAACAAACATCTGTAACAAGGACCACCTTGAAAATTGTATACAGTTAGCTAAAAAATATTATGCTATGAAAAACTTTTTTCTTTAATTTAAGATGAACTTTATGATTTAAACAAACTAATTTTGAGTAAAATAAATAGGTGATGGGAATGAAAATTACTTGTCCTTCAAATCTCAATGCACTTCCTGATATCAAGGGTTTACCATATAATACACAAGCATCATTCAAAAGATATCTAAAATTAAAATACCTTTAAACAAAACAACAACAAAAAATTCTCCAAAATCAAACCAATCAAAGAACTAATTAAAACCTTGTTGCAACATTATCAGTACAATCTAGTATGATGTCATATGTAAGACAATAGTTAAGTAAAAACATTTAACAATCTAGTATGATGTCATATGTAAGATAATAGTTCAGTAAAACATTCAACAACCTAGTATGATATCATATGTAAGATGATAGTTATGTAACTTTAACACAAATAAAAATAAACAAACGCAGGACCTTGAACATTAAACTCAGAACCAAAAAAATTTAATATAGAAAAGATATTCATCAATAATTGAAAAAGCATTAGTTGCAGATAAAGAAACAATATGTTCATTAAAACAAGTGCTTGAGTTGAGCCTAAAAATAAATATAAATTATTATATATAACTATAAATCCAAATATTATTATATTTTAAAAATTAAAGTAAAATTTAAAACTGCATATATATATATATATATATATATATATATATATATATATATATATATATATATATATATATATATATATATATATATATATATATATATATATATATATATATATATATATATATTAATTAAATACTAAAATGAAAAAATACAACTTGTTGGTACTCAAAGTTTCATGCCTGGAGGCAATCATCAGCCATATATTTTTAAACCAAGAAATTAAAAAAATTGTTCAAAATACAAATTAAGCATATATATATATATATATATATATATATATATATATATATATATATATATATATATATATATATATATATATATATAAAGAAAAGTTAAAACAAATCAAGGCCAAAATGATATTATAAACACGGTTCTACATGAGGAAAAAGAACATAATAAATGAAAAAATATTATTATTTTTGGTGTTAAGTTAGCAAATCATGATAACATTGACAAGAAAAAATGTGATGAAGATATGGTAAACGATATTTTTGACTCAATAAATGCAGACAAGGATAAAATAAAAAAAGTCATTCAACTCAAAACAAGAGACACATCAAAAATACCACCAGTTATCATTGAGTTAGACAATGCGTCAGACAAAATAAGTGTATTAAAAGCTGCATACATTAACAGAAACAAGATAAATGAAATCTATTTTAACTCATATATCCAAAAGATAATCCAAACAGAGATCTCATTAAACAGCTACGTAGTGAAGTTAAATTGTTAAATGCTAGCCTAAATCAAAAAGATGAATACTACTACACTATAAGAAATTTTAAAATTGTGAAACTCATAAAAAAACCAAAGCAATAGCAATCCTCAATTAATTTGTACCAACCTGCAGTAATGGCTGTCCTTTCTACACATAATCCTGTATCTAATTATGTTAAACCAGAAGTATTATTATGCAAATCATTACCCAAATACCATCTATGTTGTAGATATACGAATGCGACTTCACTTAACAATAAGTTCGATTTGTTTTTGTTAGAAATAGCAGTGTATAATCCTGACATATTTATTGTAACTGAAACTTGGTTTAACTCATCAAGTGCCATAAATGTAAGCGGGTATAATGTTTTTTACAACAATCGATTTAAATCTAATTCAACTAAATCTCATGGCGGAGGTGTAGCTATTTATGTTAAAAATAAATACATTGCTTATACTCCATATGACCTAGCATCTGAAAAAATGACAGTTGAACAAGTCTGGAGTGTCATTAAAACAGAAAATGAGAATATCTTAATTGGTAGCATATATCGTCCACCAGATGCTACAGAATTGACAAACCAAAAAATAAATAAAATAATAAATATAGCTAAAAAAAGTGTTGATTGCAACAAATATTCAGGTCTACTCTTAGCCGGAGACCTAAATTACCCAAATATAAAATGGAATGAGAATGATGAGAATATCCAAAAAGTGTTAAAAAATGATAGACAAGCACAAATTTTTTTAGACAATTTAAATGATAACTTTTTGACTCAAAACGTCACAAAACCAACCTTTAATTCAGGGACATTGTCAGAAGGCAATACCTTAGATTTGATTTTAACCGATGCACCAGAGCGTATTTCGATCATAGGCTATAATCCTCCGTTAAGAATTAAACATGGTGAGGTTAAAACGTATTGAATATGAAAAAAAAATCAGTGAAACATCAAAAAGAAATCCTAAGTTATTTTATAGTTATGTAAATTCTAACAAAAAAATTAAAGGAGGAATAGCTTCAATGTCTAATGAATATAATAACATTGTAACAAATAGAGAATCTATAGCAAATATTTTAAACAATAGTTTCAATTCAGTTTGTGTTAACGAAGATAAACATAACAAAACAAATATACCGCAGAAGACTGAAATTATTCTAGAAGTAGATATAAATAATAAAATAACTTGCCATACTATTGAAAAAAAATTAAAAAAATTAACTGTTCACAAAGCTATCGGAGTAGATGGGATAAGCCCATATGTTTTAAATAAATGTCATAGTACTCTCTGTGAACCATTACATTTAATATATATAAAATCGTTGACAGAGAAAAAATTACCTGAGCTCTGGAAACTAGCAAATATAACACCAATTTTTAAAAAAGATAATACGAACATTGCATCTAATTACAGGCCAATCTCATTGACTTCTATCCCATGTAAAGTTTTGGAATCACTCATTAGAGATGAAATTATGGATTATTTAATAAATAACAGCTTATTAAATGAAAATCAGCATGGGTTCAGAAAAAATAAAAGCTGCACAGCAAACCTATTGGAAACTCTTGATATCATAACAGATGCACTAGAAAATGGCCACTCAATTGATATGTTGTATCTAGACTTTGAAAAGGCTTTTGATAAAGTACCACACTCGCGTTTGATCACTAAACTTCAATCATATGGTATTATGAGAAATTATCTGGGATTAATAGAGAACTTTTTAACTAACAGAAAACAGAGAGTGGTCCTTGGCGACACTGTCTCAGATTGGCTACCAGTCATTAGTGGTGTACCACAGGGGTCAGTTTTAGGACCACTGCTTTTTTGATTTTTATTAACGATTTGCCAGATCAAGTCAAAAACCCTATTAAACTTTACGCTGATGATAGTAAAATAATAAATATTATAAAAAATCCTAATGATTCAATAAGCCTTCAAAATGATATAAATAATATAATGGCATGGTCATCTATTTGGCTCACAAAATTTAATTATGAAAAATGCAAAGTTATGCATATTGGGAAAAAAAATCTAAATGCTACATTTATAATGACTGATATTGATTGCAATTACAATTATACATTGTGTAACACAAAAGCTGAACGTGATTTGGGTATAATGGTTCAATCTGATTTAAAATGGCACTCACAAGTTGATTCAGCAACCAGCAAATCAAACAGAATGTTAGGTACCATAAAGAGAAGCTTTAAATATTTAGATGTAAACATGGTAAAAACGCTCTATACAACGTTCATAGACTACGTGGAGATCTGATTCAACAATATAAAATTCAGCATGGCTGCGATAAAATAAATTGGGTTGCTAACGATTGTGGAAATGCATTGGAGGAGGGTCCATGTCTGCGACAACACAAATTCAAAATGAGGAAGCCTTTTAGCAGAAATACCTTCAGGTATCATTTTTTCCAAAATCGAGTTGTAAATGCGTGGAACAGCTTACCATCTGAAATAATAGAAGCTACTTCAATAAATAACTTCAAAAACAAACTAGAAAGAGCTGGATTTTGCAGAAACTATTTGTTAAAACACAAACAAAAGACAAAATGAGCTGTTACAGTGCAATATCTTATGTTATTGCACTTCGCAACTGTTTAAAACAGTTGTTACAGTTGTTTATTAATTTATTTATATATATATATATATATATATATATATATATATATATATATATATATATATATATATACATATATATATATATATATATATATATATATATATATATATATATATATATATATATATATATATATATATATATATATATAAATATATTGGCAAAAAATTCCAAACCTCTTTTCTATGTTTTATGGTAAAACCTTCATATCAAATTTTTTTTTTTGGCGACTTGATGGTGACCTTCGATTAATGTCGGCAAATTATTGTCAACCTCATTTTTCCTAATGAGGGCTGAACCATTCGTACTTTTTTATTTATAGTTTATTTTAAATTTACCACTGTACTCAAAAATGCAAAATTATGAAAGAAGGCAGACCTAAATCAGCGTTAATATAAATACATACACACACTTGCACAAATATTTATACAATTGTTTTAAAATGGCATTCATGAAAACTCTTTGTTTTAATTTGTCTGAAAAATTAAAGTCTCAAATAAGTTAAGTTTGATCTTTTCTTTATTCCTCAGTCAGTTAGAAATATTTGATATTAAAAACCAATACTTTTTTTTGGGTCTAAAAATCAAATAAACCCTCCCAGTCATCAAGTTGATTTGATGTCTATTAATACTCACAAATAATTAAAAGTTATAATTAATTGTATTACTTGCCTTTTGAGTTCACTTATAGCAGACTGTACTTTACTCATGCCAATATTGGTTTCACGGTGAAGTATTTGCCGGTGTAAATTGCTTAGCTCAACAGCATCATAATCAACTAAACCTATTGTTCCTGAAATAAATTTTCACTAATTTTTAATAGATACATATAAAAAAACATTAACAAATAAAAAAAAAAAAAAAGAAAAAGAAAAAAGAAATTAAAAAAGTAGTTAAGTTGTAACGATAACTATTTTGTAAATGTAATGATTATTGATACATAATTATATTTATTATTGTTACATAATTTGTACGATGTCTTATTTATCTTATTACTATATTCGTTTGTTACTGATATCTGCTAAATGTCAAATGTTTACAATATAACTACAGTTTGGTCATGTAAATATTGATTGAAGTTCATTTGTTTGTCCACGCTAAATAAATTAAATGCTTGTCCACTACTACTCAGACTTATAACAGAGTATATTTATATTAAACAATTCCTTTTTACAATGACATTATATATAACTAGTCTCTAAGCATTTTTCACTGAATATTTTTTGCATTTTCAAAGTATGAACCAGATGCATGCTGAAATTAATAGATGGTTGGCAGACATACATCATGGCCAACCAATGGCCATGGACTACTTTTCAGGCTCCTCCTATTCTTATTCTTGTGTTCTTTTTTAACTCCATGTCCAGCCTTTTTAATTCCATGTCCTTTTCCATTCTCTTCTGTTTTTTATTTTCCTTGATCTTGTATTCCTTTCTCCCTCATTCTCATCTTTTTTTTTTTTTTTTTGTTCCTTTTTATATAAGTCGCTAAGCATTTGTATGCTTTACGCTTGAGTGACCATTTGCTTGTTATCGCTCACTAGTAACCAAACTTTTCACATTTGGATGACTATTTATAGTTTACTATGTATAAACTTTTTTTGCTTGAGTAAACATAATTCTTAAAAAGGTAATAAAATGAAAAACATTAAAAAAGATTATGCTTAAGCAAATTTATCTACCATTTTCTTTTTTAAGCAAATTTATCTACCATTTTCTTTTTTAAGCAAATTTATCTACCATTTTCTTTTTTAAGCAAATTTATCTACCATTTTCTTTTTTATTGAAGTGATCTCAAAAATCATAATTTGTCTTTAATTAAATAAACATTAGAACTTAAGTTAAACAAACATTAGAAAACAGTTTTTTAAACAAATAGGATACAGATTGCTCCTACAGGTCCTAATTTTTTATATCAATTTATTTTTTTTATATCAATTTATTTATTTAGGATTTCATACTTTTTTGTGCATCTTGGGCAAATCCTGCTGGAGATCTTAAAGAAATGTTCAACAACCTAAGTGTCGCCTAACTATTTTTGAAAATGTATTTTTTTTTTTAGTTGTCAAACAAAATAATCCTTTTGTTTTTTCATTTCTCATTGTTTCAAATTTTGATTGGATTTAAAAATCAGGTTGAAGAAGACAACTGGATGCATTTTTCTGATCAGTTTCCCCCAGAGTTATTAAAGTCCTATTGAAGTCACAAAATGACTACAGACTATCCATTGAAGTGTCAGCACTCATTTGAACACTTTATTATTGTGCCATTGAGCGCATTTTAATGAAAAAAAACGTTTTGGATATCCGGAAAAACCAAAAGTCAATAAAAATATCCGGATTTCCAAAAATATTTGGAAAAAGATAATCCTGCTGCAGATCTCTATAACTAAGATTATTACTTCTGTATCATTCTTAAAGTACTCATGCAGGTTAAAATTGATTGAGTGTTTTTCATTATGTTTTGTTGCTTCACTTTTTTTTTTTCCAACTTTTTTTCCAACTTCCAATTTTTCAAAAAAATTGAATTTTCCAATTTGAATTTTTTAAAAACTAATTGGAAACTTTTTGAATTTTTATGGTATTTACAAATAATCAACTTTTCCATTTAATCGTATATATAATAATTAATATAAGACCAGAGTTTTCCCATAATACTGGTCGATACACATTTCCCACTTATTCTTCACTTGTTTTCAATAAGTTACAGGAAATGGTAGAAAGTAATGATATTAGCCTCATTAGAGATCTTTCTTTACCATTTCCTGTTGCATTGTTGAAGTGTATATATATATATATATATATATATATATATATATATATATATATATATATATATATATATATATATATATATATATATATATATATATATATATATATATATATATATATATATATATATATATATATATATATATATATATTTAAAGTTGAGTTAACTGAATACATTGATTGCTATAATATCAAAGCTTTAGTTTCATTATCTATTTATTGCTTAACTTTAGTTTCATTGTCTATTTATTTGTCTATGAACTTTGGGTTTTGAAACTTCTTCCTCTCAATTACTTAAGCCATCTTTATTTTATTTTACAGCAAATTTTATTAACAAAAAAAAAAAAAAATACTGAAAGCGGTAATATTGACTTTAGAATTATGTTAATGCCTGCCAACGATCTATTAATTTTATCTGGGTCATACTTTGAAAAACTATATCATCTGGGTCATACAATATCATCTGGGTCATACTTTGAAAATGCAAAAAATATTTGCAATATACTTTTTTTTTAATAATGCACTGATGCGGTGTTTCAATACATCTACATAGTCCACAGGCTACCCATCCAATACATAGCTGTTATACAGCATGCTACTACATAACCTGTTATATAGGTACAACATAGCTACTACATAGCCCGTAGCCCACAACATAGCTACTACATAAGCATGTAGCTCGTTACATGAGCTTACATTTTTTTTCCGCCAATATCTTTATTTCCAACAAGGCTGCAAGCAACCACTATTAGAGTTAGAAGTTACTGGAAAAGAAAAGATGAAGTTTGTATAGCAAGATAACGATTGACAGACGACTTAAAAGATTGCAAATTATATGAATCAGGAAAGAAAAATGATGGAAGAGAATTCCAATGAACTGATGTTTAATTAAAAAAACAGGACAAATAAGAGTTTTTGGAGCACTTAGGAACAGTCACAAAAAAAAAAGAGACTTAATTAAATGACGAGTAACACGAGAATGAATTTTAGTAGATAGAACAAGAGACGCTAGCTCTTTAGAGCAGTGCCCATTATAGTGTTTGTAGAAAAGAGAAAGAAAAGCAACATTACGACAATGTGATAATGGTTAGAGGTTGGCTGCAAGAGCAGGTCCAACTATGTTTACAATGCATTTATGCACCTTGTCTAAAAGAGATAGGGCATCATTAGAATATCCGTCCCAGTTATGACAATAGTATTCCATGTAAGGATGGGTTTGAGATTTATAGAGATAAAGAATAGAATCCGAAATAAGAAAGTGTTGAGCACGATAAAGAGATGCAACCTTAGCAGATGCTAAAATATAATATTCAATATTTTAAATCAATTTTAAATAAAAAATATTAAAAGTTGGAAAAGAAAAATAATTTGATTAAAAATAAAAATTTCAAATTAAATATATTACCTAATTTTTGCAATATCAAATCAAAAGATGTGCATGTTAAAATAATTTAATTTGATGTTATTTAACATCAAATAAATATATATTTCAAGCAGACCAGATATTTTACAAACACATTTACAAAGCAAATCAGAAAATTTATAAACAAATTCACTAAGCAGACAATTTACAAACACACAAACAAAAACAATTCAAATTTAAAAAAGGGATTTAAGTAATGATGTGTTCTATGAATATAGGTAAATATTTTTGGTTTAAATAACTCAAAACTTATTTTATAAATGCTTTTTTATGAAACAATAATAACTTATTAACAATATATGAAATAAAGATAGAATGTCTCGCACTTTTATAAATATGAGATAACATGTATTTCCATTTGATGAAACAAATACAATTTAAAGCATTTTATTGTAAAAAGACAACACTTCATGAAACAAAGATACTTGTTTCACCACATTAAGAATAATTGAATAATAAAAACTTGCTAAAAATCTTAAAGCTGGTAACTAGGATATCACTAGTTATTTATGAATAGAATAATTATTATTAAAAATTTTCAATTAATAAATAAATATTTTAAACATCTATTTAAACATGTGTGTACCGAAAAGAAACAATATGAAACATCTAATAGATATTTATATAAAACTGTAATATAGATAACAATATAGATATAGAAACAACAACATATCTAGATTGTTTTGTGTTTGCACTTTACAACAACCTTAAAAAAAAAATAAAAAAAAATTATAAAGAGCAAAAACAATTTGTGAGTGGAATGATATCATAAGAGAAAAATAACAGAAAATAACAAATTACTTAACTTAAAGAACAAATAAATAGAATTTGAACTGTTAAGATAAAATAATTTTAATTCAGAATAAAATGATTAAAAAAAGATTAAAAATATTCCAAAATTATATTAAAAAACAACTTGAAAGAGAAAAAGAGACTTTACTGCTTTGTTTTCATCTTTAAAAAAATTGGAATAGATTCATTGGCACAAAATTTTAGGAAAATAATTTTCCTTGTGTTTTTACTTTTCTATAGTTTTGACATCGTTTTATTTTGTACAATGTTTTTCTTTTTTATTATCTAAATTAACTAACATCATTAAAATTAACTAGAAAATGTACTAAATTAAAAGTTATATTTAAATTAGGCAGCCAAGAGTTATTGTTTTAGTAGCTATAAAAGCATTTAGAGACATCTTTACAACTAGAGTTGATTTCTTAATATCTCATATAATTTTAAAATTACACAATATCTTATAATATCATATCTTATAGTATCAAAAAAATTTAGCTTAAACAGCATTAAAAATAAAATTAAAGATAAACAACTTCATTTTTGTTGAATGCGATTGCTCACTTAACTTAATAATAAATACTTTTTTGTAAATAGTACAATATTTTATACAGTTTATATATTAAAAATAATTGTAATTTATATAAAGATTGTATTTTAAAACAGAACTATTATTTAAAACAGAACTAATTTTTTAAAACAAAACTTTAAAACAGAAGTACGATACCCTTGCAAATAATCTAAAAAGATAACTAAAATAATTAATACCTATGCCAGCTCCCACAAGGTATTGCGCAGCAGGACATCCTAATCCTCCAACACCAACAATAAGCACTTTTGATTTTCTAATAAGCACTTGACCTGTTTAAAAAATTTACAGGACTAAAATTTATATTTTTTTATGTTGCACATACACATATACATATACATACATATACATACATATATACACTAACTAACATATAGAAAAAACAATATAGGATGTAGCCATTTTTTAGGATGTTATAAAAATGAAAAAACAGAACCCTTTATATTGAACACAAACATAACATAACTTAGTTTATATATTAAAGACTGTTGTATAAAAAATATAATTAAAATTTTGTTGTTGTTGTTGCTGATTCAATTCCATGTTAATCTTCTAAATCTTTAGGTGAGAAAACTTCAGAATCCTTAAGTAAGAAAGAATGGGTGACACAATTTCAGAATGCTTAAGAAGGAAGAATTAGGTGACACAACTTCAGAATGCTTAACAAAAAAAGTAGTCTAAAACAACTATAGAATGTTTAAAGAAGGAGAAAGCAGTGAAATAAATTTAATGTGGTTGGTGTAACTTTTAAATGAATTTTTATTAAAAGCTTGTTCTTCAATATTCATTTTAAAAATAAATTGATTTAATTTAAAGAATCAAAAACTTGATAAAAAAAAACAAAAACATTTGTCACAATTAATAAAACGCTCATACATTTATTGCGAGCACTTAAATAAGATAGAAAATGTTTAAAAATTCTCCATTGCGCCTAAATCAAAGCAGAAAAGTTTTAAAAAAAAAAAATTTCTTTTCATATCTCTAAAACATTTTTAGCGTAAAATAAGTATTCAATATCAAACTAAAAAACAAAAATGGTAGCTGCATTTGTTTTTTAAGTGAAGGCCAGCGTTTGAAAAAAAAAAATTTTTCTGTCAATTTTATGCTATTTGTTCTCACACTCGTGTTAGTAATGCAGTGATTATATATCTATATATCTATCTATCTATATATATCTATATCTATATCTAAATATATATCTATATCTATATCTAAATATATATATATATATATATATATATCTATATATATCTATATCTATATCTAAATATATATCTATATCTATATCTAAATATATATCTATATCTATATCTAAATATATATATATATATATATATATATATATATATATATATATATATATATATATATATATATATATATATATATATATACACCTTTTGCCGACCTCATTTTTTTGTAATTTCGAGGGTTATGTATATATGTATCTACTATAGCATATTTATATGCGCACTTGCTCACTTTTTTTGCTCATTTAAATCAATATAGGTTTTTTAGAAAAAGAAGAAAACAAAGAATAATGAATGAAATGATTCCTGCCCCATCCCAAAACCTTTAGGCTATGTAGCAGCACTCCACTGCGAGTCAGGCTATTTGTCAGTCGATGTATGTACTGAAGCCCCCGACAGCAGACTATTTCAGTATGACATCACTCTGCTCACCTAACTCAGGAGTATAAGATATATATATATATATATATATATATATATATATATATATATATATATATATATATATATATATATATATATATATATATATATATATATATATATATATATATATTTACTATTTACTATACCCTAATATCCTAATATACTTTTTGCAATTCAACAAGCATTAACCATTAATGTTGCATCTATAACATTTAAAGGATATGTTGATGACTGCCATACACACTTTTCTAACTTTGATAAAGCAGAATTGATTTTGACAGTTTTAATTCCTCAAGACAATAGACATTCAAAAGATCAATTTAATTTCTTAGATGGCGGCATTTCAACTAATCATATAACTCACAAATTTAACTTTTCCATATAGTGAAAGAATGCAATAACGAATTTACTGGTAAAACTGCAACTGTATATATTACCAAATATTGCAATAGGAATATAACTTTTTATTTTACTTCAAATCACCAGTGAAGAATCTTTTAATTAACAAGTAACAAGAAAAATCCAAGAGGCTATTGAAATAGACAGATTGTAATGTTGCTACAGAAAAAAAAAATTCTAAACCAGGTTAATAGCAATCTAGTGTTGACTCACCATTGGAAACCTTTTTTTTTAAATATAAATTTTTTTAATAAAAATTTTTATAATAATATGCATCATTACGGTAAATAACGATTTTTTGTAATTTATTTTGGCTTGAAAATGGCTCATATAGGCGTCAAAATATCACTTAAAATTATCAAATTTATAACAAGTTAAATAAATGTGTCACCATAAATGGTGACATACATTTCTACTACTATTAATCATATTATCATATAAGGATAAGTTAAATTATATCTTCCCATTGCAATGGAATGATTAAACGCTTCATTTTCCTAGTTTAAGTTTAGCGTTTCTTTTTTCAGCGCATTTCTGAAATGTTTAAATCATCAAAACATCTAAACAGTTGTGGTCAAGTTGTCAACAAAAAAAATCATTTGCGTGGTCTGCAATAGCATTCAAATTGCACGCTATTCCTTTTCAAGTCTTTTATATATATATATATATATATATATATATATATATATATATATACATATACATACATATATATATATATATATATATATATATATATATATATATATATATATATATATATATATATATATATATATATACATATATGTATATATATATATATATATATATATATATATATATAAATATATATATACATATACATATATATATACATATATATATACATATATATATACATACATATATATATATATATATATATATATATATATATATATATATATATATATATATATATATATATATATATATATATATATATATATGTATATATATATATATCTGATATCATACTGAAATAGGGAGCTGCGAGGGCTTCAGTACATACATCAACTGAGGAAGAATTGCAAGGAAATTGCTACTATATGGACTTAGTGTTTAGGTATGGACAGCAATAAGTTTTTTTCATTATTCTTTATTATTATTATTATTTATTTTTTTTTTTGGAAAAAAATGTACATACGCGTTATAGTATAAATATATATTTATATTATTTTTTTTTTTTATTATATATAAAATCAATATATTTTTAAAATATCAACTTATGTATAAATACTACCTAGAGCAGACACTTCAGGAAGAATAATCTGTCTTGAATAACGTTCAATGTCGTTATTGCTTAAATTACATTTTTTTATTGGATGAATTATTGGTTGATTGCATAATTCAGAATCCACTGAACTTTTTTCTGAATTTAATTGAAGTTTGAGACTTTCCAGCTCAGCTTCCAAAACTAAAATTCTTGCTTTAATATCTGATGTCATGATGATAACAATATCCTACAATCCTAAAATCTTTAAACTAGAACATGTTTTTATTAAGAGCTAAATAAAAAATAATAACTTTTAACTACAATTATATATAGATATACATGAAATTATACAATTATTGAAAACATATATACTTAAAATAAATTTGATATTCTATATCTAAAAAGATGCATTTTAAATGAAACAAATTTTGCAAAATATTTTTAACAATTTTTAGTAAAAATAAGTTAAGCATAATATTAAAATTTATAATTAAGACATAAACATATAAACAAACACCATACATATTCATACAAATTACAAACATTTTATATTTACAAATTACAAACGTTTTATATGTATCATAATTAACATAATTGGAGGGTGTTTGCCAGAAATACATTTTTTACAGCGTTTTTGCAATATTGGGAATATTTATTGTTATTGTTCTACAAAATATTAGGAACTTTTATTGATATAAGGTCATTGAATTTTGGGAACTCTGTGTTTTATGCGGAGTCATTGGGCTAACACCCTGAATTGGTGTATAAATATTGATATAACATGAATATATTGATATAACATGATTGATATAATTAATATAACATGATTAACATAACATGATATAACAAGATTGATATAACATAATTATAACATAAATATAAATATTGATATAGCATAAAATAACCTTACTATAAAACAAATGTTTAAAAAAATATATAAACTATTATTTTAAACATTATACAAATTATAAAATACTATTTTTGTAAATTTTATAATTAATTATAAATATATATGCATCAAATGAATAATAAAGCATTAAAAAGTAAAGAATGGAAAATATAAAAAACATAGATGTAAAAAGAATATTAACAAACAAAAGTTATTTTTGTTTAAAATTTGGAAAATAATATATTTATATAGCACAAATACTTTGAAGTCCTAAAACTGCTTTCTGTAAACTTTCTTGCTCTGAACCCATTGTATCAACCTCTACCCATTTTTCATAACCAATTCGTCTGTATGCTTCTTTAATTCTAAATAAAATGTTCATTTTTAATATAATGAAAATTTTTAAAACGATTGAATCATTGGTTCAGTTGAAAAAAAACAATACTACAAGCCTTCCCAGAAAGCGCATGCGGTCGCACACCTTGTTCGTCCACCCTTAAAGTAATTTTTTTATACAACTTGACCACATTTTTATATAGTAAGCGTTTTAAAAATTTGCAGCAAAATTTAGTTTAGTAAGAAACTAAAGAGAATAAAACAGCAATACTCGAAGAAAAGAACAGAAGACTATACAAAACAGAAAACCTAAATAAAATAAGCTGAAAAATAGGATATTAAAAAAAAGAAAATTGTTTTTAAAAAAATAATATACTAAATATTTAATTGTTTTTGTTTTCTTATTTTTAGGGTGTTTGTAATTTTTCACTACCAAAATTAATACAAGTTGAGGAAAAAAGTAGATATGAATATAACAAAAATAAAAATATTTTGTGATATACAATTTTTTCCAGACTTTTTCAAGTCGGTATATTAAGGAAATACTTTATAGTTTGCGCTAGAAAAATTAATAATTTTTAAATTTGTTTTTCAAATATTTTTGCTAAACTTTACTGTTTTTATCAATGCACAGGAAAGCGAGGAAACTAATTGCTATTTATTTGTAGTTTTCATGTAAAAAAAAAAATAAAAAGTCATTAATACCTATATTTAAACATAAAATATTTAGTTGTTTTCAATACCCACATTGAAAAAGTCTGCACTTTTGTTGGATTATCCAAATTGTGCATTTAAACCCGATAGTTTATTTCCTGATGAACTGTCATTGAAGATGCTCCAAAAACTTGTGGGCTAGTACATTGTTAATTTACTGAACTTTTTTAACAAAATGTTAAGAAGCCTATTTAAATTTTTTTTTTTAAGTTTTCAAATACATTTTTTTAAAAAGAGCAATTTTTATGTTCATTATCTCTAGTAATTCGTATTAACATTGGAAATTGGGTAATATAAAAGAAACAATTTCAGACATGCATCAAATGCGGTAAACACATTTATTAAAGAAACCATGTTATTCTTTTATCTAACTTATTCCGTCATTACAAAATTTATCAATCAAATAATATTTTTTACAAATAAATATAAATTACGTACAAAATGAATAAAGATAAGAAAAAAATTAACAAAATTTCTCATAGTTCTAGCGTACATATCAAATTAGTTTCTTAATTTTATATGGGACTGATAAAAATCGTGAATAAATTGCATATAAAAACTTACAATTAATGTCAAATCGTTATAAAAGATTTTTTTCAACAACTCAAAAAAAAAAAAAGGAAGATGTATAAAAATAAAAAATAATTTTTTTTTTTTTTTTATTTACCTTTGTTTAATTATTAAATTTTATAGTTTATTTAATTAAACTTGATATTTTGTTACAATTTTGTTTCTTTTTTTAGGATTGTTTTTTTTTCTTAGTAGATAAGTTAAGCTTTTTGCTGCAAATTATTGAAACATTTAACTAGTTAAAAGATAAGAACTGCCGTGGTCAGTTGGTCAAAAAAAATTACTTTAAATGGGGATAAACAAGGCATGCGACTGCCGCGCTTCCCAGGAAGGCTTGTTACTAAGTCATGTTTACAAGATAAAAAAATGAAACCTTTCTCTTAGCTGTGTGCTTTTGCTAATTAACTGTTCTTCACTTGTAATTTCTTGTCTTATATTTACTCGTGTATCTCTATCTACTTCAGGAGTAGTAAGAAATACAACTGCACTTGGACGAATTAAATCAGAAGGCCACAAATATACAGAATGGCATTTTGGTGGTAATGAACAACTACAAGTTGATTCTTTTGCTATTGCATAAGATGTTGTACTGTGCCAAAATCTAAAAGTACAAACAACTTTTATTAATGACATGTTTCTTGTGATGATAACTGTTTATGTAATTTCTTATTTTTATTATTATAATTAATTATAACTGTTATTATTATAGTTAGTTAACTAATTTTTTTTATAGCTACAACTAAATAATTTTTTAGATTAATGCAAAATATAATGACAAAAAATTTTAATTGTATCAATTAAAATAACAGTTATAAATCAAGCTAAAAATAATAAGAGATAAGTTAGAAGGACAATAAAATACAATCATAATTAATAATATTGGATAAACTAATTATGAATAATAAAAAAATACAACAAAAATAAATTTCAATTAACTTTTTTTTCTCCCCATTTTCAACTTTTACCTATCCAAGACAACAGGTTGTGTTTGCAATGTGTTATATATCTGCTGTGCAGCAACATAGTTACTAAAGGAGTAGAAAGATCTTCTAAGCATTTCTGGGAGTGGATTAAACATTTTTTTAAATGAAGCAATTTCATCAGGGGGAGTTCTTAATGCAACACCGTTTAAATGTTTTGCTAAGTTTTTTGTCATTGTAGATTTACCTATTAAAAAATTACATTAATTCTATAAATACAAATAAAAAATACAAAAAATCAAATACACAAATATATTCACAGAAAATACACAAAAGAAATGTTTAATACAATTGTTGTAGTAATTTTTCTTTATATTCAAAGTTTTATGTTGATAATTATACGATCATTAGTAATTTCTTCGATTTTTAAAACTTTATTATAAGTGTTTTCTTTGAATATTTTTTGAAATTTCATAATATTTGATGTTAATAACTTTTAAACAAACTGTTGATTGTAAACTTTAAATAATAAATATTATTTAATAATATAATAACATTAAAAATGTCAATTAATAATAAAATAATACTAGTTAAGATTTAACTTTAAGATTAGTTAAGACAAATTTAAGACATTGTTGCTCTTTTAAATTCAGAAGCATTTATCTTAGGGAGATTAATAAGATAAATCAATGTTAAGATTCATTAAACTTAGGGAGATTAATAAGATAAATCAAAAAAGAAAAAAACTTTAAAGTCTAATTTAAAAATTAAAATAATTTTGAAGAAAAGAATTTATTTTGTTACTATTACTTACTATTATTACAATTATTATTATTACTTAAGATCATTTAATATGTTTTTAAAGAAAAATGTTTTTAAGCAATTGTAAAAAAACAAATGGTGATCATACAAATACAATATTTCTGCAACAATATTAATCTTTTTGCTCTAAAAAAAACTTGCAAACCTCATTTGCAACTTTTGTTGCAATCTTATAATAAAAAACTTTACAAAATACTTGATGTGATCTTAACTTTTATGTAATCTTAAGGTTATGAATAAAAAATAATTTCAATTTATCTTTGTAACTATATTATAAATACCTAATTGAAAAAAGCTGTCTACAGTTTTAATTTGATTATTTGATTTTTAAGTTTTTACTTTAAAAAGTTGAAATATGCATAACCTCACTATAAAATCTAGTGAGGTATAAAATATATTTAAAAGTTAAGAAAAAAATTGAACCTGTCCCATCCAGCCCCTCAACAACTATAAAAGGGTGTTTTAAATTGCTTGGATTACCCAAATAAACATGTTTTGAAAACTTTAGCAAATCTTCATTTCCAACCTAAAAAGTTGACAACAAAGGTTCACTTTGAAAATAAAACTTTACTAAAGGAATTTAAAAAATCTTTAAATTAATCAAAATAATAAATAGTTTAACACATTTTTAAATAAAACAATTTTTTAAAAAAACCTTTTTTTTTTCTAAACTAACTGACCTGATTCAAAACTCTAAGTGTCTTCTCAAAAGAATTAAAAACAGGGTTGTTCTGAGAATCAAATACAGGATGGTAACCTTCAAACTTCTCTATCATAAACTCTAATCCATTAATTGCTTCGTCACTTGATTTAATGAACATTTTTTCGCCAACCCAATGAAACAAATGATGAGCAAAGTTTTCAGGTATGAGAGCATCCTCATTGACCACTAATGAACGTTGAAAATTACCCTGAGTTTGCACATAACCTTTATAAATAGGATCTTTAAATGAGCAAACTAAAGATTCCAACTTTAATAAATTTTTTTCTGTGTCAAACAGTGAATTTGGATGTATTACTAAAAAGGACTTGCTGTGTAATGGAAAACCACTTAGACAACAACCTGCTCTAGATTCACTGGCAGGTTTTAATTCATAGATTCCACCCTGCGTTTCTACACCAAAAATATGATTTTTACGTTGACACAACATAACTACTTTTGAAAAATTTTTCTTCAGCGCATTCAACTTCAGATAAAACATTGCTGCAGTACTTTCAAAGGTATTTATCATACATACTATTAAATTGTAAAAGTAAAGATATCTGAATATATAATACAACTACATACATAATAGAAAAATTATTAGTAAAAGTAAAACAGATATCTGAATATATAATACAACTACATACATAATAGAAAAATTATTAGTAAAAGTAAAACAGATATCTGAATATATAATACAACTACATACATAATAGAAAAATTATTAGTAAAAGTAAAACAGATATCTGAATATATAATACAACTACATACATAATAGAAAAATTATTAGTAAAAGTAAAACAGATATCTGAATATATAATACAACTACATACATAATAGAAAAATTATTAGTAAAAGTAAAACAGATATCTGAATATATAATACAACTACATACATAATAGAAAAATTATTAGTAAAAGTAAAACAGATATCTGAATATATAATACAACTACATACATAATAGAAAAATTATTAGTAAAAGTAAAACAGATATCTGAATATATAATACAACTACATACATAATAGAAAAATTATTAGTAAAAGTAAAACAGATATCTGAATATATAATACAACTACATACATAATAGAAAAATTATTAGTAAAAGTAAAACAGATATCTGAATATATAATACAACTACATACATAATAGAAAAATTATTAGTAAAAGTAAAACAGATATCTGAATATATAATACAACTACATACATAATAGAAAAATTATTAGTAAAAGTAAAACAGATATCTGAATATATAATACAACTACATACATAATAGAAAAATCATTAGTTAAAAACACAATATTAAAATAAAAGATTAATATGAAAAGTTCAAACATTACTTTTAATATTTTATTTTCTTACTATTTTATTATGACTTTTGTTTTTTTATTTTCATATCAAAAATGTACAATAATTTGATATTAAAAACATACAAAGAACTCAATGTTTGATATCAAAAACAGAAAATGAACTTGAAATGAAATTTTTTTTTGAAATTGTGTCAAAGAAAACAAATTCATAAGACATTTAAAATCTTTTATTTAAGAACAGCTAACAAAAAATCTAAATCTTCCACACAACTTCTTCTTTAATTTTCTCTGACTTAACACACAGCAGAGTGTCACCTTCTTGAAAATCTGTAAAATTGTTAAGCATTATTCCACACTCAGAAAGCTTCTTTGCCACAGTTATTTCTGTTGAACCACGTCTTAAAGATTTTAGTGACCCTATAACAAAATTTTTTTCGGTTAAACAACATTTTGAGTTTTACAAACAGCTTAAAAACTGTATATGTAAACATTACAAATGTTTCTTTGCTTGCACACCAGTTTTATGGTTGTTTTGTTTTAATTTTTACACTAATGAAGATATCAGAGTGTAAAAAATCAAATGTACTTTGATGTTAAAAAAATAAAATAGTGCAGGTAGGTAGTAGTACTATTTGATGTAAAAAAATAAAATAGTGTAGATAGGTTGAAAATATTTTGATGTAAAAAAATAAAATAGTGTTAGTAGGTAGAAAATATAAAGAAGTAAACAAAAAAAATTTGTCTTTATTTTAAAAAATTACCTATATATTTGTATTCGTACCACATTATTTCTATTTTGAAACATTATTTCTATTTTGAAAAATTACATATTATTTCTATTTTGAAAAATTAAACATTGTTTTTGTAAAACTTGTAAATAAACCAAATCTGAAACTTTGTTTAGCGTGTGGCTAAACAAAATTAAGCAAAGCCAAAGATGCTTGAATATTTTTTCTACTTTACAAAAGTGTTAAAAATAAAATTTATGCTAAAAATTCTATGTACTATTAATAAAATAAAGTGCAGCAATAGAAATTAAAAAGTGCAATAACAAAAAAACAAAAAAAAAATTTCTTTATCAATTTATATATAAATGTTTACATATTTGTACAAATACGCAGTATATTATTTCTATTTTGTAAACAAAATACTTTGTGAAGTTGTAGCAATTGGAATGCTTTTTCAACCGGAGGTGCAATTAAAATGCTTTTTTGATCAATTGTGCAACATAGTTAGATCATAGAGCTGTTGGGATGTTGATAAGCATAAAAGGCTAAAAGCCAATAAGTTAAAACAATAAATTAGGTCAAAGAATAATTTAGTATAAAGAGTAAAACTGAACTTTTAAAAAGAGTTCTGTAAAAATACTATATAAAATATAAATTTTATATATGTATTCAAATTTTTTAGTTTATATATATTTCACAAACTATAAAATTAAAAAGAATTAATAAAAGAATGTAATAATTAATCATTACTGGAAGCCTCTGCTGGGGACCGCTTCTTTTCCGAATAACGGTCTTGTGAGGTTTATTCTTGACACAACTTACTAATAATTGTTATAACTTTAGGTCTTCAAGAGCGAGGCCTGCTTTAAATAGTTTTTTGCTGACAAAATCTTTTCATAATGTGACTTATTTCTGGTTTAGAAATTTTGCAAAGTCAAGAAGTTTTTCTGTCAGTTTTTTCCCATAGCTTTTATAATTATTTTCTTTATATCATTTAAAACATCATTAGCTTTCCCCATGCTTTTAAAATATATAGCTGAATTATAAAATTTTGCATCTATTTTGGGAATCAGTTATATTTTACTACTTTTTGAAATATCTTAAAGTGAATTTTTAAATTTCACAAAAATTTTGGCCTTTAATTTACAAAAACTTGATTTAATTGCAGGATGGGAGTGTTTTTAAACTTTTGCATGATCATCTTTTCAAAAAACAAATAAATTTTAAATAACTGATAAATTGTAAAATTTTTGTGGTTTGTATTTTAAATTGAAATAATATAAAACATACTTGGTAAAACTTTTAGCTTATTTAAAAACCTTAAAAACCGAAAAATCGAAGAAAATTCAGCGTTTCTAAACTTTAGAAAATAATAATAAATATCATTTTTACTGAGATATTATATACCATAACTTTGATTTGTTTCAGAGAAACATAACTATGATGTGTAGTTTCAAAGAAACATAATTTTGTAGCAAAAGCACTCATAAGATTTTTTTTAAATTTCATTTAATTATTTTTTAGTGTTAGAAAGTTTTTGAACATATAAAATTTTCAGCTCTATTAAAATGAGATTATAAATTTTACATGGTCATTTTGTTTGAACATTCAAAGATAATTAAATGAAATTTAAAATCTGTGGATAAACCTTGGAATTTAGTAAAAGATAGTAAATTAAAACATATCATTAATTTGTAGCTCTTGCATTTGAGGTAGCAGCAGTAAATCAGTTGGAGTAATTTTGTTCCTAGACTCCAATTTTTCAGGCTCCAAATATTTTTAAAATATTTCCATTCTATATAAGCATGAATATACTTAAATTTAGAGTTTTGACTGTCTGAAATTGTCATATCTAAAATACTTTGCTAAGACCTAGAATCACAAAAAACAATTATTTCAAATAAGTGACAAAA
The DNA here is from genome assembly GCF_022113875.1 of Hydra vulgaris. NCBI lineage: Eukaryota > Metazoa > Cnidaria > Hydrozoa > Anthoathecata > Hydridae > Hydra > Hydra vulgaris. The sequence goes on along the minus strand of NC_061160.1, from coordinate 22,041,280 downwards.
GGTGCGGCTACATCATTCACTAAATTTTCTAGATTAAACAATTTAACATCAATAATAAATATAAACAATAATAAATATAAATATAAACAATTGTAATAATAAATCATCAATAAATGCTGCAACCAATTGTGGTTTTCCAGCTTCACTAAAGTTAAAAAATTATTTTTTCAATATTTTTTCATATTTTGGCTCTACTTTCACAACTTTAAAAAAAATCTAAATTTAAAACTCATAGATCATATTTTAAAAATCCAGAAAATCATTTGGGTATAATATCCAGAAAAAATTCCTTTTAATTTTGATTTTAGCTGAGTTAATGCGGTAGTGGTGTAGTGGTAGAGCGCTCGCTTCATAAACGAGTGGTTCCGAGTTCGATCACCACCACGTCCCTGGTAGTACCGCGCTCAACTCGTTTCTCCGCGCAGCGGCCTTGTTCGTCAAGGTTCGTGTTTCGGAGTTATAGAGTTGAGAGAGGGTTATAGCCACAAAATAAGTACCCTCCTCGTCTGTAGTGGCCTTCTCGGCCTTGAGGAGGTGAAGTAAAATAAAAAAAAAAAAAAAAAAGTTGTTTCTAATTTTTTTTTCAAATTTTTTAAATTTTTGTACGAGTGATGAATGAAAAAGCTTAAAAAACATATATATTACAAAAATATATAACTAAACTTGTATGTATGGGGTAATTTGCTACTTGAGAAACTAGGTAAATGTCAATATTTTTTGATTATTTTTTTTGTAATTGTATTTTTATAAAATTTGCTTCTAGTTTGACTCTTTGTGTATTTGCATTTAGAAAATGTTATTTTTTTGAACACCCCTAATAAATACACAACCCATTAAATTTCTCTTAAATTACACTTTTGACTTAAAATACTAACTTTGTACCTGAATATCTTATTATTAAAGTTTTTATTATTTTAACATATTCATATAGAAAATGTGTATAAAAAATTCAAAATTTCAATTTTGCCTTATGTCTCACAGTAGAATGGTGTGAAAGTTAAAACTGCCAATATTTACTTGTTTACTGAAACCAGCTACTTCAATTTCTAATTGCACTTCCCTGAGTTGATTTCTAAAAAACATTGTGCATCTAAGAAAACATTCATAAGAATCCAAATATCATACTTTAATTTTAAGTCTTAAAACCTCACTACTAGATCCATCTCAGATTTCTTATTAAATATATAACACATAACCAGCCATTCTGATGCACAGAATTGCACTTTAAAAAGATCTCTGAAGTCAGGACTCCATGGTTAACAATATGTTTGTATGGTTAACAATGTTTGAATTTATCCTTACTAAGTTCTATCATAGATGCAATCAATATCAAATATCAAATGGTTTCTTTCTAACCGCTAAAATCATCTTCAAAGAATGTCAATCTTCTTTATGTCTTCTAGGATTTTCGTTTACTACTAACTTTTCATGGAAACCATATATACAATGGATTGCTAAATTAGCATCTGCTAAGGATCCTTCTTTTTATTATGCTTGCCATTTTTTCTCTCCTGATTTCCTTCTTTACCTCTACAAATCTCCTATTTGTCTATCTATGGAATACTGATGCCATATTTGGGCAGGTTCTTCTAATGATGCTCTTTCTCTTCTAAACAAGGTCCAAAAACACATTGTAAAGGTATCTGCTAACTTTGAGCCTCTTTCTCATTGTTGTAAAGTTACATCTCTTTCTCTTTTCTACAAATATTATCATGGTTGCTTCTCGAAGGAGCTATCATCTCTAGTTCCATCAACTAAAACTCAATCTTTATTTGTCTAGCTTTTGTACCCGCACCTTAACCCTTTGGAACTCTCTTCCATCTTCATGTTTTCCTGACTCAAACAACCTTCAACTTTTCAAATCTTCTGTCAATCGTTTCCTTGACACTAGATTTGAAAAGTTGAAGGTTTTTTTTTTTCTTCTAGTTACTAGAAGAAAAAAAAAAAACTTTTTTTTTTTTCTTCTAGTAACTCACAACCTAATAGTGGTTGCTTGCAGCCTTGTTGGGAGTGAATCAGAATAAATAAATAAAAAAAATCTTGTTGTTTGGAAAAATTATCTGTGATGCAATGACATCATTGGTAACATAATTATCACTGTATCCACAAACAACATGCTAAAAATCCATTGAACCTTTGCGTTAAACTTACCTCCATTATGATAAATAAACAAATTATTTCATGAAATTGTGTACAAGGAAGCTCTGTTACAACTAGATCTGCTGAGGTACTTGCTTTAGTATCTTTGCATATTTTAATAGATAATTCTGTGGCATCTTTAGATTTTTTAACAAAAAAGTTAATGATTTTTTCTGTTCTTGAATCATTTTCTTCTGTTCTTGAGTCATTTTCTTCACAAAGATGATAGATGACAATAGATGATGATAGATAAATGATTGGATGATAGTTATGAGAGTAATTTCTAGACTTTATTAAAATAGAAACAGACGCCACCTTCCAGTAGGCAAATGAGTTCTCAAAAACACATTTGCAAGACTCTGACAGCAATGTTTAAATGAGCAGTAGCAACTGAAGCATAACTATTTACTATCTATCACTTTTGTTAAATAAGAATTTCATCAAAACAATAGATAGATTTAAGCTCTTAAACTAGATAAATAATGTAAGTTATAAAAATTATTTATAATATTAGAGTACTGATCTCTAGATCAAAAGATCTCTTGCTTAAATTTTGTTTTAGGGTTATAAAATTTGTTAAATTACATTTTCTTTGGTAAAACTCTAGGCCAGGTGAACAAAGAAAAGCAATTGCTTTAACTCAGCATTTTTGGAGTAATTGTTCAGCTTTACATGAATAAAATTTTTAGCAAACTCAAATAAAGCTCACATAAAGCTAAGCAATTCCTAAACCCTGAACAATAGCAATTTTTTCTTATTCATCTAACTTAGGGTGTCTGCTAAGATCTTTTTATAGAAATATTTAAAAAATATATATAGTTAGATAAAAATACTAACTTCAAGATAAAAATACTTTAGGGAGAAGTAAAAAGTTTTGAAACTTAATAAATAATAGTTATAAACAATTACAATTATAATGATCATTAATAATTATAATAATCATTAATAAATTATAATAATCATTAATTATAACATTTGTTAATAATTATAATAATCATTAATTATAATAGCCATGAATAATTATAATAATCATTATTAATTACAATAACCATTTATAACTATACTAATCATTAATAACTAAAACTTTCATGTTTGATTTCTGACTTGTTAACTGTATAAAAGTGTTTACCTATTAATAGCAAATTTTGCCAAAGTTAATTGCTATGAACAAAGTTAATTGCTATGAACAAAGTTAATTGCTATGAACAAAGTTAATTGCTATGAACAAAGTTAATTGCTATGAACAAAGTTAATTGCTATGAACAAAGTTAATTGCTATGAACAAAGTTAATTGCTATGAACAAAGTTAATTGCTATAAACAAAGTTAATTGCTATGAACAAAGTTAATTGCTATAAACAAAGTTAATTGCTATGAACAAAGAAATACAAAAACCTCTAACAAAGGTTGTTTTACTGGTTTCTTAAATTCAGTAAAACATATTATTTTAAATATAAATTAAAAATACTCAAAAGACAAATACACTACAAATTACAAATTAATTTCTATTACTCTGTTTACCATAAAATCTCTATTAGCCAAATGACAAAAAATCTCTCTTAGCAAAATGACAATAAAATCTTTAGTTGACAATGTTCGGTTATAAAAACATTAAAATATATAAGGCTGATTTATACTGCTAATTTGCGTTTTTAGATCAGCATTTGGTGAGCAATAAAGCTCAATTAAACCTACACAGTTTTTCAAAAAAAGAAGAACATAAATAGTTATAAAAAAACAGTTGCTGGCCTAATCCAAACCTTCAGTCAATGCAGCAGTACTCCCTAGCATGTTCTCTCTTGACAGTACATTGTTTGAACTAAAATCAGGACCGTGTAAAAATTTGTCAGTCTCAAAATTTGTTCAAATTACAAGAGTTTTTGAATTATAGAGATTAAGTTACAAAATTTTTTAAATTACAATTTAATCCTAAATATTAAAACCTGAAGAGACCAAAAACTTTGTTCGATTCAAATCTTTGAATTATAGAAGTTTGAAGTACAAGAATTGTATGTATGTATATATCTCTTGAATGTCATAATAGAATAAAATGAATAAATACTTTTACAAATAATCCAAAATTTTTTATTTTTGATATGATTTACAAATATATTTTTAAATTATCAAAATATTTATTTTAAAATATAAATTTCTGGAATAAATATTAAAAATAGAAGACTTTACAAAAAAATATTAATGGCCAAAAATGTACATAAACCACTAAAAACATTTACAAATATGACTCAGTAAATAACCAATATAATAAAATTACTTAAATAAAAATCAAATAATCAGGCAGTATCTTTTGAATATGTAAAAATAAATTTAAGAAACACATTAAGAATAAAAAATATCAAGTTATTTTTAATGGGATCCCTAAGTGCCAAGACAAGTTGTGTTCATATCATAGATAAACATTAGAAAATAAGTTGAAAGTTAATTAAACTTTCTAAAACAAATTATTGAATGAGATATTAACAAAAGCATTTGTTGTTTTGCCATTATACTCCTGGCTAAGAGCCTAATTTTAGGCTCTCAAATCTGCATTGTTTTTTCCATTAAAAAAAATCTGGTTTCAATAATAAATGTTTTTGTTCACCACAGAGTTTTTTTAGATTCAATTCAGTTTTACACAATCAGATTGGATTTTCCTCCTTCATTTTTAGTCTGCGATAGTTAAAAAAAACATTCGCTGTAGCATGTTTTCATTTTTTGTTCAACGTATGGTAAAGTGTTTGAGTTACAATAGACTAGCATAATAAAAATAGTAATTAAGCGAAACAAACTTTAAAATACACAAGATAAATATTTGTCTTTATATTTTTATAATTTATAATTTTTTTATATACAACACCAATTACAACATAATCCAACATCTTTAAAAAAAATCTTTATTTTTTTAATAAGTTCAGGAAACTGTTTTAAAAATGATCTTATACATATTTTTAACTTATTTTTATAATTTAAATTTCTAATTCAAGAAGCCGTTTTTAAAATGATTAGTATATATTTTTAAGATATATTTAAAATTGATATTAAAAACTTGAATCTTATATTATTGTTTAACCGCCAAAGGGGCAACCCCTGCATTTTAAACTTGTATTAAGTTTTTTGAAAGAAACTGTTTTTATTGACGTCAAATATAAGCGCATAAGTAATGCATAAGAATTCAGACCAGATTTAAAAAATAAAAATAGTGAAAGAGCCAAAACTTTCCCTTAGCGAGAAACAAAATGGCGTTAAAAACTAAGAAGTTTTTTGTTAATATCTCATTCAGTGATTTGTTTTGGAAAGTTTAATAAATTTCAATTTATTTTCTAATGTTTATCTATGAAATGAACACAACTTGTCTAGGCACTTAGGGATTCCTTTAAAAATATGTGTATACGTATAATTGTTTTTAATCTATAACTAAATACCTTTAAAAATTTCTTCTCCATCCCTCAATACTTTCCATACATAACCAGTTGTGTTATCTAGAGATCCTTCAAGAACACGACAACCAGCAGCAACACCTTTTCGGGCGCCTGTTAGTTTAAAAACTCCAGCAACCAAAGCCTCTCCAATAATTGTTTCATTGATCTTATATGGGAGGTTGCTTTCTACATCCTCCTAAAACAGAAAAACATTCCGAAATTGTTGCTTAAGACCTTATAAAGTTAGATACATAATTATCTTTTGCACTTTTTAAATTTTGCAATGCCAGTGTTTCAATATTGTTATATAGTTTTTATTCACTGCAAACTCTTTATAAAAACATATTAAAAAATGTTTGTTTGCTTTTTTTTGTTTTTTTATTACCTTCATCTCTTTAAGTCAAGAGGGTATAGATAAATATATGATTATAACTTTATAAATAAATAATTAACTCTCCTAGCCAGGAGGCTAATCATTTATTTATAAAGTTTATCATAGAAAAATTATCTTCAAAGTCGTTTTTTGAAAATGGGATAATCTTATAAGAATTCATTGATAGGATCTATCATACTTAGCATGCATCTAGCAGATGAGAGCTGATTGAATCTGATAAAAGATATTGGTTCCACTATTCCATACCAAATATTCTTAACATTAATTAGGCTGTTACCAAAATATGTTATTTTTCTTTCTTTAATTTCAATTGATTTGTTTTCTTTAGGCTATATACTTTAAAAATAATTCATTTATAGTATATCGTTGGACTTTTTTAACTTTTTTAACAGAAATAAATTTAAGCATGTATTTGTAAGCCAAGATTAGATTTGAACTGAATTTGTTCGTTAATGATCATTTTTAGAAGATGACTTGGTTAACATCATTATTTTTTTTGATATAGAGTTAATTAGATATAACTTTTAGATATAACAGTTAATAGTAGAAATTAAATAAAGTATTTGAAACAAGGTTAAGATGATAAGGTAAAGTTTTTTTAGGTAAGGATGTAGTGCCTAAATTGCAAATCAACTGTGCCATGCAATTGAAAAAGTAGTTATCTGACAACTGTTCAGAAAAACATTTTATTGAGATCAATAATGTCATAGTACTTTCAATTAATAAGTCTGGGTAATTTTTTTAAATCAATAAAGGAACCAACTACAAAAACGTGATAATAACCAGGCTTGTGAAACCAAGCCAGAGCTGTGGAGCCACTGTTTTTTGATGGAGCCGGAGCCACAAAAATTGAGCGGCTCTCAGCTCTCGTGTTTTTTTTTAAAGTAATAGAATGTATGTTTGTTTTTTTACTGTAGACAAACTTTATTCATTTATTGTTTAACTAATTTGTTGAATGAATTATTTATTGAATTTCTATTTTTTTTAAATAATTTTTCTTTATAAACAATCCTTTAATAGCATTTCATAAAATCTTTATAAAAAAAAAAGTAAATTATATATGGAAACATTACAGTATTACATATATTGCTTTATATTATATTTTTATACTGGTACTATGCTGTTAAATTTTTTAAGCATGATTTAATGATCAAAGGTTATTCATATCTTTAAAATTATACTAAAGCATGCAATATTTAAATTTGGTTTTAAAACTTGTCTTTTTCATTTTGATTTGAATTTTGTTTGAATTTCGTTTTAAAACATTTTAAAAATTTTTGCTTGAATTTCGTTTTAAAACTTGTCACTAACACATTATTAAATTTTTTTTTTTTTTTTTTGCGTAATTACATTAAGTAATTATAGTATTAATTCAAAACATCAACGAACAAGTCAAAACGTTTCTCTTAATTAAAATGTCATTAAAACAGTTAAAAAAACGAAAAAAATTTCTGAACTACCTACAAAATCCTTCTCTATCATTACTTTCAATCACTAAAGCATCTGAATCTAGCAAAACTACTGTTTGTATGGTAAAAACAATACATAAGCTCTCTATCTATCGAAGGAACAAAACGATCTGGAAGAAAGATTGGCTTTAAGGATAAAAAAGCAGTAATTAGTATTTGACGATCATTCGCACAAAACCCCAGCTTATCGAACAAAAAACAAGCCAAAAGGTATAAAAGTTCCAGAGTTTTTTAAAGATTAAATTTTGGCAAGCAATATGCAGCTGTGGTCTGAGACTTTGAGCTTTTGTCACATTGTCAACTTTAAACTCGGATATGTAAATCAAAGAACATTTACAAGCTAGACTTTTGCAATTTTATCAAAGTCACGATGTCCCCTGATAATGACATATTAAAAAAGTGATATGTTAATCTATGCTCAATAAATAGGCGTCTGTATTGTTACAAGTCTATTGTTTCAAACAAAAGAAAATAGTTATGATTCTATATGTCGATTTTTTAACAATTTATTGAACTTGTTTAGTCAGTCTAAATTATGATTTTTCATAATATTGTTGTTAAAAATTCATGAACAGTCAACGCAGTACTTTAGTTGTTATAGCATTAGAATTGTTTGTAAACGTTCACAATTTTATGTAAAAGTTGTGTATTAAAAATATGTAAAATGTAGTTCTTTGTGATTTTATAAAAAACTAATTTTTAAAGCAAACAGCAAGTATGCAATTACGATGTTACCATCAAAGTTATTTTAGTAGTTAAGAAGTAATAAAAAACGACATCTTTTAATAATGACTTTGTTAAAACAATCTTTTTATCTAAAAACACTAAGGTAATTTGGTTAATTGTAGCCTAGTTTTGAAAGCAAACTGTTTGTTATAAAAGTTAATAATAAAATTAGTATTAATATAATTAAATTGAAACAGTTTGTATCACGTTAGGATGATTAAATTAATTTCAAACTGGAATTTTTTTTATTTATTAACATAACGTATAATAAAAGAATGCAAAAAAAAAGCGGCATGTCGAAAAAAACAAAAAAATATATTAATGTTGAAACAAAATGAATGGTAAAAATACTAACTGAAATATAAAATATAAAACTTGACTAAAATATCCAATCCATAAATCTTTTTTAAAAGGCTCTCTCTATGTGTTAATTTTATTGTTGACGTTTACTTAAAAACAGTCTAAGTATTATAAAAAATCTGTTATTATATCTTTGCATTTGTAATAAACATCATTTATTAATGTTTGATTTGAACAATAATATGCAAGCACATAAATGATTCATTTTTTACAAAAATCACTTTACAGAATCATCTATTAAATCCTTAGTAAAAATCTTTGATTGGCAGCCATTTTTAATACTTTTTTGCTAATGATAATTATTTTGATAAAATCGTGAAAATGCATGGCTCGCTGATTTTGGCGGTTTCTTTGATGTAAAACAAAAAGTTGCACGTCCATCTCTTATACATCCATGATTTGTATAGTACTTATACATAAATAATAAACATAAATAAGACATAGTTTTTACAAACTTAAGTTATCTCTTTAAGGATCCAGAGGGAGCTACTACACTTAGGGATACAATTATTTTTATATATATATAAAAAAAAAAAAAGTTGCTGTGTGGAGAAACATGTTGATCCTGGTATTTACAATATGTAGAATATATATGAGCCCAAATTTACTCTATTCCACAGGATTAGAGTAAATTTGAAACTGGAAGCACTTGATTATGATACAAGTATTCTACCATTAGTCTACTACTCTAGTAAAGTGTTAACTTTTGATTTTTATATAATTATTATAGATTTTTAGTTTTATAAAATTTATAGAATTTTATATATAAAGCCAACCTCCATTTATGCATAAGAGTATGCTGTTCAAAAGACCTAACTATTTTATATTTTATAGAATTTTATACATAAGGTCAACCTCCGCTTTTGCATAGGAATATGCAGTACAAAAGACCTAACTAATTTGCCAAAGAGCAGAAGAGCATTTACTTAACTTTTCCCAACAAACCATATTCTATGATCTTAAAACTTAATATGATATAAAAATTAAATCTCAATTTTCACAATTTTTTAAGTTAAAATTAAAGTTCATTAAAATATAATTTTTTTTTTAATTAACAAACAAAATAAAAAAGAGAAAACATTTTAAATATACATCAATTTTTACAACAATACTTATTATAAATATCAAATACAAATAAAATAGAAATAATGAATAATAATAAAAATTAATGTATTAATCAGACCAGATTTTTTTGAAAGAAAAATCCAACAACCCATAAATTTCTTTCATAGAAAACGATATAAAAAATGAAAAAGGTTTTTTGTTGATATCTGACTAACAGCCTACAAAGTTCACATAATACAAATAAAAATTTACATAACAAAATAAAAATATGGTATGCAGTTAACACAAACATAACTTTTTGAAATCTTGTGAATTAACTCTTAAAGAGATTTTTAATTTTATTGGTATTAACAAGACCAAACGGCAACAGATTTTAAATCTCATTAACTTGGTAAGAGAACTCGCAAATATTTAGTGGGCATTGTTGTTTGCGCATCATTATTTATGATCTCACATGTTATTTTTGTAGTCAATAAAAAAGATCACTTTTTTATTGACTACAAAAGTTGGTCTCAATTGAATTATCAATTGAGACCAACTCATGCAGAATTTTGATGCAAGCCAAATAGTCTTGCTTAGTTTTATTTGTTCAATTTGATATTATGACCAAACTGTGAAACAAGATTACCTTAATATTGCCCTAATATTTTTAATGAAGATAATCTTATGTATAAAAAACAATGATAGCAATAGCCAGTTGCCATACTATGTATCATGTACAATAGGTTACAATAGAATTACCATGCCATGCCATTTATAATAGCACAACTTCTTGAAGAATATCAATTAAATGGTGGTTATGATTCATATTGCAAAATAATGTCATCGACAATAAGCTTTTAAGTAGCAAGATTGTTAACTCGTTAAAATTCACGGTGATTGAAACCTGGGAACAAAAAAATCTCAATACATTTAATCCATCTCCCTACCCCAAACGTGAGGGCACTAATGTAGTAAAATTTTCAACTTTACTATCTAATAGAAATTTAAATTCATCAACAGATCTTAAATTTCATTCAAAAATACATTGAAGTTCAAAAGTTGTGATCATGCAAAATTTACAACCCCCCTTTTTTTTGGCATAATTTAGTAAGTATGCAGAAAGGTTTTTCAAACTTATATTTATGAGTTAAGGTTGTTCACTCATAAAAATTCTGAATGATAAAATTGGGGCATTAGTACTGAACAATCCTTTAAAAATAGTCTGATACAAACAAACTTTTAAGTAGTATATACAAATTTTTCATGTTTTAAACACGATATGCACTACTTAAAAGTTTGTTTGTATTAGACTTTATTTTTAAAGGATTGGTAAAAGGTGGTTAATTGGTTGATATATAGTAAAATCATTGATATATAGTAAGATAGATGTTAAATCTAACACACTACTTGGAGGAACTCTGATAAAACCGTATTGATTGTTTGACAGTAAGTTATTTGACTCAAGATAGGATGTTAAAAATTTGTTGATCAAAGACAAAAAAACCTTGAAATAACTGATAGAAGACTGATAGTTGGAGGGGTCAAAATGCTTACTAGAGTTTTTAAAAATTGGAACCACAGATGCCATATTCAAGCAGGCAGAAAAACAAGATTCAAACAAGTACTTGTTAAAAAGTTTAAAGAAAATTGAAGAGATTTCTGGAGAACACTTTTCTAATACTATGACAGAAATGTTGTCTGGACCTCAAGCCATAGAACATTTTGATTGAGGTATGACTTTAGCAACAAAGCTAGAGTGATTTAAATGTCTAACAATAAGTTAACCTATTTTAGTTATTCAAGTGTGATGAACATTAAAGCCTCAAATAACAACAATATTGGCAGAGGTGTAAAGAAAAAGGTCAATTTGATCAGAAATTACATCCAAAAGAGTGCAGCCTTTTCTGATTTCTCATTTTCTTTGCTTTTTTTATAATTTATTTGTTTAGGTTTTATAAATTAAGCTAGATATTTAAATTTTTTCTTTTCTTCTTTTCTTTTACTTTCTGCTAAAAGAAGAAAACAAAAAAAAGTAAATTTGAAGTACTGTTAAATCTTAAAACTTTAACATTTTTTGGGCCACAAATATTTTACATACTCACACTTTTAAACCTTTCATGTACTTTTACATAAAAATTTTTACTTTATTATACTTAGTTTTATTGTCACGTTTGTCTAATGTTAATTGCCTAACGATAATTGTCTAACGTTAATTTTCTAGCGTTGTCTAACGTTAATTGGCTTACCAGTATATATAACAGGCTCTTACATTAAAGAACTAAATACTAAAAAGTAACACAAAAAAAATATCTCACCTTCAACACATCCATAAGTTTGTAGATTATGTTTTGAGATCGCAGTGGTACCTGCATTTGTTCAGCTTTTGTTTCAATACTTTTATCAGTAACCAAGTTAAAAGAATAAATAATACCTTACAAAAATTAAAAAACTTAATTTAACTAATAATGATAATAACAATTAGTGATAAGTGGACCCAGAAAACAGATCTGGGTATAATTTAAATATATTATTAACAAAAAGAAAGAAAAAAAAAAAAAAAACCAAATTATCATAAAAAATTTCAAAATAATAAATATGAAACAATCCAATGTAAATAAACCACAAAGTTTACTTGTATGATTATTAATACAGATGCATTTTTTTAAACTCAACTTTAAAACAATCAATAAAGACAACAAAATTTAAATCACTAAGTAATTTTTATAATCAAATTTAAATGCTATTCGTTGCGCAAATAGCACTATTTGTTAAGCGAATAATGCTATTCGCTTAACGAATAGTCCTATTTGCTTAATGAATAGCGCTATTCGCTTAACGAACAGTGCTATTCGCTTAACGAACAGTGCTATTCGCTTAACAAACAGTGCTATTTGCTTAACAAACAGTGCTATTCGCTTAGCAAACAGTGCTATTCGACAAACTCTTACCCTCACTTCTTTATCTATTAGGCTGGCATAGATTTATTACATTGATTCCTGCCTATGATAATAAATGCTGGATCTTCTTTCTTCTGGACACATTTTGTATTCATATTAAATCTTGAAGAATTTATAATACATGCCACAATCTACAGACTTAATAATTTATTTTGAAAGTGAAATTTATTTAAAAAAAAATTAGCTCAAAAATTCTTTTTGAACATTTTCATTAACATGAATATAACATGTTTTGGAGGATGGTAGTCCTTTTAATGATTCTGGGACTACTTTGTAGTAAGGTTTCCCAAATTTTGTGATCGTTTTCATAGAGGTTAATCCAGCTGTAGAATATCAGAGAATTAAAAATGTCATGTTGTGCATGAGTAGTGTCCCTAATAGAGTTTTATGGTATCAACAACTTTACAGGTTATCAACAGGATTGAGGTAACTACATAGCTCACAGCTTAGGATGCCATGATGGATATCATGCACTATCTATGATTGAAGGATGCTATGTACTATCTATGATCGAATCGAATTCTCTAACAACTTAAAATTTAATTAAAGTATATTAAACATAAAAATCAAAATTGCTTTAAAGTAACTGTTCATCTGATCTTGCCTCTTGCATAATCGATCATCTTCCATAATCATCTTACTTGCTCTTTGTGAAAACTTTATAATCAGCTGTTTCATTTTTGAATCTCAGTGTTGTTAGATATTATTTGCTGATTTACAAAAACTGCAATAGCCACATGCTTGGCCTGGGCATATATCTGTTTATTAAATCACCTATTTATCATAGATGAGTATTTGACTTTATGAAAATCCCGGAAATTTTTTTTCTATGATAATTCCGAAAAATCCCGGCAAAATTACTTAACTAAAAATTTATCGCATTTAACTAACAAACGGAATTTAGATTATTTAACTTTTTACAAAAGGGAATTTCTAATATTCAAAAAAGTTTGAATAAATTAAAAAGCAAAAAAAAGAAAAGAAAAAAAATTGTTACAAAAATTGATCTCGTGAAAATTTTAATTATAGAAAACATATTTGTTTAAATGCAAAAGTTGTCATATTTAAAATTTAATGTATAAATATATTAACTTTTTATTTTTAACTATTCATTTTTTAGATATCATCTTTACTCCCTGATTCTAACTCACTTTATTACTATCTAAATTATTTAACAAAATTGCATTACTATTTAAATTATTTAACATAACTAAAAAATCTTGTTTTCGTTTTTTTAATAATCTACTGTTTTCCTATTTGGACAGGTTCTTCTAACTATGCCCTTTCCTTTCTAGACAAGGTCAAAAAAAAAGTTTCTGGCAATAAATTAATTTAAAAAATATTATTAATAAAAAAATAATAGCAACAACAAAAATAATAATAGAAACAATAATAATACTAATAGCAAAAACAAAATATCTCATATGACATAACATAAAATTACATATAACATATGACATAAAAATTAAAATATTACAAAAAAAATAACCTTTTGCAGTACTAGCCATGAGTAAATCATTTTCATTTATAGGACCAACAGAAGCTTCGAGTACGTTTATTTTTATATCATTTGAGTAAAATGAATTGATAACATTAACAATAGCTTCTAATGATCCACTTGAATCAGCTGTAATTGTTTTAATGTCACACATTAACATATAAATAAATATCAACACAAAGTATGAATAAAATATATAATACAACTTTTGGAATTAAAATTATAAATAAAAAATATATATATACATATATATATATATATATATATATATATATATATATATATATATATATATATATATATATATATATATATATATATATATATATATATATATATATATATTTAATAGTCAAATAGTATCCTTAATTTAAATTTGGATTTTTATCTTTATATCTTGTTTTTTTAAATAACTTCATACTTAATATTACAATAAATAACACAAACATTCATGATTTTGTAACACAAATATTTAAAATACAATAAATACAAATTTTAATTTATTTATAATCAAAATTTATACTGTTATATTAAGCATTTGCAAGTCAATTGCATTTATATTAAGTCAATGTATTTAACTTTATTTCTATATTCTAATTCAAACAATGATATAAAAATCTAGTATCAAATCAATTTTAATAAAGGAAGAAATTGAAGCTAGTTTTTTTGCCAAAAAATAAGGGGAAAAAAAAATTTATAATATTTTCCTAAGAAACTAATATAATATTGTCCTAACAAATTAATGTAATATTAAAATGTCTTGAAGAAAAAAAACTTTTTGACATTTCAATAAATTGAGTGAAGCACAACAATAAGTAATAGTTAAGTCAAATAAGAAAATAACTGTTAAAATAAGAGGTAATAGTTATCAAGAACTAATTTAACTTGCATGTCAAATAAGATTTTGTTTACTTACTACTTAAAAAAGTGTTGCGCTTGCATCGCTAGGTAGTTGTTGATTTAAAAAAATGTGTGGGGACCTTTCTCACTCCATTTAGATTGATTTTCACTCAAGTAAATAGTGCCAAAGGCCTTGCGAAGTGCTGTGGAGACAACCAAAATGTGAAAAACAGATAATAGTGAACACACTGGACAAGTTTTGTTCATTTATTATTTTTAATTTGTCGAGATAGGCAATAGCAACTTATGCAAAAAGGTTCAAAATAAACATTCACTTTTTTCAGCCCTGAAACTGGTGATGACTGTAAGATGATAATCTTACAGCTTATCATCTTACAGCTTCTTAATTATTACTAAACAAGTTTAGTAATAAGTAAGAAATAGTAATAATTTTACTCATTGTTATTTTATTATTTATTATCATTATATTATTTTGATTTTAACAAACTTAATTAGTTAAGAAGAACTAAGAATTTTTTAAACCAGAAATAATATCTGTAAACACATGCTTTACTGTATATATTATATTGTAGCGGTGTGGTTGTAGATGTAGATCATTTGGTTCTTAACCAAAAGGTATAGCATTCAAGTTTACTACATTCTTGGAAATACCACTTTTTTCACTATGCAACTACCTTGATATCTAGATGCATTCTCAGCAATTTTATTTTATAAAATAAAAAACCAAATTTGCTATTGTTTGTATGTAATTAGTGTATAACATTTAAAACAAGTAAAACTTGAAATTAAAGTTTGTTAAGTTAACTAGTTATTAAGTACATGGCGCATTTTAGTAAATAGTGCTTAGAGCATATTGTAAAGCCAGATCAGAAGAGTAGAGCTAAAGCACCATTAAAAACTGTTCTACAGTTCTGGTTAAATTTAAAGTAATAATTAAATGAAACTATATGTTAAATATTGAACAAATACTAAAAAATAAATTTGATTTGACAGAATAAAACCCTGCTTTTATAGTAATTGGCCACAATCAGCAATGACTGTTTTACTTTTTTGTGAGGAATCCACTACACTTATTTGTTAATAATGAATCCTTTAGAAATATAGCCAATATTTAATCAACCGATTTTAACTTTGTAAAAATGCACAGAGTTTATCATGGCAGTGATAATTTAAGTTATTTAAAAAAATTAAATTTGAAAAACTAGATTAGGAAAAATGAGATAAAAATAAAACTTTTGAAGGTGTAAGGTGTAAAGGTGTAAGGTGTAAAGGTATTTAAATTAAAATTTCTACTATGGGTGTAACTCTTTATCTTAAAACTAATTTTTACTACAATATTTCCAGAATATAGATACCCACATATTCAGGTATAATATAAATATAAAAAAACTGTTAAAGACAAAATAAAAACAAAAACAAATCAATCCAATAGCTTCTTTTGATTCAAAAATCAAAACATTGGTTTCCAAAAGAAAGATGTAAACTTATGTCATCTTGATTTAGACCGCTGTCTGAAGGTGCACATCCATGACGTTGTATTTCAAGTGTCTCACTTTTCTGTTAAAATTATTGATCTTTATTTTCAGAGTATTTTCATTTTTCCATGCAAAACCACCATGATAATTTTTTGAATGTTCCACTATCACTAAATTTTTCTATTTTACTTCTTTTGTATTTTTTGATGTTGGTAAATATGAGATGAGATATCTAATTTTGCTTCACCGATATAACATTTTTTGCAGAAGCTTTTTCAAAAAATTTCCTTACTTTAGGCTAGTTCCTGGAATCCATGGTAAAGATACAATATTTTTTGATGAAAAGTTGAGTTTCATTATTTTATTTTTTATTATGTAAATTTTCTTTAGACTTTTTTATGTTTTCCAGGCTTGTTTTTCTAAAACCATTTTCTACAAAAACATCAATTAGAAATATTAACTCTTGTTTAATATTATCATCAAAGCATAAATATAATGCCCTATGAACTGATCTGACTCATGAAACTTTTCAAGTATTCTGTCAACCATTCCCTTGCTCTATAACTCTATTCTTTTTTTTCTAGTAACTCCCAACTTAATAGTGATTGCTTGCAGCCTTGTTAAGAATGAATCAGAATTAAAAAAAAAAAAAAATCTTTTTAAAAACACCATTTATAATTTTTGGATCATTGATTTGAATGTTGGTCATGGCATCTTTACAGTAAACTTTAAAATCGTTTGTACCATTTTTATTATCAATAATAGTTATGTAAGGAAAGTTCAATTATTTTTTTTTTTAATTTCAATGATATACTGAATATTATTAAATTGGTTATTAAGTAATTTTTTTCATCTTTAGAAAAGTTAATGCAAGAATAGGAGTCATCAACATATTTTAAATGACTTTACATGAACACTATTGAAAACCACCTGTGCAATAAATTACTTTCATGAAACTGTAAAAAACACTACCATAAGTCCTAAACAAATAGGTTCAGAATCTTTTAGTTTATAAATGTTATGTTCATATAAAAAATAATGCAAAAGGCATATATCTAAAAATGTTTTTAACTCATCAAAAGTAAATTTTGATGTAAAAGCTGTAAAGGTGTAAGTTGTAAGTTGTAACTATTGGGATCGCCCCAATCCCAGTAAAGTAGAAAAGATTTTAAAGTTCCAACTTTTAGGATATATACTATGTATGTATTTATTATAAAACTATTAGGAAATGTAATGTGATGTAATTGTTTTACTAATAAAAGGTTTGGAAATAGCTATAGGAAAGTGAATGCAGTAACTGCATTTACTTTCTTAAGGTCAAGGGGGTCACTAGAGTTATGAGGGCTACTATTTTTTTGAAATTGAAATGTTGCATTTTAAGTCACTCCTCAGAAGGTAAGGTCTGCTTTTTTTTTGCCTGTGAGCTTATTTTTTCAAAATTTATTCTTTTAAATTATTAACAGTTAATAGTTTAAAGGTATTTTATGCAAATAGAAAAATTTGTTATAAAAATTAAAACGTAAAATTCATTAAATTTGTTATCTGGTGATGTGACCAGAGTTTAATTATGCACTTTTTGACTCAAATTTTATAAAATTTTAGAAAATACTAACTCTAACTCAATAACACAAAATTAACATGCGTCACAAAAAAGTATTTCTAAAAAAGTTACACCGGAAGGACACCATTGATTGACAACAACTAAAAACCAAGGTATTTTTTTATTAGCGCACAGACACTTTGTAAGTTTGGCATGATGCTGTCATTCTTATTTTTTTGCTAAAATCAAAATTTGTATTTAGGAGAAATTATGTACATGTTATTTAAACTGTTGATATAAGTGATTTAAACATTGTGTAAATCTACATGCAAAATAACTACAACTATTGTCTACACTTTACAAATATAGTCTCCTAAATTTAATGAATAAGAAGAAAAAAAAAACCTTTTAAAACTATATTTATGGCTGCACTTTTATTGGATTCTTCTTTCACACCTGAAGCAGCTTCTTGACGCATTATTACACGCATAGGAATTTTTGATCTACCACCTTTCATGTCTGATGTAATTGCCTTTTTACCAATAGCTTTCTGCAAAGGAGATTGTTTAATATGGATAGGTTTGCTATCTGATTCTTGCAATTTGATAATACTTTGGGCTTCTAACTATATATTAAAATATATAACATAAAAAATACAACTTTCAATTCTAAGTACAAAAAGTGCATATAGTTACAAACTTATATATACACATATTATATATATAAAAATACATGCAGTTATAAACTTCTATTATAAAAAAAAAAAAAGAATTACCTCATTTTTCACTTGCATAACTATAAAACCAGGCTTCGGCAAACTTTTCCATCCTACCACTTGACATGGTTCTGAAGGAAGCACTTGTTTCAATATTTTACCATTATGATCATATATTTGGCGAACCTTCACATTAAAAATAATATCTTTTTTATTTACTTTGAATAAATTTTTGTAAAAACAAAAATTAAAAAACTATATAACAAAAATATAAATTAATTGCATTTAAAAAAGCAATTGAAATAACTAAAGCATATTTACTTTTGAATAATTTAAAAACAAATATGCTTTTTTTTTAAAAAAAAAAGGTCAAAAAAATTAAAACATAAAGACAAGTGATTTTGAGAATTTTTTTTGAGTAGCCAAATTGCAATATGCCAATTACACATACATACATAAAGCTATATCTTAACTAAATTTGAAAAAATAACATTAAAATAAATAAAATAATTATGTATTAGAATTTTTTTCTATAAATCTTTATTATTTTGTTCAATAATTTTGTCTAACTCAGTTTCTAAAATTTTATATATGCGACCATTTGTTGTAGATGGCAGATCAATGGTACATAAAACATGATTTGATGGTACCTAGCACATATCTTCCCGTGCGGGCCAAGAAAAACTTGATCTGGGACCATGTGGATGCATAAATTAAACTTTATAATCTACTTCTCATTCATCTTTTTTTGTTATAATTCCAATCCACCAAAAATTGTCATAATTGCAATCTACATAACCCATATGATTACAAATAACCTGCTGCACAACCAGCTCATTTGGTATCTGCATAAGGTTAAATGTCTCAACATCAGTTTGTTAACTCAATCTTTTAAATGAAATTGTACATTTATTAAATGGTGAAAGCATCTTGTTCCTGGCAAGGTTCTTCCCATAGTAAACCTTGGTTGTAATGATGATCAAACTTTATTTATTTCTGTTTTATAAACTAAAATGAATTGAATGTTTTTTATACTGGTTACATAAAATTCAAACATCTTATCTACATCTAAAATCTGTCCAGTCACTGTTGTTTTTAAATTAGCTCGTGTAGTTATTCATTTTACTGTGCCCCTAATACAGTCACTAGCAGATTCACCATGGCTAAAAAGCAAGAAAAAAAAAACCATTTAGCATCAATGTCTACTTTGTAATGGCAAAGACTAATAAAGTTTTTAAAGTTTTTATATTGTGCTGCACAATGCAGCACAATATAAAAACTTAAAAAACTTTATTAGTCTTTGCCATTACAAAGTAGACATTGATGCTAAATGGTTTTTTTTTTCTTGCTTTTTAGCCATGGTGAATCTGCTAGTGACTGTATTAGGGGCACAGTATTTAATATTATTAATTTGTAGAATGTTTGATTTAATGTAATTGGTAATGAGCTGTTGTATTTTATATAGAAAGTATACATCATGCTCAACATCATCAGAAAGAAAGCAAAATGACTTATATATCAGTTTACCACTTTATTTATAGTAGGATGTAGTTATAGTTGATTAATAATAGAATAAAGTGTACATTTTGGTTTATTCCAGTGGTAACTTTTCATCTCGTCTTGAACAATAAATTGAAAGTTCTCTGCAAAGTCACCCAAAAGTTCTCTGCAAAGTCACCCAAAAGTTCTCTGCAAAGTCAACCAAAAGTTCTCTGCAAAGTCACCCAAATATACAAATAAACACTTATTGTGATTTAATAACTCTTTACAGCATTTAAGGTACTTGACCTGAATTTTAGCTATAAGTGAATGAGATGTTAGTTTATCTATTTTATTGCATATAAGGTCAATAACATCTTCAATATTGATTTTTTGATTGATCAGTGTAGTTTTTTCTGTACCTGGCCATTAGTTAATTGTTATTTCTTTATCACTGTTGTCAAATTTTACTGTTAAGAATCCTTTTAAAGCAGTAATACCAGGACATAGTAGACATCAATGTAACATGCACTCTGGATTATCCTGATTGCAAACAATCATTCTCATTATATCTCTATAGTCTTTGTCAATTTTAAGAGCATCAGTTAACAACTTAACATTTTAATGATAGAGACAGACACAAACACTGTGAGTGCCAGATGAGTTTGTGTTTACACACCATCTTGGGCAAAGGCTGCAAAACATTGAAAATCTAACATTTAAATTTTAGGTAAATTGTTCAGATTTAAATGCTACATGAAGTTCTTTTAAATTATTCAATATTAGTCTTATTTTGCATGTGTTTCCTGTACCCTATACTAACAAAATCTTTTTTTACCAGGCATCATTTGTCTGTACTCATCACTTTGATAAAAGCTATGAACAAAATCAATGATTTTATGGGAAAGCGACTTTTCTTTTATTAATGATGGTTTATACAAAATTCCATGTTTTTTAAATAGATTACAGCATTTCGAAAAATATTCTTTCAAATGCAACTCCAAAAGGTTTTCTATGATAGCAAACTGTTGTAAACAATTTTTCACAATCAAATAAACCACCTCTCCGTGACAACTCATGTTTTTCATCATTTGAAAATGTTGATAGGTCTAAAAGACCTTGCCTTCTTGTCAAACCTTGCTTGTGGCTATCAGTATTACATTCTAATCTAATTGAACACTTTTCCATATTTTCCAACTTTAAAATTTATTCAAAAAATCTAGTTTTAAAATATTTTACAAAAAAAATCTTTTTTAGAAATACCATTAGCATTTATTATAATATCCATATAATTGGATGTGCCATATTATATTACTTTCTCTTATACATGATTAAAAGGTAATTAATTTTTATTATATTTACAGATCATATAGTAATTATTTAACATTTTTTTAATTAGTTAAGTAAATATAAAAATCCTGCAAAGTAACAGGAGACTACAACATCAATCTACAACATGAAATCAGAAGCAATAATATAATAAAGAAATAAAAGGTTTTATTTATATAAAAGAAAAAAAAAAGATAAATATAGTCTTTTACAAAAAATATCTTCAATAAATGCATTTGGATTACAGCCTAGTAAAGTTTTTATACTTAAAAAAATGTTGATCTTTTACAAAAAAAGCCAGGGAAAGCCTGGTTGCACCCCCCCCCCATACTTTGAACCTACCCTAGGCAAAATATTTTGTCATAAGTTAGCAATAGATTTTATAATAAATATATAAGCTTCACTTAAAAGGCTGCATTTAAAAAATTAGCAAAATCTAAAACATGGGGTGACATGAGCCTGCTGATTTGACCTGAAATTACCCTTTATTAAGTTTTTTAAGTTTTATCAGTTAATTTATTAACTGATTAAGAAAAACATTTACTGGTGTTTATTGTGGCAGTGCATAGTCTATATGTATACTTTGGTATATTTTGTATACAACATTCCTTAAGGTTCTCCTAGTGCAAGTCTTAAATATATAGCAAATCCAGTGAAAAGTGTTATTTTTACTGGGTTTATTATGTAGTATCGCATTACTAATTTTAGATATGGTTAATGTTTTCACAAATTCCTTATATAAACAGAATAAATTTAGTTGTGGTAGTGGTGCAGTGGTAAAGCGCTTGTTTCATAAGTGAGAGGTTCTGAGTTCAATCCCCACCACATCCCTGGTAGTACAGCAGTCAACTTGTTTCTCTACGCAGCGGCCTTGTTCGTTAAGGTTCAAGTTTCAGAGTTATCGAGTTGAGAGAGGGTTGTAACCACAAATAAGTAGCCTCTTTGTTGGTAGTGGCCTTCTTGACCTTGGAGAGATGAATTAACATTTTAAAAAAATTATAAATATTTAAAAAAAAAGTATAAAAATAAAATATTAATAATTTGGAAAAATATCAATTTGACAATAATTATTGTAATAGTTTTGAAATTTTTAGGCTAAAAAAAACCTTTGCAATTGAAGTTCCTGATACTAAAACATTCCCCACTTTGAGCGTTCCTTGCTTCACCAAAAGAGAAGCAATTGCCCTGCAAACAAAAATAACAACTTACTAACAATATTTGAAATAATAATAACCAATAAAACAGCTTATATTATAGATTATTAAGAACTATATATTATGATAATCATAATTATTACAGATGTTTCTTGTTCATGGGATAACACCAACCAAAGGTTTAAAAGAACCAAAGTTTTTTTATTAATTTTGTAGGTCATAACCAGTATACACTATGAATATCAAATATATAACACCTCTTGAAAGTCAATCAACTTCAAAATGGGTCATTACAAGAGATTACAATATTAAGATTTCAGCATTTTTTACAAAACCGAAATTATTAATTCTCCTGGGATTCTTTGTAAGATCGAGCAAAATGAAACACAACAAAAAATATGTAAAAACCAACAAATACCAACAGATTATGCGTAGTAATAAAATATTTTTTAATTAACAGAAAATAAAGAATTTAATTCCTGTTTTCAGCTGTACAGTAAAAAAAAAGTTTTCAAAAAGTTTTATTTAGAGAAAAAAAATTATTGAAATTTTTTGCAAGTTTTCATGTTGATAAGCTAATACACAATTCAAAAGTGATATACATTATTTTTTTTTTTTAAAAAAAGGCTATCAAGGTTTATAAGAAGAGGTAATCAAGGTTATAAGAAGGTTATAAGTAGAGGTTATCAAGGTTATAAGAAGGTTATAAATAGAGGTTATCAAGGTTATAAGAAGGTTATAAGAAGGTTATAATAAGAGGTAATCAAGGTTATAAGAAGGTTATAAGTATAAGTTATCAAGGTTATAAGAAGGTTATAAAAGAGGTTATCAAGTTGATAAGAAGGTTATAAGTAGAGGTTATCAAGATTATAAGAAGGTTATAAGTAGAGGTTATTAAGGTTATAAGAAGGTTATAAGAAGAGGTTATCAAGGCT
The DNA here is from genome assembly GCF_022113875.1 of Hydra vulgaris. Taxonomy (NCBI): domain Eukaryota; kingdom Metazoa; phylum Cnidaria; class Hydrozoa; order Anthoathecata; family Hydridae; genus Hydra; species Hydra vulgaris. The sequence goes on along the minus strand of NC_061160.1, from coordinate 22,017,787 downwards.
TATAAGAAGGTTATAAATGATATGTTGTTTGAAAAAAGTTACATACACATTTAAAAAGTGAGTTTAATTTTAATAATAAAGGTAAATTAAAAACAAGACTTTGTTATCTTATCCAAGTGAGAACACCAAAAGGCATACTTCCTAACAATTTTACAAATAAAAGTAATTTAGCTGTTTGGAAACTTTTTACAGAATGATAAAGAACAAACAGCAACAGACAGAGAAAAGATGAACTGCAATGTGTAAATAACTGAACTGAAAGAAGATTTTAAAAATCAGTGGTTCAACAAAAGGTCTTCATACACACGTTGTTGGAGCATAATGTAAAGGTCAAATGTCCAGCTAAACAAAACACAATCAGAGAAAGCACATCAGATAAACCAATTTTTGATTTAGGAAAAGGAAGATAAAACACTTAATGCTACACCTGCCCATCTAAAAGCATTAGGTTTTTATTTAAAGTGATTTATTTTTCAACAGAGTTACGAACTACTTTAACTGCCATGAAATTTAAAAATTTGCCAAAGCCATTAAATACATTTTGTAATAATTTGGTAGAGAACTGAAAAAAAATAAGATTAGGTAAAATTCATCAAATTGAAAAGGCATAAATTTAGGGTAGGGATTAGAGTATGAGAGAGATTTTCTTTGTTTTTAAGCAAATGAACATTACTTTGAAATAATTGTCATGAATATTAACATTCTTAAACATAAAATTTTGTTTAATGAACACCTGGGGCTACATGGTCTTCAGCTTAATACAAAAAAATCAGGTGGACCAGCCATGAACTTAATTGTATATCTAAAGTTTGTTGATAGACATCCTAAGTGATAACTTATCACCTGCTATACTAAATATCAATGAAGATTTTAGTCATAATTCTGATATAGGTAAATAGAGGCAATTATCCAAATAATGTCAGTTTAGCATTTATAAATATTGATTCAATTCATAATAAATTATCTGATATTATTACCTTAATAAATAATATTGTTGATGGGCTTTTAGTTGAAACCAAAATAAATTACTCTTTTTCAAATAATCAGTTCTTACATTCAGGTAATAAAACCCCCTATTGGTTTAACATTTTTCAATATAGGAGAGGCCTAGTTGTGTACATATATTAAAAAATCTCTTCTAAAAGGTAGTTAAAAAAATTTCACCAATGACATCGAAATTATCACTTAAGCTAAGAAGGCAGAAATGGTCATATCTACTTATAAATCCCCATCCCCTACATCCATCCCCTACTTACAAATCCCTTAATCAGAATTGTGACTATTTCCTAAATCACCTAAAAAAAAGTGCTTTTATTTGCGCCTTGATTATACGCTGTAAAATTGATTATATTCTATTATAAACCAATTATGCTTTGCTTTACATTATACAAAAAAACTCCTTGTTGATAAATCTGATACTTCAGTACTAATGTACAAAAAACAAAGGTATTGGGTGGTTAACTTATATAGTAAACTTGAAAAATGTATCTAAGGTGATTTAATACACTCTCAGTTTCAAATACATCTCATTGGAAGTAACCTTTTTTTTTCAAACAAATCAGATTAAAACAAGTAAAACTGGTAAAAAATATCATCTAACAGTTGTTGACATGCCATCTAGTATCACTGACTACATAAATCAATTTATATTTTCTCGCTCTTCAGAATGGCTTGATACAATTATCAAAAAGTATATTGATCATCCCAGTATTATAAAAATTAGGAATAAATTTTAAATGTGTACACAAAGTTGTCAGTTCAATTGTATTACACCTGATGATATCACAAAAAATATAGGGCCTCGAAAATTAAAATAAACACTAGGGACATACCAATTTTAATGATGAAATGGCAGATATATTACCATGTTTTAACCTGGACTTCTGTCCTATAAATATTCTACCAGTTTTCTTAATTATTAATCGATCTTTCAAAAATGTTTAACATAATTCTGCATGACCTACTTATTGGTATGTTAGATACTTATAGCTTCTCTGAGAATGCCTTAAACTTCTTATATAAATGTTAGTGATTGGTAAGTGTTATGTTAGTGAAAAACTAACATAACAACAACAAAAGAAATTCTTGCGCTAGTGAAAGGTAAAAGTAGGATCTACTGTTTCAAATTGAGTGGATATTTTATCTATGGTGCATCAAGGTTCTATCTTATATTTTTCAATATCATTATAAATGACATACTTTTATTTATTAAAGATACTGAACTGTGCAATTTTGATAAAGTTTGATTTTTTACATTAAATATTTATGCAATAAACCAAATGTTTTTTTTGCTTTTTCACAAACTTTTTTATGTTTTGGTCTAAATACTTTGACAACCTCATAAATAGAATTAATAAAATTTTCCTATATTCCACAAAAGGTAATTGTTTTAGGTTATCTTTATATAATTTTCAAATTCTTATGATGAAAGCTTTTAAACCAATTGCTTGTCTAAACCCAGAACATGAGAAGAATCAATTCACTATAAAGTCTCACCTATAAACTTAGTTGTAGCAAAAAAAATTATTCTACCTCCAAATGGTTCTAAAAATACGAATACATGTTGTACTTTATATAGAATAATCTCACTGTGGAGAACTCTACATAACAAGACTATTCCTCAAAAAGTCCTGAGGTGTTCAAAAAACAAATTTAGAATTGGTAAAAATACGGTAAAAATTGTGCTTGTAAGATTTGTTTTTAACTTTTGTTTTAATTCATTTTGACTGAGGAAAACAAGATGAAGGGTGCAAATTCCGAAGAACTGATGTTCGAGGAAAAAAGCAAGACAAAAAAATAATTTTTGAAGCAGTTAAGAACAGTCACAATAAAAAGAATAATTAAATGTTAAGTAACACGAAAACTAATTTTAATAAATGGCACAGAGTAGCCTATTGCACCTTGTCTAAAAGAGAGAGGGCATCATTCAAAGATCTGTTCCAGATATTGCAACAGTATTCCATACAAAGATGGATTAGAGATTTATAGAGATAAAAAACATAATCTGGAGAAAGAAATTGGCAAGCATGATAAAGAGATACAACCTTAGCAGATGCAAATTTTAAAATTGATTTGATATATGGTTTCCAAGAAAGGTCAGAAATAATCCTAAAAGAGGATGAATAGATGACTCATTTAATACATTACCATTCATAAATATAGGAAGATCTAGATTATTGCAATAATAATTAGCTGAAAAAAAAAAAAAAAAATCAAAGTTCACAACCCACTAATAGCACCATGTCACAGCAGAAATGAGGTCCTTTTCAAACTCAAATGCCTCCTCTGAGTAATCAAGGAGTATTGGTTTCTTATCATGACAAGAATAAATGGTAACAGTATCAGCAAACAATGCCACCTTAGATGTGAGAATATCTGGAAGATAGTTAATGTAAATTAAAAAGAGTATAGGACCAAGAATAGAACCTTAAGGAACCCCTGAAGTTACAGGATATGAAGAAGAGTGCTGTCCATCGAGGATAACTTTTACATTGGGAAGAAAGGATTGAATAATCTTAAAGATGTCACCAGATTCACTGTATATACCAGATACACTGAAAATAGGGATAACAGTTGCCACTTTCCAGCAAGCTGGATAACAAGTTTCTGATAAGCAAGTTCAGGAGAACACTTCTGCCAGCCTATAACAGGTTCCCAATGGATCCCAAGCTGCAGAAGAGAACAGGAAATCACTTCAGATACAGAAGCTGGAGTGATTGCAAAAATGCAAACAATTCAGCTTTTTCTTTAGGTGAGGTAACAAAATCTGAACCGTGCAAGAGAGATAGAATAACAGATTTATTCTTATTATAGAAACTGTTAAAGATTCTCCAGAAGTCTTGGGAGCCTAATTTTTTAGATAAATTGAGATTTCCTGACCTTTTAGATAAAATGAGATTTCCTGACCTGAGAATAACAGACTTTGATATCAGACAAATTTTGTTCTTTTTTTGGAGAATTTTAAGAAAAGAGAAAAGTAATGTTAACGATTGGAAATCGCAGCAGCACAATGAGAGGGAAAAAATGAAAGAAGAGTGAGCCTAGACTTGGAATCTTAGAAGTTATATAAGAACCACATTCGTCAGCAGAAAGATGAAAGATTTCTACCCAAGAAACATCACAAAGAAACCAGTCAGTTTTAAAATAGTTGTAAGAGATACGATGATAGGGACTTTCTGATGATGAAAAAGTAATGAGGTAATAGAGAAATCAAACTGCAATCAGAAGCACCTAAGGGAGAATGTGCAGAAACTGATCACTGACTAGGATCAGAAACAAGATATAAGTCAATTAGAGAAGGTAAATGATTTGGATTGTCCGGAAAGCAAGTTGAAAAGTTGACTATTTGTGTTAGACATTAAGAAAGATAAAAGTTGTAGACCTTAATGCCTGCAGAGTTACTGACACTAGAGCGAAGCCATTCAAAGGACTTGGTCAATTTGATCAGAATTAATATCAAAAAGAGTGCAGTCTTGAGATGAAGGGGAGAGATATGAAGGAGAGAGAACAAAGAGGTGATAAAGAGGTGATTGAGTAAAGTGGTGTTAAACAAAAGCACATAAAAGAATAGTTGGTATTTACATTTGAGCATTTACATTCTTACGAATATAAATGCTCAGGCCATGCATGTCACTATTGGAGTCTTAACAAAATAAAAGAAGTTAACTATCAATACTAAGATCGCAAGGTGAGACAGTTAAGCAAATTAATCTTACAATGAGCAAGTAGGTCTGGTGAATTTTGAAAAAGAAAAGACTCAACAGAAGAAACAGAGACACCATCCATGCGCAACATGGCACTGTTAGTACTCTGATACTTTGCAACTGTTGATGGAATCAGACTTTCTGAGAGCTACCACAGAGTTTGGGAAACCTGACTACTGCCAGGCCTTAGAACCATAAAACTGAGTTTCAGAGCTCATATCCCTCCCTATTAACCTAATATCTCCCTCATGAGGAGATAATAGAATAAGTCATAAAAACAAAGACAAGCAAAACCCATGCATTGAGTCAGCATTCAACATCTTAAACTGGAAACAATGTATTATAAATACATCTACACCAGCTTAATAGATGAAGAAGTGGTACAAAGCTGGTCAATAGATAGAATCTACTTACCCCTCAATCTAACAACTTACCTAAATAAAAAAATCAAACTTAGTCTGGGGATGGGGTCTGGGGAGTCTGGGAAAATTTTAAACTTCTTAGGGTCACTCTTAACATTTTTGTTTTGTTATAAAACATATTCTATAGAGAAAGTTTAAAATAACTTAAAAAGCATACCCATTCAATTTATTTTTTTCTGCTTCTAAAACAACTGCTTCAACAGGTCCATCATAACTAGCTTCTAGTTTCAACTCTTTTGAGACATCATTTAGAAGAACTAAAAAATTGTCAATGTTTAAGCCCTAAAATAATAAATAACAAATAGTAAAGTAATAAATAAAAACAAAAAAAAAGCAGCAAAATTATATTACACTATATTTTATATAAGAGAAAAAGCAAGATTGAGAGAGAGTGTATGCCAGCACATTGGATAGACTTGCCATCTTGCCTAACAGAATCTAAGCAATGAGTGGACAATGCAATTTATGCAAGTCCATTTACCATCAAAGTTCATTTGCCCTTAATTACTTTAAACCATTTGTCTTTTTATCACTTCATTTTCAAGTACATTTCTTTCTTGGCTTTTTTGTCAACATCCTTTTTTTTTTAACCTAACATTTTATACACTTTTTTATTGTATGTTGTCACCAACTACCTGATTGGCTTATCTAAATTAAGCTATATGTCAGCTTGTTTTGGTTTTAAATTAGGTCATAAGACTTTATTCATAGGTATATGAAGATCAATTTTTTCTTTAATTTTTCACTATTTTTTTTTTCTCTTTCCTTTTATTTTGTTTTAAATGAAAAAGTTTAAAGAAACAAAAAATGAATATTGACAGAATATGTTTAATTATAATTATAATAAATGAACAATAATAGAATATATGGCTATTTTACTAAATAAAATGTTAACATTCATGTTTAATAGTTTTATTATTTCATCAGCTCTAAAAATGTATACAACCAACTGAATTGTGCTACTTATTTATAAAGCATTTTAATATCTATAAAACTTAATTTTATAACCAATTATATCAAATAACTTTTACAACCAAACATATCACTTAGTTTATACAACCAATCACATCATTTAATTTATACAACCAATCACAACATCTAATTTGTGTCAATTTTTTGATAGTTCTTTAGTAATTTAAACTCAGTGAATATTCCTATTTGAAAACATTTTTCACGTAATAAAAAATCATAATGGAATAAGTGATTGATAAAAATGACTGTAATTTGTGTAAAACTTTTTAATGTGCTTTGTGAGCATTTAATGCACAGTAAAATATTAGATACATAGTGGACAAAATTATTTTAACAATTTTTTTTTTTACTATAACTCTTCAAATGTACATCAATCTCATTATGTTCAGATATATTTAGATATATGCAGATATATTTACTTTTATTATAAACAATTACTTTGTATTAAGACATATTTACTTTTATTATAAACAATTACTTTGTATTGAGATATATTTACTTTTATTATAAACAATTACTTTGTATTGAGATATATTTACTTTTATTATAAACAATTACTTTGTATTGAGACATATTTACTTTTATTATAAACAATTACTTTGTATTGAGATATATTTACTTTTATTATAAACAATTACTTTGTATTGAGACATATTTACTTTTATTATAAACAATTACTTTGTATTGAGATATATTTACTTTTATTATAAACAATTACTTTGTATTAAGACATATTTACTTTTATTATAAACAATTACTTTGTATTAAGACATATTTACTTTTATTATAAACAATTACTTTGTATTAAGACATATTTACTTTTATTATAAACAATTACTTTGTATTAAGACATATTTACTTTTATTATAAACAATTACTTTGTATTAAGACATATTTACTTTTATTATAAACAATTACTTTGTATTAAGACATATTTACTTTTATTATAAACAATTACTTTGTATTAAGACATATTTACTTTTATTATAAACAATTACTTTGTATTAAGACATATTTACTTTTATTATAAACAATTACTTTGTATTAAGACATATTTACTTTTATTATAAACAATTACTTTGTATTAAGACATATTTACTTTTATTATAAACAATTACTTTGTATTAAGACATATTTACTTTTATTATAAACAATTACTTTGTATTAAGACATATTTACTTTTATTATAAACAATTACTTTGTATTAAGACATATTTACTTTTATTATAAACAATTACTTTGTATTAAGACATATTTACTTTTATTATAAACAATTACTTTGTATTAAGACATATTTACTTTTATTATAAACAATTACTTTGTATTAAGACATATTTACTTTTATTATAAACAATTACTTTGTATTAAGACATATTTACTTTTATTATAAACAATTACTTTGTATTAAGACATATTTACTTTTATTATAAACAATTACTTTGTATTAAGACATATTTACTTTTATTATAAACAATTACTTTGTATTAAGACATATTTACTTTTATTATAAACAATTACTTTGTATTAAGACATATTTACTTTTATTATAAACAATTACTTTGTATTAAGACATATTTACTTTTATTATAAACAATTACTTTGTATTAAGACATATTTACTTTTATTATAAACAATTACTTTGTATTAAGACATATTTACTTTTATTATAAACAATTACTTTGTATTAAGACATATTTACTTTTATTATAAACAATTACTTTGTATTAAGACATATTTACTTTTATTATAAACAATTACTTTGTATTAAGACATATTTACTTTTATTATAAACAATTACTTTGTATTAAGACATATTTACTTTTATTATAAACAATTACTTTGTATTAAGACATATTTACTTTTATTATAAACAATTACTTTGTATTAAGACATATTTACTTTTATTATAAACAATTACTTTGTATTAAGACATATTTACTTTTATTATAAACAATTACTTTGTATTAAGACATATTTACTTTTATTATAAACAATTACTTTGTATTAAGACATATTTACTTTTATTATAAACAATTACTTTGTATTAAGACATATTTACTTTTATTATAAACAATTACTTTGTATTAAGACATATTTACTTTTATTATAAACAATTACTTTGTATTAAGACATATTTACTTTTATTATAAACAATTACTTTGTATTAAGACATATTTACTTTTATTATAAACAATTACTTTGTATTAAGACATATTTACTTTTATTATAAACAATTACTTTGTATTAAGACATATTTACTTTTATTATAAACAATTACTTTGTATTAAGACATATTTACTTTTATTATAAACAATTACTTTGTATTAAGACATATTTACTTTTATTATAAACAATTACTTTGTATTAAGACATATTTACTTTTATTATAAACAATTACTTTGTATTAAGACATATTTACTTTTATTATAAACAATTACTTTGTATTAAGACATATTTACTTTTATTATAAACAATTACTTTGTATTAAGACATATTTACTTTTATTATAAACAATTACTTTGTATTAAGACATATTTACTTTTATTATAAACAATTACTTTGTATTAAGACATATTTACTTTTATTATAAACAATTACTTTGTATTAAGACATATTTACTTTTATTATAAACAATTACTTTGTATTAAGACATATTTACTTTTATTATAAACAATTACTTTGTATTAAGACATATTTACTTTTATTATAAACAATTACTTTGTATTAAGACATATTTACTTTTATTATAAACAATTACTTTGTATTAAGACATATTTACTTTTATTATAAACAATTACTTTGTATTAAGACATATTTACTTTTATTATAAACAATTACTTTGTATTAAGACATATTTACTTTTATTATAAACAATTACTTTGTATTAAGACATATTTACTTTTATTATGAATTTTAGCTAAATCATTGAAAATATTATTTCAAACTTTTTACTCAAAACTTTAACTTGTAAAACTAAACACTTGTAGTCACACATAACACTTTTACTCAAAACACAGATTTATAGTTTTTTAGATTAAAATTAATTAACTTCTCAAAATAATTTTACAACACGAAACTAAAATCTCTTCTATGTTAACTAAAAACTATGCTAACTTAAAACAAAATGAAAATTTATGACTAGATTTGAAACTCTGACATCAAATTGTCGTTACTCATCAAGATGCTCACAACATTTATTTAAAAAATATGATGATATTTGATAGATTAATAATGTTATCTATATACAATAGCATTTTTTAAAATACAACAGGTTTTTTTGCCCCCACATTCTGGATGACACTAATTTTTGTATGTTGTATTGTTATTCAAACAACTATTTTGTACCAAAAATGCTTATGTTTAAAAAAAAATGCAAGGATAAAAAAACTTGTACTAAATTATATATTGAAAATCTGCATATTATAGAGCTGATTCTACCAACAAATCTAGAAGCTGACTGGAAAATATATGCAAACTTGGATTGCTATTTAACTAAAATTTTCTTGGAGGTGTTATGACAGGATCCCTGGACACAAGAAGCATTTATTTTTAAATTGTATCTTTTCTCAAGTTCTTTCTACTAAAAAGTATCAGAAGCATTTAAAGTTTTTATATGCCTGTTTAGGATCTTTTCTAACATTATCCAGATTGGAAGGTATTGCCTTGTATATATAACATGAGCATGAACAAGAATGTTGTGAACAAATAAAATATAACATAAAATTCTCAATTGCTATAAAATCTCTCATCTTGAATTTAATAACTTACTTTCTGATCATCAATATGGATTTCGATCTTCTCCCTCTACAGCTGATTTGCTAACAGTAATAACAGATCGTTGTTATGATCGTTGTTATAGCAATCGTGATAACAGATAGGTTTTATCGTGCATTAGATAAAGGTGGAGAAGGTTAAGGCCATCGCTCTTGACATTTCTAAAGCTTTTAATAAAGTTTGGCATGCTGGTCTTCTTCATAAGCTTTCTTCTTACTGTGTATCTGGTAACATCTTTAAGATTATTGAATCCTTCTTTTCCAATTGTAGTATAAAAATTGTCCTCAATGGACAGCACTATTCTTCTTATTCTGCAACTTCAGGGGCTCCCCAAGGTTTAATAATTTGGCCCTAAATTTTTTTTAATTTACATTAACGATCTTCCAGATATTCTCACATCCCACAAGGTGGTATTGTTTGCTGATGATACTACTATTTATTCTTGCCATGATAAGATGCCAACACTTTCTGATTGTTTGCAGGAGGCATTTTAACTGGAAAAGGATTTCACCTCTGCTACAGCATGGAGCTCACATTGGCTGGTAAACTTTAAGGTGGTACTAAAGCTATTATAAAAATGTTAAATAATGTATTAAAAGTTGCAAATTGTTGCAGAAGTTTTATATAAAAAACTAAAATATACAAATTTTAAAATAATTTGTGAATAAAAATTTTTTGTTGCCTCGCTTACCCAAATCTAAAAACACATAAAAAGAAAAAAAGCAGAATGCAATATCTCAAGATAAGGTCATTTATTTGCTTCAAAACTTTACCATAGTATAGGTCCCATAATGACAAAGGAGTTGTACTAGAATCATCTACTGTATGCATATAGTTTAGGAGTAAACTTTACTCCTAAACTATATGCATACAGTAGATGTATACATATAGTTTAGGATTAAACTATATGCATACATCTACAGTAGATGAATGCATATAGTTTAGGATTAAACTTTACTACTAAACTATATGCATACAGTAGATGATTCTAGTACAACTCCTAAATTGTTATGGGACCTATGTTATGGTAAAGTTTTGGAGCAAATAGTTGACCCTATCTTGAGATATTGCATTCTGCATATTTTTCTTTTTATATGTTTTTAGATTTGGGTACGTGAGACAACTAAAAAATTTTATTTACAAATTATTTTAAAATTTGTATATTTTAGTTTTTTATATATAAAACTTTTAATTTGCAACTTTTTAATACATTATTTAACATTTTAATAATAGCTTTAGTACCACCTTTTTTTCTTGGAAACCATATATCAAATCCATTGCAAAATTAGCATTCGCTAAGGTTGCATCTCTTTATCCAGCTTGACACTTTCTTACTCCTGATTCTATTCTCTATCTCTATAAATCTTAAATCCAACCTTGTATGGAATACTATTGCCATATCTGGGGCAGATCTTCTAATGATGCCCTTTCTCTTTTAGACAAGGTGTAAAAACCTATTGTAAAAATAGTTGGATCTGCTCTTGCAGCCAACCTTCAACCATTATCACATCATCGTAATGTTGCTTCTCTTTTTCTTTTCTACAAATACTATAATGGGCACTGCTCTAAAGAGCTAGCGTCTCTTGTGCCATCTACTAAAATTCATTCTTGTGTTACTCCTCATTCAATTAAGTCTCATCATTTTTATGTAACTGTTCTTAAATGCTCCAAAAACTCTTATTTCTCTAGTTTTTTTCCTCAAACAACAGTTCTTTGGAATTCGCTTCCTTCATCTTCCTTTCCTGATTCATATAATTTGCAATCTTTTAAGTCGTCTGTCAATTATTATCTTGCTCTACAAACTTCATATATTCTCTTTCAGTAACTTCCAACTCTGATAGTGGTTGCTTGCAGCCTTGTTGGGAGTGAAGATGTTAAAAAAATAAATAAATTCCTAAAAGTTCAGATTTAAAGTGTTACACACTTTAAATCTGAACTTTTGTAGAAAATGCAATTAGTATGCAAAATTAATAAAGAAATGAATTAAGTTCGAGAACAACTGTTTTTTTTTTTGATGTGAAAAAAAGCGTTGTTAACAAGCATTAACAAGCAAGGTCAATTCAAATGCAAAACAAAAAAGTTTAATTTTTAAACACAAAATGTACATTTACAAAAATTATTTTTTTTTCTAATTTACAAATAAAAAATTACTGGATATCTAAATTTGCAGCTTAAATTTACTTTTTACGGGTTAACCGCCTTCGTGCGGTGAACGAATTCACCCCTTAAATTTTCTTTGCTTTTTTTAAATCAGTTCTATATAACATCTTGCAATCTTGCAAAGTTCTTGTAACTAACATGGCCACCCAAGCAAGTTGCTTATCTAAAAGATATCAAGTTATCTTTTTAAATGTTGATTTTTTTACTTTCAATTTTAATGTTATAAAGTTTTAAATACCATATTTAATGTAATTTTAAAAACTATGAATTTATTTAAAATTTACCCGTAAAAACTTATTCAATGATAAAAATTCCTTTTTTTCAAATGTTGGAATGCAATCTTTTTTATCTGCATTTTTTGCATTAAAGGGTTTTGATCAGGACACTTTTGACTTTTTTTCAACATGTTATATGAATATATACATATTACATACATATATATATATATGTATATATACATTTATGTATATGCTTCCCTTTCCTGTTATAACTATTCATTTCTATTTTTAAGGTATTGCAACCGTTTCTGTGGAAATTTCCTTGAAAAAGTTTAGCTACAGCTGACTTTTTCCTTTAACCTTATTGTGCAATTGTTTGATGTTGGCATATCAAGACAATGACTGATTCCAGAGATATAGAGTAAAGACACAAAATGTTTTGGAGACTTTTAAGAAAAGTTGCTTTTTCGAGAAATCATTTTTGTTGCTAATACTCTTTCATAGACTGATTTAGTTTTTCAAGACTTTTCCAGTCATTTTTTACAAATATATCAATAAGAAACAAATACATCAATAAGAAAATACATATATAAGAAATGACAACTCATTATCAATGTTATCAAATTATTAGTGGTGTCAATAAAGACACCACTAATAATTTGATTGTTTGTGATTGCATTTTTGCAATGTTTTTTAAAACTATATGTACCTGTTTTACTGTTAGTAACTGAAATATCAAGATAGTTTAATGTATTGGTTAAATCAGCAGATTCGATTGTGTATTGAATACTTTTGTGTTGTTTATTAAGTAGATCTAAAAACTTTTGTGCATCTTCTACCTGGAACCTTGAATGTATATGATCAACTTAGCTTTAAAGTGATTTGACATGGATGTTACTGTTAAGCACCATTCTTACTCCATATATACATAATGGTACGGTGCCACTCAGGTAGATATTTTTACACTCTTTTTTGGTAAAACACTCTAGTTTATTTAACTTCCTGAGAGTGGTTTGAACTTTGTGAAAATTTAACTAGTTCATAATAATATTTGAAAAGGGTCATAATTTAACATTTCTGCATTTTCTAATTGTTCTTTAATTTTTTCCACAACACTATTTTGATTGATTCAAACTAATGACCCTTTGTTAAAGGGAAATATAATTCTTTTAAAACCAGATAAATCAGTTGCGGTTCCATGGATAATAAAATAATTTTTTATAATATATACAATGATATATTTGAATATTTATATTTTTCCTAATTTCGTAAAGAGCTTTTCTTTGTTTATTGTTAAAATTACTTTTAACTGGCTTAAACATTTTTTACATTTTGAAAACTTTTTGTCTTAATTTAATTCCCTTAGTCGGTTTCTTATTTTATTTCAATTTTAAGACATGTGATTCTGTAACTGATATGATGTCTAAATAAGGTATTTTGTTGTTAAAATAAAGATTGATCTGAGATTTTTTGTGATGTATTAGAATTTCAGACTAAATTAGGGTTTAACTCTCTAAACTTCTTCTTTTTGTTGTTGATAGTGCTATTATGTTGTTGATAGTGCTACTATGTTGTTGATAGTGCTAATATGTTGTTGATAGTGCTACTATGTTGTTGATAGTGCTATTATGTTGTTGTTAGTGCTACTATGTTGTTGATAGTGCTACTATGTTGTTGATAGTGCTACTATGTTGTTGATAGTGCTACTATGTTGTTGATAGTGCTACTATGTTGTTGATAGTGCTACTATGTTGTTGATAGTGCTACTATGTTGTTGATAGTGCTACTATGTTGTTGATAGTGCTATGTTGTTGATAGTGCTACTATGTTGTTGATAGTGCTACTATGTTGTTGATAGTGCTATGTTGTTGATAGTGCTACTATGTTGTTGATAGTGCTACTGTTATTTTATAGTTTTTTATTTTTTTTATTATTTAATCTCTCAAGCTCTATTTAATGGTAAGAGTTGTGAACAATTGTTTGCATTTATTCCTTGCAAAACTTTGCTTTATATGTGTTTTAAAAAAACATTTTTTACAGTCATTCTTTATATGGTATAATAGGTTGTATTCGTTTAGTTGTATTCGTTTAGTTGTTTTGCATCCCATACCATTTGGGAAACCCATGTTTCAATAATTACCCAGTATGGAAAATAAGAAATTGAAGGCGAGCGGTCATTTCTACCAGCTAACACCAATGTGTTTTTGACAGTCTATTGTTTTTTTAGACGACTAAAATTGTTATTTTTTTTTTTCTTTAAATTTTTATTTTAGTATTAGTTCTTCATGAACAATTTTATAAATAAAAAAATAACTTAATGCTTTAAAATTAACAAATTAGTATTCCTTTTAAAATAATAATTCTAAATAAAATAAATGTATTTTTTAAATGGAAACTTGCATTAATATTAGAAATTTCACGCTTATTTTTTTTTTTTTAATATTTTATTATACATGGAACCACAACTGATTTATCTGGTTTTTAAAGATAGAATTTTATTTTTAAAATTTTTTTAAATAGTACAATAAAATATTAAAATGTTTTATAATATGGTTTTGAATATAATGAACATTTTTTTAAGGTTTTGTCAGCCACTTGGTGTGTATAGGTCTAAAACCAATTTCATTTACATTAACACTGTATTATCTGCAGAGATATCAGTAAAGAGAGATTTATTTGTCAAAATTGCAAAAATTTTCAAAAAAACACTCAGTTCAATATTATTTTTGACTTTTTTTTTATAAATATTTTATGCTTTCATTTTTAAGAGCTTTAATTAACAATCACAACTTTACTAAGATTACAACTAAATATTTTCTAAATATTTTTAAAATTAATAGTTTATGGGTAAAATCATTTTCATTTCTATCACATGATATTAGATACCATATGATTGACACAAACATTTATATACATATGCCTATATAGCTATATAATAGTTTAAAAAAGTACCTTTAAAGCAGAAATATTAATACTTTTGACTGACCCACCAAATTCTTCAAGAAGTATGCCATTAGTGAGCAAATCACGGCGAATTTTGGCCTAAGAGATATTTTTAAATTTTTAATAGCAAAAAAATATATATATTTTCTATTTTAAAAAGATATATATAAATAAGAAAACAATATTGTATTTAATGATCAATAAAGGAATGATCAATAAAAGAAAAAATCTTTAATTTTTTGATTTAAGGAAAAAAAAAAAATTTTAATTAATGTTTTTGACTTACAGGATTTCCATTGGGTTTATCTATTTTATTTATTGCAACAATTAAAGGAACTAAACAAAATAAAAACATTAAATCAAAAATAATGGTTGTAAAAGAATATAAAAATATAAGTATTATTACTTTTGTATATATATATATATATATATATATATATATATATATATATATATATATATATTTAGGTAATTCTAAAATCAACTTTTTTTGAAAATATCCGCTGGCACCTCCTAAATGTGGTGTATATAATAAAAATAATACTAGATTTAAATTTTTTTTGAATAAAAAACATTTCTAGGGGTGTACCAAGATTCTTTAACATTAGACAGGTGCCAAATACTATCACAAAAAGTTTTTCAAAAGTAAGTTCATTCTTCCTCTACCATGACTTTAAGAAAACTTTTAACTTTAAAACTTTATAATTTCAAAACCATAGCAGATTTAAATTTAGAGTTTTCAAATAAATAATTTATACTAAATTATTAACTAATTTATATTATTCAAATTTGAATAAAATTATTTTTTTAATTTTAATTTTAATTTTTTGTAAGATCTAGTACATTTCTTCACCTACGGTGATATTAGGGTGTTGACTTTTTGGTATCTCCTGTTTCCAATATAAAAAACAGATGAACTTTGGTTTGAAAGTAACTGAAAAGTCATTGGTTTTTTTAATTTTTGAAAAAGGTCACCCACCTTGTTTACACACTGGTTCCCGCATACCAATGAATTTTTTTTCTTCAAAAGTATATATCAACCTGGGTCTCAAAAGAACCAGAATTTTATACAACACCCAACACCCAGAATTAGTCAACACTCTAATGTGATATGGCACCACCTACCATAATTGATTCTTCACCTACCATGAATGAAAAAATTGTATATTTTGATTTTAATTCTATTTACCTTCAGAAAAAAAATGCATAAATTTAATATGATTACTAAATAAAAGATACGTTGGTTTTTTAGTTTTGTAAAAATTATCCACTAAAGATTTTCTCTGAATGAGAACTTTGTTTCTTCTTAACCATCTTTTTTTAATGCTTTTTTTTGTCTTTTAATTTTTTTGCTGTAATTATTAGCTGTATATTATAAAACTAAAATAAAAAATAATTTTAAGATTTTCAAATGAGCATGTCACCTAGATATGACCTTTTATATTTTGAAAAAAATGACAATAATTTTAAGGTACGTCCTTTTAAAAAACTCACGCACCAAATGAATTATAGTTCCTAAGGGATTGTCCATTAACTACACAACATTAAATTTATTTTTTAAATGGAAATAGGAGATCTTATAATATGTAAAATGCCAACAAGTTGGCAAATAAGTAAACGATACACCAGCTTGGCATCATACTGTAAGTATGTGAAAAGGCAAAGAAAATTTCAGATGAATGTTTAGAACTATGAGCTAATTAGTATTTTCTGACAAAAGATCAGTGCCAAGAATAATAGAAAAATTAATTAAAAAGAGACAAATAGAAATCAAAAAACCAGGTACTTATAGTTTTGATGGTTTATTAGATATAATGAAAGAGGACTTTAGTTGCATTCTAAAGATAAAAATCTTTATTTAAAGCAATTAGAGAAATCTGATAAAGTGGAATATACTACAATGAAGCTGAATGATCCTAACTACATCCTTCAAAAAAAATAAATATTGGAAACATTCTATCAATGCCATCAACTTCAGTTCTAAATGAATACAGAGAGGAACATGAAAGTAGTAATGAGTCAGTAAGCGACAATGGCCATGATTATGAATCTTGAAAAAATATTAATAAATGAAAAATTAAACAGACGACAGTCGAGGCTGTTAAATTGGTTTCTTAAGCAATGCTAAGTATACAAAAAGCTGCCACAGTGTTTCAACAATTTCAGATGGCTGGTAATGATCTTCCTGCACCAACTCAACCAACCTATATTGATCTTCCTGCAATAGCAATAGCACCTATCAACTAGCAATCTATATGGCAGCCATCAGAGAAGGTAAAAAGTTACAAGATAAACTGAAAAAAAAATTGAAATTCGAAAATTGTTGTTTGCATTTTAATAGAAAAAAAAAAAGCTGGGGTGGAACATCAAGTTCCACCCCAGTTTTATAAGTTATTGTAAAGAACAATAAAAAAGAGGTTAGGCAATCGTATTGAAGAATAGAAAGTTAGAGGCAATTTTTGAAGGACACATTTTGAAAGTGTTGGCTTTCAGAAACCTCACTATGTTAGCTGTCAACACCATATATTAGATTGATTATTAAGGTTATGTCTAGATGACTTTTTTGGAGGTAATACCAATTCACCTGAACTGTCATATTATTTTGTTGAAGCAATATGTAGTAAATATGGCTATTTAACATTGAACTTTGACAATAGTGATATAATTTTAAAGAAGAATGAACTGAAATGGAGAGATGACATGCAGTTTTTGAAACATCTGATTAACGTAGTGAAAACCTTTTGAAATGAAAAAAAATTTTCTAAGGGTAATTAAAATAAGGGTAAATAAAAGTTTACCAAATATTATACTATCCAGATGGAACTCCCTGGCAATATTTACTATTTGCTTACATACTAGTTCCTTCAGACAGACAACAACTTGAGATGACAGTTAAGCTTCTTGCTGGAAAATGGGCAGATATCTGGTTTTCAAACCAAACGTTTAACCCTGAAAATGGTAAAGTATTGGAGAAAGCCATTAAAGATCATCTGAAGGCTATCAATACATTCACAAAGTTTTGGTGTGATGTTCCTTTGCCTATAAATACGCAAAGATGCAAAATTTGTACTGAACGAGCAGTAAAAGTTTTAGAAGATATTAAAAGTCTTTATAAATCTGAAGAAACTTTGCTTTTGAAATATTTATTAACAAATCACAATTAAAGCAAATGCAAACCTTTTGAGTTAATGTAGTTTTAACAATATAGTTTTTTAAACATTTTGATGTTTTGTTAATTTTATAAATATAGCTTTATTTACGTGATTTATATCTTTATTACTTATTGGAACAAGACTTATTATTTTAAGACAAAGCAAAAAATATTTTACTTCAAATTAACAGTAAAGAATTTCTAGGCGTATTTGTTATGTGATTAACAGCTTTTGGCTCGGCTTTCTAGTGCATCAGATCCTGAGTTTTTTTCTAGAAAAATTATAACGAAACTAAATTCTCTAAAATATTTACAAAAGCTCATCAGAATACTACATGCTCATTAAGTTTGTAAAAATATTATACCCCTACTGTATATGTTCCTGCAGTTTTACGTTGGAATATATTATATATATATATATATATATATATATATATATATATATATATTTATATATATATATTTATATATATATATTTATATATATATATTTATATATATATATTTATATATATATATTTATATATATATATTTATATATATATATATATATATATATATATATATATATATATATATATTTATATATATATATATATATATATATATATATATATATATATATATATATATATATATATATATATATATATATATATATATATATATATATGTATATATCAGGGCTCAATTTAACGGTCGGACATCAGACATTGAATGGCTAAAATCTCAGATTGTCCAATCAATTTACAAATTAATCAGACATTTTGAATGACGGGAATTAAATTCTACAAAATAAAGATTGGACAGGAAAGGTGTGCGATTGAACACTATTGCTGACCACGCAAATGGTTTTTTGTTTACAATTGTTGACCACAACTGTTTAGATGTTTTGATGATTTAAATGTTTCAGAAATACTCTGAGACGTTAAGCTAAACTTAAACTAGAAAAAAAATTTTAAAAATTAAAGAATAAGCAAAACAACTCCTACGAAAAAGAAAACAAATTAGCTTTAAAATAAAACTATAAAAACTCGAAGTTAAAATTACTTTTTGTAACATATTTAATTGCATTTGAAAAAATTACTCTAAAACTTACCTTTTAAAACGTTAAATTAAAGTTACGCAAAACACTTTTAAAATTTACTTTTATAGATTGATGAT
Organism: Hydra vulgaris; assembly: GCF_022113875.1. NCBI lineage: Eukaryota > Metazoa > Cnidaria > Hydrozoa > Anthoathecata > Hydridae > Hydra > Hydra vulgaris. The sequence goes on along the minus strand of NC_061160.1, from coordinate 21,998,280 downwards.
AATGATATATAAATAAACAAATTTTATTTAATTATTGAAAATTGAATTTAAAGTATTAAAAAGAAAAAATTTAATATTTTTAAGTTGTATAAAAATTTTTTTCAAAAAGTTGCAAAAAAATATTGTTTAAAAAACTAGCGTATTCTTTTTAAAATCGTAATTTTTAATCGTTTTATGCTTTAATTAGTAAGTCAAGTTTTACACAATTCATTGTAAAAAAAAGAAACAAACGAAAAAAAAATAAAGCAATTAAATCATGGGAAGATTTAATTTAACTTTTAACTTATTCATAATTAAAAGTAACTTAAAAACTAATATTTTAAAAGATTTTAAGAAAGACATGCAGAAATAGTTTCAAACGTTTAAATTTTTCATAAAAAATATATATCTTTTACAAAAAAATTATGTATAACATTTAATTTCCACATAATGCATTTACTTTAAACGATAATTATATTAATTTTTATTTTATTTAAAGCCTTCACATACAATAAAAACTTAACTTAATATAAAAAAGATCAATGGTTAAAAGTTATTCGTAATATAACGATTTTTTTTATTGCTTTTAAATTGTTAAAACATCAAAACAGCCGTCATCAAATTGTAAAGAAATTCATAGTCAGTTAAAGCGTGAAAATTTAAATCTACCTAAAAAAACATAAAATATTAAACTGAAACTATTTTATTAAAAAACAAAAATGATGCTCTAAATAATAAGAAAAGAAACTGCAACTTCATGTTAATTAAACTGAATAAAATGAAAAAGATTTTGATAACCCAACTCGATTTTGTAACACTAAAAAAATTATATTTTAAAAATATGATCAGACACTGTCCGACCCAAACAAGTTTTGATTAGACATTTTGTCCAGGACTTTAAAAAAAATTAGATTGAGCCCTGTACATACAACTCTCAGAATTAGGGTCGGGATTTGGCAACATCGACCTAATTGCTGACCTAAAAGTGTTTGAGGTTGACAAAAAATTGCTGACATAGTATCTATGTTTTATGGTTAGACCTTTGTATCAAATAGTTTTTGCTGACCTGACGCCGATCTCAAAAAGATTGAGGTCAGCAAATTATTGCCAACCTCATTTTTCCTATTTCTGAGTGTTGATATATATATATATATATATATATATATATATATATATATATATATATATATATATATATATATATATATATATATATATATTTATATATAATATTATAATTATCTAACCTTGTGCTTCTTTGATATGTTGAATGCATTCCTTAGTTTGAGCCATAACACCATCATCAGCTGCAATAACTAGAACTACTATGTCTGTTAGGTGTGCACCACGTGAACGCATTAAACTGAAAGCAGCATGGCCAGGAGTATCAATAAATGTTACTTTAGCATTCTCAAGACCTGGCACCTGAACTAAAAAAAATTATTTAATTCATTTAAAAAATGAAATAATAAGAAAAAGCATATTGAACAATATAAGTTGCCTCCATTAAGATATAATTGTGTAAGTTCATTTGCATGCAATTTTTCGACCACTTCTTTTTATTCTTTGAACTTTTCATGCAGATTTATAAAATTTTGAAAAATCCATAATAATCCATCTTAGCATTTTACATTTAAAATCCATGAAAGGAAAAAAAAGAAAATTATTTTTATTTTTTTAAAAAAATATTTTGCTTTTATTAAAATCCTGTAGTTTTCTTTGTTTGCAGAGTTGTCCAAAATCAGAAAAATCATTAGAGTTTAAACAGGAAATCACTTTAGATACAGAAGTTGTAGTGATACAGATCTCGAGCAATGAACCAACCCGTTTAACAGCTATATCAGGTAGAACACAACTAGTGGAATCAAGAGATGATATTGATGAAAAGTTCTTAGTAAACAATTCAGCTTGGTCTTTAGGTTAGGTGACTAAGTCTGAACCATACAAAAGAGGTGGAATTACAGACTTGCCCTTATTATTGATACTATTAAAGATTCTGCCGAAGTCACGACTGCCTAATTTTTGTGATGAAATATGAGATTTCATGATCTGAGAATAGCAGGCTTTGGCATTAAACAAAACCTTTTTACAATGGTTCCTAGCAGTAATAAACAGACATCTGTTTTCTGGAGAATTGTTTTGCTGATAGATATGGAAGTAATGGAGAATTGTTTTGCTGATAGATATGGAAGTAATGGTTTCGACTGGCAATTGCAGCAGCACAATGTGAGGAAAACCATGGAGAAGAGTGAGGCTTGACCTGGAACCGTCGAAAGGGAATAAAGGCCATGCCAGCCTGAATCCACAAAGTTATGTAAGAAGCACATTTGTCAACAAGAAGACAAAAGATTTATACCAATCGGCCATCACAAAGAAAATCACGGAAAGAATCCTAGCCAGCTTTAAGGTAGTTCTAAGATGTACGATGATAGGGATTCTGATGATAAAGAAGAATGAGATAATAGTTTTAGAGAGACCAAACCATGATCAGAAGCACCTAAGGGTGAATGTGAAGAAACTAAGCACTGATTAGGATCAGAAACAAGACACAAGTCGACTAGAGAAAGTAAATAATTTGGGTTGTCTGGAAAGCGAGTTGGAAAATTGACTATTTTAGTTAGGGATTGAGAAAGGCAAAAGTTGTGGGCTTTAATGCCTGCAGAGTCACTAACACTAGAGCCAAGCCATTCAGTTTAATGAACATTAAAGTCACCAACAACAACAATATTGGCTGATGGATAATGAGAGAGGGCTTGGTCAATATGATCAGAAATAATATTAAGAAGAGTGCAGTCTTGAGATGAAGAAGAGCAATATAGAAAAAAGAGAAAAGTGAAGTGGTGCCAAACAAAAGCACATAAAAGAGTAGTCTGTGAATTCAAACCTAGTTTCCGGAAAAACGGGTGAATTCTTACAAATGTAAATGCCCAGGCCAAGCATGTGACTATTGGAGTCTTTACGAATTAAAGAAAGATAACCATCAACACTAATGAATTAAAAAATAATTATATGATGAAAAGCATGTGACTATTGGAGTCTTTACAAACTTAAGAAAGATAACCATCAACACTAATGAATTAAAAAATAATTACATTAATGAATTAAAAAATAATTATATGACATGACTCATTTAGCGTTTAAAACTGTCTTTAGCATTTAAAACTGTCTTTTGTCTGATTTTTACAAAAATTTAGTCTTGGATCAAAGAAGATTTACTTATCTTCATACATGATTATATAAAAATGTTTTTTTAACATGCAGAAAATGACTTAATATTCAAACATTTATGCATATGAAAACGTCAATGAAAATGTTTTCAAACTTGGCATGTTCAGCAACAAAGTATTGTAATTTTTTTTCTGCATAAATTTGTTTGCATATAAAAGTGATGATGTAACCTTAAATGTGTTACATCCAAGCTATTAATTAATTAATTATACGATGTAACCTTAAATGTGTTACATTTAAGCTATTAATTAATGAATTATATGTAAACAATTATATGAAGACAAATTATGGAAACAACTATATGTTGTCATATGTTTCCTATATATTTTTTTTTTCTTATTAATTCACCTCCTCAAGGCCGTGAAGGCCACTACAGGCGAGGAGGCTACTTATGTGTGGTTATAACCCTCTCTCAACTCTATAACTCCGAAACAGGAACCTTGACGAACAAGGCCACTGCACAGAGAAACGAGTTGATATATTGTGACAAATTTTGAAGTATAAACTAAAAAATGTTCCACAGAATTAATTTGCCATGGATTACAAAATTATAGTAACTTACTCATCAAAGTTTAACAGAGGAAATTTAGAATTTCCTTACTTATATTAAATTTGCAACAGGGCATTGCCATGCAAAGTTAATTCTTCTGGTTGCCGTGCAAAGTTAATTCTTCTGGTTGCCATGGTTGCCAAATTTTAAATTTCTTTTTGATTAATTAATCAACATAGATATCAAGATGTTTTTGGATGACCAAAAAATGGATCACTTTTAGAAAAAAAAATGATAGAACTGAATTGAGCCCCAAATTGTTTTACCCCCATTTAGAATTAAGGCTCCAAATTTTTAAAAAAAACATACTAATGTAATGTAACTCAAAAATGTATAAACTCAAAGAATGCAATCAGTAACTATTATAAGCTCGGTAGACAGAGATGATTGTGCATACAACATCCAAACAAAGGATTTGTGTTGGTATTCCCAACTATCGAGAATGAACCAATCAATCAGGTTCTTTTTTAGCTAGATATTCTTTCACCTAACCTAACTCTATTGTCTTGCACATGTTATAAAGATACTGCTGCTTAGGGTGTCCCAAAAAACAACATTTTTGAAAATAATCTGCTCTCACCCCCTAAATGTGTTCTATCTAATAAAAAAACACTAGGTTTAAATTTTTTTTTGAATAAAAAATATTTTAAGGGGTCCCTCAAGACCCTTGAATATTTAATGGGTCCCTAATATTTTCGAAAAAAAAGTTTTTCAAAAATATGTCAACCTGGTACTCTAATGAAGCAAAATTATATAAATATTTCAAAAATAATATTCATTTCAAAATATTTTTAACTTATTTATCAAAATTATTATAAGAAAACATTAGAAATGCATTTTTTTCATTTTTTCTTGAAAAAATCAACTTTTTGTGTAATAAAACCAAAAATAACAATTTTATTGCAAAATGAATATTATTTTTAGAATTTTTATATAATTTCGCTTCATTTGAGTACCAGGTTGACATATTTTTGAAAAACTTTTTTTTCAAAAATATTAGGGATCCATTAAATATTTGAGGGTCTTGAGGGACCCCTTAAAATATTTTTTATTCAAAAAAAATTTAAACCTAGTGTTTTTACATTAGATAGAACACATTTAGGGGGTGAGAGCAGATTATTTTCAAAAACGTTGTTTTTTGGGACACCCTACTGCCGCTAATATCTTTGCAAATACTGTTAGTCAAAATCTCATGTAGATCATTTGGTAAGTTATCTTATCTGATATCAAATTTGATAATTGGCAACTTGAGACACTTTGCAAGTTCTTTCCCAATGTTGCCACTAAATGTAGTCCAGAAGGTCCAGAAGTACTGCCATCTAAATGCAATACTGTCTCAATGGAAGTTAATTAAAATGGAACATACACACTAACCATTGAAATAGATATGCAAAATGCAGTTCCAGTAATCTTTATTACACAACTGTATATGTGCTATTTCATCAGCGCCAATAGCTAATACATCAAGTTTTGTTTTCGTCAAAAATATGTATAATAGCATTATTGATGTGTCAATGCTGGAGAAACATGACCAAAAAAATGGAATGAAGTTTACTTCTATTAAAGTGTTTAGAAGAACATCAATGTAGATAAGAAACAAAACAAGAAAAAGGATAAAACCTTGAAGTACCCCAAAAGCTACTGGAAATGAAAAAGAGTGTTGGCCTTTGAAGATCACTTTAATAAAGTGGTTAGAAAGAAATGACTTGATAATCTCAAAAGCTTTTCCAAATACACCATATGAAGCAAGCTTAAAGAGAAGACGAGCCAAACTTTATTGAAAGCTTCAGATACATAATGAGCTCTTTTTTTGTCACTCCCATCTAATGCATGATGATGAAACTTTTAGTTACAGCAGTTAGCAAGTCAGCTGTTAAACTAGAAGCTTAAAACCATAATAATTGTCAAAGAGTAAGTTATTAGACTCATATTATTTTAGTAACATATTAGATGGTCGAAATTTGTTGATTAAAGAATATTCAACCATGCTTTGCATGGTTTGCATGCACGGATGATATAAGTCAAATGACATTCAAACTTATAATATCATCCAAACTTATAATATCATCCAAACTAATAATATCGTCCAAAACTTATAATATCAACTAAACTTACACATGTTTACACTATAGAAAGATAAATTTTGTAACCAAATTACCAAGTAATTAAATACTGATAAAAGCATAAAAATGCAAAAACATGATGATTTAAGTGCCCCTGGCACCAAATGTAGACACTAAAAATAACAAAAAAAATTTCCATCCATTTTACATTATCTAAGAACAAGAATTTATTATTATTTAAAGTCAAATTTTGTATATGACCTACCTAGTATTGATAAATAAAATATGTCTAACATTAACTAAAAACAGTATATAAATAAAATTTTGAAAATTAAAAAAAAAAATCTTCCAAAAAAGTAAAAAACTTGTGCTAGCATCAGGTGTTTCATTACAAATACAAATGTAATAATGATTGGATTGTACGTAATTGTAGTGTTGTATGTGCCAACAATGATTTTATCAATATTGTAAACTTATTGAATCAAAAAAAAAAAAAATTTAAGAATTATTTAATTGTTCAAAAAATTGAACTCTAGTTTTATTTTTGTTACACAATAAACTTTATCAGCTTTGCGTAATGATATATTATATAACTAGATATTATATATGATATATTATATAATCCGAAAAGTGCAGCCGCTTTTTGCCCTTTTTACAAATGGCAGATTAAATTTGTAAACAAATATTTTTAACTTTTCTTTTCTTAAATGAAGTAAATATATTTTAAATTTAAATACTATTTACATAAAAGTGCTCGGCGGAAATTATAATAATTATTGAATCTTAAATTATTATTTTATAATTATTAGTGTTGAAAATTTCAGCAAAATTTGCGGAAATTTTCAACCCTAATAATTTGTGGAACAAATATCAGAACAAACAAACTATTAATTTGTTTGTTTCTTATTTCTTCTGTTACTTGTTCCGCAAAATAATATGGTTGAAAATTTGTGGAAATTTTCAACACTAATAATTATAAAATAATAATTTAAGATTCAATAATTTATTTTTGTTTAAAAAGGGATTAAAGTTTTGTATAGAAAAGTAAAATGACAGACGCTTTGGAAACATTTTAATGAATTAAAATACTTTTTAACAAACATAAGCTCATAAAAAAACTTTTATAAGTATTTTATAATAATTAAAATTTGTTTTTGAATTATCTTTAATTTATTGGGAACTTTTGAATTGCATTTTTAACTTTTATTCCACACTTTGGCTTCAGCTTTTGCCTTTTTTACAAATGGCGGACTATTATTATAAAAAAAAAAAGCAGCTTCACTTTTTGTTCAATAAAATCCTGCAAGTTAGATATCTAGTTATATAATATATCATTGGCTTTACGTGAATCCTTTTAAAGTACTTAAATATCTTAAATATTTTAAAATTCATTTAATTTTTTGCTTAACTTTATTTATTTTAAATATTTTTTGTGATTTTGTTGTATGACTAAAATCTAAAGTTCACATTAAGTTTAAATAAAGTTTTAATTTTGTTTTAAAATTGGACAATGTTTATATCAGATGATAAATATCAGATATATTTTCTGATCATTTCTGCTAAAAAGTAATTTTCATTTTTTTCATTCACTGAAATTCAGCCATGTTCAACATTTTGTGTGTTAATTTGAAAATCCAAACAAAGATTTGATTATTTGTGAATGTGATGACAAATTTTGTATTTTTAATCTTTTTCGGAACAAATTGATCACAAATATTTTTAAAGTTATATAAGTTCTTGTGATATTAGTGAATTTTTTCATAAAATTACAAGAAGCTATATAATCGCCGAGAAAAAGTTGTTACATGTGTGAAAAACTAAAACTGTTTTTTACTTTATCTCAATTTATCACAATTTAAAATTTGAGAGAGAAAAAAATTATCAAAACATTTTAAAACAAACTAATAATAATAAATTTTAAATCGATTTTCTATGTTTCTCTTTTTTATATCAGAGAGGGAGGAGTGTCTAAACTTTTATACTTGAATATGTTTACAGCTTTTCTCCATAAGTTATTGTAAGAAATTAGATTTCCAAAGATCTTCTAGAAGTAGTATTCATTCTTTTCATATTTAATGTTATTCATACACCGAATCTTCAAATAATACTATCAAAGTTAAAGTTATGGAATTTAGATGATGATTGGATTATTTAAGTTAATTATGATGATTTGAAATTAACACAAATGCAAAAAAAGCTGTTCAAAACTCACAGCTCCAATAAACTAACTTTAAAAAAAAAACTCTTTTACTACTGCATTTGTTACTTATTATAAAACATAATGACCTGAAAAAGCTCCAATAGACTGTGTAATTCCACCTGCCTCATTAGCAGCAATAGATGTCTTTCTCAAAAAATCCAATAAAGTTGTTTTCCCATGATCTACATGGCCCATTATTGTTACAACTGGAGATCTAAAAAAATTATTTTATTAAGTAAAGAAAAAATCAATCAAGGTAAAACTAAACAAACGTTTTAATAAGCCTGTAATTAAATTCTAATAATGATATGATAATAATATTCAGTGAATGAACATTAAATAAATCACCTAAAGGTGATTAACAAAATTGCCAAGGATTTTTTTTTATTATCATTATTATTTTTATTTTTAATAATACTTTTTTGTTATTGCTTCTATCAACTTTTCTAATTTTCTTTCGAATAATGTAGTTAGATTTAATGCTTTCAGTCTTTTTTCATAGGATAGAATCTTATTTATGATACCATTTTAGTAGCTTTGTGCTGGATTCTTTCTATAGTGTCACAGTCAGATTTTAGAAAGGGACTGAAACTACAAACTTTAGTAATGGCCGAATAAAGGTCAAAAAAAGCAATTAAAGTAATTTACAATCAAAATGAGCAAAAGATTTCTTGATGCGGCCAAGCATTTGATTGTTTTGTTCAAAGCAATAACAACTTGATTTTTTCCACTTTAGATTTGTACTGAATTTTACTCCAAGATCACTTTTCAAGACCATTTGGCGGCATTATCTAATCAGTTTGAAATTTAGTAAGACTTTTACTAAATTTTAGAGGAGATTTTGCATTTAATTTAGAAGATTTTTTCTGCAAAATTACAAAATTTTGAATAAAAATAGAGGATTTTAAAGGATTTTTTTTTACTCTAAAACCCTCTTTTTTGGATAGAGATCAATAATGCCATTTTTTATGTTAGATGACATGGATTAGCTAAAATTGAGTTTTTACAACCCAATACTCATTTTATACAAGTTTTGTATAAAATGAGTATTGTTTTTTGCAGACCAGGAATTATTAACATTACTACTATCAAAAATAAAAAAAATAAAAAATTTAAGATTTGATCACATTTTTAATTTTTTTAGAAGATAATAGAGAAGGTTTTTGAGGAGGTTTTTGAAATAAGAGGACTTAAGCTGATTTTAGCGAAGCTGTGGCCACCTGTATTACATAGTTGCATGAATATTTTTGAGACTATTTTTGTATCATCTGCATATAGTTTAGTGACATTAAGCAAATTTTTAGGAAAGTCATTAATATATAAAAGGAATAGAAATGTGGCAATTACAGAACCTTACGGTATACCACTAAAACTCTTAACCTAGCCAGAAATGATTTCGCCTTAAGTAACTCTTTGTCTTCTGCTTCCTAGGAACGCTTTCATCAATTTAAAAAACAAAAAACTTTATGTTTTCAGTTTGACTAGCAATCTTTTGTGTGTGTCAAAGGCTTTGGCAAAATCTAGCAAAACTACATTAACTTGAATACCGATATATAAGTTTGATAAAATGTAATCAAGGCTTTCTAACAGATTAGTGGTACATGGTTTGTTTTTAATGAAGCCATGTTGCTGAATTTGCTTTGTAGATTATTTTTAAATAATGTCCTCCATTTATGCTCTTATTATACTTTCCATTGTTTTACATAAGATTGGAGTCAAAGAAACTGGACGGTAGTTGCTTGGCAGAGTCATATCACATTTTTTGAACAGTGGTGTTACGCTTGCTGATGTTAATTAAACACGGTTATTGAGCAGAAATAGATGCATATTATCAAGACCACATGCTTTGTTTTGAATTTTTAGTTTGTCTAATACCATTTCATTACTGGTGTCATTTTTAATACCATTTTATTAAATGTCATCTAAATCAATAAACCTTTTATTAATTGTCATCTAAATCAATAAACCTTGAATGATTCTTATTAAATTCAACTGTAAAATGTAAAAGTTTACCTTCTTCAATTACAAAAACATCTTGGAAACATATGTTTAGTAAACTACTATTTCTCCCAGATCTTGGATTAGATTAACATTGGCTATTTTTAAGGCTCTGAATGATTCTTTAGCAAACTATTGGCTGTTCAAATACTTATATAGGAGCTTTGGATTCAGTTTTTCAAATACTTAGGAGCTTTGGATTCAGTTTGAACTTTTCAACTAAATCAATTTCATATGCAAGACGAGCTACTTAAATTTCTTTTTTGCAAATTAAGTTATTATCATTAGTTAAATTATTCTTTGCTCAAGTTTAATGCTTAAGTTTGTACTCTTTGCACTTAAGTTTGCACTGGTTTGGTGGGGATTGAGTTCAATCCCCACCACGCCCCTGGTAGTACTGTGCTCAACTTGTTTCTCCGTGCAGTGGACTACCATGCCCCTGGTAGTACTGTGCTCAACTTGTTTCTCCGTGCAGTGGACAGTTCATCAAGATTCAGGTTTTGGAGTTATAGAGTTGAGAGAGGGTTATAACCACAATAAAGTAGCCTCCTCGTCTGCAGTGGCCTTGTTGGTCTTGGGGAGGAGAATAAACATAAATTGGGGAGGAAAATAAACATAAAAAAAATAAAAACTTCCCGATTGAGTTGTACAAATTAGATCAAGGATGGTGACAGAATCATTTGGTCGGCACATTTACATGCTGTTACAAGTCAGCACATTTACATGCTGATACAAATATGTTTTGTTAAGAGTTTTGCTAAAGTTTTGCTCAATACCATTTTTATTTTTAATGTTTTTGATGTAACCATTTGACCATTTGATTGATGGGAAATTAAAATCCCCTGTAATTAGTAAGTCCTTATTTATCTACATAATTTTAGGTCTTTTTTAAAACCTTATCAAAATCATTTATGTCAACAAAATTATTTGGTCTATAAATACAACCAAATAAGTACTTGTCATTTCCAAAATAAGCTATAGCCCAAATATGTTAAACTTTACTCAAGTTAACAACTTTTTTTAAGAAATTTTACGGTTTTATTGAACCGAATTATCCAAGCGAAATATGTGTCATACTCAGTGTCATACTCAAACATTTCAGTTTATTTAACATTAGTGCAGTTTTTTTTTATTATTTAGAATATTCAATCGCTGATTTTTATTTATTTTTTTTGATATAAAATAGTTTCAATACAGTATTGTGTATTTTAGTGATGTTTTTTTAATTTGACAACGGCTAATTTGATGTTTTAACAATTTAAATGCAATTTAAAAAATCGTTACGTTAGGAATAGCTTTTCATTGTTGCTCTTTTCTAAAGTATTTTACGCGAAAACTTTAAATAAAATCAATTTATTATAATAAAACAAACGCAATATGTGTGAATTAAATGTTTATTTTAATTTTTTTTCAGTAGGTATGTATTTTTATGATAATTTTAAACGCTTGAAACTGTTATTCTATATCTTTCTAAAAATCTTTCAAAAGATTATTTTTTTAAGTTACTTTAAATTATGAATAAGTTAAATCTTCATGATTTAATTGTTTTATTTTTTTTTTATTTATTTTTTTTTTCTTTCTATTTTGACAAAGAATTGTTAAAAAGTTTTTTTTTCTAAACTTGACTTACTAATCAAAGCATGAAATGATTAAAAATTATTTTTTAAAAACTACGCTATTTTTATAAACAATTTTTTTTTTTTTTTGCAACTTTTAAAAAAAAATGTTTATACAATTAAAAATATTATATTTTTTTCTTTTCAATAATTTAATTTCACTTTTCAATAATTTAAATAAAATTTGTTTATTTATTAAACAATCAATAGAAGTAATTTCTAAAAACGTTTTGCGTTACTTTAATAAAATGTTTCAAAAGATAAGTTTTAAAGAAAATTTTTTTCAAAAGCAATTAAAAAAAAAGTAAAAAAAAAATTTTAACTTCAAGTTTTTGAGTTTTATTTTAAAGCATTCTTTTTTCTTTTTCGTTCTAAATGAACAAGAAAGAATGAAAAAGTTCACTCATAGTTGCATTTGCTATGGCTAATTGGTCAGCTGGTTTTTAACATTTTTAGCACCTTGATTAGTTACTTGAACGAAATTCCTGCTGATACAATGTTACTGCTGTTTTAGCTGTTTCTGAGTTTTGAGATTTTCTATTTCTTAGTTTTTCTTAGTGTTGTAATAATTCTGAAGTGTCTTACAGGATCATTAACTGAAAAGTTTTTTTAACACAAAATTTTATTTATTCATCAGATATTAAATTTTATATATCCTTAAAATAAAATGTTGGATCTATAGATGGATCATTGGATGTTGGAGTATAGGTAAAATCCATATTTATTATTTTAAAAAATTTATTTTTTTTCAAAAGTTAATTTAAAAAATAATAAATTTGATTTATTAAAAAAGATTAGTTGATGTATTTGTACTTTCATTGCTTTTATAAAAGTAATAACCTTATATATAATTTTATTACAAAAGCTTTTGACAAAAAAGTTTAATTAATGATGCGAGTTTTTTAATTTTCATTAATTTGTTAATAATATTGTAAACATAACTAATGGTAATATTATTTGTATATTATCAATAAAAAGGCATGTTAAATCAAATTAAATTCAATTTAAAAGTCTGAATTTAACTTTCAGTTAAATTTGGTTTGAGAGAAGAAATTCACGTTTCCGTTAAATTCGGTTTAAAACCGAAATACAGATTTTAGTCAAATTCAGTTTAAAAGCCAAAATTCTGGTTTCAGTCAAATTCTGTTAAAAAGCCAAAATTCAGGTTTCAGTTAAATTTGGTTTAAAAGTCGAAATTCAGGTTTCAGTTGAATCTAAACTCATCGTTCAGTTAAATGTCTAAATTTGTTTTCCAGTTAAATTCAGGTCTTAAAAAGTTAACCTCTGGTCTTAAATGAGAACTACTGAATATACTTAACAGGGATGCAAAATCCCAAAGGGACTCCAGCTTTATATCTCCATTTTTTTCAGGTCTGTAGTGTCCAGAAGCTTTAAATATGTTTGTTGACTAATAATCTGCCTTAAGAAAAAAAATAATTTGATTTAATGACTTGGAACTTATTGTTTTTAAGCCCGGAGTCCTGGAGTCCCGGAGTCCTTGCCGCCATTATACCAAAGGACTCCGGGTTCAAAAAATGATTGCTCCTCTTACCTAAAAACATTTTTTTTTTTTTCTATTAGAAAACAATAATTTTTTTTATATTTTTACAGCTTCTGGATACCAAAAAATAGGAAGAAGTAGTCTTTTTGTGACTTTTAAATCCAGAGTTCTTTTGGGGACTCTGTATCCCTGATACTTAAGCATGTATAATTGCAAAACTTGCTCAAACTTTAGTAATAAAAAAAATACTTGCTTACTTACAAATGTTGCTGTTTTCAAAATGTTATATACTTTTATCACAAATCAACTGTAAATAAAAGTATCTATGCAAACTAATAATCAAATACAATAATTATATTTCATGTGTTTTCATTTACTAAAGATTTTATTATTGTATGATATTACTCTTGTGTATACAAAGTAATAGCAAAATAAAAAAAACCTTTTTAAACGATGAGTGTCCCCTGCTGCAATAACTTCAAAATGGTATTCATCTGCAATGGCCTCAGCAATTTCAAAATCAAGAACTAAAAAATAAATTTAAAAATTGCAAAAATTTAATTTAATAATTTTAACTAAAAATAACTATAATTAAACTACTAAATAAATAACTAGATTAAACTATAAATAAACTGAATTGACATAGTTTGCATAATTAGATTGATTTAAATTTCTCTGTAATTCAATTTAGAAATTTCAAAATTATGTATTATAATTTTATACCTGTACTGAGACCTTTATTAACAGTATAGCCATAGTCTGTCAGCAATTTTATTATAGAAGAAGAATCTACTGCAAGTTTACTTGATAACTCAGCTATAGTGATATGATTGGTCAATATAATTTTCTAAACAAAGTTTTAAAAACTTGAATACTTTAGTCAATTTTCTAAACATGAAAAAACAAAACAAAAAATAATTTTCAAAAAACTGATTACTGGTTTATTAGCAAGTATTCTGCCATATGACAACCATCTTATCTATAAAAAATAAATATTAAAATAATAAAAATATGTTAAAATGATTTTGTTATTCAACAAAATCATTTTAACCAAAGATTTTTCATTATGAATAAAAGATTAGCAATAGAAATTTTTTTTATTTAAAGTGCAACTAAGATTTAGAAATTTTTAAAAAAGAATTTTTGAAGACTAATTAATCTTCATTTAGTTAATTGATTTTTACAGTAAACATCATTTTTATTTCTTATTATATGACGGTGTTATCAATATAATTTGAATGATGATGTCATTAAAATCATATTAATAACACCGTCATATGATAAGAAATACATATATATATATATATATATATATGTATATATATATATATATATATATATATATATATATATATATATATATATATATATATATATATATATATATATATATATATATATATATATATATATATATATATATATATATATATATATATATATATATATATATATATATATATATATGTAATTAGGGGCCTCCAAAAATTTTAAAAACTTATTTTTTATTTTTAATAATATGCAAATAAGACATTTTATTGTGAACGAATAATGCAAATAATGCGATTTAAACATTTATTATTATTCTACTTTATTTATAAAAATATTTAAAACACTTCTGTGAAAGATAATCCAGCAATTAAGCAGCGTATCTTTAAGTTTTTTGCGCTCTCATCTGTAGAGACTTGAAAACTCCAGAATGTTTAGGAAAGCAAAATAAGTTTCAAAGTATACTTTGAAATTAAATTTATTCTAATAAGTAATTTTAAGTAAATAAATTTCAAACTAATTATTTTTATTAACTACTTTGAAATTTATTTACTTCGCTGTTATTACTGCTATTACTATTATATTTTTTTATTAATTGTTTATTATTTTATCCTTAGCATTGTTAAAAATTTGTTTTGTATTGTCTATTATTTTTCTAAGTTCAAATTTTTAAACTGTGCACGAAATGTTGATTGCAGCGGTTGCAGCGGTTGTGAGCTTAAACTTAAACCTAGTTTAAATCATAAGAATAATCGATTGTGAGTTCTTTGAAGTGTAAATTTCATTTTTCATGTTTACACAAATAAACTTATATAACAGCTGATCTTTTCTATATAATGTTCTGATTAAGTCAAATTTTATCAGAACATTTTCAATTTTTAATTCAATATAAAAATTGCCAGTTGTTTGTTTATGCATAATCATAGGTTAAACCATGGTAGGATCTTACCTAAGTAGGTCAAACCAAAGAAAACTAGCACAGGAAAAAAAAATCAATTATGCTTTAGCAAAAATTTCAAAACTAACTTCATTTTTCCAAGGGTCTGTTTTCCAATCTCTCACCCAGTGAAAAAAATTGAAACTGCTAGTAATGAAAATGTGATATTTATAATGGATATTTATAGTAGTGTTTTTAGTGGTAAATTTGCAGGTTCAATCACAAACATATATAATTGATCATTTTGACAGCAGTGATTCTCCTGCTCATCAAAATGAATTAAACCCTCAAAATAATAGCTGTTAGAATGATTAAGAGTGTCAAAATCATTCTGATTCAAAATCACCGTTTGAGTGTTCTCGCAGATTTTTTAATAAAGAATCAAAGATACGTTATTGTTCAGACAGAACATTTTATGGGAAAAAAGCAAATAGCAAAAGGTTTTTGCAAAATGGCTCATTTATTTCACAACAACTAGTTTTGTGTACCGCTCCCCTTGTAAACATTTTGTGTCTAAAGAAAAATCAAACAAACTCACAAGCGATGGATTTAATGATTGGAAGAATATTTTTCAAATACATCAATATGAAAATGTATCTCTTCACAGAGAATGCATGTTGACATATATTTAGAGGAAACAAAGCTCTGTTGTGTGTAACACCCTTCCACTTCAATTCCAAACGGAGCAAAATTACTTGTTAGAAGTATTGAAACATCTTATACCAGTTTATAATGCTATGTGATAAAGGTTTACCTTTTCACGGAACAAACCAGCATTTTGGTGTTCCAGATAATGGGAATTATTTGGGTTTGCTAGAACTTGTGGCTCAGTTTGACTCATTTTTTAAAAATCACATTTCAACATATGTAGATAAAGGTAAACGAAATCCATCTTACCTATCAAAAACAATATGCGAGGAGTTGATTTATATAATGGGAGAAAAAGTGCAACATCACGTTACACAAGAGATTTTAGTTGTCTGCTGTTTTAGTGTTTCCGTCGATTCAACTCCAGTCATTGCTCACATTGACCAACTGAGTATAGTTTTTTTTTTAATTCACGTCAGTGCAGTAATTGCAGAACAGTCTTTAAAACTTTTAGGCAAGACTTGTCACTTAGATTTTATAAATTGTAGAAGTCAGTTTTATAACAATACCGCAAATATGTTGGAAGTATACAGAGGGATGCAAGCAATAATGTATAATCCCAATGAGCATGCGATATATATACCACATGCTACGCATTTGTTGAACTTAGTTGGACTAACTTCTGAACAATGCTGCTTGTTTGCAGTTAATTTTTTTTCTATCGTGCAACTATTGTATACAAATTTTGTGAACGAAAAAGTACTCAAATCATTATCAAAAATACAAATGGAGGCTCACGCAAATGCCACCAAAGCTGTTCTCAATTCTTTTAAAGTAATTTTGACAGCAATGAATGAGATTGCTGAAGATCCCTCTCAAAAAAGTGAAACCAGGCATGAAGCTGAATGTATTGCAAATAAAATGGGAACTTTTGAATTTGTCTTCATGCTCGTATTGTGGAGCAATATTTTAATTAGTTTTCGATTGACAAGCAAAGCACTTTAGTCAGATGATATTCTCATCGTTAGAAAGTATGTTAGACAAAATGAGAGACAATTTTGATGAATTTGAAAACACAGCAAAATCAATCTTGTCAGTTATTGATTATGCAAATATTACAATGCAAATTTGTCTAAAAAGAAGAACTTCTAAAGAACTACATGCCCTGTACATGATTTTTTATTTTTTTTTTATTTTTTTGAGTTTTTGACAAAAAGGTTGAAATGAAGTGTCCTTGAATAAATGGTTGTCAGTCATCTAATATATGTAAAAAGGCACTATAATATTCTTACCTTGTGCCACAAACAGTCTTCTAGATAAAGAGCAAAAGGTCATTTTTTCCTTGAGAGAATAGACAACAAAAATGGACAACAAGAACATATAATCAACAAATTCTTTGCGCTATATCTAAAAGTAATTTTTTTATTACTTCTATGCATTACTACTTCTTTTTGAAAAAGAAGTAGTAATGCATAATTAGTAGTAATGCATAATTAGTAAATGCCAAGATTAAAGCTTCTTGAGCAACTTCTACTGCTTTCCATGTTTCTGTACAAACACATTTTGTAGTGCTTCAATAAAAAGCAACACCATCTAACTCCAAATCAAGTGCCTATACCACTTCAACAATAAACAAGAAACCTTGATCTGTTAGACAAACTTGATCCAGTGCAGTTTTTTTATAATTACCAGTTTCTTTAATTTGTTGTAAATGATGGCAATAATGGGAAAATAATCCATCCAAATGGATGATGGGGTGTCAAAACCATCATCAGAAAGAGGAATAGAAGGATGAGTTTTTGGTTGATGAGTTGAGACACAGACAACTGGCGAGTTAATTAAAGCTTGGTTAAAAACTATTTAAAAACTTACTTTTGCGCAAAAAAAACGTAGCAAGTATATTGCTTACTTTTACATTAAAATTTAAAGTTTATAAAGATATACAAATACCTGATTTTCTCTTTTTCCTTTTATAATACAGTAACAAGTTTTTTTCAAACAAAGTAAATCTGAGCGAATGGTCTAAAAAAAAATTTAGACAAGGTCATTTATTGAGTAACTCTTGGATATTCTAATTGATAAGGAAAACATTAACATAATCATAAAATTTATTTGCCTGCAAAAAGAAAAAAATTAAACATTGAACTTACACTGTATTACCTTCAAAATTCATTTTCAAACTTACCTTCTTTTCTTTTTTAAAATTTAAGCAAAAAGCATTAAATGACAAAAAAACAATCAGATAAAAAAGAGAAATTCATTTGTTTGTTTTTTTTTAACTTTTGAAAATGAATTTTTAATATTTATTACATAAAAATTCTCACTCATTTGTATTTACCACATTTTAAAAAGCATCAAAACATTTTTTTTTTAATTTTTTTGTTTTGTTTTTTACAAATGATAATTATTATTTTTATTGTTTATTTGTTTTTTTAATATTCTGAATTTACATACATTGCTCATTTTTTAGATTTATGTTTAATATTACCCAAAAAAAGAAATTTATTTTGAAAAATCCATACAAATTACCATAAAAATTATAACTATTTTTTAACTAAAAATATTTTAAGTGGTTTGTTCTGTAAAAAGGTTATTAACTAAACAGTAATTTCAAAAATTTATTTTTTAACAAGGTTGTGACAGTTAAACTTATACAAGTTAAAATTTAAATTAATAAGTAAAACTAAAATTAATAAGACTAAAAATAATTTTCTATGTTTTAACAAAAATTTTAAGAATTTAACTTTAAGAAAATAGTAAACATTCCATTCTATTATTTAGTGAATTAGCAGTTAAACTTTAAAACTTTCCATTAATTGTTTTTTTACAAAACAAAAACTTGCTTATTTAAACTGGGTGACATTTTACGAAACATAAAGCCAGAGAAACTTATCTTAAAAACTAGCATAATTGCTTTCAGAATAAGTTTGAAAAACTTATCATTTAAAGTTTATTTAAAGACATTAAAAAAAAAAACTACATTTAAGTCATATTAAGATGCTATGGCTTATGTTTTTTTTTAATGAAAACTCAAAACGGACATTACTTAATCTTTTTTATTGTTATTTTAAAAAGATTTCACTTTTTTTAGTTAGGACGTTTTAAATATACAAGGTTAATAATAAAGAAATTTACCTAGAGTATTTTTTGAGCCCTTATAAAATCTAAATAAATTGCCAACAAGTAAATTAAGCAAACTCTTAACAATTTATTATCTGTTGCACAGCATACTTTTATAATGCATATTATAAATAGTATCTAGCAAAATGGATTAGTCAAACCAAAAATTGAGAATACTTGTGACAAACAATTACTGTCTGAGATAAAATATGAGGGCAGGGGATCGCAAAGAGAAACAACAATATTTGTCAATTGAGGCTTAAAAATACAGGATGACAGAGTGGTTGATGAAGCTGACTGAAGTTGTCAGTGTTAATTATGGAGCAATGTATTATAGAAGTATTACTATATAGAAGTATTATGTATTATGTCAGTTGCATTATTTTTTTTCCTTCTCTATAAACAATCTCATAATTGTAACACAATAATTCAATTGCAGACACCTGTTTTAAGTTATTTTTTGCTAAAAGTTTAAGAGCTTGTAGATTCATGTCCAATCTATTTCCTTGCTGTTTTTTACATGTTGCTAACTTTATTTGATGGCTTAATGTAAACAGATTGTTATGGCTGGTTGGTAATTTAAATGTTCAATTGTTACCTATAAAATGTCAGGCAACACAAAATTTGTGAAGAATTTTAGCTTGCTAAGGTCTTGAGGGAGTTTATTAAGATAATACTTAAATATTTGAATAATTTTGTAGCAGAAGACAAATTATGTAATGCATAAAATAAGAAATATTTTGGCTTACTGCTCAATCTTTTTAATTTGAGTTAACAAAGATTAGAAAATTGAAACACTTGTACTGAGAATGATAACAATTCTTATAAGTTTTTCTAATTTAAAATAAACAAAGTAAATAAATCACAACGATTGTGTCTTGTTGTATTACATCTATCCATATGAATATTTGTATTTTATGTATCTACTCACTTACTTATAAAATTTCTTATAATAAAGGTTTGAAAGGTATTAAAAACTATCATCTTACATGCAGATTACTTTTAAGAACTTGGTGACTCTAACTCCTAAAACTTTTCGACAGACGCGTATTTCAGGCAAACTCTTTTTAGAAAATTTTAGTAAAATTGATTTCAATTATTTAACTGTTTAATGATTGTTAAAGCTAATGTACATATTATTTAAACTTTTCGGCCTGCCCAAGTTTTTCTTGCTTCGTTTAACCACAAACTGTAGTAAAAATTTTGGATTTGGCACAAAAAAGAAGTTTTTTCTTTCTATCATGCTATAATTTATATATTTTTTAAAATTATTATAAATATAGCCAGATAGATTCATATTGTTGATTTTTTAAACCAGTCTTACCGCAAAATTTAAGAAAGAGGCAAGCTTCCACATTTTAATGTACTAAACCAACAAAATATCATTTCGATACTTTTGGATTTATTGATTTAATGTAAAACTTTTCAAAAGGTACAATATAGTAAACTTATATAGTAGCACTCTTTGGCTCACTATTGTGTAAATTTTGTTAATAACAAGTGTTAAACACGAGGTTTATGCTATGTTGTTTTTAACAGAAGATTTGAATATCCCGGTACTTTAATGTACCCGAATACAATTTATTACCGTTACTAATTAATGAACTGCGTACGGGTAGAAAAAAAATATTGTTTATAGTTTAGTTTATTTTAGTGATTCGAAAATATTTACAACAATCCGAAATAAATTAATAGACTTTTGAAAAATCATAAATGTTCGCTATTTTTAAATTACCAACGAATATGTGCTGTATCTGGCAACTCTATACTAACAGTCTTAAGATACTCGTGCACGTCTGCGACTAAGGACACGCGGTTAAGGTTTTTTTTGGTTCGGTTTTTTTTAAAACCTTCTCTGAAATTACAGAAGTTGTTGTATACAAAGATATTTTCATGCATAATTTGATAAAATTGGGTATTGCAACTTCATAATTTCCACCACTCTAAAATATTTATTGTTACTTCAGCTGTTTCGGCTGCTAAATTATGATCAATTTCTAAAACCAATTTAGTCATCGTTGAAGCACTGCACGCTGAAATGTCTTTTTCCAAGCAGTTTGTGGTGATTATAACCATTGCGACCGTGGCGCAATGGTTACAGCGCTTGCTTTATAAGCAGAATATTAAGGTTCGAAACGAGTTCTGGACATATTTTCGCGTCACGGTAAGGAAGGAGGTGTGAACTTCCTGGTTAAACGCACTTCCGCTGTGCTTTGTGACAATACCGTTAGGTCTTCTTGGGGCACCTATAAATAAAAAAATTTAAAAATATAAAAAAATAATAAAAATTAACTTTAAAATTTTCATCACTTCTTTGTCTGTTTTGCTGCTACTCGTTGAAGCTTTTTCATATTTTTTATCTTTTTCCTGAATCAATATTGCTTCTTTTATTTCATCATATTTTTTATATTCAATCAAACGCAGGTCTTTGTAACGTGGGTCTAAAAAATTTGCAAAACAATCAGCTGTTCAGCACCATTAAGAGGATAATTCGGCTGAGAAGATTAATGAAACGTTGTAAAGTTTTTCAAGAAATAGAATCCTGTATTCTAATGCCTTCCATCAATCATTTGAGGGACATGACCTTTCAAACTCATCATTGTTTTATGCAAGTCTTTTGATTGTATCTTTGACTTCAAGAACTGACTTTATGCGCATATAATTGGAATTCCATTGTGTTGTACATGGAACAATCAATTTCATGGGCTTAATTCCAAGTTCTTCACAAGCATCTTGAAGCTAGGTTGTAGAGAGTACACTTCAATGTGTGCGTGATGCTAAATCTGTACAGTTGTTTATTGCTTAAGAAATTTCAATTAAATTTTTGATTGCTCTAAGAATAACTAGCTGGATTGTGTGATCATTGCAGCGCAATTCTGAATTAATTTCATCACTTTCTTTAGAAGCTAAAACAAGGTTGCTTCCATTGTCATTGTCATTAATGCAGACTCGATGGACTTCTTCATTTAAGTTTAAATTAGCAATAAAAGAATCCAGGTTTACTTCAGCAGCAACCCCAGTGTGTCTACCAGTAAATGGTGCGCAAGCAATAAAAAAACTTTCTAAATAAAAGTCTGAACTAATGTAGTGGATTGTAAGACTCATTTAGGAATCATTGTTTTGACTTGTCTAGAGATCTGTATTAAAACTAACTCCAGTTACTTCTGGAAAATCTTTGAGAAATTTTATTTGCAACCCATTCTTTACCTTTTCATACAACATAGGATGTTTTTGAGGTCTAAATGTTGATGCAGATTTTACTGTAAACTTGCAATTTACTTCAAAATTTTGTGTTCCTCCATTGTCTAATTTGACAATGGAGGAACAAAAGATGCATTACAAAAAACCAAATTTTTGGTTTTTTGTAATGCATCTTTCAATTGTAGTTGTTTTTATCTCTTTTTCTTTAAGTTTTTGTTTAATAAGTATCTCGGTAGTTTTTAAAACACGTTCTTTCCAAGATGCTTCATGTTTAGTTTTGATGTGGCTGGTTATTGTTAAAGTACTGTCACAGTTTATTTTGTAAGATTTAAAGTAAATTTTACATTTTGCTTAATTTTGAAAAAGTATAATATTAGATTACAACATAAATAAGTTTAACTTATAAATTTTTCAAAATCGTTCAAAAGTATTGCAGTTATTTTTTAGAACATTATTAGCTACAATTCAAATATTAAATTATTTTACGTCTTGCATGCTCCTAAAGGCAATAATATTTAAACAACAAATTTTTTTTGATTAAATCAGTTTTATTATTTAAAAAATGAAAACAATTTAAAAAACAAGGTTTTCAAAATAACAATGTTATAAGGTAAATATTATACACAATATTAGAAATTTAAATAAAATAAAATACAGCTTTTTAGAAAAAGCTTATACTATACTAAAATTTTTTTTTTGTTTACATTTTTGTCGTTGTTTACAAAGACAAACAAATAGGGATTCTGAAAGAAGACCATAATGATCTTATCATCAGAACCTTTTACAAGTTTTTAACATCAATACAATAATGAGACTAAAAAGTTATAATAAATCGTGATAAAAATTGGAAATATAAATCAAGCCACTAATGTTAGAAATAAGTTGGTGTTGTCGGCAAACATGATAATCATTAAATTTAAGGCTTAATTTAAATCATTTATACAGATTAAGAACAAAAGTGGCCCCAAGATAGAATCTTGGGGAACACCACAGAAAATATTTAATAGATGGCTTCAATTATAGTTGTTAATAAAAACAAATTGTTTGCGGTTTGAAAGTAACTTCGAAGCCATCTATAGTTATATAGTTTAATCCGTATTTTTTAGTTTTTCAAGCAGGATTTTATGGTCGACAGTATCAAAAGCCTTCGACAAGTCAATAAAAACACCTAATGTAAATTGGGATCTTTGAAAAAAATTTGAGATTTTTTGTACAATTTGGATGATTGCATTTTCAGTGGAATTTTTTTTTTTTAAACCAAATTGATTATTATATAAAAAATTATTTGAAACAAGATAATTGTATACTCTATTGTATATAATACGCTCAAAGATTTTTGAAAAGCTAGAAAGGATAGATATAGGGGGATAGTTACTGATATTGCAAGAGTCTCCTTCTTTCAAAATAGGAATAACTTTTGCAATTTTTATTTGATTAGGAAAAATTTCTTGGTGGACAGATGATTTATAAACTTTAAAAAGAATATCTTTGAGATGATCAAAACACTCGATAATTATGCCACCATTAATTCCATCAGCTCCGATAGATTTTTTTTTTTTAGTGATTTAAAGGCAATTTCGAATTTATCAAGAAATAATTCTGAGTATATATCTTTGGAACAGTTGTAATCATCCATTGGTACCAAGAAATCATTAAAGGCGGCTGGGGTAAAGAGAACTTTATTAGCTAATTTAGGGCTGATTTCGATAAAGTATTTATTAAATTCGTTAGATTCATGATTCGTTTGATTCATGAATACATTTGTTATCAACTATAATTATTTTGGGTAGATATCCTGAGCATGTTTTTTGATTGCCAGTAATTTTTTTTTTATTACTTGCCTAGTGCGCTTAGAAT
Source organism: Hydra vulgaris (assembly GCF_022113875.1). Lineage (NCBI taxonomy): Eukaryota > Metazoa > Cnidaria > Hydrozoa > Anthoathecata > Hydridae > Hydra > Hydra vulgaris. Next base: position 21,974,173 of record NC_061160.1, on the reverse strand, counting down.
TTTGTATAAACTCAAAAATTTTGTATTAGGGTAAAGCGGCCTAAATCTGGCCGCGTCCTTATTCTGGCCGATTTTCAGAAGCACTAAAATATTTGATGGAGGATGGAATTGGTCTGTTTTAAATAAAAAAATATATTAATTTAACCTTGTAATTTTGAAATATTTACTTTAAATTCTTATATCGACTTGCTAATACTTCAGTAACATTTTAAAAGCATTTCATAAGTTTTATGTTTCCGTAAGCTCGATGTTTGCAATTTTCAAACTTGTAATGATTACATTCAAATGTAATGCGTTTGTAAATCGCTTGAACTGAAAGTAATATTGGCATATAATTTTGTTAAAACTGTATATGTATTTATGCGTATTTTGTATATTGTTAAATAATTCTTTTTTATTTGAAAATTTATATGTACAATATTAAAGTATAATTTTTAGCGATTGTCCTATATCTGGCCAATGATTAGTCTCAATTCTGGCCATATATATGTACAATAACTTTATATAATTTTTATTTAATTTATATATATATATATATATATATATATATATATATATATATGTATATAATATATATGTGTATATATATATCATATATATGGTATGTTACATGAAATCATTTCATGTAACATATATATTACATACATATATATATATATACATATATTATGTTATAATATATGTATATATATAATATATAAATACATATATATAAATATATATATATATATATATATATGTGTATACATATATGTATATAATATATATGTTACATGAAATAATTTCATGTAACATACCATATATATGATATATATACACATATATATTATATACATATATATATATATATATATTATATACATATATATATATATATATATATATATATATATATATATATATATATATATATATATATATATATACATATATATTTATGAAATATGATATATTATGATAATATGAAATATGAAAAACCATTTAAGCCACACCAAGTGTGAAATCATGAACGTTAAACTAAATATTATATATATAAATTTATATATATATATATATATATATATATATATATATATATATATATATATATATATATATATATATATATATGTTACATATAAACATAAACATATACTATTATAAATATTATATTATTGCTGTTAATAATATAATCTTACATATACAGTAAGATAAATGTAAAAAACAGACAGCATTAGCCACAAGAATCATAATAATTTTATTTTTTTCAATTTTCTTTAGAATGGAAAAAATGAAGAAAAATAAAATAGTTAAAAATAATTCAAAGAAAATCAAAGTGCCTAGAAGTAAACGTGGAAAACACTGTCTATGGAATAATGCATCTATGATATCAGCAGTTGAAGCTGTAAGAAATGGATTTTCACAGAGAGCTGCTTGTAAAACTTTTGGCCTTCCAAGAAGTTCATTACAAGTTCGACTATCTGGAGTAACCGAAATTGGAGCCAAACCCGGACATCCAACTACTCTAACTGCAGAAGAAGAAAATAAAATAGTAGATTTTGCATGCAATCGTGCATCTTTAGGAATAGGATTCGGTCGATCTCAATTTTTTAAATATGCAGAAAACTTTGCTTTAAAACATAAAAAATCATATAAGAATGGAACACCTTCTGAAAAATGGTGGCGTGGAATGTGCAAAAGGCACAAGCACTTTACTTTACGTCAACCAGAAGGAACAGCTGCTAGTAGACATCAATGTATGAATGCTTCTAAAGTTTCGAAATATTTTTCTGTTCTCAAAAATGTATTAATGGAAAACAACTTAAATAATAAACCACAAAACATTTGGAATATGGACGAAACTGGTATGCAGTTTGATTATCGCCCTGAAAAAATAATTGCTAAAAAAGGAGTAAAGTATCTACATAGTCGTACTTCAGGTAATCGGGAAACGATTACTGTTATAGCATGCTTTAATGCAACCGGTAACTCTATTCCTCCACATTTTATAGTAAAAGGAAAAACTATAAGATCTCTGTGCAATTTTCAAATTGAAAATGCCCCTGAAGGAAGCACATGGAGTGTTTCAGACAGTGGTTGGACAAAGCAGGACATTGCGTTTCTCTGGTTTACAAAGTCATTTCTTCCAAATATTGGTTCTGACAGACCTCAGTTACTTAATTTAGATGGACATGACTCACACAACTTTGTTGAGTTATTAGATGTGGCTGTGGCAAACAAAATATACATTGTTGAATTGCCTGCGCACACTTCCAACTGGCTACAACCTTGTGATAGGACAGTGTTTGGCCCACTCAAAAAAGCTTACAGAAAAGCATGTGAGAATTTAATTAGTAATTTTCCTGGGACACTAGTTTCGAAAGTTAGTTTTTGTGGCTTGATGAAGCAGGCTTGGAGTGAATCTGTTACTGTAAATAATATTAAATCTGGTTTTCGAGCTTGTGGAATCTATCCATATGATCCAAATATAGTTCCAACCGAAGCTTACATTCCTAATTCTCTATACATGCCATCAGAAAGCCATCAAAAAAGTGAGAACATATTGAATAACATAGACAAATTAACATCAGTATCTAATGATCATTGTGAAATAGAAGAGTTTATGGAATATCCATCAAATCCAACAAATGAGGAAGAAGTTGACTTTTCTATATCAGCGTTAGCAATTAACAAATCTCCACCTTTAAATTTTGATCATACATATGCCATTTCTAATACATCAGTAACTAATTTAGTTTCTGTTAATATTAATAATAAAGATAGTGTCATTTCTAATACACCAGCAACTAATTTAATTTCTGGTAATATTAATAATCAAGATGTCACAAGAAAAAAAAGAGATAGGAGGTTTAGATATCTATCAAAATTTTCCATTTCAAAATCATTCTTTTCCAGGAAATCCAGATTCTGATGTTTTACCTTATCCAACACAAATCATAAAAAAAATAAAACAGCATTAAAACAAAAATATTTTTTGCTAACATCGAAAGAAGCTATGGAGTACAAACATGCAGAAGTTAAAAATAAGTTACTCCAAGAAGAAAAGAAAAAAGAAAATATTATTTTAAAAAAGAAAAAGAATGAAGAAAAATTACTCCAAGAACAAAAAAAAAATACAAAGTGAAAAAAAATATTTATAACTGCAAAAGAAATGAAGATAAACATTTTCTTTTTAATCATTATTCGTTTTTATTTTGCTTTATTTTGTTTTAATTATTCGTTTTTATTTTGTTTATTGTCTTTAACTTGAATATTGATCTTTTAATATCCTAGTTATTGCTATGTTCTACTTAGTATACCTGACTAAACTTGTAATAAGTAAACAAGCTTAGTTTCGGTCTTTTATTTCTATATTATGCCTTAATCTGGCCGATGGCCAGAATTAGGTAAGAACCGGCCAGAATTATATCAAAGTGGCCAGAAATAGGTCTTTTAGCGTACGTCTAAAATATTGGTGCTTAAGCATGCTTGTCTAGCCTAATTAAAAAAAAAAAAAATTGTAATTATATTCATCTTTGAATATCCTATTAATATTAAAATTGTTTTGTTTATATTACGCTATGCGAATTTATATTTAAAACAAATAAGTAAGAAGTGGCCAGATTTTGGTCAGTTTGTCCTAACTCAAAATTTTACGACTCTCAAAAAATCTTACTCCGTCGTGGTCCGCAACATTGGTTCTAATTTCACGGCAAATCCAAGCTGTTTGCGGATTATTTTATTATGTTTACATTGTTACGTTAGATTCGGGTTTTTTGTTTCGGTTTTCCCTGAAAAAACGGTTCGGTTCGGTTAACCGCACGGCCTTATCTACGACACAAGTACCATACTTTTAAAAAATAATAGAATACTGGAAATAGTATTCCACTGTAAAAAAACACGGTTTGTCAAAAATTTCTCTCTTGGCATGCAATTGAGTACTCTTTGCTGTGCAAGTCTTTGATTATGACCACGCATAATATACTTTGACGACGAAAGTCAATTGAATGGTACGTGAAAGTTTACTTCATCGATTTCACGCATGAACTTGAACATCAAAATTAAATTACCTCTTATTCTTCTTTCTTGAAGTGTCGTAAGACCTAATATGACTCTTCACGGCTCGGCGGTACGATGCTTAATCTCAGAAATGGTTTTTGTAGCACGTTTTTAAACTTATGTTTGCCCGTTGGTACGGTGACCACGCTTATAAAGCGTACTCTAGATGAAGACGAACATACGTGGTATACAGTTGTTTTCACAGTGAAAAACTACGGCTGCGAAAAGTTTTTTTCAGCCTCCCTAAGAAGAGGTTAGCATTCACCGCAGCAGCTGAAACTTGTGCATTAAGTTTAAGATCATCTTAGATAAGAACTCCAAGATCTCTATCTAAACGAGTAACTTCGATTGCAAGTGGCAGGTTGTCTGGTCCAGGCATGAAATAGTCTTGTTTTGATTTTTTTTCTTGGCCTTTTTGCATGACTTTACATTTTTCAGTATTAAATGTCACAAGTCAACAATGTGACCATTCAATGGCTTTTTCAAAGTCTGTTTGCAGACTCTCGGCGTCCCGGTCAGATTTTATGACGCCGATAATTTTGCTGTCATCAGCGTCGAGTTTCCAATTTATCAGGAAGATCATTAATGTACAGAACAAACACTAATAGCCCCAAGACCGAACCTTGCAGAACGCTGCTAATAATGTTTTTCCAATCTGATGTACAATCTCCAATTATGACTTCCTGCTTCCTTCCTGAGAGCCATACTTTAATCCATGCGTGATGCTCCTCTTTAATTCCGTAGCTTTTAATTTCTTGGAGAAGTTTATTGTGTGGAACTCTGTCGAAGGCTTCTGCCAGATCCGTGAAGATTACATCTGTAGCGTATCCCTGGTATATAACTTCTGTTAAAAGATCAAATGTTTCCAGAAGGTTTGTCAGACACAACTTTTTGAAAACGAAACCGTGTTGGTTTTCTCATATAAGACCGTTTATAATACAATGATTTAAAATCTGGTCTTGAACGAAACGCTCCATAACTTTATAAAGGATACTAGTGAGTGATACCGGTTATATTTGAGCGCTTCCAGTCGTCTGGCATCTCACCTTTAGAAAGTGAAGTCTGAAAAATAAGGGTAAGTGGAATGACAGAAAGAGTGTTTGTAGTTGGTATATAAAGCTTACAAGGGTATTCTCTCTTTTGACAAAAAAACATGGTAGCATTCGTTTGTTGCGAGGCCACTAAAGAAAATTCTCCAGTCAAGCAATTCTATGTATTTTTGATATTTTATTGTACTCTGCTTTATTCCATAAATAGTCCCCGTAGTTAATTGATGCCTCATTTCAATGTTCTAGGTCTTAAAAATGCCCAAATTTAAGCTGTGTGATTGTCTTTGTGCTGTAGTCCCCAATGGCGTTTCCTCTTTGATGTCAATGATATCAATGATGTCAATCCGGCTTGTCACTGATGATTAGGTCTAGAGTACTTTTTGGTGAGCAGAGAGTGTCTATATGTCGGAAAAGTTATTACTTGTGATAGGTGATTTTTCGCAAGGTATGCCTAAAAAGCTGTATTGTTAGGCCAGTTTTTGGAAACATAACCTACTGTGGCTACTTCTCCACCTATGTCTATTTTTTTGTAACTTGTGTGTACGAAATTAAAAATCACCGTAAACCAGCATTGTTTCGTATCCAATAATGTTCACCACAGCCTTCGATTTAGCTAGTGACGCTATTGTCTCAAGGAGTACTGTGTCGTTTAGATCATGGGGTCGGTACATTTATCCAAAAAGAATATTCTCCTTGCCAAAAGTAATATATTGCCAAACTTTGAGTTTAGTTGGCTAACTTTGAGTTCACGAGCACTGATACTATTCTTGATGTATAAAGCCACATTACCTCTGTGAGATCCTCGATCTTGTCAATACAGGTTATAACCTGCCAGTTCTGCTTGTTAAAACTCATTAAACCAAGTCTCTGTGACAAAAGTTATATCCGGGATTGCGTTTTTAGATGTTGTTTTTAATCTGGCAGCTAATTCGTGAAGTTTTTGTCTATTGAACGTCTGGCAGCTAATTCATCAAGTGTCTGGCAGCTAATTTATCAAGTGTCTGACATTTATCAAGTTTTTGTCGGTTGACCCTTATCTCTATTTTTACTTTTTTCCTTAATTTTAAAAACATTTATAAATTTAAATTTAAAAAAATATTTTATCATACAGGTTAAGTTAAAAACTAATAAGAGATTAAGAGTTTTGTGGTTTTGCTAAGTTAAGTAAAAAAAAGACTTAATAAAAAAAAATTATAAAAACTTTTTTTTAACTTAATTTAAAAAAACTTAATAAAATTGACCCTAAATTCAATGCTTACCACCCTATTGAGCAGTGGCTAAAACCACTTTCGAAAGTGCGATAAGCATTGAATTTACGGAACCAAATCTTCAACTTAACAGCAGCCGAAATAAGGACAAGAAAGGAGAACGAGTCAAATGAGGACATTGTAGAGTTTATATAATTAAACAATAGATGTGATTAAGAGTTAGTCAAGTAGTTTTTTGATGCCATTGAATTGAGCAAAGACGATATTATACACATCCACCAATACAAAAGGAGATAGAGTAGTCGTCAAAATTGTGATCAAAACACCACAGACCCGGATCACGGTTAGGATCTTCCAAGTTGTACTTAAATCTGCCATCGCCCAACATGAGGTATTGAAAAAGAGTAACTACCACGTATTTGTACGAGTCTACACACACTGAATTCCAGCCAAACAAGTACCCGTCAAAAAAATTTTCAACAAAAAAATTGAAAGAATGAAGAGCTTGTAAAAGCTAAGCTGGATCTGCTCTTTCGCTGGATCATCCATAAACTTTCTGGATCTGAGCTATGCATTATTGTTGAACGATCCAGTAACAACAAGACGTGTGTGTGTAAAACTTATACCTCACAAACTCATAATCCTCTATTCTTTGCATCAACAGTAAAACCAACATTAAACAACTCAATTTATGGGCAACGTCTGCGCTCACTGAATGGTGCAAAACAAAATGAACCAATCGCATGAATAGATACGAAAGAACAGAAAAACCAGCAGAAAAACTGCACTCTTCTTTCTAAAGTTGTAGTTCACCAACGTACCAAATATTCTACTACCAGGCTATCAATTACCCAAAAATAAACTGAGAAAGAGGTGAGGGAGAGGGAAAGAGGTGTGGCAATATATAAAAAGGTTGATATACCAGTAGCTGAAACAAACATAAAGCAATTGAACTTATCGGACCTAGAGAAAATATGACGAGTTTATATATAAAGTTAAATATAAAGTTTGGCAAAAATTCAATTCTCATGGATTGTATTTATAAAAAAAAAAAGTGGCAGTAGGTAATGCTGAATCTAAATAAAAAAAGCTCAAAAGTGGAATGCCTCAGAAATTATTACTAACCAGATTGCTCACTACATCAAAATATATGTTGACAACAGTAAAATATAAAGCCTTATCGAAACAGAGGAGAATAAAGTGCGTCTTCATTTAAACATTGACAAGGCAGTAGAATGGTCCGAAAATTGGTTAATGCTTTCAACTTAGACAAATGAAAATTTATGCATGTTGGCTGCTCCAACAAATCAGCATAAGTCTACACAATGACTGATCAAATAGGAATAAGAAAAAATTTAAAGAAGAAATGAAAGTCAAGTATCAAGTTATGGTCCTTGGTCAGCTTAAGAAATTTATCCAAAACAGAAGTTTTACACTTTTAAAAGTACTTTAAAAAACGTACGTTAGACCGCACCTCAAACTCGCCATCCAACGTTGGTCTCCACATTTAAAGGGCGACTCAAAGCGTTCGAAAGCATTCAGCAAAGTGTGACAAAGGTGTTCAAAGAAATCAAACATAAATGATACAATTATAACAACTTAAGACAACTTAACCTTTAGTAAAGAACTGTGAGGGAAAATATAATTTTTTCACAAACCACGAAGTCAAAGCATGGAAAACTCGGCTATTAATTGTTGTTAACGCCTTTTCAACAGACGCATTCAAAAGCCGATTTGACGCGTATTATACGCATATTACAAATGTTTCAATCTTTATGGAATGAAGTTATTGAAAATATAATTAACTTCTGAATAAACAAATTAAAATTAAATTTTAAATTACAACAACATTTATCAATAAATTTCAAATTTCATTTAAAAATCTTTTAACTATTAAAAAAGTTGTTTTGGTAGAAATAGGTTGAGCGCTTAAATTTAGAGTTGCTCTTAAATTTTTTACCATTTTCATTTGACAACAATGTGAACTAAAAAGTGTCTTAACTTGCACTATCCTTAAAAATTATCAATATTATTATTTTATTTAACACCCTTTGTAAATCTATTAGGAACACTTAACAATTCTGGGATAGCAGAATATCTCGAAATTATAAAAATGACTTATCTGATTTCAATAAAAGTCTCGAAATTAAGGAGGAAATCTTCTCAAAGTTTGGTAATAAAAGTTAATTCAAAATAGCTTAATCGAGATTTAGATTTCAGAAAAAAAAGAAAAAGACTAAAAATAATGAAAGAAAAGATTGCTACCCCAGCCCAAACCCTCAGCCTATGTAATGGCACTTCATTGCAGCGACACGCTATAAGATTGTCGATGTAAGTACTGAAACCCTGTTCTGTCAAATCATTTTCGAGATTTATGAATAATTTTTTATTTCTGTTAGATAAAATTCGAGATAAATTTATTTTTTGAGAAGTTTTTTTTCTAAGAATGCTTTCCTCGATTTTGGATCCGTTACTGTGACATAATCTATTAATGTTTTAATTTAAGCAATAAGATATGCTTAAGTATAAAATCAAAAATTTGCTCACTCAATCAGCGTAAAAAGACAAATCTTTCCAATACAAAATAAATTGTTTGATTTTAAAAATTTGTAATTAGTTTAATTAAAAAAAAACAATAAAATTATCTTAATTTAAAAGTTTGCTTGAAAATGTTTCTCTGTTCTTTCATATTCCAACATTCTATAAAAGATTTAAAAGCTCTCTCTCTCTCTCTCTCTCTACTACTGCTGGAATCATCTACAAAAAAGTGTGTTTTACTGTGAGATAATAATATCATAAGTTGCTTTATTGTCCAAAAAACGAATAAATAATTTCGCGGACATGCGCTAAGACAGTAAACTGGCTGGTGCATTAGCAAATTAACGCAATAGTCCCTTTCTTTTTATTTTTTTTTAGCTTTATTGTCGTGGCCATGCCTAATTTGTGGGCATTTGACTCAAAGAGATGTTGCCCTTTATTTTAGAGCTTTTAGATCACAGATTTGATTCTTAAGATATTTTGTTTGAAACGTACTTAGCGCACTTTGAATTTTAGGATTAGTAAATTCAAAATTTTTATTTATCCAAGTAGATAATGTCCATGAAGCACTGACAATGTCTTCCTGCTTTGTCCATTTTTTAAATTGTTAAACACTTTAAAGCAGCATTAGACATTCCAAAGTCTCCTATTTCTTCAATTACGTAACTTATCTTTGCGTCATACTTAAAATTTTCAACGGTTTGTATCAAAAAGATAATAAGGAAAATCGAATGAGCCATCCTGTAAAAAAGAAGATATATAACTATTACGCAAATATGCATAGAATATTTTTTTTTAAGTTTAATTAACTGAAAAGCATAATGTCTAATTTCCATATAAACTTATTCGGAAAAGTCCTTTTCAAAATTATATAAAACTTGTAATATAACTTTATGATTTGATATAAAATGACTCACTTTTTTTTTCTTTTTTTTTTTTTTTTTTTTTTTTCTTTTTTCAATTTTTTGCCGTAGAAAGTTACAATTTATAAAATAACATAAATAATAAAATAAATGGCTGGAGCAAGAAGAAGACATCAGTTTGTCTTATCACCGAGCCCCATAGTGACTTCATTACAGGTCGTTTTTTACAACAAAATATATAAAATCGTGATAAATTGTTTGTGATAAAATATGTAAAAATGTGAAAAACTACGTTTTACAATTGATATAACTGTTTATATATAAATTCGTTTAGTAAAATAAATTTAGAACAAGTAAAAGTTAAAACAAATAAAAGAAATAAATAGTGCTAGTTTATTTTATACTAAAAAAGAAAAAGAAAGTTTAAGTCCGTAGATAATAAAAAACGCTTTGATTCAGATTTGAACTGTTCAAGTGTATTTCTTTTGATAGAAACAATCTGGGGAAAAATTTTCTACAAATAAGGTCCGCGGTGTTGGATTGAGTATGAATTTAACTTTAATGTAAATTTTGGGATGACAAAGTTGTTATATGAGAATCTAGTAGGGTATTTATGACTTATTTCGCTAAAATAGGGTTGAAATATCGGCGGAGATAGTCCATTTTTTATTTTGTACATAAACTGTAAAACAAGATGTATGTTAATTTTGTATATATTCAATGCTCCAAGTTTGCATAAGAGAGGTTCACCAGACGCTTTTTTACTTACTCCGAAGACAATTCTACAGGCATGTTTTTGTTTACTGTAGAGTTTTTTAAGCTTAGTACAGTTTGTGCTTGCCCAGGCCATGTTACCATAGCTTAGATGACTATGTATTAATGAAAAGTATAAACTTCTTAAGGAAATGATATTTAGGAAAGGTTTTGCTTTATACATTAATGAAATATTTCTTGAGAGCTTTCTCTCTAAAGTGTTTATATGGAGCTTCCACGACAAATTTTCATCCAAGACCACACCTAGAAAGTCTATAAAATTTTCTCTTTTTATATTAGTATTATTTATTTTAAGATCAGGTAGTTTAAGAGGAATATTTTCGTTTTTATTTGGTTTATGAAATAGGATGAACTTGGTTTTTTTGACATTCAAAGAGAGTTTGTTACACCTAAACCACTCATTTATTTTATGTAATTCTTTGTTAACTATGTTAAAAAGTGTCCTAATGTCTCTATGCGAATAAAACAAATTGGAGTCATCCGCAAACAAGATTAAATTTAATAAGTTTGATGTTGAATATAAATCATTTATATAGAGTAAAAATAATAATGGTCCTAAGATCGAGCCTTGGGGAACCCCGCAGGCTATGGCGCTATTTGTTGTTTTTGTTATTTCATGCTGAATATATTGCTTTCGGTTTGATAAATAATCTTTAAACCAAAGTAAGTTATTATTTTTTACTCCATACACTTCGAGTTTTTTTAGAAAAATGTCGTGATTTACGGTATCAAAAGCTTTAGAAAGATCAATAAAAACTCCTAACGTAAAGCAATCATTACTAAAAGCATTAGATATTTGATTAACTAGCTCAATTATAGCATGGTCGGTTGAGTGGTTTTTTTTAAATCCAAATTGTTTACCGTATAAAAAATTGTTTTCCGTCAAATAATTGTAAAGTCTATTATACATGACGCGTTCTAGTAATTTGGAAAAACATGGTAAAACTGATATAGGTCTATAATTATTAGTATCAAAATCATCTCCAGATTTAAAAATAGGGGTGACTCGAGCAATTTTTAGCTTATCCGGGACAATGCCTGATTTTAGCGAAAGATCGAAGATGTGGTGCAATGATGGTTCAATGATATCAAATACTGATTTTACGACAAAGCTACTGATATTATCAAAGCCCGCACTTTTGTTGATTTTTAGATTGTTTAAAGCGGATCGCAGTTCATTAGAATCTAGATGTGTTTCTTTCATAATCTTTTCTGTGGTAAGGTTCTTAATCAAGTAAGAATGAAATGTTGCAGAACTCGACGGAATTTCTGCTGCTAAATTGTGACCCACATTAAGAAAAAAGCTATTTAGATATTCAGCTATTATTATCTTATCACTGACTAATTTACCATCAATTAAAAGCTTTTTCGGGAGATTGCTTTTTGTACAGTTATTATTACCGATTATCTCATTTATTATTTATTTAGTTATTTCATTTTTATAAGTTTTATTTTTTAGGAATTTGTCGTAGAGTTTTTGTTTTTTTCTTGAGGATTTGATTAAACCTTTAGACATCCAAGGACTTAGAAGTGACTTTTTGTTTATAACAACAGTTTTAACTGGAAACGCTTTTTCATAATATTTACAAAATTGACCTAGAAAAAGTTCGTAGGCGTTGTTCGCATCGCTTGATTGCAATATATGATCCCAATCAACATTGTTTTTTAGTAAACTTTTAAATTTTTGTAAGGAGTTTTCATTGATCTCTCGTTTGTATAAAGGAGGTTTGGGAGAGGTATTGTTTGGTGTTATGTTTTTAGTAGTTAAGAAGGTGGGAAAATGATCTGAAAGGTCTGTCTTAATTATACCGGTGAAAACATGGGAATTGTTGGTTATTATATTATCGACTAAGGTAGAAGAATTTTTAGTTACTCTGGTTGGCTTGATAATTGTTGGAATGAAATTGTGCTCAAGTAGAGTATCAACAAAATGTTCAACACTATTATTAGAAGTATGCTTCAACAAATTAATATTTATATCACCAACTATGTAAACATGCTTTTGTGCGTTTTTAATTTGTTTAAGAATAAGCTAAGATGAGTTTTGAATGTTTTAAAATTCCCACCTGGTTGTCTTTAAATAGTATTTATGATTATGTTTTTAGAGTTTTTATTAACTAATTCTATGCATAATAACTCACAATCTGTTTCATTCACACTAAGATCCCTACGCAAAATATAGTCAATTGAATTGTGGATATAAACACCTACGCCTCCTCCAGCATGAATTTTACGCGGTTGGTGAACAGATGTATAACTTTTTAATTCAAATTGTGGATTTTTTTCACATTTACACCAAGTCTCTGTAAAACAAATAATGCCGAAATCGTGTTTTATTTCGTCAAGTAAAAATTTAAAATTTTCAAAGTTTTTGTTAAGACTTCGTATATTAATATTTAATATTGAAAATGAGACTTTGTTTTCGTGAAAATATTTTGCGGTTTGGGAAATTGAAATTGGGAAATTACTTTCATGTGTTATTTGATCAAAGTATTTTGTATATGTATCTTTATCACTGAGACTTAAATTTTCAGGAGAATATTTTAATTGCAAGTTGCCCTCCATTTAAAAATTAATAAAAATAATAAAAAAAAAAAACTAAATATAAAGAAAAAAAAGAATAAAGATACTTATTTAGTGTTCCGATTTAACTCCTTCACAATCAGTTTATCATATGCTAAAACTGCATATTTTCCGGAATTTCTTGCAATCTTCATTTTCTCAATAAGATTACGTCGTATTTTATTTGTTTCCTCCGAAAAGTCCTCGTTTATAAAGATCCCTTTTCCCTTTAGTTTCTTTGCATTTTTCAAGATTAGTTCTTTATCTTTATAATTTAACAGTTTAAGTATAACAGTTCTTGGGGTATCCATATTATTATAAACTTTTCCAATTCTGTGTGCCCTTTCTATTACTATATTTTTTAGCTGAAGCTGTTCATTAAAAATTGTTTGAAGTTTTTGTTCAGTATTTTGCCAAGTTTCTCGTTCATTTTCTCGTAATCCGTAAATTCTTATATTATTTCTTCTATTTCTGTCTTCAAATTTTCTCATCTTTTCTTTTAGCTCGTGGCATAAGATTTTTGCTTCGTCTAGATTTTTTTGTACGTAAACGGTTTTATTTGAAACGTTTGCAATTTCGCTATTAATAACTTTGTTTAAATCTTTATTAAGAGATATAATTTTTCCATCGATCAAAGTATCCTGAGTGAACTCAATACTTTTCTGAAGGTCTTCAACAGTTTGTTATATATATTTATAAATTTTTAAGTTCACTTTTAAGAAATATTTACGTCCGTTCGTAAAGAAAACTATGCTGAATGCATAGTTGCACTTTTTGATAGAATTCTACATGCAATGCACTTTTTGCAATGCACTTTTTGATAGAATTCTACAAGTTAGTAAAAGATATTTATTAAAAGCTAAAAATTTCTTATTAAACGTTGTATTATCTTAACAACCATTCTCTCTCATGTAATCTGATCCATTTACTTTCTCTCCCTTTGTTAGTCTTGCTTTTTTCAATGTTATTGTTCCGATATTTAATTACTATTTTTTTCTTTTCTTTTACTTTTCTTTTAGTTATCTTTTATGTATATAAATTATTTTATGTACTTTTACATTTTAGTTTATTTTCTTTATCTTTTCTATCGCATCTTTTTTATTTTCAAATTAATGTTCGGTCATTTAGCATTTAAATTATTGTAAAATATGATAATTTTAAAACTGATGAACTTTTTTTTTTAAACTTAGTCACTCCATTGACTAGTTTTTAACTATACGAGCGACACCAAAACCTATTTTGTAAATTATAATTAACTTTGTAACTTCAAATTTTATGGTTAAATAAATGAAAAAATAAAATTATTGTAACAATTCTTATTTCTAATCAATTTAAAATAAAGTTTCAAAAGCGCAACGTTCACAATTACTTAAGGTACCTAATTACTGTCTTCAAATGAATCATGAGTGTTTTTTAAAAGGCAGATTTGCTCAAAACGTTTTGAGAAAATCTGCTGATTTAAAAAACGTTAATTCAAATCTGTAAGAGGAATATAAATATTCTTCTATGCTTATGAGAACTATTTGGTTGTTGCATTGGTTAAAAATAAAAGCTGGTTAGTTTTTAAAACGCAATGTCTAACTGGTATCGAAATACAAAAACAAAATTAAACTTTCTAATACATTTAAAAAAATTTTTCCTCCAAGTTTATATATATATATATATATATATATATATATATATATATATATATATATATATATATATATATATTATAAAATAACACGCTGAGACGGAAAGAAATCGCCGGATAGGCTGGCTTCACGATCGTAATCAGCCCCTTAGGTTTATACTTACGAAAAAACACGTTTGTTTGTTACGAATAAAACTGCAATAAAAAAATAACGTATTTGTGAACACAACTTTTTTGTTTTGACGTAACAACCTCGCTACGTATTATTTTATACAGTAGGGTTATGACGGCAGTCTCTCTTTTCAAACCTATATTCCGATGTTGAGCATCCTTGACGTCCGAAAACGGGGTTTTAGGAAATAGGCAAATTAGGATATATAGAGATAGGCAGTGTACATATATCGACTGATTTATTTAGCCATAGGCTCATTGAGTGTGCATACATCGATTGAGGGTTTGCATAGGTTGTCTTGAACAAAATGAATTAGCTTTTTAATGTTTGCGAACTTAAAGGAGACCGTCGGAATAGAGATTCGATAAGAGAGCCTAAGTCAAAACGTTTTTAATAAAATCCTAACCCGAATAAAATAAGTGCTTGAATATCGAATTCGTTTTTAATAGTTATATTATTATTAATGTTTTATTAATCACCCTCTGTAAAATAAATTTACAAGGTAAAAACACAAACTAAGAAAATGAAATAAAAAAAAGTATTATTTAGGAATGTTTTCTTCAAGTGTCTTTTTAAAAATTGTTCGCAGTTCTTTTACATTCCAACATTGAACCGCGTGTACTAAAATATGAAGAGTAGCTTCAGGAATTACATCCTCTAAGACTTTAAGTTTTACTTTTTTTTTAACCAGCATTAAGGTTTTCATATTTAGTTTATGATTATCATATAATTCTTTTATATCATCTAAAAAAGAAAATTTAGCTGAACAGTAGTTAAGTTGGGAGTTAATGATTTCAAAGGTTACTTTATTGTTTAAAAGGCGGATAAATAGATTTATTTTGTTTTGGTATATATAATTTGACATCTCCTTAATTTTAAATAGAGAGTGTATATAGTTTTTACTATACTTGGAGACATTAAAAATTGATTTAACTGCGTTCCTTCCAAATGTGTCGAGTCTTATCATTGTTGCATCTTTATTTTCACAGAGCTCTAGACCGTGGGTTAACGTCGGAACTGCTAATGACTTATATAATTGGATAGTAGATATATATACTGATAAGTTATAACAAATTTGGTATATATTAAAAATAATTATTTAATATAATATACATAATTATTTATCTATCGCAAATTATTATAAGAAAATGAGTATAAACGGTTTAAACAAAATTAAATAATTCATGATATTCATATGAACTCCTAACGTCCGCAAAATTTTATATCCGCCCTGATGGGTGGCAAAAAACTATAAACAAACAAAAGTCGGCAAAAATAGATCTGTAGAAAATGATTAGATTGTAGCTTTCTTAGCAAACTATGCCATATCCGAATTATAAAAGTCTTTATTTATAAGTATTATAGGATATTATAATAAAAATTAGCAGTTCTAGAGATTAATTTAGATCCGTATTATTTATGAAAAGACTGTACAATTAATTCTTAGAGGCAAATGGCCTTATCTCACTTTACTGATATATTTTATCTAATATGTTATCTTTTTAAATCAGTTCACAAACGCTAGTTTTAAATTCTACAAACGTCTTAAATCTTACAACTTTGTAACCTGTTGTCTTGTTCATAGCATTACTTTTAAACTTATTTTTAATCAAGATAATAAACAAGTTAAAACAAGGTCTATGGTTTATATATACAGTAACTGGTCGTATAGGTCAGAGTACTTTTTCTAAAACCCTAATGAATTGATTGGTTAGCTTTTAAGAAACTTGAGAAATTATAAATGCAATTCAGTTACGTCTTTTCTCATGCAAGAGCAGCATTTTATTACATGCAAAACTATATTACAGTAATTTTGAATATATGAAAATCAATCAATAAAATATTTTAGATTATAATTCTTACATTTAAGGATATACTATAAGAAATTTAAAATAATAAAGACAATATTTATTTTAAAAAACTGTTGTTATTAAGATTATAAAAATAACAATGAAAATAATAATAACAAGGTCAGGGGCGCACAGAGTCTTCATGATGCGCAGGGTAGATCATTAAAAATTTACTAGATGGCCCTAACTCTACCACCTCAAAAATAATAATAATAATAATAATACTAATAAAGCACTTCTAGTAATTTTCGTTGTCTGATGATCCTGGATCTTCCACCCTATGTGCACCCCTGAACAATGTTCACAATATAGAGCCTTATCTGTTCTAATTCAAATAAAGTGAGAAACTTTTACAAAAAAGAACGAGAACAGTTAAAGTCATGAACTTATACAAATTTTGAATAAAATATTTTCAAATATAAAAATAACATATAAATATTTTTAAATAAAGACTACATCACTAAAAATGAATTTAAATAATTTCAGCACTTAAAAAAATAAAATCTTAATTAAGTTGGATGTTGAAATTGCCTTCTAAAAATTCATTATTGCAAAGTTGTTATCCATAAGACCTTTTTTTTTTCAATTTTTTGTTTTCGCTGTAAATATTAGAAGTATTTATATGAATTTGTTTAAACCTTAACCATCAAAATATAAAAAATAGTTTATATTTTGATTATTTATCGTTTTAATTTTTTTCTCAGTTTTATATCTGATTTAAAAATCATTTAATTTTGTATATTTTACATACTTTATAAAAAATGGTCAGAATTTTTTAGGGCTCGGTATGAAATTATATTTTATTTTTTTAGTAATACTAAGTTTATATAAACCTAGTGTTGTTTTTATTGAATATTAAAACCAATTAAAATATTTTGCTTTTACTGCAAAAAATATTCAAAGCAACCCCATTTGTGAGGTAACTTTGAATGATTAAGTAAATATTATTCCTAATCCTTTGATTTAAACATTATTTGTTAATTTTTAAATCAAAAGATTAATTATTTGTAAATTTACATGTTACTACTAAGTTGTAAACTGAACTTTGCTATCTTCATTAAGTTTTAAACTGAACGTTGCCTTCTTGATTATATTTTAAACTGAACTTGCAACAATTTCATTGTTTAGTTCTCATAATTTGGCAGTTTTCTCAGATTTTTTGACAACTAAAAAAAATTCTTTTAATCAGCTGTTAATATTATTTTCTTCAATGAGCACTTTTGGTAGATCTCTTGTTCAAACGATTCGATTATTATATACAATAAATTTCTTTTACTTTTTATATGTGTTTAATCGAGGAAAAAAAGTCAGCATGGTTTTTATCAACACTTTTTCTACGAAGCTCGAGTGTTTATGTGTAAAATTCACAGTTCGGCTAAACTAAAGTCTTTCTTTAAAACCGCTCGTCATAATGCCCATTGCTCTTCTTTTTTTAAAAACTTATTAAAATATTACTTACTGCATTTAAATTTTCTGTTTTCGCAATTTGGTACGCAACAACTCGAGCTGTAATGTCAAAAAACTCAGATGAATATCATGGATTCGGGTCTTAATTTTACAAAAAACGCAAAACCTGGATTTCCTCATTGAAAAAAAGTATCGACCGAAAGCTTACTGGTTATGACTTGAAACTATCTTTTGGGTATTATCTAGTTTTTTGCATTAAAATTAGATAACGGTTGAGATCTTACATCTAGAACTAGTAAATTTTTTACGAAGTTAAAGAAGCTTTAAAAGGACAACTTTGATTTGAAAGGTATTGAATAGTCATGGGTTTATTCGTCTTTAAAAAAGGTCCACAATATTTCAATAATTAAATTTATTTCCGCTTTTAAATCTTTAAAAATGTTAATTTGGGGATACAATATAATTTAAAAGCATTATTATTAAGATAACTAAAGGCCGTTTTCCACAAGACGAAATATTCGCGCGAAGCGAATTTTTTCGTCGATAAGCATGCGCAGATTAAACAATTTTGGTAATTTTTCTGATATTTTTTCGCTTCAGCGAAAAAAAAAGTCGACTTTTTGCGAATCGCCATATGCGAAAACCAATCAAGTTTTGAATATTATATCACGTGATGTCAACAGTAAAAAAAAAAAAAATTCTTAACCTAGCGTTATTATTAATTTTATATGAACTTACTCTGAAAATTGACAAGCATGAGTAAATTCATCAAACAAGGAGCAAGGCTTATACAAAAAAAAAATGACAAGACATATATAAAACTAAATCGAGAGTTTACAAATATAAATTTTCACACGGTCAATTACAAAAGTTACACTTCATAAAAGTGTTTGTTTTCAAGTGGCTACACGAAGATAAAACTTTTCGTGTAAAAACCTACATAGAATTAAACCTGCTTTTCGTTTTTGCAGTAACAGTTTTTAATAGAAATGATCATATCAGAGTTTAGCATTTTTTTTCTTATACTTTCTTGTAAAAAAAACCTTAAATTAATGATTATATTACAAAATGATATCACATCTTACATATAAAGACAGAAATGTTATTATTAATGCACGGAAAGAAATTTTAACATTTTTAAAGTAGAAAGTATGCTAAAAAATGTAATAACTGCTTTTAGTTAAACATACACCATAAACTTATTGCTGCCATTTTAATTGTTGACAATGAAAAAAAAGTAACGCGAAAGAAAGTAGGTGGAAATCAAAACAGCGTTTCGTTATAGCGAAAAAATTCGCTTCGCGCGAGTATTTCGTCTTGTGGAAAACCGCCTTAACATTTCTGAGTTGAATGACGACCCAGAATCCTTATACTTTCGGAGAAAAGAAAATTCAGACATACAGGACACAGTGCATGTTACGAATGGTGATAAACTGGACGATCTTTTGCAAAAGCCAAATGAAACTCGATGACTTTAACATAATTTTAAAAATTAGTTGATTTTTTTAGGGAACAGAATTTATGAAGTCATAACTCCATCAGAATCACAATTTAAATGCTTATTAGAAGCATCTGGTTAACTTGACGAACGAAGGAGATTAGTCAAGTTAAGCAACTGATTTGCATTTATTCAGCCCCCAACACACTATTAAAAAATTGAGTTGCAAATATTATGCGCATGTTAAACTTAACTTCTATACATGTACCCACTTAGCGATACAAACACCTAAAAAAACGATGCCACCCAAATTGACAAGATAATTATACTTAATCACTTGTTCTTTGCAAGTTCAGTAACAAGTTTTATATCAGTAGGAATAAAAAAATAAAAGATTTAATTTACGAGCCTATTTTTATTCAAGAGATACAAAAGTGCATTGGTATGATCGAGTTTTAATTCGAATTTATTTGTAGCAATGGAAGTCTGCATATAAATTATTTTCCACATCGTGAAAGTACTTTTCGAATAATTTTTTATCTTCTTCAACAGCGAGATCAAGTTTTTTAAATTTGTAATATTCAGAATCACTTCCCCAATCAGGATTCAACTGGAAAGAATATAAAATCAAATCAATAATTCAAATAATAATTCTTTATAAATGTCTTATATTAAATATAATAACTTCAAAAACCCTTTATTAATTTAACTAATTATGTTCAAATAATTTTGATATAAAAACAAATACATAAGGGTTATCTTAAACACATAATACTTACATTAAAAGCAAGATTTTGACCACGAAACAACCAAATGCCATGAATAGCATAGTAATTCTTGTCCTCAATATGATTAGTCATTACAACACCAAATGCACTTTTACGAAGAGGTCCATCAAGACGTTGCATCCAACCACTGACAAGATTTGATGTAACAAATTTGACTTTATTTTCTTCATTATACATATATTCACAATGCCAAATACTTGCTGCATTTTTGTCATAGTTTTCATAAAACCAAGGCAAATAAACATCACTTTTGTTATTAGAGTACATTCTTTTCCAGTCATCCATAACAAACTTGCTAAAATAAGTATACAGAAGCATTAAAATACATGCTATCCGAGAAAAAGTTACTAAATACAAAATATCCGAGAAAAAGTTACTAAATACATAAGATATTTAACCTTTCAGGGACATCAGCAAAGTAATCAACTTTTTTAGATGGAGCAGGGGTATCATAATCTTCTTCTAGTGCTGGTTCTTCAGTTTTTTCTTCTTTTTTAGATTTCTCTTCCTTTTTAGGTTTTTCTTCTTTTTTAGGTTTTACTTCTTTTACTAAAGAATTAAAAACCAATAAAAGAATTAATATGGCTACATTTTAAAGCAATGACTTAAAATTGAAAATATCAAAAATACCTTTTTTTTGATCTTTAGGATGAAGTTCCAGGTACCTTTTGTTATCAAAAGTAGCCATAGTTTCACAGAGCTTAACATCACCAATAACACTTTTAAAATTAGGTTGATTGACACATGTCAAAAACCACCTATTGACATTAACATAAGGAGCTCTAAAGTCAGGCTCGAGTACCTTGTAAAGAAAGAGTACACTTATATATTTTAAAATTACACAAAACATGTTAGAGATAAGTTTTCAATCAAATTACATTTAAAAACACTAAGTATCAATGTATAAAATGATAACATATTTGTTAATTAACATTTTAACACATAACCAATAAAAAAATTTAAAGAATGTTTTTTTACATTTTATTGTTAAACATTAAAAGATGAATTTGGTTAATGCAACATATAGAATAAATGAAATAACATCCCAAGCCCCAATAAATTTTCTACTATTTTCTCGAAAGTATTTCTCCCCAGACAGGATCCATGCAACATAAATTGCAAGGGTTTTAAAAGGGAATGTTACATTTAGCCAAACTACCAGCCCATACAATATTCAAAACAATACAGGTTGTTGGAGTGGCAACTAAATTATAGTACAACTAAAAAATGTTAATGTAAAAGTGTCACGGGGAAGACAGGGAAATAAATAGACTCAAATCTTCACGAATAACACTTTAGATTTTATTCTGCAGTGTTTCATGCAATATTCAATTGTTGTGAAAACAGCACAAATTTCCTACAGTTTTTTTTAAAAAATTATATATAAAAAATAACAACTTTCTCCCTAGACAGGATCCATGCAACATAAATTGCAAGGGTTTTAAAAGGGAATGTTACATTTAGCCAAACTACCAGCCCATACAATATTTAAAACAATACAGGTTGTTGGAATGGCAACTGAATTATAGTATAACAGCAAAAAAATATGTAAAAGTATCACGGGGAAGACAGGGAAATAAATAGACTCAAATCTTCACGAATAACACTTTAGATTTTATTCTGCAGTGTTTCATGCAATATTCAATTGTAGTGAAAACAGCACAAATTTCCTACAGTTTTCTGAAAAAAAATAAATTAATTTCTCCCCAGACAGGATCCATGCAACATAAATTGCATGGGTTTTAAAAGGGAATGTTACATTTAGCCAAACTACCAGCCCATACAATATTCAAAACAATACAGGTTGTTGGAGTGGCAACTAAATTATAGTACAACTAAAAAATGTTAATGTAAAAGTGTCACGGGGAAGACAGGGAAATAAATAGACTCAAATCTTCACGAATAACACTTTAGATTTTATTCTGCAGTGTTTCATGCAATATTCAATTGTTGTGAAAACAGCACAAATTTCCTACAGTTTTTTTTAAAAAATTATATATAAAAAATAACAACTTTCTCCCTAGACAGGATCCATGCAACATAAATTGCAAGGGTTTTAAAAGGGAATGTTACATTTAGCCAAACTACCAGCCCATACAATATTTAAAACAATACAGGTTGTTGGAATGGCAACTAAATTATAGTACAACTAAAAAATGTTAATGTAAAAGTGTCACGGGGAAGACAAGGAAATAAATAGACTCAAATCTTCACGAATAACACTTTTGATTTTATTCTGCAGTGTTTCATGCAATATTCAATGGTAATGAAAACAGCACAAATTTCCTACAGTTATTAGGAAAAAAATTATACATATAATCCTTAGAATTCGAAAAAGTAAGGTCAGCAATAATTTGTTAACCTTAATCTTCTTGAGGTCAAAAAAAAAAAAAAATTTGACAAAGGTTTTACTATAAAACATAAAAACAAGGGCAAAGATTTTTGTTGACCTCAAACACTTTTGGACTGGCATTACTAAATGCCAATTCTAATTACAAGGGCTAAATAAATTATGTAATAAAAGTTTCTCCCCAGACAGGATCCATGCAACATAAATTGCAAGGGTTTTAAAAGGGAATGTTGCATTTAGCCAAACTACCAGCCCATATAATATTTAAAACGATACAGGTTGTTGGAATGGCAACTAACTTATATTGAAATATTTTTGTGTTTATTAATAAACAGCAACCTAAATTTCCTTATATATTGAAAAAAAATACTCGTGACCTGATGAGGTATAGTAGCAATGATGGCTGATAAATGATTTTATTTACAAATGGTTAAAAATAAAATAGCTCATACTTGTCAACACTTTCAAAAATTAATTAGTTTTTTATGTTTTAGTCACTAATGAATAAAATTTTAAAACTTGTTATCAATTTGGTTAAAAAAAATTTAGTCATAAAAAAAAATGATGATAGTAAAATTATAAACATAGTAAATCTTTATCTAGTTGACTTACAAATTATATACTAATTTTTATAAATAACTAGTACCAAAAAATCATTCTAATATTCTTTCTATTCTGATGAAACTTTTACTCTAAATTTTTAAAAGGAAAATTAAAGGAATTTTAGATTTAACTCAGTTCAAATATAACATAGTTAATTATTTTATAGATACTTATTTGTTTCATGTAGAACTATTGAATACTATTACTAAATGTACTTTAACCAAAAGATGACAAATTAATTAACTTTACTAACTTATTGGAACATAACTAACAAAAACATAATTTACCTGAACATACAAGGTGAGAAGATTAACAGCAAGAGATATATCAGCTAGAGTTACACGCTCACCAACTAGAAAAGTTCTTGTTAAAAGAATATCATTGAGGTATGCTAAACACTTTTTGATTTGAGACATGGCTTTATCAGTATCTTGTTTGTTGTATTGCTTAAATCCAAGAGTTGGAAAGGTCCATGTACATGCAGATGGCAGAACTTCACAGTCCCCAAATTCAATGTATTCTTGCACAAGAGCTCGATTTGCAATACATGTACCTCCAAGAAGTTCTTCGTTTGAAACATATTGTGCAATAGCATTGGTTTCACTCAGATATATGCCATTACCTTCAAATGCCGGAACCTTAAATGTTTATCAAACTATAAGACAACATGGCACTATTTATTTATATTATCAAAATATAAAATTTAAAATGTATATGGTATACATGGTACATTTTATATTTTTACTTATATCTATTGATTAAAAAATACAAATTAAAATTAAATAAAAAATAACTATAATTTTTAGAGAAGCACATTTTAAAATTAAATTATAAGTAATAATACTTATAATACAATTCACAAGAAAAAACAACAAAACTTATGCAAAATTAGTTGCAAATCCAACACTTTATAGCACTTTTAACTCACTTTTCCAAGAGGAAATTTCTCCAGAAACTCTTTATCCTCATTAGTTTTGCCAAATACAAAATTTGGACATACTGTGACGCTGGCACCGCTGTATGCTGCAGCAATCAATACTTTGTAAGCACCGTGACTTTTAGGATAAGTATAAAGAGTCTAAAAGTACAATATTATATATGATAAAATTGCACGTTAACAATGTAATACTTTGTTACAATTGCAGAGATAAATACAGATTCAAGTAGTGTTAGAGCAACTCACTCCAGACACCATCCTGACTGAACGCTAAAGGCTTCGTTTACGTTAATTGTCTAAAAAACCGGCGCTCTATATAATTACTTTTAGAAATTACGTAATAAATGAGCCGTTATTTCCTAACAGACAATGTTAAAAGATCAGTAATTTTAATAAAATGATAAATAATTTTTTAATCAGATACCAGTAAATTTTAATCAGTTATTTAATTGTATTTGTCCAGTAAAATGAATAAAACAATCAGTAAATGAAATAAAATGGTTATAATAGTTGTTAGAACGACCTGTAGGTTTATTAAAATGACCAGAAATAATTCAAATATGACAAGTAAAAAATAAAACTATGATCAAATTTTTAATATTAAAATACTACTGATAAAAACCTTAAATAGGTAGACTGAGGGGACTTTGCTCTCCACATTTTATCAAACTTTTCAAATATATTTTTTTAAAATTAAATGTAAAATATGATATATTACTATTAACTTTAGAAGATCCATAAAATACTAGCAGTAAGCAACCCGTAATACGCGTTGTTAGTAAATAAAATTAAAAAAAAAACCGCGTATAGAAAAGCCTAGAAACTACTTTAAAATAGAAAAGCCTAGAAAATGACGTAACTCGACTAATATTAAATTAGCGTATTCATATTATCAGAAAATAAAACTTTCCTAACCTTTTCATCGTTTCTTTACCCTGTACTTTTATATCGACTTTGTTGACATCCTCGCAAAGTCGTTTCTAACATAGTTCATTACTAAACTCAATTTTCAACTTTATGAAAAACAGCGCTAATTCTTATTTAATTATAGCCGAATATAAAAATTTCATTCTCGATGTTACGTTCGATACTCGAGTTCTTTAATATTAACGACTGTCATATGGAATTCAACGGACTCAATACTAATGACTGTTATAAAATTTTCTTGAATCACTAAGAAGCTGCATGCAAAGCTAACGTCCCTGAGGCTATACTAAAATGGATTTGTTAAAGCGAATGGATAAATTACGTCATCAAGAGTAAACTGAAGCTAATAATAAGCTAAGGCTTTACTGTAAAATAACCTGTAGGTTTTGAGGTGCTCTGTGATATGACCGTAAGGATGTCTTGGGGCACCTAAATAGAATAAAATAAAAAATTTAAAAAGTACAACTCAAAAGTTAGTTTAACCTCAATCAAAATATTTAAACTGTTTTTTTTTAATGATCGCAAAACTATCAAACCGAAATGCTACGTATTTAATTTTTTTCTAACCGTTTCAGATAATTAACCGTCCATAATTTGTTCAGTTTTTGCTGCAGTTTAATTGT
>NC_061160.1:21925913-21945913 GCF_022113875.1 Hydra vulgaris | reverse complement strand
TATTAGAGTAATAACATTCTAATAATGTTATTACTCAAGATTGTGAAAATTTATAATGATATGACCTTGAGCTAATTTCATTATAAACTATTAATAAAAGCAGGTTGATTTGACTCAATTAAATAAAGATTTTTTGAGTCAAGTCTTAAATCACTAATTTGATTTGATTCAAAATATTTAGGCTTAGCAGGGGCCTAATATATATATATATATATATATATATATATATATATATATATATATATATATATATATATATATATATATATATATATATATATATATATATATATATATATATTAGGCCCCTGCTAAGCCTAAATATTTTGAATCAAATCAAATTAGTGATTTAAGACTTGATATATATATATATATATATATATATATATATATATATATATATATATATATATATATATATATATATATATATATCCACGACAAGATATTAAATTAGTTTTTTGAGGTAGGTAAGATTTTTTAGGCCTTAAATTAGAGCACACATTGTTTTTGTCACGATTTTTTTATAAAACATTAAATTCAAAATCAACTAAATCGAAAACTAAAATGCTTTTATTTTTATTTTTTTAATACAAGTAAAATCTATATGCATTATGAAAATTCAAAAAAAGATCTAAACATATTGATTTAGATACCAAAATAAATAATAATAATTAAACATTTTATCTTAATTTAAAAAAACAATCGGACTAACGTTAAGTATATATTTCAATTAATATATTAAAACAATAATTTACCAAAAAAAACCCATAAAAAAAGCATTTCAATATTTTGCAGATCCACCTTTCTTAAATAAGGATTGAAGAAGGCAATTATCTAAAATTTCAATTTTCTATCAGCATTAAGTCAACCTTCAAATAATTAATAGCATTTAAGTCCTGCATAATTCATGTAGGCCCAAAAGTCTACACTGCCATTACCTTGCTTGGTTGGTTTTCATGTACAATTCAAATCAAATTACTCTTGAGGTGATCGCCATAGCAGAACACGAAGCAATAATATATTTTTGCATATCTACCTCAACATTCATTTTGTCTGAGAATATAACATTTCACCACTTGCTGTCGTGTTTCATCAAGCAAATTAATTTTATTAATTAAAAACGTTTATCTCATTGTGTTGCCCACCAGATTATCCATATCCATTATGTCATCTGTTTCAGTATAAGGTTTTCAAATATGTGATTATTCAATATTTACCTTATTGGCTATTTGACGAGGAGATAATACTTGATTTTAAATAAAAATAGATTTGTAACATGTTTTTTCAGAGAATCTCAACCATGATTTTTGAGTTTCATGCTGTATTACTTCACTCGTTATGAGGCTTTTTCAATATCTAATTTCTTTGTGTTTTCATCAGTACCATTTCAAAATTATAAATTTAGAGTTAATAAATGCTAATGAAAATCAAATTAAATTATTAAAAAAAATTACAAAAAAATTATTAAAAAAAATACTACATTAATTTTAAAAATAAAGCAGTAAGCATTAATTTTTAACGAACAAAAAAAATTTAAAAAAATATAGTCGATGTTATAAAGTTACATATAATTAGGGATACAAATGAAATTTTATGGTAACAACTTGTCCATTAAATAAAAAACACGATACTTATTAATTAGAAATAATAAAATATTTAAAAAGCTAACTAGTTTTTAAAGTAATTTTAAGCAAACAGGATATATAAGTAAGAATGCTCTAATTAATGGCCAATGGTGTATGTATCATATATTTATACATATATATATATATATATATATATATATATATATATATATATATATATATATATATATATATATACATATATATATATATATATATATATACATATATATATATATATATATATATATATATATGTATATATATATATATATATATATATATATATATATATATATATATATATATATATATATATATATATATATATATATATATATATATATATATATACTGTATTGTATTACATAGTATACTATGCTTGGACATATATTATTATTTTTAATATTTTATTATTTTTCAGAGTTTGATTTGTATGCATTAATTGTGTTTGCATACAATTGTTGTAATCGTGTTGTAATATAATATGCACACAAAGTTATTGGATACAAATTGTATATAATATATAGTTAAATGATTATGATATATTATAAAAACTATATTTTATAGTTTATATTACCTATATTATAAAAACAAATATAAATTAAATGCTATATAAACTATGTAATATAATACATTTATATTTAACTTATATATAAATATTTTATCTTACATACTTTATAAGTAACTTGTGAACTTTTTAGCCTTTTTTTTTTTAATTTATAGTATAGTCATTCACATATAATTATATATTATAATTTATATTATAATCATTCACATATAATTATATATATACTAATAATATATATATATATATATATATATATATATATATATATACATATACATATATATATATATATATATATATACATATATATATATATATATATATATATATATATATATATATATATATATATATATATATATATTAGCTATATACTTAATATAATATAAATGTATCATACATCTACAAAAGTAGTGTTGGGTGAATTCTATTTTTGTTCAGAAAAAAATTGAATACTCATATATGAAAACAATTTCAAATCAAGATAAGACTATTCGAAATAAAAAAGTAAAAATTATTAAATTGTATCGCTCAGATTTTTAGAAAAACAGTTTTGAAAATGTAAACAAATCACGCTTTTAACAGTCAGATAAATGTAGCAGAGAATCACAGTTTTTTATATATTTAAACATCTTTATATTGTTTTTATCATTTTTGAATCAACAATTCAATTATCTTTATTATTATTTCATTCTATCAAAAATATGCAAATAATAACTACTAAGTAAAACTTTAAAAATATTGTTGCTACTCAGAAAAAAATTTGGTATCTAAAGGCCGTCACCATCTTTAAAATTATAATATTTGAATTTGACACTGCGCTTGCGTATAATAACTTTCCACATCTAAACGACCGTGCATCATTTCGTAGATCGTATTTATTTTTTTGTTTTGTTTTAATAAACTATGGAAAGGAGACGGATTTTGGATACATAGCATACATCCCCAACACACGCTCCTGGAATTTATATATAAAATATTTTAAAACTATGTTATCTGCAAATGAGAAAAAATAAAAGGATGTTTTTTTAAATCTTTAAAAAAAATTTTTTTTTTTTAAATTGAAAAAAAAATTACTACTCAAAATAAATTTAAAAGTAACTCCAAAGGCCTAATTAACTTTGTGGATACACTTTTTTCAAACCTTTTTTTTACAAAATTTGTGTGTGTGTGTGTAATAATAAAATCCTTTACAACATGTAAAAATCCGTAGACTTACAAATTCAATGTCTAGATAACAATATATATATATATATATATATATATATATATATATATATATATATATATATATATATATATATATATATATATATATATATATATATATATATATATATATTATATATATATATATATATATATATTTATATATATATATAATTAAAATACAAACAAAGGTATCTGATAGAAGATCCTAATGATTTTATCGCCAGAACCTTTTTTCAAAAACAACACGTATTACCAGAAAGAAAAAAAGAAACTTATAATATAAATATACACATTGTATCGTAAAATTATATATTGTAATAGCTACGTTATCAAAATTATTAAAAAATATTTTCAATTGAGAGAATGAAATTTTTAAATTTATATTTGAAGACTGGAAAAGTGATATCGACAAATCAAAATTTAAAACATTCCTATTCTAGAGAAGTGATGCACAATATAAAATACAAATTTGAATAAATCTTGTTTTACAAAGTGGTTCATTTACAAAATTATTATTTCTTAAGGCGTATTTATTTATGGGTTTCAAAAAAAATAAATCTTCAAAAACTAAAGGGCATAAATCGTTTTTTCCACATATAAATGAAACATAAAGCATTAATAATATTTAATTCGTATATATGAGTATTCTCGTTTCCATAAAAAATATTTTAGCATGTGAGAATCGATCTGCAAAATTGGTTAACCGCATACCGTGTTTCTGACGGTGGCAAAGACGTTTTAACTTACTTTTGCCTGTACTACCCCAGACAATAATTGCATAATTTGTATAACTGTAAACAAATGAGTAATAAAGTTGTGTTGAACTTTTTTAATATAAATATATTCTGGCCTTGTATAAGATTCCAATATGTTGTTTCCATGTGATGTTCTCACCAAAAACAAGACCTAAAAAATTTGTTACTAAATCTCTTTTTATTTCAACTTGATCAATAAAAATTTGCGGCATACTTGTGGGTAAGTAACTTTTTTTGGAGAGGTGATGAACGAGAATCCATTTTGTTTTGTTTATGTTTAGGGTTACTCTGTTACATTTGATCCAATTTGATACTTTTTGCATTCATCATTTATAATTGAAAAAAATTGGTAAATATTATTATTAGAGAGAAACAAATTTGTATCATCTCCAAACATATAATACTTAAAATCCTGAGCAGCCGTGGCGCAGTGGTTAGAGTTCTGGCTCAGAACCCAGAGGTCTGAGGTTCGATGCCAGTTCCAGCCCAACAAGCGACATTGGTACGGAAGGAGGCGTGAACTTCAAGCGTTTTAAAAATTGGAATAATTTTGGCATTTTTTAATCGATCAGAAAAAACTCCTTGATCAATTGATGCTTTAAAAACTTCAAATAGAACAACCTTTAACTGTTCATAACAATCTACAATTATGTTTCCATTAATTTCATCAGCTTCTACTGCTTTGTTTTTTTAAAGAGATTTGTAGGCTTTTTTCAAACTCTAAAAGAATAAATAAGAAAATAAATTATTAGAATAAAATTATTATAATATCCGTAGGTACTAAGAAATTACTAAATAAGGCTTTGGTGTTAGGAATCTTTTTAGCAAGTTTCGGACCAACTTTAAAAAAGAATTTATTAAATTCTTGATATATAATACTAGACTCTTATATGCTTTTGTTATTAACTTTAATCATTTTGTTATCATATTAATTAATCATGGGGTAAGTAGTTTGAGCATGATTTTTTTTCCTGTGATTTCATTTATTATTTACCAAGTGCATTGGGAGTTTTAGCTTCATGATTAGTAATTTTTTTTGAACTTTTTAAAACAAGTATTTGTGGGTTTTGTATGTTTTTTCAGCCGCAATTAATTTTGTTTTTAAATATTTTATGTATAGTTTTTGTTTTACTTTGTATGAATTTTTAAAACCCTTTACAATCCAAGGTGAATTTATGTTTTTTGGGCTTAAAGTCTTTTCACAAATTGGAAAGTTAGCATCATAAATGGAATAAAATGTTTTTAAAAAAAATTCGTAAACAACGTTTGGATTGTTGCTAAAATCTATTTGCTTCCAATAACGACAATTGTTTTACATTAGCGTGGTCAAAAATACGTTTTTTGTTGTGCTGAATTTTTAGTTCAGAGCTTGATCAAATAGCTAAAAAAATTGGAAAATGGTCTGATATATCTGTTTTCAGAATTCCTCTTTGAATATCATTGTTAAAGATATCTGTTGTGATGATGTTATCTAGCAGAGTCGTTGAGTTTACTGTGACTCTAAAAGGGTGATTGATCAAGGGTACAGCTCCTGCTTCAAAAATTGAGCCATAAAAATTCTTAATTTTGAAGTCGTTGTAGAGAAAACAGTTCATATTAAAATCTCCAATAAGAAAATTCTTTTTTTTTTCTTTTATTCCTTTCTTAAGAAAATTTTGTTGAAAAAAATGCTCAAGTTTTCACTTACCCCGTCAGGTGGCCGATAACAACAGCAAAATATTTTTTGTATGATTGTAGGAATAGTTAAAATTTCTTTATCACTGTCAGAAACACTTAAATATTTCCTAAGGCAATGCGTGATATTTTCATTTACATAGATTAGAACTCCAACACCGCGTTTATTACTTTTTCCTCTCAAAAGAGATTAATTCAAAATAAAGAAGATGAAAATTTGTGTTATCAAAACTTGTCAAATTAATCTAACGTTTAGTTAAACAATTTATATTAAAAAGGTTTTTAGTTTCTTCAATAAGATTTAAAAAATTTTCAAAATTAAAACTCTGGCTTCTTATATTAATGTGAAGGATTCTTATATGATCATAATTTTGGCATAAGTTTTCTTATGTAAAAAAACTCTTCTAATTCGCTAGGAGAATGATATGAGGAATCAGTAAATAAATCATGCTAGTAATATATGTCTGGGTCTATGTTTTCATCCGATGAGAAATAATTAGTTTCTGTAAAGTTTAATTTTGTTAATTTTAAAGTTAATTTTAGTTTAACATTCTGTAAATGTCGGAAATAAATGATTCAAAATCATTTATTTCCGACATTTTCCGAAATTCCGACACACAGCGTAAAATTAGCAAAAAAAAAATTTTTTTCATAATCCTTCGGGTCGGAGCTACGTCACAAATATCGGAAAATAAGTCTACCATTATGATTAGGGAAAACAAATAATTTTATCAAGTCGGGAATTTTGAGGAATTATTCATATACATGAATAATCCTCAAAGTTGCTGTGTTTTCTTGTTTCAAATATTAATATTTCACAGAGTTAAATTTTTTAGATACTTCTATATGAAGGTATTAGAAGTTAAAGGTAATAAATCGTGCGCATGTTGACAAATATGGAGTAGTTTAACTAATATCTTCATATGGAACATACTTCTTTAGTATGTAAAATTTCAACTCTGTAAATTGTTATTGTTACTGTTATTATTGTTATTATTAGTATACAGAAAACATTATATTTTGTGATAATTTTGATTTGATAATTACTAGTTATCAAATCAAATTTATAGTCTCCCAAAATAATCATTATATCTGTTCACAACAATATTTTCTGGTGGGTTTTAGTTTTAGTAATTTATCAAAATAGTAAATAAGGAATTTTTGTAATAATTTTTTTTTTTTATTATTAAAAAAATTCGTTAAGTAAAAATAACAGTAGTATAAGGTAAATAAAGTAATATGGACAAAAACAAATTTAAAAAACAAACATCTTCTTTTAAATATACGGGCTTGACAGATATATCATAATGCTAAAATAGTTACTTAACAAGTTAGGTTTATACAACATAGTTTAATGATTTAAATTTTATACTTTTTCCTCTACACACTAAACATTTATACACACTAGACATTTATACTCTAATACACTCCACAATTATACAACATAGTTTAATGATTGTTAAGTGTATATTTTTTTCACTACACATACTTTATAGTTTTTTGGTCACTAAATAAAAAAAATAAAGAAAAGAACAGATAAAATCTACATAAAAGTTATATAAAAAATATATGAACTATTATATATTGCTGTTAATAATAACAACAATATGTAACAGTTATATAACAGTATATCATAATAATATATTATTATGATATACTGTATTTAATTTGCTTTACTAAATTAAAGTTGTAATTATATTAAAACTATTTAAATACAAGGATTTTATGTTAAATTGTATAAAATTAGCAATTCCTTGATAATTTTAATTTATTTAGATTATAGTAAATATTCTTTTGAAATGTTGGTTTTTGTTTTTTATTTTAACTTTATTTTTTTTATAAATTAAAATCAATATATCACAAGAATTAATATTAAAATTGCATCAAATAATAATTTTTTCACCTAATAATTTTTAGCTTTAACAATAACGATGGAATTATAAAATGATTTCAATGCAAAAAATAAGTCGGAAGGTGAACCAACAGATTTTTTATGCTTCTAAAACTCATAAACTCCTCGAAACAACATTACACCTCTTAACTGCACAGTCTTTAATATCATCACTAACTCCAGTTACACAGTTAGAAAGAAAAGGTTTTTGTAAGGAAATGGATAGTTTAAAAGTAATATGTGAAAGACTAAAGTTAGAATTTGGAGATGAGAACATATGTGCTCTATTTACAGTTTAGATACTGAAAAAAATTTGTTAGTAATGATGGATTATTTAAGTGAAGATGAAAAAATTATTGTTACAAGTTAGCCTTAAATGATCAAATATATTGTTGACTTTGATAAAATTAAACTAAAACCTACTTTAAAATGCTTGCTTATATATGTAACATCAGTAAGTTAGCAATAAGCTATTTGGAAGTGGGTTGTTATTATGTATTTTAAACTAAAGTTTCCGATAAAAATGCAAGTCAGAACTGATATTTATAAATCATTAACACCTGTTTTCAAGACAAAGTTTCTTACACTAACATGCTTTGAAATCTTTATAGAATCTCATTAACAAGAGCAAATTGTTACAGTCAGTACAAGAAATATATTACAGCATATAGCCAAAAGTAATACTAAAAAAATCACATGTTAAAAATTTATTGGCTGGCCACTTATAGCGATTGCCTCTTAAGGTCCACTTAGTAACTGTTGAGCAAAATCCCATCAACAGTGAAACTATAAAGGTCCACTGCAAATTTACTACCTAAAACTTATTAGAAAGTTTTAAGATTTTAAAGTAAATCATTATGGTTATATTTTTGGAATAGTTACAGATAGGCTAGTAAGGAAAAAACAAGAAGATTCTATCAAATAGCTAATCATCTATGTCTTTTTCATGGAATTCTTTTTAATTTTATCATTGTAGGCTTAGTGTATCAATTGTAGATGCGTATTTTGAACCATAAAAAAGTGTAAACAAATAACTTGCTATAATTGGATACTTTTAAAAAAATAAGTCTTTTATAAAACATTTTACAATTAAAGTTTTATGTTTTATTTCATTTGTTACATTTTTATATATCTTATGTCTACACTTTTATGTCTTAAAACATTTTTATTTTAATCAGTTTATAAAAAATTTTATCAGTTAAAAAAAAATACATGAATTTTAAATAGAAAAAAATATATACAAACAGGAATAATAAAAGTAGTTTATAGGATGTTTTCTTTTTGTACTTTCAATTTTTATTTTTTGTTTTGGATTTAAAGTAGTTTATTTGTTTCATTTTATTTAAAATATTTTTTCATAATAAACTTAAAAAATAAAATTAACGGTTTTTTTTACAGGGTAAAATGTAATGTAACTTATAAATAAAACAGAATGTAACTTATAAATAAAACAGAAAATCATAAAACTTATTTAAAATAAATACTTTTGAATGATTAGCATTTGTAAATTAATTTGAATAAGTTTAAATTTGCAAAATTAGCTAAACAATCTTGCAAATTAGCTAAACAAATCTTGTTTTTACGGCGCTTTAACAGTTTGTTTTCCCTAATCCATAATGGTAGCTATAAAAATCCAATTTGTCACGTGACCTCCGACTCCAAGAATACTTAACTTAATTTTTTTTTTTTGTAAAACTTAAAAATTACTTGTTTCCTGCAAAAAACTGTGTCAAATTTTAAAACGGCATACTTACCTTCTTTTCGCAACTTTATAACTTCTTCCCACAGTTTTTTTCGAACTTGAATAGTTTCCTTTCCAAAGTCTTCGTTTAATGTAAATACCTGTTCCGCGTAGGTTTTTTTACTTGAGGAGAATATTTTGTTTAACGTTATAATTTAATAGTTTTAAATTAGTTATAAAATATCAAAAACAGCACCGTACTATTTTTTCTTTTTCTTTTCTGTGATATTTCGGTCTAATTTGTAAAGACCATCATCAGACGTAAAATACCAATTTAATAACCGTTACAAAATAAAAATCATCAAATAAGTTGTAAAACATCGAAACAGCATCGTACTAACTAATTTTTCTTTTTTGTGACATTTTTTTAAATTGTATTTTACGTCTGATGATGGTGTATTAGATCGAAGTATCACAAAAAAGAAAAACTAATTTGTACAATGCTGCTTTGATGTTTTATAACTTATTTTAACTTTACGTACTACAAGAAAAGTCGCTAAAACACTTAAAAATCATAAAGAAGTCATTACAAAGACAATAAGAATTGTTTTATAACGTCTTAATTTAGATTTGAATTGTAGAAATATTTTTTCTTTAATATTAACAATATGCTGAAAGTTTTTCCACAAAATTGGTCCCCGGTACTGAATAGAATAAGAATATAACTTTAGATTATATTTTTGAGTTACAAAGTTATTTTCTGAGAACTTGGTGGGGTATTTATAGCTTCTCTAAAATAAGGATAGAATATCGTTGGAGACAGTCCATGCTTTATTTGATACATGAACTGTATGACGAGGAGTATGTTGATTTTAAACACATTTAATGCATTGAGTTTACGTGGCTCATAAGGCACAGTTCTTTTTGCTCCAAATACAATTGTACAGCTGCGAAAATAAAATAGCACCACCCCCCAAAAATTGGTTGAAATTAGAATTTTTAACTATTTTTGATATTTTGAAAATTTTTTAAATACATATTTAAAAGTAAAATGGCTTTTAGTTTTTATAAAAAACAAAATATACAAGTTTTAATATATAGTATTCATTTATTAAACAAAAATTCAAAAAAAATCACATAAAACGCGAAAAAAATAATAACACCACAGCTTTAATGTGTACTTTAAAATAAGGAAATATTATGAAATCAATTGTTTTAAACATAAATATTAGTTATTTCTTAACATATTAGTATTTTGTAGCGTGACCTTTATTGGCAATGACGGCTACACGTCTTAGTTAACCAAGTCCTGACATCGAGTTAAGTTTTCGAGTTAACCAAGTCTTGACATCGCTTTAGCGGAATTTTGCTCCATGTCTCCTTAACTACGTTCCAAAGTGACTACTTCGTGATTTATTTCGTGGTTTGGCAGCAGCAACCACCTCCTTTACGTCAGGCCACAAGTTCTCGATTGGATTAAGATCTGGCGACTGTGCTGGCCACTCCATAACGTTCACTTTATGCTCCTCAAACCAATTCTTCGCCTTCTTGCAAATGTGCTTTGGGTCATTGTCCTGTTGGAATACCCAGGACAACGGCATTTCATAGTCTGCATACGGCAACATTACTTTATCCAATATATCAACATAAAAGTGTTGGTCCATAATAGTAGTAATGTGATAAATGGGCCCTACTCCGTAATAAGAAAAGCATGCCCATATCATTATACTACAACCTCCACGTTTAATAGTTTTGATGGTATATTTTGGATTGTATTCTGCATTCGGCGGTCTTCTGACGTCCGAGAGCCTTTTCCACCATGAAGCATAATCTTACTTTTGTCTGTCCGTAATATATTCCTCCATTTTCCCAGTGGCCAATTTGAGTGTTTTTTAGCAAACACAATACGCTTTACAACATGTCTGGCATTTTGAAGTGGAACTTTTCTGGGGCTACAGGCTTTTAATCCATTAACTTGCAGACAACTCTGAACTGTTAGTACTGTTGCATCAACTTTAAAGTCCTTTTTCAGCTCGGTAGCTGTTTTAAAAGGCTTCTTTTTAGCCTGTTGGACTAAGCGATTGGCCAGCAATGTTGAAATAGAACGTTTTCGACCACGTGTGTCAGGCATTTCTTGATATTTTATGGCATTCCTTATGATTTTTTTGGAAAACTCAACCAATCGACCAACTTCTCTATAAGATTTCCCTGCTGATATCAACTTTTGGATCAGTTCTCGTTTTTCTACACTACAATGCTTTCCGCGTCCCATTTTTATATGTTAATGTCTCGTACTAATACGCACTAACATAAAACGTTTGCTATTTTTACAATTATTTTTACCGCTATCAGAGTATTTTGCAACAAAAGAGTGTGTGATGCTATTTTATTTTTCGGTCAGAATTGGCATTGTTAATTAAAACCGAGCAACACCAAGTAGTTTTTCTCCCAAAATGATTTGTTTTAGAAAGTAAACATGTTAGCTAATATTTTAAACACCAAAGCTTTAAAAAAATTTTAATTTGCATGGTGTTTTCTTAACAAAAAGGAAAATACGCTTAGAGGGGCTATTATATTTTTTGCAACTATATATATATATATATATATATATATATATATATATATATATTATATATATATATATATATATATATATATATATATATATATATATATATATATATATATATATATATATATATACATATACATATATATATACAAGGCCGGCGCGAAGGGGGCGTGTGTGGGGGTGTAACCCCCCCCCCATCAATGATTTGTAGTCGGCAAATTTGACCCTTAGTCGGCAAATTTGACCTTTTTTGACTAGTTAGTCGGCAAATGTCGACCCTTTCGATATAGGGTAGTCAGTAGTTTAAACAGTTACTCGGCAAATGTCGTCATGCAGTCGGCAAATTTTCGAAAACGAGGACCTTTTTTTTTTTTTAAGTCGGCAAAAGTGATTATGGCACCCCACCCCCCCACGTGACACGTGACACCTACTCACCCTGGTCCTGTATATATATATATATATATATATATATATATATATATATATATATATATATATATATATATATATATATATATATATATATGTATATATATATATATATATATATATATATATATATATATATATATATATATTTTTTTTTTTTTTTGTTCTTTTATTACATGTAAAATAAGCATTTCGTTACAATATTTCAAATACAAATATATAATAATAAATTTATATATAAATGTAATGGTCGTTATTAGAAAATAAAAGAACGCGGGGACTCGTAGAAGACCATACGGTCTTGTCGTCGAGTACCGCTAAGAAATGTTCGTGTTAAAATTAAAAAGATAATTACAAGTTTAAAAAATAAAAATAAGTTAACAAAAGTAAGAAACTTAAAATAATCCATAATAAATACAAGATGCGTTTTATCTATTATATATGTAAATTATAGTTGTTAAGGATACACATATACTTTTATAAGTTCATGTTTAAATAAATGGTAAAAATAAAGATCACAAAAAATATCAGAAGTATATTGTTAAATCATCGATTGCAAAAATGAGTTCTTTAAGCTTTTGTTTAAAAGAAAAGTATTTACTTTGATTAATAAAATCCTCAGTAAAATTTTTTAAAACTATTTTGTTCCATAAGAATGGTCCGCGATAATCAATACAAAATTTTAAAAGATTTGTTTGAAAATTGGGCTGCTTAATAAAATTATTATTACGTAAAATGTATTTATTTTTATCTTTTGATGAATACAAATTATGGAAAGAAATCGGGGATGAATTGGTTTTACATTTAAACATAAAACAAAGAATATTAAAAATATTAATCTCGTATATATTAATAACTTTCATTTCAAATAAAATAGGCTTGGCATGAGTATAACGGTCTTTAAAATATATAAGACGTGCTACATGCTTCTGCTGACAATAAAGAGGTTTAAGTTTGTTTTTATTTGCACTACCCCAAGCAATGTTTGCATAGTTTATGTGGCAATGAATAAATGAGTGATATAATTGTACTAAAGTTTGTTTTTTTAAGACATTTCTCGCTTTGTACAATATTCCTATACTTTTTGAAATTTTACTTGATAAGTTTTTAATGTGGTTTTTCCATGTAAGATTTTCATCTAAACAAACTCCTAGAAAATTAGTTACTGTTACTTTTTTAATTTGTATATTGTCAATAACAAGTGGAGGCATGTTAATTGGCAGTTTATGTTTTTTGGTAAGAGGATGGAAAAGAATCCATTTAGTTTTATCAATGTTCAGGGATAGTTTGTTTGTCTTAAACCAGTCAGATATTTTGAATAACTCGATGTTCACGTTATGAAATAAAGTAGGAATGCTTTTGTGAGACATAAATAAATTAGTGTCATCAGCAAACATAATTGTTATTAAATTCGAGGCTTTGTATAGATTATTAATATAAATAAGGAAGAGAAGAGGTCCTAATATGGATCCTTGAGGAACTCCACATGTAATATTTAACAAACTTGATGAAAATGATTTATCAGCATAAACAAATTGTTTACGATTAGTTAAATAACTTTTCAACCATTTTAAAACATTGCCTATTATACCATAATATTCTAATTTTTTAATAAGAATTTGATGATCAATTGTATCAAACGCTTTCGCTAAATCAATAAATATTCCCAATGTAAATTTAGAATTGTTAAATGAGTCTGATATACTTCTTGTAAGCTGAATAATTGCATGCTCTGTTGAATTATTTTTTTTGAATCCATATTGCATGTTATATAATAATTTGTTTGTTAAAAGGTGATTGTATATTCTGTTGTACAAGATTCTTTCTAAAATTTTAGAATATATATATATATATATATATATATATATATATATATACGTTTCATACTAAATCGTGTGTAATATTAAAAAAAATTTCTAATTAAGTCTTTTTTGCTTAAACTGTTTTGTTTTAAATTTTTGTATTTATGTTAGTATTTTCAAAAAATTGACAAGATTGAAAAAACACAAAACTTATTGTTTTATCTAGGTGGAAAATTTGAAACTTCTATTATAGATTCGTCCCTCTCTTGATTATTTCTGATTGCTAAAATTACGTCAATTTTTTAAAAATAATAGACCCGGCTTTTTGGTAAACTGTTGAAGCCAAATATTTTCGCGGATATCTATCAAACAGTGGAGTCTCCGAGAGTTGCTACAAATAGTCGAATATCAGCTTCTGTTACGTTGTTAATCAGGGGTGGTTCTGTTACTGATCTATCTTTCCAGTCAATTTGATCGAAATATTCAATAGCATCAAAGTTCAGCGTCGGAACCCTGAACTGGCGAAGAATAGAAGATTTTTCCAGTCGTGGTTTGAGAATAAGACTGGTTTCATTTGGTTTTATTTCAATACGCTTCCTTTTACGTTCTCGGCGAATTTTGCTGAGATCAATAACACTGGATAAATCGTTTGCTGTTACAATATCCTAATTCTCCAGTACTACGGTAGCTATTGCTGTTGCGGACCGGTCAGAAATATCATATCTGTCGCAAGTACGTGCTAATGTTGGAAGTTTTTGACGCGATGCTGATTTTACATTACTCGAAGGAGTAACTGGTGACCAAATATCATAAAGTTTACTAGCTTCTATTGATGTTTCGTTGCCAGAGCAATCATTGTGAATCTGACCAGCAATGTTGTGGTCAACAGAAAAAGTACCGTCATCAATCTTATCACGATCACCGTCACGTAAGTTCTGAGTATTAACGGTGTGAATATTAAATGTGAGACAACCAGTATTGAGGCTTTTTACCAAACTCGTTCAATGTTTTGTGCAACCTTGTCCGATATATCCGAGACATTCGGCTCTTTTTTAGTTGCTGTTGGTTTCATTTGATGTTTGGTCAGATATCATATCCTTTGGCATACCAAATACACTACAAACCACCATCTTTCTAGTATTCCGCACATTCGCCATTTTGTACTGTGTATAACTGGCGATATTCTGATACTCTTTTGTACACTACAGTCTACAATGCACAAACATTACAGTACAATTCAGGTCAAACTTTTATTCCGCTGACATGTAATTCAAATCCAAAACCAAATACAATATTAGTCACATTGATACAAGCTATAACTCTATTTTATAAAAACTGTTTGTGAATGATGAATGAATTAGTAAAAATATAATAGTATTCAGAATACTATTTTGAATAGTATTCTGAATATATTTCAGAATATACAGAATACTATTTTGAATTATATTCAGAATATACAGAATACTATTCTGACTAGGACTAAAAATTAAATATTACTTCATTAATTTTCTTCCAAATAATAATGTAAATAAAGATTTGATGTTAAACAGAAGATTTAGTTTTGTATCTTTGAGAAACAAATAAGATTAAACAACAAAGCATTTGAACAATTTATTACTAAATTCGAATTTAGAAAAATCGGTTTATTTTTATTGATTTTATGCCTACTTTGATGAATTATGCCTTGACAGTTTTCATTTCAATGTCTTTTGGTCTGTAATTTAGAACCTTCAGGATAAATTCTACCATATCCTACTTTATTATTTGGATGTCTCATGTACATCTTCTCAAACATCGCGCAAAATGGAAACATGCAAACGTATCGACCCCCCCCCCCCCCCTAACTCAAAGCTTACTGAGGACCCTTAAGATCTATCACAATCCCACTGAAACCTTTACACATTACTTGTAATATGTTAGGACAACTTTTCCTCACTATTATATATTTTTACAAAGATAAAAAAAAAAATTCATTGCACCTTAATATCTGCACCAGTTTTATATTTTTTTGTACAACTGTATGCACCATAATTAAAAAATGTAAGTTAAAGGAAAAATCAAACTTGACTTAACTAAAAGTTAAATAAAAGACATAACTACAACATTGACTTAACTAAAAGTTTCCACAAACTGACGTCACTACGCAAAAAAATCTTGGTTAAACTTTTAGATTATCGTTGAATATAATAGTTAAGACCGCGTCAGTAGTTTTTAATGGTCAAAGACTTCTCAGCTCTGCCATTTGTATAGCGTTATGTACAAACGTCTGTAAGTGTAAACGTATTTAGTATATGTTTAGTTTTCAGGCAGTAAATGGAACAATCGTGTATAATATATCTATAAAATGATAAAACTGTAAAATTTTGTTTTAACAGTTAAAAATCTTTTTTGCTATAAATATATAACCAGTGTTGAAAAAATTCCAATATTTACTACGCTAAGAGAAGGTCTTACACCCCCCGAAACTACACTGATGACGGCACACTAATTCACTATACTATCAATGAAAAGCGTTTAGGAAAAAAACAAACCTAATTATAAATCTCTTATAAGCTCTACGTATGTGGAAAAGGTGCGCATGTTAATTTTTTTGCTCTTAAAGCAATTTTTCAGAATGAATCATTTTACTTAAAAATATTGGAGTACATAAGGAATATGTATAGAAATGATCGGTGTGGAATAGATAAGTATAGAAATAGTAGGTTTGATAAAGACCAGTATTTTACGGGTCCGAAAAGTAATATCCAGAAAAAAATATCAGGAAAAAGTATACAAGGCGGGATGGAATAAACTTACAAAGACCCGTATTTTTACGGGTCCGGTCAGCTAGTTTTATATATTATATTTATATTTTTGTTAAACCTTTCCAATTTTTCCTAGAAAATTTGTTTAAATTTTATACTTACATAGTACAAACGTCTTCTTGCAATTTTAAACTAGGTTACGCTTCTATCGAGCAATATCACAAATCACATTATCACAAAGGTTTTACTTGAACCGATTAATATCACAAATTTTTCATAAAGTTTTTTTTTTAATTTAAAGTAAACTTTTAACAATTTCTATTTTTGTTATAAAATACAAACACATGCTTTACATTTTTTTTTATTTGTTAAAAAATTTTATTAAAAAATCTCGCTCGAAAAAAGCAACGTCACGTTGCAAATTTTATCCTACTCTTACCGTATTTAAAAAAATTCTAAAAATGAAACTACGAGTTTATTGAGATAAGCAATT
Organism: Hydra vulgaris; assembly: GCF_022113875.1. Lineage (NCBI taxonomy): Eukaryota > Metazoa > Cnidaria > Hydrozoa > Anthoathecata > Hydridae > Hydra > Hydra vulgaris. The sequence goes on along the minus strand of NC_061160.1, from coordinate 21,928,461 downwards.
CAACTCATTTCAGATAAAGTTAGATTAGAAAAGAGACAAACTTTTGCTAATCTTTTAAAAGACCCAGAGTTTTGAAAAAAATGTTAAAAGTTTTTTCAACTTGCAAAAATTCATTCAAAACCTTATAGTTTTCGATCCATAAGCAATCAAAATGGAATAAGTTTTCGAAAACGCAACAATTTTAATAAGCCAATTACAAAATGGAGTCGGTAACTGTGACCATGATGGTCAGATTTTTTAATTTAAAATAGTTTTTAGAATTAAAATTTCAATGTAAAATAACAATAAGACTCCAATCCAGATACTAAGAGATAAATTATCCAAAGAAGAAGAAAAGTAGTAAAAGTGATATATCGTGAGATTGAGGGACCACCTAACTCAGCCCTAATGTTTTTACTCGATCTCCTATACATGAGAATTCCAATACATACAGACGCTTCTAAGCAAAACAGCATAACTGAAAATCCTAACGAACCAGGATCAACTTCAAACTTGTTTCCATTTGAAGCATGATAAATTGCTGCTATTGACCATGCTAATCCAATTCCAAGAAATACATTTACTGAATTTGACCCAGTTACATTTCCAATCGATCCATCTGCATGTTCATCATTAATGGTAGCAACTTTGCTAGCAAAAGTGTCTAGAGAAACAAAAATATCAAAAATATTTACTCTTTTCTCACGCCATTTAACTCTTTTCAAAAAAAAAGATAATTATATTAATTAGACCACCATCTTAAGATATCTGACATGAGATAATGAAAACGTTTTTTTATTTATTTATTTGAAAAGCATTACCTGGTAAACTAGTTCCTAACGCCACAAAAGAAATAGCTACCACACTGTCAGCTAAACCAACCGTGCACCCAAAATGTGATGCTATATCTCCAGTTATAGCAGTTAATAATCCAATCATAGTAATTGAAGCTGTAAAACAAGCCCAACCTCCCCAAATATCTGTCGGAGGTACACATGCAAATAAGACCTTCCAGAAAAAAGACAAGTAATGCATAACATAATCTCCATATGTAGGCTCAACATCATCACCTTCTTCTTCATCTCCTCCATATTCGACCTGGAAATATTAAAAAATATATTTAATAATGTTATTTGTGAAACAATTTCTTTTTTTTTATTTCAACATTTTTTTTTATGAAGAGTTTAGAAATTTCTACATTTTTTATAAACAAAGTAACTTCTTTATCTCCTCCATATTCTCCATAAAACTCTTTCTACCATATTTAAAAAAACAAATACATTTATATAAAATTCCATAAAAATCATAAAGCTTTGCAATAAAAATCCTTAAATTTATCAGGTAAAATTCAAAATTACAAAGATAAACTAAATTATATAATAAAATGTATAATAAAAATACTTTAAAAAACTATTTTTTTATAATAATTATTTAACACTAATAATGTTATAATATGTAGTTATTATGGTAACGCTTATGTTAAAAATTATATTGAAAACCCCCAAAATTTAAACTTAGTACCTGTATACTTATAGTATACTTAGCGATTTTTTATTTTAAACTGCAAAATTCAAAAACATTCAAAAACATTTCCAGGATTTACATTAACTCAATAGAATTAACTAACAAAATGAAATTAATGACAACCCAGCTCTGCAATGAGTGTACTTAGTGCGTTTTTTGGGGTGGGGGGGGGGGGGAAGGGGCTAAAATCTTAGCCCATTCCCCCCCACCCCTCTCTACCCTCAACGTGAGGGCAATGAGTTGAATTATTTATTTTTTCATAAATATAAACTAGTTATGTATTTATCGACAGATTTTAAATTTTATGTTTAAATTATTCAGTGTTCAGTTTTTATGACTATGTAAATAGAGGGGAGCTATTCTTTATATTCAAAAATATAAATATATATATATATATATTTATATATATATATATATATATATATATATATATATATATATATATATATATATATATATAAATATATATATATATATATTTATATATATATATATATATATATATATATATATATATATATATATATATAAAAATATATATATATATATTTATATATATATATATATATATATATATATATATATATAAATATATATATATATATATATTTATATATATATATATATATATATATATATATATATAATATATATATATATATATATATATATATATATATATATATATATATATATATAAATATAAATATATATATATATATATATATATATATTTATATTTTTGAATATAAAGAATAGCTCCCCTCTATTTACATAGTCATAAAAACTGAACACTGAATAATTTAAACATAAAATTTAAAATCTGTCGATAAATACATAACTAGTTTATATTTATGAAAAAATAAATAATTCAACTCATTGCCCTCACGTTGAGGGTAGAGAGGGGTGGGGGGGAAGGGGCTAAGATTTTAGGGTTTCTATTTATATATATATGTATATATATAGACCGAAACGTCATTGGTGATCGCAGTGCATTCCTGAGGAGGGGAATCACCATTTACCCACTACTTAATTCTAATTGGTT
>NC_061160.1:21626268-21922413 GCF_022113875.1 Hydra vulgaris | reverse complement strand
ATATATATATATATATATATATATATATATATAATAGGTGTCCCAAAAAACAACTTATTTTAAAAACCACAAATTTAGTCCAAAAACCACAAGTCCAAATCAGTCCTGATTATTCATGAGATAAATATACAATTCATTTACTTTCTATTAATATTATTGCCCAAGCATTATTATGAATTATTATAAATTAGCTTTTTTATTTTTGTGACAAACAAATATAATGCTTACTATTACTAAATATTATTTATATATAAATATTTTCAGTCAATTTTTATCCAATTGTTTATGTAACACAATGATTGCATATAAGTGATCAAGGCAGCCCTCCGGTTCCGTAAACCTGGGTGATGAGATGATAATAGAAACAGATAGTAGATGATGCAATTGTGTGAGAATCAGCAATGAATGTAAAGACTATTTAATAGGAAGAAAAATAATTAATTATACTTTGGATAATATGCAAAGAAAAATAATGGTTCAAACACTGAATTCTCAGTTTATCCACCTAGCTATAATATGTAAATGTCAAAAAAGCATAATTTATAAATGGCGCGAAGGAATTTTAAAGAAAGTTTGGGAATTTCTGGAAACACACAGTGTCAGCTTTCCAGATTTTCAAAGAAAAGCACGTTTAAAACTGAAAAAACGCTGTGTTAGCACATTTCCAGATTTTCAAAGAAAATCTGGAAAAATAAATAAAAAATAAAAAAACGTTAAAAAAACAGCATTTTTTCAGTTTCTTCGTTTTCCAGAATTTCTTCAAAATTTACTGAAATCGTGAAATCAAAGAAGAACTTTAATAAAGTAAAAACTATGGGTAGAAACAGAAAAAATAAAAAACAATTGTCGGAAGAAGAACCAACAAATAATAAAGATGTTGATATATTTATGACATCACTCAAACAAAAGAAAACAATAGCAAAGACTCACTTAACATAAACAAAATCTAAACTGTTGCAGTTATTTGATAATAATATGTGTGTTCAAAGAACATCAAAAGAAATATGAAAATCAACATCAGGCAGTAATCAAATTGTTAACACAGTTATCCCAACAGTACGAAATTATGGGAAACGTTGATAAAATGTGTAAAGTAGTTGAAGAAATCGAAAAAATGGAAATAGAATTCACTCAAGTTATGGATAAAATAAATGGACATTTATTCAGTAGAAAAGACAGTTCTTCAAGTATAACACCAGCTGTTCCATCTAATTGTTGAAATATTGAAGCAAAAAGAAATACAAAATCAAGACACCATTTTCAAGAAGCAGATCGAGCTTAAACAAAAACACGAAAAACTTCTGTTAAAAAAGAAAGCACTAGAAGAAAAATACAAAAGAAATTAGAAGCAATTGAAAAAGAAAAAGTTGACGAAAGCACGAGCTTTATGGAAACTAATCATATTTATGCAAATCAAAAAGTTATACCAGATATTTCAGACGATGAATTAAATGCAGATATTGGTGTCTATAAACCATCAAAGTTGAACTCAAAGTTTCTTTCTATTCCAAATTTAAACCCTGAGGAAAAAGTTAATACAAGAAAGCTAGATATTGGATACGATTTATGGAGACAGTTAAAAAGAGTTTCAATTCCTGTTTTTATTGGTGATAAGCTTTACTATAAAAACTGGAAGTTGGCATTCCTAGCCTGTGTTGATCAAGCTCCCACGACTGCAGAGTACAATTTGTTGCAGTTACGACAATACCTGTCTGGTTCAGCGTTAACCACCATTAATGGATTGGGTCACTCGAGTTACGCCTATGAAGTTGCAAAAGAAAAACTAGAGCAAAATATGGTAGACACAGAAGAAAGTTAATGCTTTACTTGGACGAGTTAGAAAACTTCAAACCAATAAGAAGTAACCATCCTAAGGATCTGGAGAAATTTGCTAATTTATTAGACATTGCAGTTAATAACCTCAAAGAAGCAGAAAGGGAAGAAGAGCTTGGCAATGGATCATTCTATAGAAAACTTCAAAGAAAATTACCAGAGAAAATGCTTACTCATTATCAACGTTGGGTTTTCGAAAATGCAAAAGAAGAAAATGTTGAAACCTTACGACAGTTTATTATTAAAGAATCAGAGTTTCAAATTGCAGCTGAAACAATTCATGGGTTGCAAAGTACTAGTCGTTATAAACTAAAAGCTGATCAAAAGTATTTTGGTGAAACCCGAACAATTGAAACAAGAAAATCGTGGTTGAAATGTCTTGTTTGTAAGCAAAATCATGCCTTGTGGAACTGTAACCAATTTAAACAACTTGATACTATAGATAGATGGAAATTGGCAAAAAATAATAAATTATGTTATCGATGTTTGGGAAACAACCATACTGGAAGTCTGTGTACTAAAACAAGAATATGTGGTATTAATGGATGTAACAAAACACACAAAAAATTGCTACAGCCGAATCCAACTAACAGAGGCAACCGGATCAAAAGAAATAAGTCGCAGTTAAAGAACATCACAGAGGAGGAGCATCTTAAAAAAACTGCAAATATTACGTCGACTGAATTGAAACATAAAAATAGTGGTTGTGGTGTTTATGTAGCACTTAGAACTGTTCCAGTCTTCCTGAACAATCGTAGAAAGAAAAATATAGTTAATACTTTATTGGATGACGCAAGTACGAAAACCTAAATAACGATGTTGCTAGTGAACTAGGTTTAAATGGTAAAGCACAAGTAGTTACAGTAAGCATCTTAAATAATTGAACTGATTCGTTTCAGACAACGCCTGTTGAATTAGAACTAGAAAGTTTGGATGGTAAAGTGAATATCAAAATTGCAGCATATACAGCAAACAAAGTAACTGGATACTTAAAACCAGTTGACTGAAAGAAATATGCAACAAAGTAGAAACATTTAAAAAATATTGATTTTCCGAGCGTGGGTCCAAAACCAGTTATTTTGATTTTAATTGGTATAGACTATGCTGACCTTCACTACTCAGTTAAAGATGTACATGGACATCCAGGAGAACCTGTTGCTCATCTCACTTCACTAGGATGGACTTATGTGGGCAGCCCTGTTAAATTAAATCAAAATTATTATATGAGCTTCATTCATACGTTTTTTACTAATGAAGAATAATACAACACAGCAACAGTTAATATACTTCGGATTATCTCTTAAAGATAAAATTCTTTTTCAGGGAACAAAGCTTCAACAAGACCTGTTTTGAGTGTTACTACGATTTCGACGATATCTGGTGGCAGTGATTTGCAATATAGCAGAAATGTATCTGCAAATCTCTGTTTCACCGGACGATAGAAAGTTTCAAAGATTTTTATGAAGAAATCTAGATCAAAACAGGGACCCAGACATTTTCGAATTCCAAAAAATAGTGTTCGGTATCAATTCATTGCCTTTTTAAGCACAGTTTGTATCACAAGAAAATGCAAAGAAACACATTGAAAAGTATCTTTTAGCGACAGAAACAATTCTTAAATCGAAATACATGGATGATAGCATTGACTCTGTTACTGATGAAAAAACTGGTATTGAATTATACAAACAGTTAATTGCAGTTTAGAATTTAGTTAGAATGCATGAAAATGGTTATCCAACTCCGAAATATTATTGAAAGAAATTCCAATTAAAGACAGATATCAAAAAGTAGATTTGGACAAAAGTGAATTGCCGTCAATCAAAACCTTAGGGATTATGTGGTTAAAAAAAGAAGACATTTTTGCATTTAAGTATCAAGCACCTGATGAAAATTTTGTATTCATTAAAAGAAACTTCTTAAGAAAGATAGCATAAAAATACCAAGATGCATTCAAAACCAAAATCAAAGTTTAGTGATACTTTTCACTTCACACATTTACAGATGCTTTCGAAATTGCATATGGAGCTGTAACTTATGCAAAATGTCAATATAAAAATGGCAAAGTTTCTTTTAACCTTATTGCAGCCAAATCGAGAGTGGCGCCTTTATCTGCATTAAGCATCCCACGATTAGAACTACTTAGTGCAGTTTTAGGATTAAGATTAAGTCACAATATTGCAGCAACTTATAAAATTGATATAAAAGAAGTGACATTCTGGACAGACAGCATGAATGTGATATGGTGAATACATGATTAGAGTAGAAAATTTAAACCTTTTGTGGCTAATAGAATCGGAGAAACACATACCGAAACAAGCCCAAGTCAGTGGAGATAACTAAGGAAAACCCTGCTGATGACATAACAAGAGGTCTCACAGTATCAGAACTAAAAGAACAAATTAGATGCTGGAAAGAACCAGATTTTCTGGCTGATCAAAAAAGATGGTCAGAAAGAAAACTATCAAAATTTGATAACAATGATGTAGAAGTAAAAAAGTATAAAGCAAATTCGACCTTGTTAGTGCTTGCAAAAGATAGCGTCTGGAGACTGCAACCTCAGATATTTTTAAGTTGGATTTGACTTACAAGAGTGCTTACATAGCACTCTTGTAAGTCGTCGTTTTATCATTAACTGTACGTCATCAAAAGCAACCAGATTGGCAAAAAAAACTAATGCCAGAAGAGATCACTGATGCAGAAAATGAATTAATAAAATTTGCTCAAAAAAAGAATTTCGAAGAAGAGTACAAAGCACTGTTAGCCAAAAAAACATTACCAATTACTAGTTAAATACTATGTTAAAGACCAAAACTAGATGAGGATGGTGTATTACAATGTTATGGGCATTTAAAATATGCAGAATATTTGCCCTACGATGCCAGATTCCCTATTATTCTCCCAAGAAAAAGCTGGATAATGAAACTTATAGTGAAGAAGTGTCACGAAGAGGGAAAACATGCATGTGGAACTAATCAGACCTTGGCAATGCTATCTAGTCGGTATTGGATATTACAAGCAAGAGAAGAAATATGTGAGTGGGAAAATCAATGCCAGCATTGCAAAAGACGAAAAGCTAAAGCCAGGAATCAGATTATGGTACCATTACCAAAGATCAGATTAAAAATGCCTTTGCACACATTTTCAAGAACAGCTATTGATTTTGGTTTTCCATTTATAACAGTACAAGGAAGAGATATGAGAAGAACTAAACATTATTTGTGCTTGTTTACTTGTCTTACATCACGAGCTGTGCATTTGGAAATAGCATTTAGATTGGATACAGATTGGTTTTTAAACGCGTTTAATAGAATGGTCAACCAGTGTGGCCTTCCAAAGGAAATGATTTCAGATAATGGTACTAACTTTGTTGGAGCCAATAGAGAACTTCAAGAGCTTGTAGCTAGTTTAAATATAGAAAAATTAAAACAATCAACAGCCAATAAAGGAGTTAAATGACATTTTAACCCTCCAATCGGACCACATTTTGGAGGAGTCCATGAAACGATGATCAAGTCAGCAAAGAAAGCTATATACAGTATTCTGGGTAATGCCAATATTAATGATGAAGAACTGATGACAGCATTTACAGAACCATTGATCAACTCAGGACCTTTAACATACCAGTCTTGCAATCCTGACGATGATGTTCCTTTAATACCAAATTATTTCTTACATGGTCAAGTAGGTGGCGAATTTGCACCGGAAAACGTTGATACTGAGGATTTTAGCATAAAAAAACGCTGGCGCAGAATCCAAGAACTTATACGTCACTTTTGGAAGAGATAGTTACGAGAGTGGTTTCCCACCTTAAATTCTAAAAAAAAAAAAAGTTTCTTGAAAAAAGTGATATTCAGTTAGGAAATATTGTTTTAGTTATATCACTGGATACGCCGCAAGGAAAATGGCCATTAGGAAGAGTTTTAGAGACGTATCCTGGCGCTGATGGTCATACTAGAGTTATAAAAGTGAAAGTGGGAAACAGTGAAGTTAAGCTACCTATATCTTGTGTATGTTTATTGGAATGCAAAATTAGTAATGAAATTAAGAAACCATCAATGAGCGATAAAAATTAAGGATCGATGAGCCGACAGCACGTCGAAGAGGAGGAGAATGGCGCGGAGGAATTTTAAAGAAAGTTCGGGAATTTCTAGAAACGTGCTGTGTCAGCGAGCCAATAAATCTTATTGGTTTAACGGGTTTGCTGACTCAGCGAAAGTGATTCCAGAACTTGCTATAGCGATTTTTCTTTGAATAATTTTATTGTTGTTTTGTTGTTGACAGGAGTCTTAAGTTTGTTTTACTTTGTTAAAGTTTTGTAGATTTCTGTAAAGAATCTTAATTAGAATATATATACAATATTTAATTTATTTGGTACATTCTCGGAACCAATAAATGGATAAATTTACACATGGTTTTAAACTGATTACCAGCTGTGTCATAGCAGGTTATATGAATATCATTAATATTACAAATATATAATATCAACCTAACAAAGCGCAAAAAAACATGGGTGTAAGAGGTAAATAAATGTTTGTTCCATTATAACTAATTAGAACTAAGTAGTATAATGGTGAGCCCCCTCCTCAGGAATGCAATGCGATCACCAATGAAGTTTCAGGGAGCCTGAGACCTGCACTAAAGCCACTCATCAGGGATGTGTGCTTGCAGCAAATCTGACAGCCTGCACTTTAAATAATTATTGAAAAAAAAATTTTCATCGAAATGAAATCTATTTCAATCATTTTATGTTTAATAATGTCAATGATTACTATATTATAATATCAATGATTATACGATATGATTTTCAATCATTTTAGAAATAACTAAAAATAATGTTGATTATACATAGAATCATACTAGAGATAACGTTGATTATACATCGTTGATAACTGATAAAGTGGAAATGGTGTAGCAATAGAGCATAATTTTTTAAAGATTATTATTTAAAAATTGTTAAAACTATTTAAAAGTTATTATTAGAATTATTTAAAAATTATTTATTTAATTATTAAAATAATTATATATATATTTTTTAGTTCCATCAACCGCAACTAATTCTTGCTTGACTCATCATTCAGCAAAGTCTCATTCTTTTACAGTATCTGCCCTTACAGGCTCTAAAAACTTTTATTTATCTAGTTTTTTTTCCCTGCACTTCATTCCTTAGGAATTCATCCTCATGTTTTCATGATTCATACAACTTTTCAAGTCCTTTGTCAATCATTTCCTTGCTATTTAACTCTATTTTTTTGCTTTTTAGTAACTTCCAACTTAATTCCTTGCAGTCTTGTTGAAAGTGAATCATAATTAAAAAAAAACAAAAGAAGAAGAGTTGTGTGAAGTGGTGATCAACACCACTTCCCTAGTAGTACCACACTCAACTTGTTTTTCCATGCAATGGCCTTGTTTATCAAGGCTCGAGTTTCAGAGTTAAAACGTTGATAGAGGCTTGTTAGTAGCCTCCTCAACTATAGTGGCACTCTTAGGCTTGGGGAGATGAATTTCATTAAAAAACAAATTATAACATTGTTATATATCATGCTGTTTATTTAAAGTAAAATTATGTGAAAAGTACATCAAAACTTTATTTAAATGCAATGACCTAATAGAAGTGTTTGATGACAGTTTTAAGAAAAAGCTGCAATTGAATGTAAAAAGGAAATAATTGAGTCACAAATACATCAAGGGTAAAGTAAAAGAGCAAGTTATATGTGCTTTTGACAAACAAAAGTATGGCAAATGCTGGCATGTACTCAAGCAGTGCTTAGATTCATATCATGAAGTTCCTCCAACAGCAAAAAGAGTCAGTACTAAAGATATCTGAAAACTTGAAATCAATACGAAAAGTAGCAACTACCTCAATTTAGAAATTATAAATGATTTTAACAACTTTAAGTATCAATAAAATTTAAGAATTTCAGGTTGCTGATATTCAAATGGCTCACATCCAGAATGCTTTGAAACCAAATATATGCAATAAAACATCCAATTAACAATTAAATACTGGATATATATTAAAACCTCGCATCCAGTTTGTTTTGAAACCATTACCAAATAAATGCAATAAAACATCCAATTAACAATTAAATACTGCATATTATATAAACAGTTACTCGAGAATAAAAGTTGGTAAAAGTAATTTATTTGACTACAAAAAATAACTTTATTTTTAATGTACAAAAAATAATTTTTTCTGCATTAAAAATAAAAAAACAAAAAAATTTATTTAGATGAAACTCTTGATAAAATACAATTCAGCAAAACAACTTTTTTTTTTGATAAGTTTAAGATCCATTTTGTTTAAAGCTCTTTAAACAAAATAAATCTACCAAAAAGACATAAATATACAAGAAAAAATTATTTTACAAAAAACACATTTTTTCTGCTCAAAAAGCATAAATTTGAAACAAAACACAAACCTGAAAAGCATCTTTAAACTGTTGAGCCCATGAACTTGATCCCAGAATACTCTTATTTTTTGCAGAAAGCATTTGATCAATTGTTTTCCTAAATTCTTTGCTTTCCACAATTTTTATTTCACAAGCTTTATGATCTCCTAAAATACATTTTTATTTATAACTTTTATCATAAATTAAAAATATCAACAAAATAAATTGCATGGTACATACAAAACACTCTGAATGAAGTCAAGAGTATATATATATATATATATATATATATATATATATATATATATATATAATATATATATATATATATATATATATATGTAGTCGAAAGAGTCTTTTAATGTAAAAAAAGTCTCTTTCGACTACAATTTTAATTACCTCGTCTCTTAAGCTGTATTTGATTGTCGTCGAAATGTCAAAGCAATTAAATTAATGCGGAAGTACATTAAATTTTATTGTTTTTTAAAAAAATTTTAAAAAACCGCAATAATAACGACTAGAAAGTTTTTTTTAGTGGTGTTTTTGTTTTTGTTTTATTAAAAAACATTTTTAAAACATCCGTAAATGTTGCTACATCGACTATCTTATAGCTTGCTGCTACAAGGGAGTGTTTCTACATCGACTATCTTATAGCCTGACTCGCAACGGAGTGCTGCTACATTGACTGACAAATAGCCTGACTCGCAAGGGAGTGCTGCTACATCGACTGACAAATAGCCTGACTCGCAAGGGAGTGCTGCTACAACGACTGACAAACAGCCTGACTCGCAAGGGAGTGCTGCTACATCGACTGACAAATAGCCTGACTCGCAAGGGAGTGCTGCTACATTGACTGAGGTTTTGGTTTGGGCAGGCAGTCTATCATTTAAAAAAAAAAAGTTTTTAAACTTTTTCTGGTCTGGTTTATTAACGCGCTCTTTAAAACTACAGTTTATGGGAAACTCTTTCTGACTACCATGCAAGAGTGTGTGTATATATATATATATATATATATATATATATATATATATATATATATATATATATATATATATATATATATATATATATATATATATAACCCTCGGCATTGACGAATTCTGACCTAAAAAGTTATTTGTTGACCTTAAACTGTTAGAGTTTTATTAAAAATTAAAAGTTTAATTTTTATTTTAAGAAAGCCCATTACAGTAGGGTGTGTTGATTTTTAACGTAAAATGTACTTTTAAATTTAAAAAAAAGAGTAGTGAAAAAATAAACTTAGGTCGTAAATTCATAGAAAAGTTCATAGAACTTCACCTAAAAAGTTGCAATAAGACAGAAAATAATCATAACCACCACTTTAATTGGTAGTGAGAGTACAAACTTTTGTTTGTACTCCCACTACAAATTAAGGCTTCTGCTTTATACTTATCATTAACAATGATGCTATGACAGACTCTTAAGAGAGAGTTTGCTGAAGCTGATATGGTGGCACAAAAGTAATCATCATCAATTTTAGGTATAGCAGCAGAAACATCAGATGATCTACAAAGTTTTTCAAAATGACCAATCTTTTTACATTTGTGACAGATAGCTTCATGAGCAGGACATTTAGTAAGTGGATGTCTTATGTTTCCAGCACAACTAATTTAATTTTACTGTAGCAGCTAAGTGACTATCAGTTGTGGATTGTTTTTCCAAAGATGATTTAATTTCCTGAATAGAGGCAGAGGTAGGTATAGTCAATTGTGAGTATAAGTTTGAATTTTGTTAAGCCACATCTAAAGATCTAGCTTGGTCAAAGGCTGATGAAAGGTCTAATATCTTGTTTTCTAGTAAACATTGACGTATACTGTTGGAGAGTAATAAAAGCATTTATAAACGCATCGCAAATTATTTCAGATTTATATTGCTCAGTACTAATAGCAGTGAACTTACAGTCCTTAGATAAATCTTTAAGTTCGTTTAAGAATTGATCTATTGATTCACTTGGTTTTTACTTCAGTGTTGACAAAATGTGTCTGGCAAATATTTCATTTTTTGGTTTTATGTAGATAGACTCGAGAATACTTGTTGCTTGTTCAAAATCATCACACTCTGTTATGAATTCATAGACATTAGGTTCAATATGGTTTATTAGGAGATTAAGCTTAATGGAGTTATCATAAACTGTAGTTACAAAATTGTAAAATGTTCTTAACCAATGGTTGTATGTTTTTGCTGCATCTGTTGAGTTTGGATCTATACCAAGTCTATCAGGTTTCATGAATCAATCCATCTTTTATTTCATAATGATATTTTAGCTCTTTTGATTGTAAAGAATAACCAAATTAATTATGTTGGCTCAAAAGAGCTGTAATTATACTAGTTTATAACAGAATAACAAAATACATAAGTATATATAGTATAATACAAAACGTACATGTATATATAAATATTTTATATTAACATAACAATAAGGTTGCTATTTCCTTATTTTTCAGAAGGAGAAAATACTGTTAAATCAATTAAAATGAAACTTTTCAATGTGTTCTTCTACAGAAAAAAAGAGGAGAATGGTAACAGTTGTCAAGGTTGAACAACTTTTCCTGAAAATTGCAATAAAGATGATCAATTCCAGTCTAGATTTGCTCTTTCTGGCTTTTTTGTGAATCAGCTTCAACATGTTTCTTATAGCCTTTGATGTCACTTGTTGTCAGTGATGATGTCAGTGTACTTGGCAAGAGTTTAATTGATTTGTGAATCTAAGGAACATCCAAATTTTCTATCTGCTAGCCTTAATGAAACCTGATTGGTGACTGTGGTCAAACATGGTTTTTAAATGCTGGTTTGAAAACCATAACCTTGGGGGTCATGAGGGTCATCATTTGGCCATATGTTATAAATTCATTAATTCATTTTCTTATCTCTACTTGCTTGGACATCACTTTTTTTTTTATTTCAAATAATTAACTAATTAAAGTAAATTAACTTATAGATAATTAAATGAGCTTTAAAATGAATGTAAGTATGAAAAAAAAAAAAGTTTAACTTTCAGATTTTAAATAACCACTTGTTGGGTGTTATCAAGTTGATAAAGGATCTAGAAATATTTTAAATCTACTTAGAACTCAGAGTAAATACGAATTAAATATGGTTATGCCAACAATAAGGCAATCAGCATGGTATGCACAATCTGAAGCAATTTTACAAACCTTGCTTGCAGTAAAAGAAGGAAGAAAAAAAAAAAAAGCTGTAAACAGAATTATTTAGCTACAAGAAATAGGAGATGAAGTAACTAAAGTTGAAGACAGTAGTTTCAGAGTAAGAAGAAAACCAGAAACAAATTCTAATGCTAAACATCTATTAGACCTTATAACATGATGCTCTTAATCTAACTAACAATAACTACAACTGCTAGCACCACCCTTCCAAACTTTGTTGCAAGATAAATTAATAAACTTATAACAAATAAAGTCTCATTTAAAATCAAAACCCTTGTTAAAAAACAGAATAAAACTTATGTTAAAAAAGTAGTTACTGAATGACTCCAATGAAAAGAATAAAGTAAAAGAAGGAAGAAAAAAAAGAAGCTGTAAACAGTATTATTTAGCTACAAGAAATAGGAGATGAAGTAACTAAAGTTGAAGACAGTAGTTTCAGAGCAAGAAGAAAACCAGAAAAAAATTCTAATGCTAAACATCTATCAGACCTTATAACATGAACCTTAAGAGTAACTGAGCCTCCACTTACATCCACTCTTACCTCTGCCACTGTCAAAGAGTTTGATGGTGTACAGTCAGTTAAAAAGTGCATAAATAATAAATATGGTAACTGCTGCAAGCCATGTATACACACATGAGCTTTGAAAGTAATATATAGGTGCTCACAAATAAAACTTTTTATTATTTTTTTGTTAGATATCTCATCACAACAAAGGTATTTACTAAATTGTAAAATATTTAAATCAATACTCTTTTAAAAAACTTTCTGGTAAACTATTTAGCTATAGTAACAATGGTATTGTTTCGATGGCAACACAATACCAGATAAATATTTATTATAGTAACTGGCTAAGAATATACTGCCATTAATAATTAAAAATTGCAAATTAATATAATTATAGAAATACAAATACCAAGAGTTGGTTTTCCAACCTCAAGAACTTTTCTTAAATCATCATCTTTAATGCTGCTTAAGTTTGTGATGGTTGAATTTAGTTTACCAACAATCTTTGGTTCTCCGAGAATAACTGTAAATGTTTTAGTCTTTTCATATTCTTCTCGATTAACAATTGGAATATCAACTGTTTTTCTAAATAAAAACTCTTTTTTCAATTTTTACAATAATAAAAACTAAAACATGACTATAATATATTTTTTTCAGTGTATTCACCTACCAAAGCTCATAAAGCCACTTTGATTAAAGTAGCTGCTCTTTCATTTTCAAATTCTTAATAAAACCCTCCCTCAACTCTTTAATTCACCCATAAAGAACCTAAAGCATATAAATAAAGATATAACTTTTAGCTTCAAAAAACAAACCTTAACAAACAAAATTGGTACAAAGATAAATGACTTAAGCACGGTACTACTACAGATGTGGTAGAAATCAAATTTCATATTTCTACATCACTTACGCATTCTGACCAATATCTTATTTATTTAGAATTTTACTATAGATAAAAGTTAAGTATAATTTTTTCTAAAGATTGAGCAACTAGAATATCTTTTAAACATCAAACATTTTGGGCTTAGGCAAATCATTTATTTCATTATTCTTCATTTTATTTTTATTTTTCCAAAAAATTGTATGGAAAATAGTAAGTAAAAAAAGTCAACAAATGTATATCCTTATATACTACAGATACATCAAAACAATTGCTTCTCGACCCTAAAAGATTGTTATGTGAAATTTAAAAACTGTTGATGAATTGAAATTTAATATAAATGATAAAAAAAAATATTTTATTTATTAATGGTTTTTTTTAAATAAAATGTACCAGCAATAAATGTATATATAGGGAGGAAGTTATTTTTTTAAAAACCCCCAATTTTTTTAATAACTATCATTTTGTTGAAGCATTTTTCAGCTCATAAATTTAAAGGTTTTGTGTCTAAACTCCTGATAATTACATTTTGTGAACACATTTTGGTAAAATTGTATTTATAGCAGATAAATTTTATTAAAAGTTTTAAATTTTCAAGATTCAAAATTTAATTTTGATTTTAAAAAAATGAAGCATATAAGACAGTTCTAATAATGGAGCTGGCCAATTAAGATGCTCTTAATCTAACTAACAATAACTGCAACTGCTAGCACCACCCTTCCAAACTTTGTTGCAAGATAAATTAATAAAATTATAACAAATAAAGTCTCATTTAAAATCAAAACCCTTGTTAAAAAATAGAATAAAACTTATGTTAAAAAAGTAGTTACAAAATGACTCCAATGAAAAGAATGAGAACAAAATATTATCTTTAAACATTGCAGCTATTAACTCATCTAGTAAATTAATTAATGCCACTATAACCAAAAAAATGCACTATTGGATACTGACTCAGAAAAAAAATTTATTGCTTACAAACTCTTTATTCTATGGAACCTTCCTTAAAGTACTCAATAAATCTAACATGTGTCACTAGCAGATCACTCAACACTAAAAGCAACAGGAATCTTTTGAGGCTCACTGTCAATGGCTCACAAAAAGTTATAGGTACAGTTTCTTGTTGTTGAAAACTTGGTGGCTTTTAACTTTAAACTTTACCAACATTAAAGAAAATAAAGAACCATTACAAATTTGCATAGCAACAAACCATAATGTAAAACATTTTATTTGTAGTACATTTTATTAATGATACATTTTATTTGTAATGCATTTGTAATAAATTTCATTTGTAATAAATTTCCAATCTAATACTTTTCATTTCATTGCCCTAATATCTGGAGTAGATATCAACAAAATTAATTTCAACCCAAAAAAAATCTTTAAAGGATGCTGTATTTTTGACTGAAGACATTACAGAAATACTAAAACAAGATATAATTTAAGTGAGTTTGTAGTCCTTGGCGTGCCAAATACCCTAAGGAATGAATAACTACCCAGTAATTCTTTATTCAGACACAAATAACTTACACACTCCACTAGATTTGTACTTAATTTAAAAAAATACGTTATTTAAAATAGCAACTAATAAAGAGTTTAGCACCTTTGATCTAAAATCTGCAAACCATCAAATGAAAATATGACCAGAAGCTAATGGTAGACTATTTGAACTTAAACGTTTAGCTTTAGGCTAAACATTTTATTTAGATCATATGGAAACAATATATGAGTTAGGTAGGCCAGCGGCAAAGAATCTTTACCACTGGCCATCTTTGAAAGATATCTTATATCAACTCCAAATATAATAATATAAACAGACAAAATATAAAAATTACTATTAACACAAAGTTTGCAATAATATTATTTTGCTTGATCCGTAATTAGTAGCTGACTGTGGTTTAGTGTTAAAAGAGGGAGAAGGCAGGGTAATGAGTATGGGGCGACAGGAGTTGGGAACGGCATATTAAACCCTAGAAAACTTTTTTGGTAAAACTAGAAAATATTATTTTTTTCGATTGTTTCGCTCTCCTGTGGATACTTGCTTAAAGTGATGACTTTTTTAAAATGAATATTTATTGCCTTCAGTACATACAGCGACTATTTTATAGCTAGAGTTTCCATATCTCCGGAGAACTCCGGATTTTAAGGCAAAAATAGGCCTCCGGGAAATTTCAGAAAAGAACATGAAATCGCTTTTTGGAGATTTTTATTTAATTTTTCTAAAAATACATATTTAATACTTAAATTTTGAGTATACATAGAACTGAAAATGTAAAAACTATTAAATGTAAACTGTTTTTAGTCATTCTACTCAGGGCCGGCGCGAGTAGGTGTCACGTGGGAGGGGGGTTGCCATTACAACTTTTGCCGACTAAAAAAAAAAAAAAGGTCCTCCTTTTTCCAAAATTTACCGACTGCCATGACGACGTTTGCCGACTGTCTAGATTACCGACTAACCTATATCCGAAAGGGTCGACATTTGCCGACTAACTAGTCTAAAAGGGTCCAATTTGCCGACTAAAAATCATTGATGAAGGGGTGTCACCACCCCTTCCCCCTCCCCCCGCACCCCCTATCGCGCCGGCCTTGATTCTACTAATTTATTTAAAAAGTTTTAAACAAAAAAGGGTTTTCTTTTCTTCATTACGCAATATTGAAAAATGCGCGCGTATCCAAACTAAAGCCCGTTCTCCATTCAGAACTTTTTGCGCTTTGGAGAAGCGGAAAAGTTCTTTGAGCATGCGCAAACAGTTTTTTTAAACCCGTTCTCCAATCAGAATTTTTTGCGCATGCTCAAAGGACTCTTCCGTTCCTCCTAAGCGCAAATAGTTCTGAATGGAGAACAAGCTTAACAAAAACGAAAGTCGCGACCGTTAAATTACATTTTAATGTAATTACGTTAAATTACATTTTAATGCAATTACGTTAAATTACATTTAAATGTAATTTATTATTTTAATGTAATTTAACCCTAATTAAACCCTAACCCCTAACCCTGAAGCAACCAAACTACTTTATAAACTTAAATAGTTATAAAAGTAACCAACCAAAATACTTTATAACCTTAAATTTATAACCTTAAAAGATTGTAACCTTAAAAGGTTATAAAACCAAAATACTTTATAACTATAAAAAGTTATAAAGTATTTTGGTTGCTACTACAAGAAATTATTCCTTGAATTTAAATTTGAAGTTTAAAAAGTAAAAAAATTGCTATACTACCAATAATGTCGTCCAAAAAATATTTTTTTAGTTTAAGATAGGGAGAAATGATTGCGAAGCATAATTCAAAATTTGGCCAGCTGGATCATATATTTCTGTTTCTCACAAAGATAAATAAGTCTCCTTATGTTAATTTTTATTTATCTGACGCATCTTACAATAATAAACAATCCTGTGGACACTCGACGTTGTTTCAATGTTGAAATAACGTTGATCAACGTCGATCAACGTTAATTTAACGTTGTTTCAACGTTATGTGACAGAGGGGAAGTCAAGATTACGCAAGTTGCATAACCTTTGACCTGTTATTAGTCCCAATACTAAGAGTTAAAAGTTTTCAGTTGGATAAAATTTGAGAGTATCCCTATTTGGGAATCAAGTTAAAGACTCAATTTTACTTGTAAATGTAAAAGCTCTTTTTTATGCTAATAAACCTTTGTGTCATGAACAATTTTCTAACTAATGAGTTCAATAAGTATTTTTTATCAAACAAAGACTTATTGAAAAAGATGGGTTCAACAAAAAAGTATAGTCGGTCTTTTTCCCTGTTTATAGTTCTTACTCTGTTTCAACAAATGGTTGGTCAATGACAGTAAAATTGATTACTGATGCAAGTGATAAGTTAGATACAAGTAAATAATGTTTACAAGATGACAATAGAAACAAGTTATATAATGGAGACTTAATTTATGGCTTGCATTTATATAGTTGTTACTTTCGTATATTTTTTTAAAATGGTATATTTCAATAAAGAATAACTATATTAAAATATACCGTTTTAAAAGACTTTATTCGTCAAGACTCAATAATTGTAAGACAGTAATAAAATTGAATGTGAACGTTTTGCAATTAACTAGGTTAATTTTAATTGCAAAACCAGCAATAAAACAAATGACATTCAAAAAAAAAGGACTTTTATTTAATTTTCTTAAAAAGGGTCCACTCTGGTACTACCTTGCTAAATAATGGGGACTCCCCATTCATTTAACACGGATTGTAAGATCTCCTCTTTTTTCATGATTACCATATGGCAACCCTACTTATAGCCTGCTACTACAAGGAAGGGCTGCTCATCGACTGAGGGATTGGCATAGGGCAGCAATCTTTTTTCTTTTATTATCTCAAATAATATTCCTAATGTTTAAAAAGCCTCAACTGACGAGAGGGAAACAAGCAAAAAAGTAAAATTATTTTAAACCGCTTTACCACTTTGTTGCTTTATCACTTTTTTTTTCGAAAATGTAAATTGTGATAAATATACTTTATTGATACTTTTATGTGCTTCACGCCTCCTTCCTAACCGATGTTGCAAAACTTGCCCAAAGGTGAGTTTTGAACCAGGGAAGTGCGCTACCACTGTGCCACAGCTGCTCTAATAAGAGTATATTAGGGACTTGTGACCTCTATAAAGCGTTGTGTAGATGCCTTACAGACGTCAGTGGCTGCTTAAAACAAAACTCCGTTTTGTTTTCTATCATAAATGCTTGTATATTTGTAAAGGTATGTAAATGATGGTTTGTTGTAACCTAGTTTTATATTTTTGTTTAAAATAAACACAGAATTTTGTAATGAGAAACTTATATTTTAGGGGGCGCCTGTTGAGTGGCAACCCCTCCCCCCCCCCCAGGACCTAAGCTGAATCCACCACTGTCAATAATAATTAAGTTTCATTTAAAATTAAAATTACCAACTTACTAGAGCTTAGAAGTAACAGACATTAATAATTAACATTAATAATTAACAGGCAATAGATAGAACTATACAATCTTATACATAGCAGGACACCAAAAACTGTTTTGCCTGAATAAAATATCCGTTTTATAAGTTAACGTTAAATGTAATTTTATAAATAATCTTTCATTCGACTGTATTTTGCCAGCTTGTAAAGCGTTGTAAACTTTACAATACTGTATCTTCAAGTCCAATTTTCATCTAACGTCTTTTGCCAGTATACCCGCGACTTAAAACTCAAGTTTTTCTTGAAAGCAAAGCGTTTTTGTAAACCGACGTGCATTAAGCGTTATCAAAGTTTTTGCTCAGCCCGGTGTAGTTGAAAACATAAATGTGAAAAAAAATTATCGAAATTCGCGAGTTTAAATTTTAAAGCTTTATAACGAATTAAAAATCTTTATTTTAACTAAATATAATTTGAATATAATTTATTTAATTTCGATTTATTTGTTTTATAATTTTGAATTTATTATTAATTAATTTAATATATCTACAAAGGAATAATTTCTAAAATTTAAACAATTGAATTAATTAATTAGATTAATAATGAAATAAATTATTTTGATGATATCAAAGTCAAGAAATAACGAAGTATTTACACAAATTGTCACAAGAAAGAGACTTATTGCAACAATCTGTTGATAAATTATGATCCATAACAATCCACTAGCAACTAAATTAAAAATATATAAAATATTTTTATTTAAGATAAAGTTGCACTATGAGTTGAATTTTTTTGCAGATAAAAATATTGAAAATTAATGATTCAAAATTGTTTGATTAGTTTCAGAACTTATGCTTGTAAAAATCATGTAATAGTAGATAAAAACAACTTTAAAAAAACAAATTGCTGGCTCATGAAAGATGGACTGAATATTAAAAAAGTTGCAAAACAGCAGAGTTTTTTACTGAATTATTAATAATTTCTTAGTTTTATTTTCATGCCCCATAATGCTAATGTAGAACGCATTTTTCCTTTTGTTACTATTTTTTTAACGAATGTGTCCTTTTTTAATGTTTCAGAAATATAGTATTCTAAATTAGTTATTCTAAATATAGTTTTTCAAAAATTTCACATAAAGATGTACATATAAAGCAAATATTCCACTATTTTACTACTTTCAAATGTGATATTTTGGTTAAAGTTAAAGTTAAAGAAATAATCTTATAAAATATTTGCGACAACACGCAGATAAGAATATTAAATTTAACAAATTAGAAAACAAATAATTGATGTTGATTGAAACAAAACCTTAAACAACATATAATTTAAAAAGTTTTGTATATATGAATTTAACATAAATTTAGGATTGATATAATTTTCTTTTGTTTAAATAAATCTCAATTTTCTCTACTAAATTGAACAAAAAAAACACTAAATGTGGTATTTTGAAATTTATATACCGTTTGAATCAGCTTGTAGAAATAAATTTAAATATTTTTATAATAACAACTGATTTAAAGGTAATTGTAAATGGTAATGTTTGAGTTTAGGTTTATATATAAGAAAAATAAAAATGTCTCTAGCTGAGAGATTAAAAAACTTTAGAGAAAAACTAAAAGCTGGCAAAGAATGATGCGCAAAAGAAAATAAATGGATTCAGCACAGATAGAGGTTCTTATAAAGAAAAAATCAAATATAAAAATAAATAAAGAGATAAAAATCAAAGACTAATTAAATGAATCACTTGTTTTAACTTGAAATAATAGCAGCCCTTACCAATGCAGTCTGACGTTTGGAAAAGCTTTATCATATTTAATGAGAGCACTAACTAAACATAAAGTTGCTTTACAAAGTTTGGCAAATCATATTTGTTTTATTTTTTTAAATAAAGTTGAAAAAAAAAAAGTAATAACTAAATGATACCAGCAAAAAACATAGAGTAAAAGTATCGCAAACTGGACACTCTTCACAAAAAGCTAAACAACTTTTTTAATATTGAGAGTTTGTTGGATTTTTTTTTCTTCTGGAATATAGCTTTTTTTTTAAAGCAATTCTGCAGTGTAAAAAAAAAAAAATTAATTTCAAGTTTCTACGGAAAATAAGATTTTATTTTTTTAAAAAGTGTCCGCTTTTCGGAAAATTGTCCCTAAAAGCAGACAGTGCCAAATTATATGAAAAAAATAGATAAATTGATAAATTCAATATTTTTTTATTTTTTTATTAAAATATACACATAGTTATAATATAGGCAAAAAAAAAACAATATAAGGAAAAAAAAAATAAAAAAACATAAGCAAGCTTGAGTTTGAAATAAAAATAAAAAATTAGATTCTGCAACTTTTCACGCAAAAGAATTCTTTGGCTTTTATATATCTTTTTGGAACACAGGGTACAAAGTCGCGAACTGCAACTTGATTTTTCACAAGTTTTCTATAAAACTTGCATCTCTGGTTTTTTATTTTCGAAAAACATTGGGCTTTCTTGGCAGGAGTTTTTTCTGCTGTTGCAATTTCAACATACAGTAGCGTCTAAAAGTTTGCGGACTGGCAAAAAAATAAAGAATTTTAATTATATTTCAGCACATACTTTACTAAAGCCAACATATTATATACCAATTAAAAGGTTTTTAAATTTACAATTAGGTTTTGAACAAATAATTATTATCTAAATATTATTTTTAAATTGGTATACAAAGACTTTGTATACCAATTTAAAAAATTTTTAAATTGGTATACAAAGTCTTTGATAAGTTCAAAAATTTGCGGACAAAGCATTATTTTTTATAATAGTTAAAATATTTCAACCATATTTGATCAAAATTTTTGCAAAAGCTAAATCACATTAGTATTTTGTAGGATATCCTTTACAATCAAGAATAGCTTGGCATATATAAGGCATAGAGTCAACTAAATTAATGCAAACGTCAATGGGAATTAAGTCCCATAATTCTTTGATTTTATTAAATAAATCAGCATAATTTGTAGGCTTAATTGCTTTCATTTGACGGTCAACATATTCCCATAGATGTTTAATGGGATTTAAGTCAGGTGATTGGGATGGCCACTTCAAAACATTAACTTTAATCTCTTTAAAAAACTCTAAAACCGGTTTAGCTGTATGTTTGGGATCGTTATCCTGTTGGTAAATCCATCCTCGAGGCATTTTATCCTTTGCATATGGTAACATAATAGTCTTACATATATCTTTGTACTTTTCTTGATTCATATTCTCGGTAATTCTATGGAGAGGACCAACTCCGTTTCGGCTAAAACATCCCCAAACCATTACATTACCTCCTCCGTGTTTTACGGTAGGCAGTTGGTATTTAGGATTGTACCTAGTACCTACTGAACGTCGAACATACCTGATTCCATCGGATCCAAACAGCATAAATTTGCTTTCGTCACTAAAAAGAATTTTTGACCATTTTTGACTACTCCACTTTAGATGTTTTGATGCAAATTCCATTCGGGCGTTATGGTTTTTCAAGGAAACTAATGGTTTTTTAGCTGGGCGTCTTCCAAACAAATTAGCGTGACGTAAACGACGTTTTATAGAAAAAATACTACAATTCATTCCATAGAAACGTCTTATTTGTACGTTTAAATCGACAGCTGTCAAACGGGGATTTTCTTTGCTTAGTATTACAAGCTTTTTATCCTGATAACGCGTTGTTTTGCGTGACCTTCCTGATTGATTTTTATTCTTTGTAGATCTAGTAAGCTCAAATCTCTTCATAATTTGTCCAACAGCAGACTTACCAACTCCATAAAGCTGTGCTGTTTTACGAAACGAGTTTCCATTCTGAACTGATCTCAAGATCAATTTTTTTACTGGAGATAAAATACATTTCTTAGATCCCATGATCTCAATCACTTATATATAAAGTTTTGAAATTATTTCCACAAAGTATTTGTTTATAAAATCAACAAATTAGCTATTTTGTGGTGAAAATGTTAAAAGCGTTAGTTTGTCCGCAAACTTTTGAACTTATCAAAAATCGCCATTTTGTTAACCAATTTTAAAATGATAATTAAATATTCATTGTTTGCTCAAAACATAATTGTTAACTTGGAAACCTTTTAATTAGTATATAATATGTTGGCTTTAGTGAAATATGTGCTGAAATTTAAGTAAAATTCCTTATTTTTTTGTCTGTCCGCAAACTTTTGGACGCTACTGTATGTTCGTTTTAATAGCTTTGCATCTTCTTCTTCTCTTAACTTGTTTAACCACGTCTCTTCTGTAAAAGCTCGGCCAGCTACTGTTCTAACATTTTTGGCTTTATTTGCAGGATACTTGTTAGCGTTTTGGAATTGAAATTGCTTCAAGAGAGCTCTTTTAAAACTGATTTTTACACGAGTCCCAATTCTTCTTGAGAAGTTAAATTTAAAGATGAAATTGAAGTTGGAGTTGCAAGCGAAATTAAGGTTTGTGTTTGTTGAGCAGTTTGAGGCAAAGAATTTGGGCTGCGTGGTGATTTTGTAACTGTTGAAGATGTTTTAAGGTGCAATTAAAAGTTTGACAAGTTTGTAATTTAGATTTTAGATATTTAGTTTGATTTGTCAATATTGTCTTGATTTAATGGAAAAAGTTCAGTTTTTTCAAAACCAGCAATAATTTGAGTACGAGTGTAAGCTTTGTTGCTTCTATTTATCTTAAAATATTGTGCCAAACATATTCAACATGGCAAAATACACCAACATTAGGAGGCTGCAGAATGGGCGAGAATGCAAATTAGTGTAATATTATTTTCTTTACACTTTAAGGCTACACTTAGTAACACGTGTGTGCTTTTGCCATCCAAAAAAAAAATTTTGTGGCCACCAATATTTTGAATGTGAGGAATAAATATTTCATCGAGCTACTGCAAAAATTGGTTACTTACTATCCAACCAGATGGTGATGTTGTGTAAAGTGTTTTTTTTGGCCTCCTTTAATCAAATCATCATAGAGTCGATTCTTAAACAACAAACGGCGGTAGAAGGAATCCGTCAGCATTAAGACAATTGAGAACAGTGTAGTTTATTTTTTATCATTTCTAGTTAATATTAGTGGACGCTTTGCACCTCTTCTAGTAATTACTTTCGCATTGCCTTTGTCACCATTGAAACCAAGATCGTCACAATTCCACAAATGCATGACTTTACTAAAACCTATTTTTGTTAAATCAAAATGTTTTTTCAAAACATCAAAATTACGGGCAATTTCTGGTGTGCATAACCCTGCTCTCAAAGATGTGTTTTTTTTTGTCTCCTCAGTATAATGCTTCTTTTCGTTACAGATTTTTGAAATTGAAGAAACGAAGCACTTTTGTGGTTACTTTGTGTACTTTTGTGGTTACTTTGTGTATTTTGTGGTTGTTTTGTGTACTTTTGTGGTTACTTTGTGTACTTTTGTGCACTTTTGTGGTTACTTTGTGCACTTTAACTTCAACAATATGAGTGCAAAAGTAAAAAATTAATAAACACGAAAGTATGAAAACTTAAAAAACCCAAATGAAAAAAATTCAGTCAGAATGAAAAAATAATAAAAAATATTAATTTTAACATAATAAAAAAATTCAATTAGAGTGAAAAAATAATAAATAGATTAACCTATTAAATTATAATTAATTATAGGGTAGATTTATTGCGCCCGATTTAAGGTGAAAACTGAAGGAAATCTTATTTCCGCCATAACTTTTTAACGGAGTAAGATTATGAAAATCTAAAACTATTTTTAAAATTAGCAGAAAATTTTTAACAAAAATCTTCTTTGTTTTTAAATTGCCTTTTTAAATCTTTCATACTAAGAACCTAAATTTCAAAAAAAGTTTGATTTTTAGGGTTAGATTTTGAATTTAAATATCTTAATAAAGTAATCATCTGAACAATTTTTTTTTTAATTTTATAATTTTCCACGCAGTGAAAATTAAAAACTTTTTTAAATTTTGCAAATATCTTTATTTTAGTGAAGATATTTAGTTTTTTCGATAAGCATTCACTTTTGCGCATTGTCCGGTTTGTGGTACTTTTACTCTACGTTAGTATTTACTTTTTATTACAGAAAAAATATTGTGTTCACATAGCCTGGTCTAAAAGGTGATATAACAGTGTGAGAGAAAAAAAAAATGTTGAGAAAATACTTTTAGACAATATTTTTGAGAGAGTTGCGCTATTTTTCAACCAACATATTGAGAGGTAATGTCTTGCTCTGTATTGTGTAAGTTGAGGCCTTAAAAGTCTCTTTTCAAAGAAACACCTGCAGATAAGTGTAAACGCAAACTCCTTAAAAGTTTCACATATTACTTAAAGCATTAAAGATCAGCTATATTCTTTTATGGTGATTAGATAATATCCATAGATCACAGTCATTTAATTCATTTTTGTTGGCTTGACCAATATCTGCAATGCAAAAACAAAGTAAAAAATCCCTCAAAATTTAAACTCTGCAGAACATGTAGTGTGGCAGTAGTGGAGCAAAGAAAAACTAATAGACACAAAAAAAAACTTTAACTTTATGAGCAGTTTTATTATTTTTGAGATATTGTGATCGTATCAAACGGGGGTGTTTCAGAACAAACGGTATGTTTGGCACTATTTGAATTCGGACTTAATGCAGCACCAATTATTATGAAGTCTGTAGTGAAAAGGTAAGGAAAGGGACTGCCTATTAATTAGGTCAACAAAATAAGGGGAGGGGGTCTGAGTCCTTTGATAATTGTTAGCACGGAAGAGGGGGAGGGGCAAGTCAAATTGACGTCAACAGTGTTACTTTTTAAAATAAATTTAATTACTTTAAAGTTATTTAAGTAATTAAATAAAGTAATTTAAGTAAATTAAGTAAATTAGGCAGCATTTAAATAGAAAGTTCACGCCTCCTTTCTTACCAATGGCGCAAAATATGCGCAGAGCTTGCTTCGAACCCAGAATCTCTTGCTTCTTAAGCAAGCGTTTTAACCACTGCACCATGGCCGCTTTAGTGTGTTTAGAGTGTTTTCCGCAAATCCACGTTTCGAAATGTTTCTTGCATAAAAAAACTGTTGTAAAAGTCTTCCTTTGAAATGAATTGAAACTTTTCGCAAGTTGTTATTACATAACTTATTTTTTTTTATTTTTCGCATAATACATAACGGAAGTTGAATTTTTGTCCAAATTAATTCCGTAGTAAGATTTTGAAATATGGTAGATAAAGTTTCGCATTTTTAATTAAGTCTTGTATTTCGTCAAACAACCCTACTTTTAATTAATTTTATGTTTTAGTTGTAAACTAGTGTATTTAAAATATATATATATATTTTTCCCATTTTAATTTTATTTTTAAGGAGGGCAGGGTTGACGTAATTTTATAAAGGGAGTCTATAAAACTACAGCTCCAAAGTGACATTAACTTACGTGGATGATATTTTTGTTGATTTCTCATCAAAATGTGATGAGCATGAAGTATGTTAGAAAGTACTCCTTGAAATATGGCTTGAAAAGTAAAGATGATAAATAGATTGATGTTGTGAACGCAAGTGCTCGGATTGACAGTGAAGAGTGTTGAAAGAAAATTGTGGTCGAAAGGAAATCAAATCGATAAAATTCTACGGAAGCAATCAAGAAGGACGGTGTTTTCTATTTGTGTACAAAACGTGAAGAATTGATGGAGCCACCGTTGAAGATGCAAAATGGCTGCGTAAAAACCAATTTGAAGTATAGCATGGTCTGAAGAAAAGTTTAGTCGGTTTAAGCGCCATTTTGCGTGATGTTGTATGGCTTTTTTTTTTTTTTTTTTTTTTTTTTTTTGTGGTGGTTAAGGTGCACCCAGAAATCCTCACGGTCTTATCACAGACTAGGAAGTTCACGCTTCCTTCCTTACCATTGTTGCTTTCTGGTCTGTAGCCGGCGTCAAACCTCGGACCTCTTAGTTCCAAGCGAAAACTCAGACAACTACGCCACGGCTGTACAATTTGGGCACGGAAGCTCAACAAACTGCTATTGTTCACAATCTCCGTAATGATCTTTTTCTTTTCGGATTTTTGATGCTTTACTGGAAAATTGAGGTTGTAATGGTAAAAAGTAAATGTATTTTAGGAACTAGTTGACAAGCACAAATTTGGAGGTTGACGTGAAGCTGATATCACCAAAACAATTTAGTCAATCCGGCTATTTTTAAGCTTCACTCACCAGCTAGCTACTCCGTCAACAGGAGAAGCTAGCGGGTGGGTGATGCTTGAAAATAGTGCCGAAATTGCGGACATAATAAGACAACTAATGAAAAAAATTTTAAAAATATATATTTAATTATCAAGATATATTTAGCGATAGGGAACACCTGAAAAAATATTGAAAAATGACATATATATACATTCAAATATACATTCCATTTTTAAAATGGAATGTATATTTGAAGTCTTGAGCAGTATAATGTCCGTTAGAGAATGGTGTTGTTGAGAGAAGCCACCTTACTTTTACGCAAACGGCTGAGCGATCAAAAATCTTTATTGTAGAAGCTCTTGGTACTGGTATAACATCTTCATTAAAAAAAGGGTCCAATGGATGAACTGCATGATTATGAAAAAGAGGCTTAAAGAATTAGAAAAAAGTTAAATGTGCTTTAAACCGTTTTGGGTTAGCAAACGTGTGTGGCTGAAACCACTGTTGTATGACAAAGTAGCGTCCGGGTACTGTCAGTTAAGACGTATTGGAGCATGTACTCGAGGTAAAAAGATTATGTGAAGCACATAAGACCAAGAAATGATGTATTTCTTTTGTTAAAAATCTACACAGCTATATATTTATTAGCCAATAGTTCAGACTAATGCACTTATTAAGTTCTTTAATAAGTGCATTAAAAAAATGTTAAGAATGTTGAATTTAGTTTTCATTAAATTCAACATAAATAATTTAATTTTCAACATAAATAATTTATTTTCATTAAATTCAACATTCTTAACATTTTTTAAACCTAAAATTATTGATGAATAACTCTTTTATCAAGACTGAATTTAACTCAAAGAAATTTTCGCCAAAAAAATAATAACTGTGTTTAAGCTTAAAGGAAATGAACCACAAAGTATTTATCTATATCATCTCCTTAACAGCAAATAAATGATTTGATTGAATAAAGTTTCTTGCATGAACTTAAGCTACATAGCCAAAGGACCTTTATTTTTCTGAGCATAAAATTTGAAAGTAATAATTGGTTAAGCAAGTTTTATTACCAAGCATCTACATTATATCTAGCTTCGTATTCGGCAGCAGGATTGCGTATTATAGTTCTGCTTCCTGTCTCCCTTTATTGACACCGGTGCTTATAACCATTTCTGCATAAAGTTTGAAGTTCTAAAGCTTGTTTTTAAAAAGGAATTTTTCAGCCATATCTTCTAAATAAAATCTTTTTTTTTTACATTTATTACAATGCAGTTCAAGCATAAGGGGTCGTCCATAAAGAACGTACGCTTTCTTTTTGCCAACCCCCCCCCCCCCCCCAGTTCGCCATACGGTTTTTTGAGTACTCTCTACCTCCCTAAAAGTACCTACGCTTTTAACCTACTAACCTAACATTTCATGATATTTTTTTAAATTTAGTGTCTCCATACTTTTATAATTGACCTACTGCCCCCTTATCTCAGAAACGCCATTTGCAGACCTCCTCTTCCTCTCCGAGCGTACGTACTTTATGGACGATCCCTAAACTTCAGGTCAAGCAGTTCTGAATTTTGTGTAAATAGAGTTTAATGGAGCTTTGGTTTCATTTTTAGTAAATGCATATAATGCGTTGTTTTATAGTCTTCATTTACAGTTATGATTCTTGGTTTTCATTATTATAATTGTCACTCAATAAAAAATGTAGAAGAATTTTAGTATAAAAACGCGTTGATACTTTTCATAAAACTTGTTTGTTTATTTAAAAAGCGTTCTGAGGTTAAATAAAAGCACACAGCTGATAAAAAAAGTGCAATGTGATTAAAAACCATATTATTGCGTACTTAAGTTTGCATGAGTTTTCTATGATTTGTATAGCGGTCTATAGACACGAGTTCAACATTGCTAATTTATTCCTTTTTTATTTTTTTTTTATATTTCCCGATAGCGTGCTAAATTTTAGATTTTTAAACCCTTATTTAGGAAAATTAAAGTTTTAAATATATTTTTAAGAGACGATTTGTATACTAACTTTAACTATAAAATAATAGTAAAATGTAGTTAGGTTTTATTATAATTATTATTTTTATTTTAAGTTATGATGTTAAATATGTCCTAAAACGTGACATATATAGCAGCAAACTTTTCTACTTTTTATTAATTTTTGTTTACATTTTTTAGCGATGACGTAACCTTAAATGTTCTCTTCCAAGCTATCTAACGAATTTTATAAAAACAACTGTTTGTTTTTTTAAGCATAAAACTACCCGGGTTTTTTTTTCTTTTTGTAAATCCAATTAATATCAGATAAGCTGTTTAATCCTGTTTTATTTAGAGTATCTATTTGTCATTATTGATATTTTATTTGATTTTTTGTGTTGTATTTTTATTACGACGTCAATGTTTATTTTTATAGCTACGTAGACTACTGCGATTTTGAAACTATACATTGAATGGAAAAACGGCTGGAAAGATAAATGGAACTTTCCTTTTATTAGACGAATAGTTAACACTCATAACGTGATTTTAACTTTATTGACAGTCAATTGGCGTATTATGGAAGATCTTGATAAAATGCGCTGAAAGCTTTTAATTTAAAAATAATTTTTGATACTTCAAAAAACGGAGCATTTTAAAAATGTAATTGCTCCTACTCCACACACACACACACACACACACACACACACACACACACACACACACACACACACACACACACACACACACACACACACACACACACACACACACACATACACACACACACACTCACACACACACACACACACACACACACACACACACACACACACACACGCACCTACCAAATAAAATTAATTTTGAAAAGAAATCTACTAAAAATTAACAATTCAAATTCTAAAAACTCTCATGACACACTTAAACACTCATTAAATTTTCAAGTAAAAAAATAAGTAGTAGACTATCACAGCAATTGCAACTATTTTTTTTTTTCAAACTAAAAAAAAAAAGGTTGGAACTATAATCTTGCATGACAGCCAAACTGGCTATCATGCAAGATTAAAAAAAAAAATTAGATTTAAATATAAAATACAAGCAAAAGGTAGTGATATAAACAAAAACAGTTTCCAAAATTTAGTTGTTGTGAATTCTTATTTAGGCTTTGGCAAAATTGGTTCTTTTGAATTTTTCTGTGGATATGACTAGAGTAAACCCCAGTCTACATCAGTCCAATAGTTGTTAAGTTGCGATAAAATTTACTCTAAGTTATAAGAAATGTCTCATAAAAGTTAGGTTTTGTAGTACCGTTTAATACTGTAAACCTGCAGATCCAATTAATAATGCCCATGGCTACACACAGAAGGGTGTAACTTATTCTGTGCAGTCTTTGTGCAAAGATTATCTGATTAGATCCCATGATTAGAAAAGAAAAAGAAATACTTTTAAAGAAAATTTTTTAAAATAATATTAGGGACCTGTCTGATGTTTAAAGGTATTGGCCACCCCTAAAAAAGTTTTTTTTATCATATGTAACTTTTTTATTTTATTTTAGATGCCCGTTAGCTTATTTACTATAAAAATTGTTTCTATTGCCCCTCCTGCCCCGAGCGCGAGAGCAATAAGTTGATAAAATATTTTTTTACTAAATCTATATTCATCATTAAATTTTAAATTTTATAGAATAATCTCTTGCAATCAAAATTATGATCATATAAAATTTATAACCTCCTCAAATTGAGGTGGTTTAAAACTATGAATATATAAATTTTGAACCCCCTTAATTTAAGGAGGTTAAAATTTTATATGGTCATAATTTTGTTTGTAAAAATATTTATCTTGCTCCATAGAAAATCAGAACTGTCATAACGATTTAGAAAGTTTAAAATTATTTTTTAAGTTATTAGTTCATTCATAGGCCGTCGAATTTAGTGTCAGTTTTGTGTACAAAGGTATTTTTACAAAAAAAAATTATAATTAGCGGAACAATTGACGATCAGAAAATTTCGTTTAAGAGAATTTAAGTAATTAACAGAATTTTAAGTTTTAAGGTCAATGGTTTAACAAAATAATAAGTAATTATCAAGCAATTATTTATAGTTATAGGACACCGGGGCTAGTTGAAAGCAAATTTGTGGAACATCGCTTCCTTAATATTTAAAAAAAATAGAAGTTCGTTTTTAAAAATAAATTATTAAAAAAGTTTTAGTCACAATTGATGTATTATTTCCAGTCCAGTAGAATAGGGAGACGTGTGCCAAATGGGTTTTTTTCCCAAGCAAAGCAAAAAAAAAAAAGGCTTGTTTTTTTATAAAAAAACATTTTTTCTCAAAAAAATTTTTTACTATAAAAAGGCGCCTTTTTGCAATTTTGGTCCCGGCCAATAATGACCCTTGATAAGCCATTGTTTCAGTCCGTTTTTTTCAAATTGTTGTTTTCAGGATTTATAAGCATTTTATGGAAAAAAAAGGGCTAGTTAGCTCGTAGTATTTATTATGGAAAAAGATTTTTTTTTATGAAGTTTATTTTTTATTACCTGAATTCATACTCTTTAAAGCTATAATTTAACATTTACCAAAAAAATGTGCCGTTAGGGCTACAGGCTTAAAAAGTAAAAATAAAGGCAACTAGACCCGGTCTCTCTTTATATAAACAGAGGAGGTTTTAACTATAGAGAAATTTAATTGATCTTAGTTCAATAACATTGTTCTAAAACTAAAATCATAATTTCCAGCTCAACCCCCTTTTAAAACATTTTTTGTAAAATCTTCATGCGATTTTGCTGTGTGACAAATAATTCCTGTATCAGTTCACATTAAGTTTGAGTAAAGTTTTTTTGGTTAAAAATTGGTCTAACAATTAAAACTTTATTGCTTCTTAAGAAAAAATTTACCTAATTTAAATTTTACCTAAGTTGAAAACGTTTATTTTGATTTTATAAACAACGAAATTATGTGCTTTAAAAAATATTGTTTACAAAAAAGTTATTTATCGTTACTGAAAGATTGGCTATGGACTCTTCGAGGTATTTATATCTTCAAGATATTTATATAATTCTTTAGTAAAATATTTTACATTATTAGTTTAATTTTTATGTTAATAGTGATGCCATAAATGTATTTTACAGAAATTTTTTTTTTTTGGAACGCATTTTTCAAGCATCGAAAAAATTGTGAACCTGCGAGATTTTTCTTTTTCGGAGACTTTTTTTTCCTATTTCTTCATGAAGTGTTTTTTTGGATCCAAAACGATCAGTAAAAAGCTTAGAATTTTTACAATAAACTAATTTTGTAAAATACATTAAAACTAAAAATATTTTAATAGCGCTCGACTTGAAATGACAGACTTTCAAAAGAATCAATTATTTGTTAATTTTTTTTGGACCGATTTTTTAAGAAAATTTCTTTTCTTCGAACAACCCAGAACTTCTTATAAGTGACGGTTTGTAACAATCGGAAAACTACTGTATATGTTATATTATGGGCTAACAAAATTACATATTATTGTAATTGTATTAGTAGGTCATGATTATTTCTTTATTTTGCATTTCTCTGTTTAACTAAAGTAATAAAATATTGGTTAGTTTAATTTTAATTTACTTCTGTAACGTGCTCTTTTTTTTCACTCTTTTAAATTGGATTTAAAATAGTCTTGTAACACTGACCTGTCATGCACATTGACCTGTCCTGCACGTTGGAGCGGGGAGGTTTTGTGTTAGGAGATAACACAAAACCTTTCTTTACGGTAATTGCAAAAAATCATGACATTTTAATCATGATTACATTTTAATCATGATTAAAATGTAACACCTCACAATGGTACCGAAAGATTATTTTTAGCTTAAACTTGTAACTTAGTTTAATCCACTTCAAATTTTCTTAAAACACGCTAAGAACTGTTTCATACCTATCACCAAAACCTCAAAATGAGTTTATTCATCTTTTAACATTCATGGTTCGATTTAAACTAATAAATGATATCAAAGAAAGAAATATCATGGAATCTTGTTTAATTTAACTGATGATATCGTGCATCATGAACAAATTTCACTAGTTTTCAGGTGTGCAGATGACTTTTATCAACAAAACGTTTTTATTAGAGAATCTTGAAGTTTATTGTAATACATGCTAAAGATGTTCAAACAAAATGTAATAAAAATTAAAAAAAAAAACTTTAAATTTAAACAAAAATAAAAAAAATAATTAAACTCCAATTAAATTTCATTGACAAGCTGTAGATCACAATGTTATTGTAATGCTTCTGTGATATTAGGTCATCTACCAGGTGTTTAACAATAAAAATAAAACATTAATTTTTAACTGTGATAACCGCTCATCAAATATGGTAGAGATTACTGTAGCTAAACAGAACTCAATTTTTGTAACATGTTTCGGAATAACTGAAAGTATTTATCGCGTTCAACATTGCGATGAAAATTATTAGGAAAATGTTTTAAAAAAACTGTTAAATATAAATCTGAAACCCGGTAGAGCGCCAGAGCATAATAGGTTAGCATCATTATTGATGGATAGCATTATTATTGATGGATTAAAAGAGTTAGGAGAACTATTTGAAAAACTAGCTGAAGACAGCACCAACAGTGACAGCAGAAGTGAGGCTTCAGTTTTATTATTTTTGGCATGAAATTTTGAGAGGAATTGAATGTGTGCAGCTCAGTCTAAAATTATTTTAAAGAAACATTCTACGTCATAAAATTCTTTTAGAGAAACATTCTACGTCATAAAATTCTTTTAGAGAAACATTCTTCGTCATAAAATTCTTTTAGAGAAACATTCTACGTCATAAATTATTTTAAAGAAGCATTCTACGTCATATAATTATTTCAGAGAAACATTTACGTCATAAAATTATTTTAGAAAAACATTCTACGCCATAAAATTCTTTTAGAGAAACATTCTACGTCATAAAATTCTTTTAGAGAAACTTCTACGTCATATAATTATTTTAGAGAAGCATTCTACGACATGAACTCATTAACGGCGAAACTTGCAAAAATTTGAGACAAGATTTGTGAAGGAGCAATAGAAAAAACCCTGTGTGAAAAATGTACTATAATCGATACTATATATATACTATAAAAATATATACTATAATCTATACCACATATATACTATAAAAATATACTATAATAAAGTTGATACTATAATCCTTATTAAAAAACAGCGAACTATGTCCAGAGAATTGGCTAAAGACGCAAACCTTTCTAAAAAAGTGAAATTTTATACTTTTATAGTGAAAAAAGCGATTACAAGATGTTACTCGGCATTAGAAAAGGATTCGAAAAACTCCACTAGAGCTTCTTACTTTTTCTTACATTAAATAAAAATCCTAATCTAATACTAAATTTTTGAATATTTCAAAATGACCGGTTTTGTCCTTAAACATGACCGGTTTTTTCCTTGAAAATGACCGGTTTTTTCCTTGAAAATGACCGGTTTTTTCCTTGAAAAGAGTATAATATTTTGTAAAAGCAAATTTTAAATTATATGTAATGAATTATATAATTTCAAAGAGTTCTGTATATTTTAAGTAAAATAATGATTTTAAAATTTTTCTTTGTATTTGTAGGGGAGAGTCTGGAGAAGTAAGACACGTAAATTTTTCTTAGGGTAATCGCAATACCTCTTTTATTTGATGTATAAACTGCACCAAACAAATTTTTACAAAAAAAATCTTCTTTTTA
Source organism: Hydra vulgaris (assembly GCF_022113875.1). Lineage (NCBI taxonomy): Eukaryota > Metazoa > Cnidaria > Hydrozoa > Anthoathecata > Hydridae > Hydra > Hydra vulgaris. The sequence continues at coordinate 21,888,935 of NC_061160.1, read as the reverse complement.
GGCACCGACTCAATCCCTTTAGATTTCCAGCCAATTATATTTAAGTATATAAATTTTTGCTTTTAGAGAAACCGTAACATTGGAGTAAAATGGGACAAGTGTCAGTAGAAGTGGGACAAATTAATTTAAAAAAATATTTTAACACAAATTATTAAATAGAAACTGATAAAATCATAAAATCATCTACTCGAAATAAAAATATATAAGAGCTTTCACCCATTGAAATAATCAAATGACGACGCAAAGAAGTGGGACATAAATATTTCTTTTTTCTGTCCCACTTCACCCCAATGTAAACACTTTTTTTAAATACATTTCAAAATTAGGGCTTCTAGTGCACACATGGAAACAAAGCAATTTCAGCTAAATAGAGGTGAAGAAATTTAATTGTTTACATTAAATAAAAGTTTTCAGACACCACTTCTAATTAGAAATTTCAGGCTGTCCCACTTCTTTCGTGCCCCACCTCTCCCCACTCTCCCTTATATCAATTTCTATTTTAAATATACAATATCTGTAAAAAAAATGTGAAAAGGTCATTATAAAGTTATTTTTTGAGAAATCTTTTTTTCTGGATACGAGGCCAGTTTTTTTTAACTAATCAAAGGGCGCAGTATTACGAGGCCAATTTTTTTTTTACTAACCGGGAAATAACTACTTTTGCTACGCTACTGATTCAGAAAGTTAGTTCTAAAAAGAATCCACCATTGACATTGAAAACTTTACTGCATTTATTAATACCACGAATTTGAATGGATGTTTCAAATCTGACGACGATTAATGGTGGTTACAGTCTTACATCTCAAATGTAACGATCTGTTTGATTAATTATGTTAAATACTCTATTGTTAGTCTGTATATTTGCTTTTTTTAAAAGCTATTGTTAATAGTGTTTCTTAATGTCCATATATATATTTTTTTTATGTTAATGGTATATTTCACGTTACTTTAGGCTTTCCAAGTAATTCTTTTATTATTAATAAAAAAGAATATGATTTTTTTTCTCATTTAACAGTTGCAATCTCTTTAACATCTAAATTAGTGTTCTTATTCAGTACATAATCCGAAACATTTTCTTAATATTGTCGAGTTAAAAATTTGATAGAGATTAATTTGTTAATATTGTTGCATAAGTAGTGTTTAATATCATTTTTAATGAACACCTTATTAACTACATTTATTAATCACTTTTTATTATTAAAAATGTGCATGTTAATAATAGATAAATAGATATACAAAATTCTAAACAGACGAAAAGTTATTCTATTTATTCTAAATTTGTATTAATTGTAATCCGTATTTTTGTAAGAAAATATATTCGTAATGAGTTTAAATTCAATTGATAAAATATATAATAAAATGATATAATGATTAAGCAAAAAATTAGAGTTATTTAAAATCAAAAAAAGATTAAAATCGATTGTGGTCAAAGATTTATCAGTCCTCTTAAATGCTTTTCATAGATTTTCTGTTATAAGAACACTTGGTTTTTCCTAAAGTTGTCTTTAAGAAAATAATAATAATAATAACAGCATTTAAGATTATAACTACTATTAATACCATAACTACTGCAGCTACTGCTATTACTGCAACTACTGCAGCTATTAATACTAATACTGCAGTTATTAATAATATTTAATTATTCTAAAAATATTTTTCTATTTTTTTAGGGTTGTTTCTGATATTTCTACACGATATTTTTTTAAATGTAGATTGATTTATGATTGATAAGATTTATGATAACCAAGGTGTTGGTTATAAAAAGATTATAAAACAATAATTAATAAAACGGCTTTTATTTTTTTTAATCAGGTTTTGTTTTACTTTTTTATTTATTTATAGTTATCGCCTAAGTTCGGTCACTTAAGCTTTGAACATATATTTATCAAGCATAAATAAAAAAATTTCAATTTTTTTTCCTGAAACATACAGAAAATTATGTTAATAATTGATATTGTAAAAATAAAAAAATGAAAAATAAAAACTAGTACTAGTATTTAATTTAAAATGAAAACATTTACTTTGACCGAACTTTCAATACCACCTCATAAGTTCGGCCGCTATATATATACTAATATCGTATCACAAACTTAAAACGTCACAAATAATGAAAACTATTTTTTACCTTGACCGAAGTTAAGGTATTTCAAAATTTCACTAATTTTCATTAAAAAAGTAGTTAACTTTTAAAAATCTTGTATAAATTTGTCATCTTGCCCCGGTCACGTGACCAGATGACAAATTTATACACTTTTTATTTTAATATTTATTTCAAATTGTTATATTTGCAAGCTGAAAATTCATGCAGGCAATGAAAGAACTTAATAGCATAAACATATTGAGAAAGTATTATGGCTTCACGACTTATAGTTTTTCAATAACTCAGGGCTTTCAAAACGTTCGCCATGTTGCCCCGCTTTCCCCTATGCATTTTTTCAAATTGTTGTTTTGGTAAAGAATTATTTCAGCAGATTGCGTATAAATATTAATATTTTTTTTATAGATTCATATTTACGAACTAATTACAAATATTATTTGAAAAATAAAATTTGTAAAATTTGAGTTTTGCATGCTTTTTTTTATATTTTTTCTTAAATGACCGAAGTTATATGGTGACCGAACTTAGGTAATTTTACGGTACTAGATTTCTCCTTTTTACTTTACTTTTTTTTAGATATTTTATTAGTAAATCTTATAACTTCAAAAATTTGGTCAAACAAACTAAACATTGGAAAACCGCACTCCGAAAAAAATCCATTAAAATCTAACAGCTTGTAATCATTCCGTCGTTATTTTACATTGGTATTATAATTAGAGAGTGATAAATTTTAACGGATTTTATTCAGAGTGCAAAATATAATTTTACTTACATTGTTTCATCATCGAAAAACTCAATTTCCCCTTTACTATCTTCGTAATCTGCTCCTCCACCTAATGCACTTCCCTCCACAGTTTGGTATGGTATACTGACTTTGCCTCGGGCTCCAATTAATCGCAAAACACGAAGAGTTAAAACACCAACTGATTCCATTACTTCAAAGTTGGAATGCTCGAATGTAAATATTCCTGGATAATCGTCGTCAAGAATTATTATAGTTGCTGTATTTGCCTTGCCAATAGTTGTTTTAGTACTTTTGTTTTGAGTATTATCAGCAACATGGTAATATCGAATAGCTGTCAGCTTACAATAAAAGTGTTCGTCTAACTCAAAAAGGTCATCATCAATAATTGTAATGGAAATTTTTTTTGTTGTTTCGTTTGGCTTAAACTCAAGCGTACCTTTCACAGGTAAATAGTCATCTCCTTCATTTGCAGTACCATCAGATGTTTCGTAATCCACATACAATGTATCGGATAAGTCATTTCCGAATCTTTTTACAGTTAAAAAGCACTGTCCACAACTTTCTACAACGGTATATTGGTCTGGTTCGAATTGAACACAGTTCTCTAAAACAGTATCTTTTTGTGATGCACTAACTTCTTCCATCTTGTTATTTAGTTCTATGCTATTATCGCGGTCTTTTAATCTTAAAAGATTTCCTTGACCCGTTAAGGCGTGAGTCGCTTGAACACGATAAAAAGCGCGACTTTTATGTTGAAGTTTAATATTTTCTTGTTCAATAAGTTTTTTTAATGTAATACTGTCGGCGTTCGGGTATTTAGTTCGTGCTCGGTGAAAAGCTTCCATTGCTTTTTTTTTTTTATCGTTTATGATTTCTAATGGGTCATCATCTTCTTCTAGTGGAAGAAGTTCAATATCTTTTTCATCAACATTATCATTACTAGAGTCATGCTTTATTGTCGATTTTAAACTAACTGCAACAACATCGCCATCTCCAGTTTGTATAAATGCTTGACCACGTTTTTTAACTTTTCGAATTTTTTTTCGAAGCAGGTGATAAAAATTAATTTTTCTATCAATTGCCCATGCTGCAATAACCATGGCGGGAAAACATAAGAAAGTTATGATACCTTCCCAAATCTCAATGACACCAGGGCTAAAAACGGATAAAATCAAATACAACCAAATGTAAGCAAACATTGAGCAAGATGCAGTAAATGCAAAGACTTTTATATGTTTAATTCTTCTCACTTCTCCAGGCGGAAGAACGACAACGCAAACGGCTGTAATCATAAACAAGTTAAACGCTGCAGACCCAACAATAGTGGAAGGTCCTAGCTCTCCTGCTTTAAAACCTTGCCCTATTACTTCAATCACTGATAATAAAATTTCAGGCGCAGAACTTCCTAAAGCCATTAATGTTAAATTTGCTACTGTCTCATTCCAAATCTTAACTGTCACACTATGTTTTTTACCAGTTACCCGGTCCCTAACCAATACTTCTTTTTCTTTTGAAGTAATAATTTCTATTGATGACATAAATATATCCGATATAATAGAAATTCCGAGAAAAAAATAAAACATTGCAACTAAGTACACAAATGCTTTTCCGGCAATTACGGCCTTGCTTTCCGAATCAGCACTCTTCCAAACTGGAAGGACAACACCTGGTTTACATTTTAAATTTTCCAGAGTACGACATGTTGTATTTTTGACTGTTATATTGGTAAAGATTATTGTTTCGTTGGCAAACACAGCATTGACAAACCAAATAAAAACAAATGTCAAAACAAATTGCATTTTTAAGAAAAATCTTTAGACACCTAAAATATACAAATCATATATAAAATATATTAATTTTAAAATGGCAAACACATACACAAGAAAATTAACTTTTAATAATAATATTGAAAAGCAATATTGTTAAACTTTTGATTGCATTTAATATTATTTAATCATTTGTTTTCTTACTATCTTAATAACATTACTACGATGATGTTTATCTTGTAACAATTTTATTATACAAACCAAAATTTATATTATTTTTCACGCATCTGATTCTAAGGTGTTAAAAGAGATTAGTATTGTGTTTAACGTTTAACGTTCAACACAAAGTTAAACTATCGTTGAATAAAACCGACTAACAACTTCTTTCTCGTCACTGGAAAACACATTTCAATGTTTAAGTTAAATGTAGACACTCAATGAAAGGTTTATTCAAATCAACTGTTTCTTAATTATCTTTTATACATTACACCACGGCTTTTAAATTTTAAATCTTAAATGGATGAATTTCATTTAAAAATTTTAAAGCATGGAATGCAACTGAACGAACGGATTATTTGCAAAAAGAATGAGTGGATGAATTTAAAAAAAAAAGAACGAATGAATTGTCAATGAACGCATCAGATTTGTTATCGTTCAAAAAACATACATATATAAAAAAATTATAAACCGTATAATTTTTAAAGAATATATCTTTTTCCCAAATGTTATTGAGCCATTCCTCTTGCTTCTAATATTTCGCACCCAATGCTAAAATTAAACCAGTATTTTAGATATATTTGAAGACAAAATCAACCAGAAGTTAAACTTTTTTTACGTGTTTTTACTGTGCGGTTTTGTATGCGCACATTACTTTTTATATTATCAAAATAATTTAAATCCGAATTTGAACCGTTTTTAACACTGTTTTATTCTTTTAGAATTAGCAGTTGTTTACAGTCTCGAAGACTCCAACAGATAATTTTTATCTAGCAAATTAAAACGCAAAATGCATGTGGTATCAGTATTTTAAGTTTTCAAAATGTTTTTGAGTTGAATGATCGAGAATTCTTTTGAAAATTAGTGAATGGTCAAACAACAATTCAATTCAAAGTGTTAAATTTGCTCATTCCAATATTTCTGCAGAAAGCGAAAAAAAAATTAAATAATCAAAGGAAGAAGAAACAATTTAGAGATTAAATTTAACTATTTGTGTTTTTTATATTTTTACTAGCAAATATGCAACAACAAAGATACCGAATTCTACAGACATTTTGAATTAGCAAAAATTATCGTTAATATAATAAAATGCGAAGAAAAATCAAAGAAGGCGAAACTTCGAAAAAAATTAATTATTCAAAATAATTCTCTTGATTATTTATATTTAACTAAAGTATTTAAAAAAAAAAAAAATAAAATAAAATAAAATAAAACATTTAAACACAAATAATTACTTTTAAAAAGGCTGTTTTCGACAACATCAAGGAAGTCTTTTGTAACTATCAAAAAGAAGTTCAAAATTTTTGAAGCTTTCCTAATGTGAATTTCAATAGCTGAAGCACAAAAGGTACTTGCACTAATAATATAAACAACGCAATATAAAACCCATTACATAAATGGTAAATATACGTACAAATCAATATTTTCGATCTGATTGTATTTAATACTTTATATATGTTTATTCTAAATAAGCCGATTTTTAAAATTGGATTAAATTATTAAAGTTCCTATATATTGAGTTTGAGGTAAAACTATATTGAAACTAAATCAAAAGAGCTTGTGGTGTCTAACAAAAGTCGCGGAAGCATCTACTTTACAGCAAATAATTATCTTGAAAATTTGAGTTTTTTAACGAGAGACGTTTTGAAAGTTCTATTTTCTTAGAATAAACATTGCTTTTTATATTTTTTGAGCAAATATGAGATTATTTTTAATTTCTCAATGATAAATATGTTTTTAAAATCTCGCTTTTAAAAATCAATAAAAGAAAATGTTTGATTGTGAATAATGTTTTCTTTCTGTATTTCCAAAGAGGCGATAAAAAGGATAAACTGTCTGAAGGAAAGTTTTCCTCATTAGGAGGAAAATATTACCTTTTCGAAATAAAGCACCGAGGTTAGTGCACTACAAAAGATCAATGTTCTAAAGCGTTCATATAATAAATTGATGTCTTAATTGACTAGCTCTAATCGGATTGACTATTAATCACAGTAGATTGCATCGCACTGAAATATTCTATCATTAAAATAAGATTATTTAAAAAAATGAAAACAAAAATAAAAAAAAGCTTTAGCATAGCATGCAGATTGCAGGTTGTTGATTCTTGTCATCATCGTTCGTCAGGACATCGTTTTCTATTGTTCATGAGTTTTTTGATCATATCCTTAAAAATGTTTTTGTTTGCAAAACAATTCTCAAATGATGTTCTCAAATTTTCGAATGAAGGACAAAAAAGAAAAATAATAGTTTTGCGAAAATTAAAACAGATGTTTTGCTCAATACCGTTTTTGAATAAAACTTAACAACAAATCGTTTTTTTTAAACAAGTACTTGTAAGTTTAAAAACAACTTTAATGCGTAGCGCTTATGTTGCCAGTAACGGTGCTTTTTCTGTGTGTTATCCACAGGAGATATAAAATAATACTTATATAAAGGCATCTAATATACTTTTTAATATATATATATATATATATATATATATATATATATATATATATATATATATATATATATATATATATATATATATATATATATATATATGTATATATATATATATATATATATATATATATATATATATATATATATATATATATATATATATATATATATATATATATATATATATATATATTATATATATATATATATATTATACACAATTCTATATATATATATATATATATATATATATATATATATATATATATATATATAGAATTGTGTTGTATTCTGTTAGATATGATACAGCTTTTTGTCGGTTTAAGAGTGATCAATATTTATAATTTATAAAATAGATCAAAATATATTGAATATTAAAAAAAATATATCAAAAAGTTCTTTTATATATATATATATATATATATATATATATATATATATATATATATATATATATATATATATATATATATATATATATATATATATATATATATATATATATATATATCAAAAAAAAATAAATATCAAAAAGTTGTAAAAGCTACGTTCATATTAACAAATTATAAAAACTCAGTTTATATGAATAAATAAATAAAAAACATACCGAGACTAAAATATCTATAAAACTCTTACAAGCTTTAGTAATAAGACCGTTTGGGAAATTTTCGCTTAAGAGTAAAAAGTTATAATGATGACTAAAAGTTAAAAGTTGAGCATTCGTTTTAAAAGTTGAACATGTCGCTTTAAAAGTTGAACATGTCGTTTTAAAAGTTGAACATGTCGTTTTAAAAGTTGAACATGTCGTTTTAAAAGTTGAACATGTCGTTTTAAAAGTTGAATATGTCGTTTTGAAAGTTGAACATGTCGTTTTAAAGATACATCTCATAAATTTGAATCATATTAAATCATATTAATAATCATTTTACATATGATATTAAATAAATAGTATTACTAAAATAATAATAATAATTGAGTAATCATTTATCCATTTTTATTGATGAAATTGAAAAGTTTAGAAAATAAAAGATGTATATAAATTTATTTTATACTTTGGAAATGGTCTATAAATTCATGTTTTTTAATAACAATTTAAATAACTGAGACTTTTAAAATTTGTTTTATTGAAGATTTTTCAGTATGGTTGTGTCACGGGGTGGCAAATCAATGGCACACCTTGACATATAAATTTGTAAAGATATAAAGTTTTATATTTAGATATAAACTTGTCTTACAAAAAATTTATGACATTGTAACGCGTTAAGGTGCACTTGCTGAGGACAAATAACATGGATAATAAGTAAACTTGAGTTGCTATGACGACACATCATTACTAAATGATAAAACCTGTATATAACTTATCCTTAACTGTGGTAATAATAGATATAAATTAGGTAAAATAAAAAAAATAAATGACGCTTTAATACTTTTAAAATATTTTCTACTTTATCCTGATTATAGCTATATTGCATTTAAAGGTAAAATCAACGCAGTTATAAGCTCCCCTAGGTTTTTAAATAAACTTTATTTTGACTCATAAATTTAGCTCTGCAAGTGGTTGTCACCGGTTGTCAAGTGGTAGTCACCACTTGCAAAGCAGAGTTATTTATTAATTGAAAATCTAATTTTTAAAAAAGGAGTTAGATCAGACATCATACTTTATTAAAACATAGCCTAGTGTGACTAAATGTATTAAAATTACATTTATTTAGGCCATAATTTAAAACAGCAGCCAAACATATTTGAAACAGTAGCAAAACAATAACTTTATTATATGATTCAAATTAAAAAAAACACTTTTTTCATGCAGATGTCAATTTTTATATTTATCTGCTTCGTATTTTGGTAAAAAGTATACGCAAAAAACAACAATAACAAAAAACACTTTAACCACACTATAAAGAAGTAATGTTTATGACATTAAAAACTCCTGAGCTCCACACCGTTTCTGCATTTTTTTTCTGTTTATATATTTAACAAAAGAAGACTCCGTATATGCGTTTTAGTTATTTTCTGCTTTGTCACACCCTGAGCAGTGCCGGATCAAGGAGGAGGGGGGGGGGGGGGGCTAGGAGGACTATAGCCCCGGGCCCCACAAATTTAGGGGCCTCCAAGAATTTTAGAGGCTTTTTTTTTTTCAAGTCATTTTTAGGCTCTGGCCCATAAAAAGGCCTCCAAAAACAAAAATAGTCCCTGGCCCCAAGAAGTCTTAATCCGCCACTGAACCTGAGTACTAGAGCTGTATGTTTAATTATATCAGGATTATGCTGATCCGTTTTGATAAAATAGAAAATCTTTACTCGATTAGTTATACAAAGGTTTTTTGTTTTTTTTATGAATATATAAATTTTTTTCTAATGGTAGAGTAAAAAAATTTGTAAAATCAACTGAATATAGACTTTGCAATAAATAAATAAAATTATAGCGAATCAATTTGAGTTTGTAAAAGTTTATTGCAGTTATATATTAAAAAAAGGATTTCAAAAAAAAAAATGGTTATCAAAGAAAATTAAACTAGAAAACAGACCTTAAAACACATGCACATGCAGCTTAACTTTTTTTTTGTTGAATTAAATAAAAAAGCAAACAACAGTATTGTGGGCATTAGTTAAAGAAACATATTTTTTCTTCTATTTTTTGTTTTGTTCTATGTTTTCATTTGTTTAACTATTGATTAATATTAGAAGTATAAATAAAATAAAAAGTATATAAACAATGACTGAAGCTACATTAAGAAAAAAATCTAAAATATTAACTCTCCTTTAAGATTTCAATATTTTTTAATGACCGCATTATAAAATGTGAGGTCAAAATCAAAAGACTTCACAGGGAGATAATCAATATCTGATGCCAATATCTTAAAAAGATAAGTGACCAACTGGTAAATGACTTATTCGAGTATTGTGTAATGGAGGTTGATTGCTGCTGGAAGGTTTGCCCGAAAATCTTATAGGAAGCAATTATTACTGATGTCATAAAGAAGAAGTACCTTTAGTCGACAATCGAACACAAAAAGTTTATATTTTTTAACTGTCAAATTATCATTGTTAACACTAACTAACTAATAATAAATTATTACTAATATTAACCTTGACTGCTTAACAATTTCCGCTCCAAAACGATTTAAATCACAAATATAGGCCGTAACTTCTATATGTAAATGCTAAACGAATACTATTTTAGTATCATTTTTTACTTTTCTCTATAAATTTTTCAAGCTCAAATCCAAATTGTAATATATATTTTTTAACGGCTCTCTCTATAGTGACTATTATCTGCATAACTTCCATATGAGATTTACTGTTTTTGTAACTTTTCGACTCTTCTGAAAATTTACGTACCAGAAGCTACATTACTATGAATATTAATGTTTTAAAAATTCGACTGTCAATTAAATTAAATTATATATATATTTCCTTAAGTCGATTAAAATCGTCAGTTACATTTTTGAAAATGACTATTACAGTTTTGAAATCTTCTAAAAGTTGATTTTATTTCCTAAATATGGAAAAAACAAACTTTTAAAAATAAAATGTAATAAAAGTAATAAAGTTTTTTATTCGCAAAACAAAATGAAAGCAAAGCCAATCCGGCAGCAAGACAGTTTTTCCTATAGCCCCAATAGTTTAGGGATCCCCTTAAAGTCATACTAAATATCAAAAAGTTTGTACAGCCACAAACTTAACACGTGATTTTATAGGTTACATTTAGATTTTAAACCTGCACAGTTTTATTTTTCTTAAGGCCCCGCGTAAGCTTAGAACGGCCCTGTATGAAAGCATTTAACGAAAAAAATTAACGAAACGCATAACAACAGTTTAATTAGATACAAATATTGCTATAACAACAGTTTAATTAGATACAAATATTGCTATAATGTTATGAATTAAATAAAAATTTTATTATACGTTTTATGAGATTAAAAAAAATGTTATTAAAAGAATTTATTGTGAATGTTTTCAAACTTTCAATGCCTACGTTTGAATTATTAAACAAAAAATTAAGTTTTATATAATTAATACTGTTAAATATATAAATTTACAAAAAAAAAGTTCTTTCCAAAATATGTAAGAGAAGAGAGAGAGTGGACAATCGCCCCATCGCTTCACTCTCCCTAGGATCCTCCCGTGGTTAACTTACAGGTATGATAGTATATGCGGATGATATTATACTTGTAAGCTCTACCCTTTCTGGCCTCAAAAAGCTTATGAAAATGTGCAGTGTTTACAGTAGTTTTTCAATTGTAAAAATCTTAAATTTTAGAGCCATTACACAAACTCTTATTTAATCCGAAATCCGGTTTGCCAACCCGAGTTCCATTTCCTATATATTTTTTATTTATTTATTTGCCAGAATATGTTTAAGATAAATTTACATTAAATATATTACCGGCAGGACTTCTAGATTACAGGATCTTCTCATAAGCCCTTTAAATACAATATTCTAATTTCTTCATTATCAATATCATAAACAAAATAAAGTATAAATTGAAAAAAACTAAAATACTAAAAATAGATATAAATATTTTGTGTTGAAAAGATAATTTCTTTTATTTTTCAATAAAAAGAAAAATAAGACCATTTAAAAGGAAAATCAAAATTAGTTAAAGTTATTTTATTTCAAAGAAAAGGACAACAATAGGAAATACAAAACTGGTCATTTTTAGTTCGGCATAATAGCTCTTCGATAATTTTACTAGCACAAAGATCATATTTGTTTTTAGGTTTCAAATTATAAAAGTTTAAAAATACAATAGATAATATATCCTCTTAACATTTAAATATAAAACATAAATTTTCAAAACATTTAGTTTGTAAATATTAAAACTTTCATTTCTTTAAGTGGTGTTGAGCTTGAAAAACTCGAAAGAGAGACTTAAGTTTGGTTTTGTGAGCGCTTCTCCATATTATATTTGCATAATTTAAATGGCAATGAATAAATGAATAATATAGCTGTGTTAATTAATGTTTATTTAATATATGTTTAACTTTATATAGAACTCTAATGCTTTTAGCAATTTTCATGGAAATATTATCAATTTGTTGCCTCCAAGAAAAGCCTTCATCTATTAGGAATTTTGTATTTTTTCGTTTTTAAAGATTGTACTGTCAATAGATAGATAAAGTCAGGCAAGATGACTGAAATTATTTCGTATCGTCATCAAAAATCATAGTTATTAAATTAGAAGCTTTGCAAAGATCATTTATATATATATATAAAAAATAAGAGTGGCCCAAGTAAGGATCCTTGGGGAACACCACATGTTATATTTGTTAATATTTGCGACGAAAATTCTTTGTTACAAACAATTGAAAAAGTTATTTCAGTAACCATAAACAAAAAATTGTTTATGGTTACTGAAATAACTTTTGAACCAGGTTAGTGTTTTTATTTCTTATACCATAGCTTTCCAGCTTTTTTGGTAAAATATGGTAATTTACAGTGTCAAAAGCTTTTGAAAAGTCAATAAATATGCTAAGTGTATATTGAGAATTCTTAAAGGAATCGGTAATACTGCGCGTTACTTGGAGAATAACGTGTTCAGTAGAACTGTTTCTCTGAAACCAAACTAATTTTTATGAAAAAGTTTATATTCAAAAAGATAAGTGTACAATTTATTATACATTTTTCTTTCTAATATTTTTGAAAAGACTGGTAAAACTAAGATAGGACAATAATTTGTTACGTTTGTAGGGCCACCTTTTTTAAAGATTGGAATTATTTTTGCAATTTTCAAACTATCTGGGAAAGATCCTTGAGTAATACATGATATCTTTAATTAAATCAAAATTCTATGCCGGTGTAGTATGAGATTTTTACTCCCGAGTTTTTTTTACTCCCCAGTAAAAATATCGTAGGAAGTTTTTACCGCGGAGTAAAAAAAAGCATGAGATTTTTACTCTCACTATTTTATTTTTACTCTCAAGTTGTTATTAGCGGAATCATAGTCATAATATCAGATAGTCCGGCCAGTTGGGCCGTTTTCGCAAGATTCTATTGTTTTTAAACAATAAAATTTAATTATGTTGAAAATCGTTTATTTATCGTGCTCAGACTACCAATAAGTGCACTAAAATCTAAAAAATGGCGAACTCAACAGATAAACAGTGCTTCGATTACTTTATATTAGATCTAGAATCAGATATATGTTTTTGTAAACTCAAGTTTATCAATGATTTCAGTTCTTTTCTCGTTAAAATTGGAAGTAAAAACGTTTTGACCAAATTTACTTTCACCAGTGTAAGATTAAATGTAAGTCGGAGCATAAATTCAAACGCTTCATAACAAAGCAGCATTCAAAGAGTTTCTCTTTAATACAGCAAATAAATGCATAAACCGATGTTAAGCAAACGTGTTCTACAAATAAGTTCATGAATTTTGTTCAAAAAAACAATCTTATTGTTACAAACAATCATTGCTGCAACGTGTTCTGCAAAGAGATTCATCAGTTTTGTTTTAAAAAACATTCTTATTGTTATAAACGATCTTTGCTGCCTTCCATATATCAGGGATGAGCTTTCAAAGTACATATTTTTAAAAGATAATACAAAGCTATCATTCAAGTTAATAAAAAGAAGTTATAAAAATTACTTATAGTGCAGTTGAAGATTTTTTATCCAAAATTTATAGTTTTTATTTTGATTTGACCGAGATGTTTAAAGAAGTGACTATTAATTTTCTAGACCATCTTTTATTATATTCAAAAGAGCTATAAACTTGCATAAAAAAGGAGCTATAAACTTGCATAAAAAAGGAGCTGTAAACTTGCATAAAATCAATTCTATATTAAATTGAACAAATTTGTTTGGAAAAAAAAAATCTAAAAAGGGTATTTAAACTCCATCAAATAAATATTAGACATTCAATAGAGGTTATTTTGATAACCAAAAAATTTGTTAAAAACATTCTAGCATTTGAACTGTATTGCAGTATGATTGAAAGATGCAATAATAAAGTGAAAATCAAATAAAGTTGTGTAATTTTTTACTTTAAATAATAATATTTAATAAATTTTTCAGTTTAATAAATTTCTCAGGATTTTATTTATAAAATTTTGAAATAATATTAAGACTTTTTTACAACACTTATCCTTTACTCAAATTCAACCTAATTGGTCACTTTTTAGCCTCTATGGATATTTTTAAAGATTGACAATGCAGCTTTTGATATCCCAATTACCAATAACCTCAAGTTTTTCTTAAAGTCCTCTTTATAAGCACAGTGTATGATATAACCGCAACAATAAATACATTTCTTTATTTAAAATAGCATTCGAAACTCTTTTCACAAATAATAATGACAAATGTATATGTATTTACATTTGTCATATATATGTACATATCTATATATATATCTATATATCTATACGCCGCGTCTGCATGCCCGGCAGCCGGGTAGTAAAAACGTAAAACATACATGCCCGGCAGTTCAAGTACGCATGCGTTACTTTTTATTTGAAAAAATGCCGGGAGTTATAAATGTCGGAAACTACATGCCCGGCACCGAGTAAACTAATATATCTTCTTGAGTAAAAAGTGCCGGGTTTATAAAATATGAAAAACTACACACCAGGCAGTAACTTTTACCTTTGCTTTTTCTTATGTAAAAAGTGCCGGGTTTATAAAATATGTAAAACTACACACCAGGCAGTAACTTTTATCTTTGCTTTTTTTTATGTAAAAAGTGCCGGGTTTGTAAAATATGTAAAACTACACACCAGACAGTAACTTTTACTTTTATGTAAAAAGTGCCGGGTTTAAAAAATATAAAAAACTATAAACCAGGCAGTAACTTTTACCTTTATGTAAAAAGTGCCGGGTTTAAAAAATATGAAAACTATAAACCAGGCAGTAAATTTTACCTTCATGTAAAAAGTACCAAGTTTATAAAAAATGAAAACTACACACCAGGCAGTAACTTTTACCTTTAGGTAAAGCTTTTTCAGGTAGTAACATTTACATTTTTTAATTGGTCGTAACTTTGATCTTCTTTGTTATATAAAAAGTATCAGGTTGACAAAATATGCAAAAGTAAAGGGCGGGTAATATTGTTAAGTATTAAATTATTCCCTATCAACATGTTGATTCTAACCTACAACTATTACAAAACCAATATTTTGTTTTAGGTGTTTTTCGCAGCGTAGAGCATTTTAAATGACTCCACAACAAGCAGCAATCGCAACTTGTTCATCTTTCAATATGTTCCTACAAATTGAACAAATCCATTGTTGCTTTTTTTTGCTAATAATTGCAGATTTGACAACTTTCCACGCTGCAGGTTTAAAGAACATTTTTACCCTCTCTATATCCAAAGATTTCTCATCACGAAGAGAATCTGGCAAAAAAACTGATTTTTTGATGTCTGACGAACAAATTAGTTTCCCCCCCCCCCCACTCAATGCTAATTTAACAGCTGGAACCTGTACTATGCGGGTTAAAATAAATCTGTCTTTATCTTTAGGTAATAGCTTAATGTATGGTATTGGTTTCAGATAATTCTTTTTTTTAGGGACACCAATAACTGTTGTATTAGCCCCTTTCGGCCGGCCTTTGGTTTTCATTTTTGGCGGCATTAATACTTCTTTGAGATCTAACTTTGCGGGATTTTGAGGAACATCCTTTTCAGAAAGAAGGGGGAAAGTCTTAATAGAATCAATATGTTTATTTGTACTGATAGGGCTTGATTTGATCTTCTCAATGCCTGTTTTAGTGACGTGACAATCAAATTCCATCAAGTCAACGTTATCAACTTCTATAATATTATCATTTGTCACCAGCGTCACTTCTTCTCCTTTTTGCCAT
The DNA here is from genome assembly GCF_022113875.1 of Hydra vulgaris. Classification (NCBI taxonomy): domain Eukaryota; kingdom Metazoa; phylum Cnidaria; class Hydrozoa; order Anthoathecata; family Hydridae; genus Hydra; species Hydra vulgaris. Next base: position 21,872,864 of record NC_061160.1, on the reverse strand, counting down.
TGTCGTAATATAACCTCCAGTTGCGCTTGTCTTTTTTTGAAAATTACCATACCACCCTCGCTTCCAACAGAAGCTAATAGCTGAAAAGTTTTCAATAAGTTTCGATATTTTTGTGCTTGTGTTAAAGCTTTAACCGGTTTTACATCAACTTCCGAAACAATTTCAACACTTGAAGTTATATTGGTATCGTTTCTTGCTCGAAGAGATTGATTATAATATTCCTTAGTCCATCTTCGATTTACTAACTGTACATCAAACATAGGTAGCATCAAAAACTTGCGCAGTTGGAATAAATGGTAACATGGTAATTCCATTTTAGACATGAATCTGCAATTGCAAAACTCTTTTGACGCAATCAAAAACTTAGAATGTTTTATGTTATAGTTTCCAATTTCGTCACTTTTTTCAAAATTAAAAGATGAATCATTTTTAATTTTTTCAAATTGTGAAATAACAAAAGAAAAAGCATAAGGCGTTAAATGTTCCCTGTATAAGATCATATCAGGATGACTTGGTATAGCTATATCGTGTCTTGTCAAAGACATAAGGTGGTGGTGATTTCTGTCATTCCTGATTGCGCCAAGAAATACAAAAAATTCTATAAAAAATTGCATCATACTCGTATGCTTTGTACAAACCGATTTTAATTTGTTGAACATCGATTCCAGACGATTGTTAGTAGTTTCTCCAAGGTTAAAATATAGATCTTTATAAGCTGTGACCCATTGGTGTTTGATAGGATCCCAATTTTTAACAAAATATTCTGTCACTGCAGTTAGTTTTGTATCTAAAAGCATTTGTTTATTCTGCTCGTACACAATACTTGATTTAGAATATGCAATTTTTTGAATTATTTCAAGGCAACGATTTCTATCGGCTGAAGTGATAGAAAATTTGAACCCATTTTCTCGCAAGTAATTTCTCTTCGAAAGGAGCGTAAACTGTAAAAACAAAAATTAAAGCTTGCATAAATATAAAACAAAATATTTGGGGAAAATAACTTGAACATTTTTAAACCCTCTTGTCTGTTTCGCTCAATATCAGAGCTCATCAGCATGCCTAGAGTGTTAAGCATATTACAAATGCCTATAATAACACTCGGACATGGACAGCACAATGATTTACAGTGATAAACTTCATACAAAAAATAACTAAAATTTAAAAACAGATATGGGCGTAATGTGCTACTGATCAAAAATAAATAGATAAACTAAAAACTCATTTTATTTACAGAAAGAAAACTTACCCAAAACGGTTATCTAAAAATGGTTTCGAAAAAAATTAAAATAAGTCTTACCAATGATACAAACAAATTAATAACATGGCGGCAGGAAAGGCTACAGCAAAAGCTTCTCTTTCTGTAAAGTCTTTATCCGACATCACTACACGTGTATTTTTCCAATAGCCGTTGTGTTTTTTAAAAATTTGCACCACCTCTGTAACAATTGGTTTTGTTTCCTCGGCTAGTATAAACAAAGCCACAATCTCATTTTGGCCATCTCCATCTATTACAATCATTAAATAAATAGGCATGCGTAACCCCAGTAGCTGGTACGTAGCATCTACAAAAAGTATCTCTGGGTACCTTTCGTACATCTTCTGCATTTGTGAGTCCTGAAAAAAAAGCCCCTTGAACTTTTTATCAGAATCAACAAGAACTTCAACCAGATCCTTTTCGTTGTTTGAGAAATTCTGCAATGTCATATATTTCATTATCAGAAAATGAAACTTTAGAATATTGACGAAGGTTAGCAATATCTTTTAATATGCATTTTTTGCCAGACAATAACTCAATCTTTTGCTGTAGATGTTTGCTATTTGCTTTCAACTAAATCGCCTCTTTAACGTTTTTCATCATATCTGGAGATACAGTTCTTTGTTTAGGCAAGTGTTCGTACAGTTCCTGAGAAACCAGATGATTGTGTTCTTCTTGTACACGCACCACTTGTAGGTGCTGATTGTCAACTGAAAGTTCCAGCACAATTTCAAATGGACAACCACAACGGAAGGATTTAGTTTTTCTCTTTCTTTCTAATTCTGGCTGACTCGACTTTCCACTAAACTTGCAAACAAACTGTAAAGTTTGGTAGTGCAATGCCATATTAGCTAAAGCAATTCGTTTAGGAATTCTCTTTTTAGCAGCTTCTAAAGATCTTACTTTACTCTTCACAAGTTGACAATGTCGTTTTAACTCATAATTAGTTTTACAAGCCTCTACCAATTTAATACTTGTAAACTTTTGTCCCACTTTCCAAATAACCTCATCCTAAATGTTAAAAAAAAATGTATTAGAAAAGGTTTAAATTTTATATCCATGTTTGTGTGGTTTGGATGGTTTTCCATAGTGACATAAATGCCACTATGAAAGAGTTAAAGCATTTTTTTTTACAATCGGATGATTCGTTTTTATCACCTGTTATCTGAATAAGAAAAAAAATCATTATAAGCTTCTAATATAGTTACCGAATCTAAAAACATTTTTTAACAAGTAAATTAACAATTTATATAATCTGCAATGTAAAGCATATACTGCTACTGTCACAATTATAATTGATACCAACTGATTCGTTTTTATCACCTGTTATATATATATATATATATATATATATATATATATATATATATATATATATATATATATATATATATATATATATATATATATATATATATATATATATATATACATACAGCAGCGGATCCAGGATTCAGTGGTGGGGGTAATGTTTGGAGGTTTACTTAGGGGAGGGTTTTGGATGGGGTATCCCCCTCCCAAAAATTTATGTGAGACAGGCATATAAATTATTATACAATAGGTTTATTAATATCAATTGATTACAAATTAGTGGTGACGACTGCAGAATTTTAGGTAGTGAACCACTGGGTAAACTCACTTGACTGACGTCGTCAACTATTGTAGTTGTAGGACTGGAAAATAAACAAAAAAGAACACGGTGAATACCCTTCTAACATTTTGTAGCATCACCGCAACTGTAAGTCAGGATGAATTTGTGATTTAGTCACTTTTTATTTCTAGTTCACTTTTTACTTTTGAATTAGTCACTTTTTATCACACTAATTATTAGTGTAATTGAGTACACGAGTTGCGTAAAGTGTAAAGTTAATTGTCAAATGTCAATACAAAACCAATTTTGTGTGGACATTGGAAAACATTAGCTTTAGTTACTTTACATAAACAAATAAAATACAACTGAAAAAAAACTTTTACATTTTATAAAAAAACTGTTACTTTTGTTGAAAATAGTCTGTCATCTTACGCCTTTTTAGTATATTAAGTATATTTAGTAATATTCCATAGTATGTTAAGATAGTAAATACAGGCGATTTTAAAACAAGGCGATTCAACACACAAATACTGGAACTCATGTGCAAAACGGCAGCCAATTTGATTAAGCTTTAAAACGTTTTGATTGAAACCACCACAACGCATTCGTTCGAGTAAAAAAAATAATTGAAAGTCTGGTGGGGGTAATGCATTACCCACATTATCCCCCTTCCCCTGTATCTGCGCCTGTATGTATATATATATATATATATATATATATATATATATATATATATATATATATATATATATATATATATATATATATATATATATATATATATATATACACACACATAGGTACAAACACACAACTCACATTTGCTGAACATCCAGGTGGTTCACCAATCATAATAGTTGTCTTTATATCTAAATCATTAGAACTTTTAGATGATTTGCCAATATCTTCAAAGGATTTCTGAAAAAAAAAGTTAAAATTAATAAAAATAATATATATATATATATATATATATATATATATGAATATATATATATGAATGTATATATATGAATGTATATATATATATATATATATATATATATATATATATATATATATATATATATATATATATATATATATATATATATATATATATATATATATATATATACACACACACACACACAGTGTTAGCTAGCCCAATGGTGCCGAGTATAACGTGGAATTCCCAATGGTTTAAAATTCCAAAAAACCAATAATTTTATTTTTTTATTTACTTTTTTGGGACAATTTCTTTAAAATACCCAATAATTTGCAGAAAAACAAAAAATATTTCCAATACCGCAAAAATGCGGTATAAAATGTATTCCTGGCTAACACCCTATGTATATATAAATACATAAATATATACACACACACCAGAGGTGTACCCTGGGGTTTTTTTCAAGTAGTGACTAAAATATATTTTATAAAATATATTGAATTGCTTCAATAAATTTGACTTTAAAGTTCTTACATTTATTAATTGATTTTCAGAATATATTGAAACTGAAAAATCTACATCTAAAAAAAAATGAAAAAGATATAAACAATATTCTTATTTCGTTGTCAGCTAAATATTTCAATTATTTAATATTTTTTAAAATTTTGAAAGTATTGGTGAACAGCCCTTGGATTTAGGGTCAGCATTTGGAAAAGCCGACCTAACTGTCAATACTTTTTATGATGGAACTTTTGTGAATAAATGTAATTGCTGACCTGATGCCAACCTAAAACAGTTTAAGATCGGCAATTTTTCGCAGACTTTAGTTTTTTTCTTTCTGAGTGTTGAGCGTTTGAATAATAAAAAATAACTTATTCCTACAACTTGTTGCTACAAATATTAAATGAAAAGTAAATATTGATTGAATACCAGTCTTACTAGTCCTACAATATGCTTCTGGTGAGCTACAGAAACGTTTTTTATCTCTAAAAAGAAAAGAAAAATTATTAATTATATAGTAATAAGTAATAATGGTTAATAAGTTTAAATCAAAAATCAAAAATCAAAAAAAAAAAAAAAAAAAAAAAAAAAAAAAACCATAAATTTTGTATTACCTTTCAGAAATGTAAGCACTCAGAGCTACTTCAGCCTAAATCAAGAATAGGCAAAAATATCATTACAAATTGTATTATTAAAATAAATAATAACAAAATCTAAAATAACATTATTTAATTATATAAATAAATAAAATTTAATTATATAAATAAATAATATTTAATTATATAAATAAATAATATTTAATTATATAAATAATATTTAATTATATAAATAATTAACATTTAATTATATAAATAAATAATATTTAATTATATAAATAATTATTCAATAGAATAAGAAATTGAAAAACGAAGATTTAAATATTCAGATTTTAGATTACTTTTATTCTTGACACATTACTAGCGTTAGCAAATAAAAATACAATTGATTCAGGCATTTAAACTTTAAATACATAGTCACTATCCTAAAAAGATCATTACATATATGACAAAAATTAATACTGGAAAAGGGAGTATTATTCAAACAATGAGTTTAAAATGACTTTGTTTAGAAATGAATAATTGAATAATATTACAGATTATGATTACCTTCAACTTGTTAAAAGCTAAAACAAAAGCATTAAAAAGATCATGTGATTGATCTTCTGACAATAGACTAAGGAGATCTCCGTTAGAAAGATTTTCTAAATAAATAAATAGAAATGTAAAAACATTTCAAATAATCAGAAAATAAATAAATAAAAAAAAATAAAACAAATGAAATAATAGAGTGTTAAGTCCTATATTTTTATATAATACAAACTTTTATCTATAATAAAAGTTTGTATTATATAAAAATAATAAACCAGTTATGTCTGTAACTGTATAACTGAACATAAAATACAAAAATACTATTTAAGGATTTAGCATTAGTAAGTTGTTATTAATTTTGACTAAAAGTCGATTAGTTGAAGTTAAAACTATTTGATTTCAAGTATTTAAAATTGAATACTTGAATAAAAATAAAATATTGCAAAATATTTACATTAAAATATTACTCATCATTTTGTTTCCAAACTGATGTTTGAACAACTCACAAAAAATAAACAAATGTTGAAATATATTTTTAAGAACACAGTATTTAAAGAACTCTCTAGACTTTAAAGTTTGTTTTAGGTATAGACAATAAACGTTTTATGATAAAAGGATAAACAATAACGCTTATTTACTCAACTAGATTATTTGCTTACTAGTAAAGAAAAAAAATTTATAATAGAAGAGATAATTAAATAGTACCCTGAGCTGGCAAAAATGATATTTGAATCTGCAATCCTACTACTACGGCAATTGATAAATCACAATAATAGAAGCGCGCTATCCTACTGAGCTATCCCAGCTTAAGTAAGATACTTACAAACTTAAGTAAGATACTTACTTGACCAGAATAAATAGATTTTAGCAATTGAGAAGATGCTATTTCCATAATACTTTTCTTTGTAAACAAATTCAATCCTATAAATATTTAATTAAATCCTTATTTTTATTAGAGTTATTAAAAAAAAATTACCACCATAAAATAAAGTAGACTGTATTGTAGATCTTCCACCCAAATCTAGACTTAATATTTAAAAACAATTTCAAACAACTTAGAAAATTGAATTGAAATCTAATACCTGTGAACCTATCAAAATTTATTGAACATAATTTTTTTACCGATATATTTACACATCAAAGTGTATCAATAATTATATACAAAAACGAAGAAAAAATGTATACCTGTTGTAACAAACGTATTCAAGTCTTCAATATCACTTGAACTACCTTGAAAGAAAAAAAAGACATTTTAAATTATAAGACAAATTTTATTCTTGGTTTGTTTTAAATAGAAAACAGAAAAAGTGAAAAAAATAAATAAAAATTTTTATACTTAATCATTAACTACAAATAATGGATCCATCATCAACTGAAAATTTGTTGCACAAAGTACATGGTATTTTAGAAGTGTAATCTGTCTAAAAAAATTATTAGATTGTTATCCTTTTGTAAATTAGCATATATTATATAGTACATATATAATATATATGTACTATATAATATGGACTAATATATATATAATATATATATATATATATATATATATATATATATATATATATATATATATATATATATATATATATATATATTTATATATATATATATAAATATATATATATATATATATATATATATATATATATATATATATATATATATATATATATATATATATATATATATATATATATATATATATATATATATATATATATATATATATAAGTAAAGGAATTTGTTCAGAGAAAAAATTTTTTTGAGGGAGGGGGGGGGGAGAAGAAAGATGCTTAAATTTTGTTTTCCTGAAATTTAATGTCTTAATCAAGACATTAAACTGATCTTTGGACAAGTGTTATAAATAAAAATCATATTGAAGAAATGTTGGAGTTTTTTTTTTAAATCTAATGGGCTTAGGTTAGTTATTTCCAACATGTATGACAAGTTTAATTGAAAAATATTTTGTAGCAGATAACTAATTTTTATCACATAAACCTAATTTACGTACTATATATATATATATATATATATATATATATATATATATATATATATATATATATATATATATATATATATATATATGTTTGTAGAAATAAGAATACACATACCTAACTTAAGTACTTAACAAAATAAACAACCTCCCGGTTTTATGGTGCTAAACAAGCTAAAAAACTTTTTAAAAAATATCTTGCTGTTTGTCGGTATACAAACATTGAGCTTACATGATTAAGCTTGTGAGATTAAAAATCTCAATAGGCTATTCAGATTTTTTATCTCTCAAGCTTAATCAGATAAAATGAGCTATAGTCAATTACAACAATTACTGTTTACAATACAATTATAATAATTAGCTACATTTTGACTAGCAATATGAATAACTGTTTTGTTTGTGTGTTTACAAAAAAGAAAGATGCCCATCCAATTTTTATATATATATATATATATATATATATATATATATATATATATATATATATATATATATATATATATATATATACATATATATATATATATATATATATATATATATTATATATATTTTATATATATATATATATATATTATATATATAAATATAGTATATTTTAGTCAATAAAAATAAAAACAAAATAACAATAACAAACTATTCCTCTTACCAATAGTTCTTTGTAAGTTTCCATGACAGTAAATACGAGGCAAATACAAATTTATATGTACAATTTATATATATATATCTTATATTTGGTTATTATATATTTTATATTTTACAAAAAATGTAAATATAAGTTACCACGAGGGAAAAAATTTAAAATAATGTTACGCGCATGCGTACTTAAACTGCCGGGCATGTAGGTTTTACATTTTTACTAGCCGGCTGCCGGGCATGCAGACACTTTGATATCTATATATCTATCTATCTATATATATATATATATATATATATATATATATATATATATATATATATATATATATATATATATATATATATATATATATATATATATATATATATATATATATATATATATATATATATATATATATATATATATATATATATATATATATATATATATATATATATATATATATAATATATATATATATATATATATATTTATAAATATATATGTATATATATATATATATATATTTATAAATATATATGTATATATATACACATATATACATATATATTTATAAATATATATATATATATATATATATATATATATATATATATTATATATATATATATATATATATATATATATATATATATATATATATTTAGGGTTAGTCTTGTTAGGCGCATTGACTAACATCTTTTTTACTAAACTAAACAACGATCAGGCTAATGAAATATGTTATATATTTTTGAGATTTTTGAAATTAAATAAAATCTCTATTTTTTTGGTCTAAACAGCAATAACAATTAAACTATGATAAGTATATGCGCCAAATAGCCCCGTCTTGTAATTTTTTTTTCGGTAGCGTAACTTCGGACCAAGTTAGTCAAGAAATCTTGCGACTTCTGGCCCGTTTATTCGGCTGACGAGATTTCAAAAAATTATTGTTAAAGTAATTTCCTTTAATTTTTTTTTATTTTTACTGTTCGGTAACGTAACTTAAGGCCAAGTTAGTCAAAAAAATCTTGCGACTTATCTGGCCCTTTTATTCGGCTGACGAGATTTTAAAAACTTGTTAAAATAGTTTAAATTATTTTATTTTCGTCATTCGGTAGCGTAACTTCAGGCCAAGTCAGTCGAATTAAATATATGATGATTACCCCCTGACTAATTTAAAAGAAGCCTTTTCTAACTATAATTCTTTGAATGTTTTAAATAACTTTTAAATAATTTTTGATATGGCATGCATTTACAATCTGTAAGGTATTTGCTTGAAAATGGATTTATTGAAAATTTACAAACTCTTTATTCAGAATTGTCAGTAAAGATTTATCTCCTTCATAAGTCAGATTTTTATCAGTTGTTGATATTATCCCTGCGTTTGTTCATTTGGGGATGTAAATTTATATAGTAATAATATTATGAAATACATTTTTTGCCTTGATCTAATTGGTTCAACTTTTTACCAAACTGATTTATTGTAAATAAATGATTAAATCCAATTTTATTTTCCATTGAGCTTATTGTAGAATTTTTTTTACTCTAAAAATTTTTAATTGCCCTTTTTACAGATCTGATCAGATCTGTTTCAGCTCTGATCAGTTACAGTGATCAGTTACAGTGATCAGTTACAGCTCTGATCAGTTACAGCTCTGTTACAGATCTGATCAGATCTGATTCAGCTGAATCAACTGACAATTGCTTATTTAGCTCATTTTGGATTTATCTGTGTGGTGATAATAGTCTGGCAATGGATTTAAAAATACTGACAGCAATTGATTTATATTTAAATGCCTCTTTTTACAGTAATCATCTATTGTTTGTAAGCTTGTGCTCAATGTATCCAAATGAGTTTTCATCGATTGATAATTTGTTAGCAGTGTCTGTATCCACACATTTTATAGACTCAGGAAAATTAAAAATGACCTTGTTAAGGAAGAAACATTTCATATGTGTATAGAATTTATGGTCTGTGTTTCTTTGTGTTCTTGCTCTTTCAATTGTGTGTTCTACAAGAGTTTAGTGTTACTATAGAACAGTTCTCTCCTAAAATATAAATTTATGTTTAATCTTAATATTGAATCATGTATTCTATGTTCATCATCAGATATTGAAACAACAAATTAACAATTTGTTGTTTCGTTCAAAGGCTTCTACTTTGAAAGATTTACAAATATAAAATTTGATTCAAAATGTTTTTGTTCCTGATGAAACTTCTTTTCCAAAAACAAATGGGCAATCTTTAAAAACTTTTATCATTAAAACAATTTTCATGGCTTAGATATTCACCTTCTGAAGATGGAGCATTTTGTTTGTGTTGTGTTTTGTTTAGATATAAATACTCTTCAAAAGCTTCTAGATTTAAAAATTTGTATTCTCAGTCATTCAAATATAGGCCAGATGCTGTGAACACTTTTAATAGACATTACCATGGGAAAAACGGGAATAATTATGAATATCACTCAGCTGAAATATTTATGAACATTATCACGCAGTACAAATTCTACATTATAATGCCTGGACCATATTTTCTGCAGTTTTAAATACTATGAATGGAAATATTTAAAATATAGATATTTTAATAAAGAATATGAAAAGGAGATTGCTTTAAATTGTAAGAAGTTGTTTTGTGAGAAAATCATTTTCTTAGGTCAACTTAATATAGCTTTCAGTGGTCATTGTGATGGTCATTGGCAAGTATTCTTTAGTGGGTGGAGTAGGTAATTTTATTGAACTTTTAAAATTCTTGAACATTATCTTAACAGCTGTGCAAAGAATGCATCTTATATTTCTAATTCCTCACAGAATGAATTAATAAGTTGTTGTGGAAAGTACATCCAAAATATTTTTATTTCTGAAATAAAAGAAAATCAATTTTTTTCACTTATTGCTGATGAAGCTTCTGACTGGAATAATTGTCTTTAGTAATTAGATTTATAGACAATTCCTATGATGTTAGGGAAGAATTTATGTGTTTTTTACATTGTAAATTAGATACTGAATAAAGGTTTGTATATACACTGTATATACAAATCTTTATTCAGTATTTTTAAGATCTTCTTCAAATAGAAAGTTTGTATAATTATTAAATTAAAAAATATAATTATTTTATTTTTTATTGTTTTATTTATTTAAAAAGATTATTTATTTTATTTTAGTTGTTATTTTATTTTTCATGAGATTTTATTATCTTTATAAATTTAAACATGTCTAATTTTTATTGTATTCTTTTTTTCTCTAATTATCTTTAGTTTTACCTGTCAATTGTTAATCAAAACTGGTACCGTTATGTACTGTATCTTTGATATTTTAATTAAGAGCATTATATACATTGTCTTTTATATGCTTTTTTTTTTTTTTTAGCTTTACCTTGAGATTCTACCATGTGTGGTTATTTGAGTTGAAATATGGTTTTAATTTAGTAAGCTTTCATTATTTGAAGTTTACTTTATTGATCATTAGTCAACACTTTAGAGAAAATAAACACACGTAACACATTAACTGTAAGCATAACTTTGTTTACGAACATTAATATTACAATTGTTTAACATTGTATAACATATCTATTAATGGGATAAAATAAAAAAATGGGTTTTTATGGTTAGTTATCATATTATTGCTTTTGTGTTATTGCATTTCTCATAGTATGATAGTCATACTAATAAATTACATTATAATTTTTTTTATAATTATGGTATTAATGTTATTGTAGTTGTTTACTTTTACAAAGTTTTTATTCTATTTGCAAGTCACCTAACTATGCAAACCTTGCCTATTTAATTAATGATTTGTTATATTCCATACAGGTGTATTATTTATATATGTTACAATAATACACAATAATGATGCCCGCAAAATATTTTAACAGACAATATTTTATTTTTGTAGATTTAATGGATCCTTGCTAGTTTTAATACTATATATATATATATATATATATATATATATATATATATATATATATATATATATATATATATATATATATATATATATATATATATATATATATATATATATATATATATATATATATATATATATATATATATATATATATATATATATATATATATATATATAATATATATATATATATATAGTATTAAAACTAGCAAGGATCCATTAAATCTACAAAAATAAAATATTGTCTGTTAAAATAATATCGCTATATTTTCAACTATATCTTCAAGTGCAAAGCATTATTTAATCATATAATAACTTGTGAAAAGCAGAGCACTTTTCACTTTGTACTTTTTGAATTAAAAAACTACATACCTAGAAAAAATGTTTTAATATTTTATTATAAATTAATCATACTGTGTATTAAACTTGTAATTTAATAATATTATAGTAGTCTGTTTTTACTTAGTTTGTTGTGCCTATTTTTTAAATATGCAACCCCATTCGAGCCGCTTTTTTGAAGGCTTTGCAAATAACTTATTTATCAAACAAATGGGGTAGGTACTTTTTTTTGTAATTCATCTTTACCCCCCCCCCCGTCTTTTCGTGGGGAGAAGGCGGTGAAATCCGCAACCGACTTTTTTGACTAACCTCTTTAAAAAGCTAAACCCGCCCCTGTATATATATATATATATATATATATATTATATATATATATATATATATATATATATATATATATATATATATATATATATATACACAGACATATATACATATGTATATATATAAGCCTATATATATTTATATGTAATTATATATACATACATATATATACATATGTATATATATATATATATATATATATATATATATATATATATATATATATATATATATATATATATATATATATATATATATATATATATATATATATATATATATATATATATATATAAGCTTTGCATAAACCATTAAATCTTGTGATATTCTTGTATTGAAGATAAAAAATTTTTATCTTTTAATTTATACCAAATAATGTTTTTATAAGATTTTAGCTATTAAAATAGCCACAAAATAGCTTTGATACTTTTTAAAAATGAAATAAGGTTAGGCACAACTGTAATAAACATTGATCTTTTTTAATGTAAATATTTAAATATTGACTTTCATCTGCTTCAGAAGAAAAAGTCGGTTTCTTTAAGTTGAGCATTAGTATTATGGGAAACTACTATATTCTGCCTAAAGAAGGATTTGCTAATGAAAAGCTCTTAACTGGTTGATTTATTGAAGGTAGTAAATCTGTCGATCAAAAAAAAGTTATCTGATATCATATTTTATCTTTAGTTTTAATATATTATAACTAAAGATTTATTTTTATTTATAATTTGTAAAACTTTTCTTCTTGATTTCTTGTTATAAACATCATCATCGGAAGAAAATATTTCCAATAGAAAAACATTTATACTTCTTCGAAAAGTTCCAGAACCAAATATGTAACAATTAAGACAAGGCATTTGCAAAATCAAGGATAAATCAATAATCTTCTTGTAAGTATTCGCATTTGTTTACAAAAAGTGTGCACTCATTGGTAGACTGGGTTCTAAAAAAAGCTAACAATAAGATAAACAATAGCGCTCTTAAACTGGCCGGACTATGTATATTATGACTATAGCGGAATTGCATATCAATAAAACATGCACTCTAGATTTGCAGACATTTTTAGTTACTTAAAATACTAAATATATCCAAAAGAAGTTTTAAATAAAAGCGATAAAGCCAATTTTAGAAGACAAACTAAGCCATTTATAGTTGATAATAATGAGTTATATCATTTAAATAAAGCTGCAAAGGTATGCTATTATTTCAAAATGTTTTAATAGTTTTGCCATTTTGCAACTAGAATCTAGTCACCAAATAAACACGAATATTTACAAATAATTTATTTAATAAATAATGAAAATTAATTTAGTTTTGATTCTCATTATATTGATGGTTTGCAGCTTCTTTTTTTTATAGAGAAAAGTTATTTGGAGTAGAGATGAACAACAAAACATAATAAAGTTTGTTCATGAAGGAAACGATGTCTCTGTTGAGTCTAAAGCTTTATCTGGTCATACAGGTATTAATAACACAACCTATCACATTCAAAGTAGATTTTTCTGGTATGGAATGATAAAAGATATTACAACTTATGTTTCCAAATGTGACCAATGCCAAAAGTCAAAGATTAGAAAACTTCAGTCAAAACTATTGCTGCAAAATATTTCAATTCCTAAAGGCAATATGAAGCAGGTAGGAATCGATTTAACACAGCTACCAGAAGTTAACGGTTGCAAATATCTGGTTGTATTAATCGACTACTTCAGTAAATGGGTTGAAGCAGAAGCACTTACCGATAAAACTGCTAAAGCTGTGGCTTTTTTTTTGTATAAACAGATTTGTCGACATGGCTGTTTTGAAATTCAAATAAATGACCAAGGTCGTGAGTTTGTAAATGAAATTTCTAAAGAACTTTACTCAAAAACAGGAACAATTCAAAGAATTATAAGTGCATATCATCCTCAAGCTAATGGATTAGTAGAGAGACAAAATCAAACATTTAAACGTATATTAGTAAAAGTGCTTGATGCGGCTGCTTTGGAAATGGCCATACATTATTGATAGTGTTTTGTTTTCTTTAAGAGTTAGAAAGCACAAATCTACTGGGTTTTCACCGTTTGCATTGCTTTACCAAAGGGAAGCAGTTCTTCCTATTGATATAGATTGCAATTTAATTGACTTTAATGATAGTAACGCTCTTAGCAATGATGATTTCTCTAACAAAAAAATAGTTTCAGATACCTTTCATGCAATGAATAAAATGAAGAATAAAATTTTTGACGATGCTTATAAAAATATTGAAAAATCTCAAAAAAGACAAAAACATGATTACGACAAGAGAATTGCACCAAATAATGAAATTAGCATAAATAAAAAAGTGTTACTAAGAAATAGCAGACGTGATGATAGAAAAGATGGTAAACTTGTAAAGCCTTGGACTGGACCATACATTGTAACTTCTATTTCTAGCACAAATAACTGCACTTTGAAAAATCTAAAGGGTCAAATTTTGAAAACAAAGTACAACTTGACAAAGTTATGTTTATATAATGAAAAAATAACTAATGATGAACAAGAAATCACATTTGATGAAATTAATATGCAAATTTCTAATGATAAGATCGGAAAATATGCAACTATTGAAATGAGAACTTCTATTTCTGAAAAATTTGGAATTGGTATTACCAAAAATATTTTTATTGCAGATATTAATCTACTTTCACGTCCGAAACAAATTGGCAAAACCATAGGCGATGGTAATTGCTTTTTTAGGGCAATATCGTATATCATTACAGGCAGTGAATGCAGTTATGAAATTATAAGAGAAAAAGTTGTTAAACATATGTGTACTCATATTAATAATGAAATGACTTTATATATGAATCAATCAATAATAACGTATCTAAATGAAAGTGGTATGAGTGATAACACAACTTGGGCAACTGATGCAGAAATAATTGGGTGTGCCTCATTCATGGGTATTGATATAAAAGTATATAGAAAATATGGAGAGAAGTTGAAATGGCTGACTTACCCATGTAGTTTAACACTTACACAGCTTAGTGAACATGCTATATTCCTTGACAATTCAACTGCAAGTCACTTTAATGTTGTACTGTTGTAAAATATCAAAAAAAATAATAATTTATAAATTATCTTCTTTTCATAATTTTTAGACATTTTTTAAATATATTTTTATTTTAAGTCTGTAAACAAATGTTTTAAAAACGTAAAAATAAGCGAATTTACAACGGTATGTAGGAGAAGGAATAAAAATGTTTGTCTTTTTAAATTTGGTGGCAATACTTTTTCATATGCCTGACTGATTCCACATTAGTAAAGCGAAAGCAAAGAATCCAGAAATAAACCTATATAACGATATGTGTTTAATTAAAAAAAAAATCTTAACCCTATCTGATACATAGGGTAACCTACGATAAATTTTTTTTTTATTTGCAGATGTGAATTGTTAAATAAAAAAAGTCAGAAAGAAATAAAAAGCTGCGATTTTCAGATTCTGCAGGTTAGCAAGGTAAACTTGTTGTTTAGAAAACTCCTTTTCTAACAAGTTTGCAACAATTACCATAGCCTAATAGTAAAATAAAACAATTTTGGATATTCCCCTTCATTTTTTAATAAAACAAGTACACATTTTGATCAAACAAGTACTTGCATATTCTATGATCTTTAAGTTTAAAAAAGATTATCTGTAAAATTTATATTTTCACCGTTTATTTAAAATAATATAAGAAATTTTACTCCCACTAAAATGTAGAAAATAAATTAAGTTAAAAAAGTTTATTAAAAGCTTAACTTTTATAAAATATATTAATTAAGCACTATATTAACATAACGGTAAAAATATCTAATGAGAGTAAAAATCTCATAAAGGGAGTAAAAATTTTATACGCATTTTTTACTCCGCGGCACAAATTTCATATAAAATTTTTTTAGGGGAGTAAAAAAATAATGGGAGTAAAAATCTCATACTACACCGGCTGCAATAAAATTTTTTTATTGCAGCCGGCATAGAATTTGCGCTTTTCTTATTTTTACCAGTAACTTCTATCATTATTTGCCCAACTCGCTTTGAATTATACTCGTGCTTCACAAGCAAGTCCAAATAGTAAATTTTTTTGTGGAGTTTTTCAAATACATTTTTATAGACTGTGTAAGTGTTTTTATGCTTTTCTGATTTATTTTTTAGATATTTAACATAGAGTTTTTGCTTTATTTTTGAGGACTTTTTAATCCTTTAGTTATACCATAACAAGATAGGTAGAGTTGTTAGTACTTAGCCTTGTCCTCGTCTTTTCCTTAAAGCAAAAACTAAGGCCTTGGCGTTGGTCTTGGCCTTGAAATTGTTGACCTTAGCTTTAGTCTTTGGTTTTGGAAATTTTGGCCACAGCCTTTATTGTTTTGGCCTTGGCCTTTTTTCTTTAAGAACTCAGAACTTTCTTTTTTCGTGTTTGCATTTTAAAATTTTACTACAGTTGATTTTGTTTACAAAAGTTATTTTTTTTACATGAAAGCTTTAGCACTTAATTTTGCTTTTTATGTCACAGTTTAAAATGCCCTTTTTGACTAGCCATTTTAAAGCAATAATCAATGACACGATTGCTTAATAAGAATTTATTACATCTATACATTAAGTCACATGATAAATCTTAACGTTTTTTATAGTTAAAACATTTCAAAATTTAAAAAAAGATTTAAACACATGAATTTTTCTTATAATTAAAAACAGATTTTTAAAGGATTTTGAATTAAAATAGTTTTTATTATACTTGAATAATGATTTATTATAAAGTATCTTTTTAATTATTTATACTGTTTTTATTCAACTTATCTAAATCTGTTTAAAAAAGTTGTTAGTAATGTATATATAGTAGAGTTTTGTTTAATAATTTTGTTTATAAAATCCATTTTTGAACCATCAAGCAATAGTTTAATTTGAAAGTTTGGTCACGAGAACAACACCAGAAACCACTTTGACATCTACTATAAATAGTCTTACACCTTAGATTCAATACTCTTTTACCAAAAAAAAATAAATGCTTTTTTGCTTATAAAGGAAAAAAAATTATGTTTTACAAATAACAACGAATCAATCACTAGAATTTAATAAAAAAAAATTTTGTTGTTAAAAAAACTGAACACAATCAAACAATATTCAAAAATTAGAAATTTATATTTGAAAATTATTTCTTGCATCTATGTCCCTACACCATCTGCTCCTGTTGAGCGTATCATTTGTCAGAGTTGATAAAGCACCCTCACAGAGCTCGTATGTCTGATTCGTTGCTTGAAATTTGATGTTTCGTAAATATAATAAAGACTTATAGGCTATAAATTAATAGTTAATGGTAACAACAACTTAGTTGATATAATTAATTATAATTAATACATAATTAAGTATAATTAATGCTAACAACAAGTAACAACATATCGATGGTTAAGAGCACAAAGGGAATATGTCCAACATTAAACATTAGGTAAACATTAAACAAATTAGGTATTAAAGTATGTAAAAGAAATGAAAATAAAATAGTAAAAAACAAGACAGAATTAATTGAGGAATGCATTTGGTTAAAAATCATGACAATAAATAAATATCATGAATTGTTGTATGTTTTCAAACTTTCAAATTCAGATTTCTCAAAACAATAGTTAGTGGACGTATTCCCTTTGTGCTCTTAACCATCGATATCTTTAAATAAAAGATGGTGATATTAGTTGTTAGCATTAAGCACAAAATTACATACTATTAAAAAATTAAAATTTTGATTCTTTATTTTATGTATTTTTGTTTTCGGTTTTTATATATAAGTACAAGCATATTTTCTTATTGACTTCGTTGAATTCTTCATAACCTTGGTCTTATTTCATAACATGTGCTTTAATTCTCACAGCACTTGCTACCTAAAGTTTTCTTAATAATTGGCCTTAACCTAAGACCAAAATTTAAGTCTTTGGTTTTGAATATATTTGTGTAAGCCTTGGCCTTGAAACTCTTACTCTTGTCTTTTGCCTTGTTCTTGGCCTTAAAACTTTTGGCCTTGGTCTTAGCCTTGGCCTTGTAATATGTGGCCTTGGCCTTGGTCTTGACCTTGCTACTTTTGGCCTTTTTAACAACTCTGAAGATAGGTCTTTGGCGATTTGAAATTAACAATTATTTCACGTAATTGAAAGTTTGCGTTGTAGATTTTATAAAAAGTTTTAAAAAAAGAGTTATAGATGAGGTTTATATTGTCAATAAAATTTATATAGCTCCAGTCTTGATTCAAAAGTTGCTCTTTAAATAAATTTAAGTTAATGTTGCTATAAACACGTTTTTTAACGTATATAATTTTCTCGATGTTTCTACTACAACTAAAACGAAACTCTGTAAAACGTAGTTATTCAATTTTTAATACATTTTCAGAATACAATATATAATATTCAATTATAATTTTTTTATAAAATATGTATATTGAAAATTATTTCATCGATGAACATAATTTAAATCTTTATTAACACTAATAAATACTCGGTAAAGCAATTTATTTAAACCCCGTTTGATTTGCAGTGGAAATGTAGCATTGGAGAGTTCAACTCAAGAAAATGGAAAATAAACTAACAATTTTTTGTAAAAGCTTTCTTCTTGCTTTATATTTTGCGAATTCATCTTTAACTTTATCAGTATTAATGTGATTAAGATTATTTTGTTCTTTATACATTATTGTTATGTTGTTTAATCTATATTGCTTCTTAAATAGTTTTTTACACTTTTCAGGACTGAATCATATATTTTCAGGACCGATATATATATATATATATATATATATATATATATATATATATATATATATATATATATATATATATATATATATATATATATATATATATATATATATATATATATATATATATGATATATATATATATATATATATATATATATATATATATATATAATTGTAATTATAAATATATATATATATATATATATATATATTTATAATTGCTCTGTTCTTTTAAGAACATTGAGCACTCTATTTTCTAGAATACATTTTTTTAAAATTGTTTAAATATATATAATATATATATATATATATATATATATATATATATATATATATATATATATATGTATATATATATATATATACACATATATATATTGATATATTTATATTGATATATATATTTATATTGATATATATATATATATATATATATATATTTATATATATATATATATATATATATATATATATATATATATATATATATATATATATATATATATATATATATATATATATATATATATATATATATATATATATATATAACAATTTATCATACACTGAACATATTCGGATAGAATAATCTTTGAATAATACAACAGTTTTTGTGTACTTAGCTTAATTTGACCAAATGTTGTACTTAACACTTCTGTGCATAATACCATCGATATATATATATATATATATATATATATATATATATATATATATATATATATATATATATATATATATATATATATATATATATATATATATATACATACTTAAATATAGAAAAAACAACTTTTAATGGAACTTAAAGTTTCATGCCTATCGGCAATCATCAGCCATGAAGTACAAAATCAAAAATATAAAAAACCGTCTAAAAATTACAAATTACAGTAGAATGAGTTCTGACTTCTAAGTACAAGAAGACGTTATGGAAAACTAATCTCCGCTATCAAATAATGAAAGAAGAAATTTATTTTTATGTCTACGTTTCGAAACTACTTCGCCTCTTTTATTTAGCAGATTATCTCCTTTGTAAAATAATATTTCAAATTTCTCATTTAAACAAAGCGTATTAAACAAAACTTATTTGTTATAACTCATTCTACTGTAGTTTGTAATTTTTAGACGGTTTTTTATATTTTTGATTTTGTACTTCATGGCTGATGATTGCCGATAGGCATGAAACTTTAAGTTCCATTTAAAGTTGTTTTTTCTATATATATATATATATATATATATATATATATATATATATATATATATATATATATATATATATATATATATATATATATATATATATATATATATATATATACGTCACACTGAAATAGTTTTGCATAGTAGATTTTTGAACTTGCCCTGTTCTTTTAAGAACATTAGGCACTCTATTTTGTAGAATATATTTTAAAATTGTCAAAATGTAATATACTTTCATATATATTGTAATAATATATATCAAAGTAAATTACGTATTACACATAATAATATATATAACATATACTTATAAACAAGTTGCATTGGCTGAAAATTAGAGAAAGAATATATTTCATGGTTCTTCTAATAATACACAAATCTATTATTCTGGAAGCATTAAAGTCATATATATATATATATATATATATATATATATATATATATATATATATATATATATATATATATATATATATATATATATATATATATATTATCTTATTTATAACTTTTTTAGCTATGTAAAATAGATTTTTAAAACTAAATAATCTTTTCTTAACAGATAAAAAAAATAATTAATACAAAAAATTTTCAAAAACTATATAAATTAAATCTCAAAACCAATCTTCAGTTCAAACTATTAAAGAGAGTAATGTTAAATAAAGTTTTGTTTATCTTTCTGTGCACCTTTAGCGGGTCGTTGATACGAGTTTCCACATAAACGGCAAAACAATGGAAACGGCCTTTATTTCCATACTATTTATTCTTATGACTATGATTTGTTTCAATGTTATAAAAATTTTTTTCAAAATTACTGTCGATAAATTTCTACAGCCGAAACGTTAACAGTTCCAGATGAGCGACCTACGGAAATTTTTGTTGAAGATCCAGAGAAATGAATATTTTTTTGTAGAAACCTATAGTTTAGAACTTTTCAAAGTACTTACCTTGAGTTGAAAACTTAATACAAATTCTTTCATTTTAATTAAGTGCACATTTCTTGGTAAATTTTAATTTCGAGCGATTTTTGTTAAAATTTTTGTTAAAATTTTAATACTGAATTTGTCATGTAAGAAATGTAAGTCATTTTCAATATTTAAAACTGCTCTCATTAACTTCTTTTTAGAAAAACATTGCTTATAAATTTCATACTTTCATTCAACTTATTATTTATAAACCTAATTCTGAGCTTCTATTTATCTAACTTTTTTCTTTTCTGTTGTGATTTAATATTTTTTCCTAAACTTATTTAATTTAACAAAAAAAATATTAAAACACAACACTGTTGTGTTTTAATATTTTTATATATAATTTAAAAGCAATATTTTTCTAAAAAATAGCGAATGTTATAACGTATAAATAACTAGTTATTTATTATTTTAATCTTTCTTAAACTGAAGTATTTTCTCTTCATCACTATAATTGTTAATATTATTATTATTATTACTATATTTTTATCATTATAAATATTATGATTCTTACTGTTATTAATATTGTCATATTTTTTTTTTTATATTACTGTTTTTGTTATATTACTGTTGTTGTTATTATTATTGTTGTTGTTATTTTTACTGTTATTTTTGTTATTATTATTATTAAAATAGTATAGTGTATATAATCTTTTTATAATCTTTACTATTACTTATAATCGCTGTTATTATAACTATTATTTTTATTTACTCCTAATTGCATTATAATTATTATTAATATTACTTCCATAATAAAATGATGCAAATAATATTAGAATCATTTTATTAGTATTAAATTTTACAGGTATTTATTTCATATTACTACTTATTACTATTTGTAAATAACCTTGATGTATCAAATTTATTCAGAATATATTTGATTTGATTTATTTTGATCACTGAAAATTTGAAATTTAATGAAAAATAATAAGGCAAAAGCATTTTTATTCATTTATGTATATATATATATATATATATATATATATATATATATATATATATATATATATATATATATATATATATATATATATATATATATATATATATATATATATATATATATATATATATATATATATATATATATATATACATATATATGTATATATATATACATAAAGGTCAGGTCAGGTTTTCCTGCTACTGGTAACATGTAACCCAGTACAACCTGCTCCATGTCCTGCTGCCTTGTAGGATACGCTTTTTTAGGCAAAGGCTAGGAGAAGTTAACTCCGAATTAAAACACCCCCTGCCTTGGGGCTCTTGGTTGAGTAAAGGCTAGAGATGGTGTCTCGATAAAAATACTCATCTTGGGCAGATGTTACATGCATCCAGCTGCTGTCTTGTAGAAGGCCTCCTAGGCAAAGACTTAAGGGGTAAACAGATTCTATCTGTTGACCAGCCTCGCACCCCTTCCTCATCTATTAGGCTGGCGCAGATGTATTTTTAATACATTGTTTCCAGTTTAGGATGTTGAACGCTGGATCTTCTTGACTCAATGCGTGGGTATTGCTTGTGTCTCTATTTTTATGACTGGGAAACTCATTCTATTATCTCCTAATGAGGGTACAGCTCTAAAACTCAGTTTTATGGTTCTGAGGCCGGCTGGTAGTCAGGTTTCCCGAACTCTGTGGTAGCTCTCAGAGAGGCTGATTCCATCAACAGCCGAAAAATATCAGAGTACTAACAGTGCCATGTTGCGCATGGATGGTGTCCCTGTTTGTACTTTTGGTGTGCATTGCAGAGGCCACATTTGGAGCCCTTTGTTACGGCTTAGGGTTTATTAATAGTAATGAGGCTATTGCTTAGTTGTTAAATAGTGTACTGAGTACTATCTATACTTGAGTCAAGTTCTTTATAAATTTAAAATGACTAAAGTACCTAAAACTAAAAAACACAAAAAACCATCGTCATCACCAAGTTCTCTAAACCTATCATTTACTAATATTCGTGGTCTTCGAAGTAACTTTTCTTCTGTTGAGTCTTATCTCTTGCAAAGTTCACCAGACCTACTTGCTCTTTGTGAGACTAATTTGAGTTCGGCTGTCCCATCTTGTGATCTTAGTGTTGATGGTTATCTTCCTTTAATTCGTAAAGACTCTAATAATCACATGCTTGGCCTGGGCATCTACATTCGTAAGAACTCACCCATTTGTCGTGAAACTAGGTTAGAATCTACAGACTATTCATTTATGTGCTTTCGTTTAGCACAACTTCACTCTATCGCCTTTCTCTTTGTTCTTTATCGCTCTCCTTCATCCCAAGATTGCACTATTCTTGATGTTATTTCTGATCAAATTGACCAAGCCCTCTCTCTCTATCTATCGGCCAATATCGTCGTTGTTGGTGACTTTAATGCCCATCACACCGATTGGCTTGGCTCTAGTGTCAGTGACTCTGCTGGCGTTAAGGCCCTCAACTTTTGCCTTTCTCAATCTCTAACTCAAATAGTCAACTTTCTAACTCGTTTTCCAGACAACCCTAATCATTTACCTTCTCTACTCGACTTATGTCTTGTTTTGGATCCTAGTCAGTGCTCAATTTCTCCACATTCACCCTTAGGTACTTCTGATCACGGTTTGATCTCTCTAAAACTATTATCAAATTCTTCTACTTCATCAGAATCCCCCTATCATCGTACCACATACAACTACCTTAAAGCTGACTGGGACTCTTTCCGTGATTTTCTTCGTGATGGCCCTTGGGTAGAAATCTTTCGTCTTCCTGCTGACAAATGTGCTTCTTACATAACTTCGTGGATTCAGGCTGGCATGGAATCTTTTATTCCCTCTCGACGATTCCAGGTCAAGCCTCACTCTTCTCCTTGGTTTTCCTCACATTGCGCTGCAGCAATTTCTAATCGAAACCGTTACTTCCATATCTATCAGCAAAACAATTCTCCAGAAAACAGACATCTGTTCACTATCGCCAGAAACCATTGTAAAAAGGTTTTGTCTGACGCCAAAGCTCGCCATTCCCAGGTCATTAAATCTCGTATCTCATCACAAAAATTAGGCTCTCGAGACTTCTGGAGAATCTTTAACAGTATCAATAATAAGGGCAAATCTGTTATTCCTTCTCTCTTGTATGGTTCAGACTTTGTCACCTCACCTAAAGACAAAGCTGAATTGTTTGCTAAGAACTTTTCATCAATATCATCTCTTGATTCCACTAGTTGCGTTTTACCTGACATAGCCGTCAAACAGGTTGATCCCTTGCTTGACATTCGCATTACTTCAGCTTCTGTATCTAAAGTAATTTCCTGCTTAGACTCTTCAACAGCTTGTGGTCCTGACAACATTCTTGTTGTAGTCTTGCAGAGGTGTTCTCCGGAGCTTTCATCCATACTTTCTAAACTATTTAACAAGTGCTTATCAGAGTCTTGTTTTCCATCATGCTGGAAAGCAGCATCTGTTATCCCTATTTTCAAAAATTCCGGAGAGCGATCTGATTCATCTAACTACTGTCCCATTAGTCTTCTTCCTGTCATAAGCAAGGTTTTTGAATCTTTAATCAACAAACACTTAATCTCTCATCTTGAATCAAATAACTTACTTTCTGATCATCAATATGGATTTCGGTCTTCTCGTTCTACAGCTGATGTGCTAAGAGTAATAACCGATAGGTTTTACCGTGCATTAGATAGAGGTGGAGAGGTTAAGGCTATCGCACTTGACATTTCTAAAGCTTTTGATAAAGTTTGGCATGTTGGTCTTCTCCATAAGCTTTCTTCTTATAGTGTAGCTGGTAACGTCTTTAAGATTATTGAGTCCTTTCTTTCCAATCGTAGTATAAAAGTTGTCCTCGATGGACAACACTCTTCTTCACATCCTGTAACTTCAGGGGTTCCTAAAGGTTCAATCCTTGGCCCTATACTTTTTTTAATTTACATTAACGATCTTCCAGATATTCTCACATCTAAGGTGGCATTATTCGCTGACGACACTACCATTTACTCTTGTCATGATAAGAAGCCTACACTCTCTGATTGCTTGGAGGGGGTATCTGAGCTTGAAAAGGATCTCACTTCTGCTACAGCATGGGGCTCACAGTGGCTGGTGAACTTTAATTTAGATAAAACTCAATTTTATTCGGCCAATCGTTATCGTAATAATTTAGATCTTCCTATATTTATGAATGGTAATGTACTAGATGAGTCATCTACCATTCATCTTCTAGGATTAACTCTTACTTCTGATCTTTCTTTTAAACCGTATATCAAATCCATTGCAAAATTAGCATCTGCTAAGGTTGCATCTCTTTATCGAGCTCGACACTTTCTTACTCCAGATTCTATTCTCTATCTCTATAAATCTCAAATCCGTCCCTGTATGGAATACTGTTGCCACATCTGGGGCGGATCTTCTAATGATGCTCTTTCTCTTTTAGACAAGGTGCAAAAACGAATTGTAAACATAGTTGGACCTGCTCTGGCAGCCAATCTCCAACCTTTGTCACATCGTCGTAATGTTGCTTCTCTTTCTCTTTTCTACAAATACTATAATGGGCACTGCTCTAAGGAGCTAGCGTCCCTTGTGCCATCTACTAAAATTCATTCTCGTGTTACTCGCCATTCAATTAAGTCTCATCCTTTTTCTGTGACTGTTCCTAAGTGCTTCAAAAACTCTTATTCTTCTAGTTTTTTTCCTCGAACATCAATTCTTTGGAATTCGCTTCCTTCATCTTGCTTTCCTGATTCATATAATTTGCAATCTTTTAAGTCATCAGTCAATCGTTATCTTGCTCTACAGATTTAGTCTTTTCTCTTCCAGTAACTTCCAACTCTTATAGTGGTTGCTTGCAGCCTTGTTGGAAGTGAAGATGTTAAAAAAAAAAAAAAAAAAAAAAAAAAAAATATATACATATATATATATATATTTAAACAATTTAAAATGTATTCTACAAAAAGAGTGCTCAATGTTCTTAAAAGAACAGAGCAATTACAAATTAGTATAAAATCAATAAAGACTCATCAGAAAAAAAAAAAAAAAAAATTTTTTTCTGATGAGTCTATTATAAAAAAACCTATGTTTATATTTTTAAACGATGACATTTTCATTCTCATTCCTTATATATCAGAGGCAATTTTTAAAGGCGATTTTTTTAAAAATGTGTCGAGAATAGTTCAATGCTAAATTATTATATATTATATTTGTGTCACACTGGTAAAAAAAGAGGTAAATTATTATTGTATATTATTAAGATACACAATAATTATTTTTTTGTTTCTAATTCGATAGATGAATGTTTGAACTTTTAAAAAAAGTCTTTTGACACTTTGCTTTATGTTAGCACATGTGTATAATCTATATTTTCCTGAAGTATCCGAGGCTACCCGACTCTCCCCTATTATATATATATATATATATATATATATATATATATATATATATATATATATATATATATATATATATATATATATATATATATATATATATATATATATATATATATATATATATATATATATATATATTATTACGTCACTTTTGAAGTCGAAACAGCTTTTTGACTTGTCCTGAGAATTCATATTTATAAAACCTTCTTCTACTGTATTCTTAACCGCTTGAATATCAATTATTTCTTCTGTACTTTCTACATTAACTACTTTTTCAGAAATTGTTGCAAATGATGATTAACACTTAAATACTTATGAATCGCATTTTTTTGGCTTTTATCAATTTAACGATGCTTTTTAATTTTCTTCCGTTTTTCTGCGCCACTTTAAAATCTCTTCATGTTTGCTTGGCATAAAAGTAAAAAAAAATTTTTTGTAAAATATTTTTAAAAGGTTATATTAAAACTCTTTAGTATTCGAGTTTAATTAAAATAATATAAGAATATTGAAATTAAATAATGATAATGAAATTTAAAATAATATAGGAGAAGTGGGAGCATAACCGCATAAGGAGGCACAACCGTTTTTTAACATTTCTCTTTGAAAAATGTTATTTAATATGGCAAAAAAAAAAATACCACGCATTAGAAAAACAGTTTCATTCATTTTGCATATGTCAAAAAGAGTGGCTGTTATATTTCTGAGAAGTTGTGCATAATAATATATTATTATTATTATATCTTGTCATATTATTATTATATCTTGTCATTATATCATGTCATCAGCTCGCGTTGATTACGTCCCTGCCCTTTGTACACACCGCCCGTCCTTTGAACACGGACCAGAAAAATTTAAAGAGTTTCCAAGTTATAATAATGTATATTTTGATAAAAATATTATATTTACATCACATTTTTAAAGACCTTTTTTTTGAGGACAAAGCAATATTTGATTTTAGTGTTAAAGATATGTGTTATCAGCATTATTTCATCTAGTGAAAACCGTTTTTGATATCAACATAATCTAATAAGCAAGCTATGAAACTGTATTCTTTCAAAAAACTGTCCTCTGGGGCAGAACCGCATAGACGCACAGGAGGCACAACCGCATACTTTTAATATTTATCAAAGCTAAGTAATTGCGAATAACAACAATTACAATCGTCAACATTTGAATGCGTTCATGTAAAAACTTGAATAGTTTTGCTTTGAGATGTTAAATAAATTTTATTTTGAGAAAAAGATGTTAGAAAAGTTTTTTTTTTTTTTTATTAGAAAAGTTTTGTTAGAAAAGTTTTATTTTTTGCTAGAAAAGATGTTTGAAAAGTTTTGTTTTGAAAAAAAAGATGTTAGGACAGTTTTGATAGAAAAGCTTTGTTAGAAAAGTTTGTTTTTTATTGAAAAGTTTTGTTTTTTTGTTAGAAAAGATGTTAGAAAAGTTTGTTTTTATAAAAAAAGTTTTGTTTTTTTGTTAGAAAAGATGTTTTGTTAGAAAAGTTTTGTTTTGAGATGTTAAAAATTAGATTTCGTATTTTTTTATTTAACTTTTATAAATAAGTTTTTAAATAAAAATAAAGCTAAGAGTATATCGAATAAGAAAACTCAGACTGTAATGCCTTCACAGTATGCAAACGTGCAACATACTTCACAGTATGCAAACGTGCAACAAAATCAGCAAATAATCTGAGCAATGATAATTAAAATGTACCTATAACAGTGTACTCCCAAAGATTTTTGTGAGGGTGCGGTTGTGCCTCACAATGGGGGCAAAACCGTTTTTTTCACTAAGTGTAATTTTTGTGTAATAACATTTTCAAAACCCGTTTAATTTTTATCTTAAATGCATCAATTTAAAGCTTAATGATGTGGTTATTGAAATAAACTGCTAAAAAAACACATTTCGTTTTTATTTTCATATAACATTAATCCAAACGTTACGGGGGCGGTTATGCCCTTACTTCCCCTATATTTACTATAATATTTTTCACTATATAATAATTCACTATAATATTTTTCAAGTTTTTTTTTTTTTTTTCAATATCAAATACCTATTAATAGTAAACTGTTTTAAATTTTTTATTTTAAAGAAGGAACATTTTTTTTTTTCAAAAGTATTTCCTTTTTTGAGAGTAAACAAAAATAAATGCAAAATGCACAAGACTGTATGACATTTATGGTATCGTAAAA
Source organism: Hydra vulgaris (assembly GCF_022113875.1). Lineage (NCBI taxonomy): Eukaryota > Metazoa > Cnidaria > Hydrozoa > Anthoathecata > Hydridae > Hydra > Hydra vulgaris. The sequence goes on along the minus strand of NC_061160.1, from coordinate 21,843,852 downwards.
CGTTCGATAGGCGTGGAAAAAATGTAGGTTGAAAGCAACACAACAAGAACAATGTTATCTATCGACAAACGCTGTAACAAAGAAAATATAAATGGAAATGAATATAAATATAAAAAAGAAACAAAAACGAAATCTAGAAATTCTCTTTTCATCTATACGATAAATTTTGTTTTTAAAATGTAATATATGTGTTATTATCTTTACCTAGATCGGTCCTTTTTGGAGTCATTGACTAGCTAAGAACCCCTTACAACTTCGGGGCTGCTTAGTCTTTAATCCGCCTCTCTCTCTCTCTCTCTCTCTCTCTCTCTATATATATATATATATATATATATATATATATATATATATATATATATATATATATATATATATATATATATATATATATATATATATATATATATATATATATATATATATATATATATATATATATAAAATCAGGGGCGGGTTTAGTGTTAGTCTTGTTAGGCGCATTGACTAACATCTTTTTTACTAAACTAAACAACGACCAGGCTAATGAAATAGGTTATATATTTTTGAGATTTTTGAAATTAAATAAAATCTCTATTTTTTTGGTCTAAACAGCAATACCAATTAAACTATGATAAGTATATGCGCACGCAATAGCCTCGTCTTGTAATTTTTTTTTTCGGTAGCGTAACTTCGGACCAAGTTAGTCAAGAAATCTTGCGACTTATCTGGCCCGTTTATTCGGCTGACGAGATTTCAAAAAATTATTAAAGTACTTTAAATTTTTTTTATTTTTACTGTTCGGTAACGTAACTTCCCGGTGGGAAGCGAGCTAGCGACTAGCTAGCTTTATAGCGATTTTCGAGCGATTTTTTTTTTCTTATTTAATTCTTTCCCTAAGTCTTTAACATCATTAAAAATTTGATTTTTAGTGTTGGATCTATTATAATTATGAAAATAATTGAATTTTAAACATTGCGATATTGTAACGATACATCGCTAGCTATATATCACAGTTTTTTAGTCAGCGATTTTAATACGATATGACGCTAGCTACATATCGCATTTGTTTAGCTGGCAACTAGATAGCGATATATCTATAGCTATTCGATAACTACATATCGCAGGTTCTTAGCTATCGATTTAATTACGATTAATCGCTAGTTACGTATCGTAGCTTTGTAGCTAGCTACAAGATAGCCACAAATCGATAGCTAGTTGATAGCTACATATCGCATTTTTTTAGACAGCGATTTTATTACGATTTATCGCTAGTTACATATCGCAGCTTTGTAGCTAGCTACAAGGTAGCCAAAAATCGATAGCTAGTTGATAACTACATAACGCAGTTTTATAGACAGCGATTTTATTACGATATGACGCTAGCTACATATCGCATTTATTTAGCTGGCAACTAGATAGCGATGTATCTATAGCTATTCGATAGCTACATATCACAGCTTCTTAGCTATCGATTTAATTACGATTAATCGCTAGTTACGTATCGTAGCTTTGTAGCTAGTTACAAAATAGCCAAAAATTGATAGCTAGTTAATAGCTACATATCGCAGTTTTTAGATAGCGATTTTATTACGATTTATCACTAGTTACATATTGTAGCTTTGTCACTAGCTACAAGTTAGCCACAAATCGATAGCTACTTGCTAGCTATATAATGCAGTTTTATTGACAACGATTTTGTTACGATTTATCGCTAGTTTCATATTTGCAAGCCTTTTTAGCTAGCTACAAGGTCGCCATAAATAATGCTAATAATAATTGAACTTTAAAAGTAAAGATTTTATTACGATATGTCGACAGCTACACATCACAGTTTTTTAGCAATCGATTTGAATGCAAAATGTCGATAGCTGCATATAGTTGTGATTTAGCTAGCTAGAAGATAATGAAAATTCTTTAGCTACAAATTAGGGCTTATAAGCTATCTATATTTTAGCACGAAATGTCGATAGTTTTTTAAACAGTTGTAGTTTATGCGCACTGTTACAGACGTATGGAAATAAAATTTTGGTCAGATGGTAGATGAGCGTAGTAAGTTTTAACTACAAATAATAATATTTTATTTAGTAAAGATTAACTATGAATAATAATATTGTATTTAGTAAATTAAAAACATCGATGATTTTTTTAATTTACTAAATACAATATTATTATTTATAGTTAGATGGTGTTTTTAATTTAGATGGTGTTTTTAATTTAGATGGTGTTTTTAACTTAGATGGTGTTTTTAATTTACTAAATACAATCCCGTCATATATATATATATATATATATATATATATATATATATATATATATATATATATATATATATATATATATATATATATATATATATATATATATATATATATATATATATATACATATATATATGTATATATACATATATGTATATATACATATATATGTATATATATATATATATATATATATATATATATATATATATATATATATATATATATATATATAATATATATATATATATATATATATATATATATATATATATATATATGTATATATGTATATAATTTTAATGCAAGACCGGAATTTTTTTATTTAATTTTATTTTATTATTTGATAGACTGACTGCCCAAACCAAACCTTCAGTCAATGTAGCAGCACTCCTTTGCAAGTCAGGCTATTTGTCAGTCAGGCTATAAGGTAGTCGATATAGCAACACTCGCACATGATTTACACTAAAAAAAATAAAAACAAAAACATTTTATTTAAAAAATAAAATAAAAACATTGTTTATATTTTTAAAAACATTCTTAATGTTTTTAAAAACATTCTGGTCAATTAAATTTGCGTTTTTGCGGTTTTTTTAAAAAATAATTAAGTTAATGGTTTTAACTTTATGACATCACGGAAATGTTAGATGAATGTCAAAAGTAATTAAAAGTGACGTAACTTGTTGTCAAAAGAATCATTTTTAACCTTCCGTACTCTCAAAGCCAACAATTTATAGAACTCTCGCTCGCTATAGCTATATATATATATATATATATATATATATATATATATATATATATATATATATATATATATATATATATATATATATATATATATATATATATATATATATGTATATATATATATATATATATATATATATATATATATATATATATATATATATATATATATATATATATATATATATATATATATATATATATATATATATATATATATATATATATAGCTATATCTGTAAAAAAAATTAAAAAACTATATAAACTTTAATTTTTATAATACAGTTGGGTTATTTCTATATTATAATAAAGTTTATTTTTCATTTAAAAAATCTAAATACTTTTGTTTTCTCGATTAAAAACGCATTAACGCGTGTCATGAAATTGCTGTCTAGAAGTTTTAATTAACATACTTTAGTATACCGCATTACGCAAGTTAGTATACCGCATTACCAGTTATGCAACTAATGATTTTTGGCAATATTTTACTAACGACTTAATTTGTCATATTGAAATTTACTATACATAACCAACAATTTTATCGATATTGCTTTTTTCGCAGTATCACTCTACTATTCATATTGTTTTAAAAATATCGATATCAAAAATATCAATATCGATATCAAAAATGGCATGTAAAAGATCTAAAGATAAACCTTCGGAATGCAACAGCTTTCTTCAAAGCTCTAAACGGATGGGCAAAGTTGCAACGGTAATTACATTTCATTTATTTGATCTATATGTAGGACTAATAATTTAACTCGCATTTTCCTCTTTTACTTTAGTTTTTATTATGTTACCGTAAACCGTTACTTTGAGCGTTTTTGAGGGTTACTTCGAGCGTTACTTTGTTGTTGAGCTTTACGAGGGTTACTTTGAGCGTTTTTGAGATATTTTTACTTGCTTTTTCCTCACTATAGGCAATATTTAAAATTTAACAAAATGAATATAGGGGCTAAGGTTGATTCATACATAATTCAAATTCAAAATATTATTTAAATAATATTAATTTAAACAGTTTAATATTAATTTAAATAGTCATTTAAAGTTCTTTCAAAATCATTTTCTTGTTATACGATATTTATGTTTTATAAAATGAGTTTTTAAAATCATTTTATTATTTTTAAAAACCCTTTTTTGCGTTACCATTAAATAAAATGTTTAAAAAAAGTTGTCACAGACTTATTATGTCCAAGGTTGGTTGTTTCCTAATTATTGAAATTCCATTTACTATAAAATTTTTGGTATTACATATTTAGTTTTAAATAATAACGGTCTTGTTTAAACGCATCAACGTTTTTGCTTTTGTATAAAACCAAAAACGTTGATGCGATTCTTAAAAACGTTAAATTGCTGAAAACCTCAAAAATCATACAATAAAAAGCTTTAATTTTGTAGTTTAAAAGTTAAACAAATTTTCAACTAATAATAATAAAACGATAAGTTTGTTATTTTTTAACTGTTGATTTTTAGTTCAAACTAATGAAGTTTGTTTTGTTTTCATTTTACATTTTTTCTAAAAATGTTGAAGTGCCTAATACAGTAGCGTTTAAGCTAGCTAGAAGATTACAAAAAGTCTATAGCTATTTGCTTGCTACATATCGCAGCTTTTTTTTAGCTATCTATATTTTAGCACGGAATGTCGATAGTTTGAATGTGAGCATTTTTAAACTAACTCAATAAATTATTTTTATTGTAATCAATGCACAAAGCATTGCATAAAATGTGTTGAGTATTTAACTTAGGTAAAGTTGAGTTGATTATGAGCTGTATTTATTATGATTTCTTTTGTCCTTTTCTAGTAACACATTTTTGTATATGTCAAGGATTAACCTTTTTTGGATATTTCCAGAATTCTGGAAATTTTTGTAACTTTTTTTTTGCTGGATATCTAAAACATTTTCTATACTTAAAAGTTTAAATACATCTATTTGTTTTATAAGCTTTTTCACTCATCACTCATAAAAAAATAAAGAAAAATTTGAAAAAAAAAAAAGAAAAAACTCAGCTATAAGCAAAAATAAGAGGAAAATAAGAGAAAATATTTTCCGGTTATTTTACCCAAACAAATCTCTGGATTTTTAAAATATTGCATGGAAGATCTATGATATGTATATTGTATAAAGCTATGATTGTATGTATATTAAAAAAGTTATTTTTTTTAGCATATTCTTACTGCAGAATCAGAAGTAGAAATTGATTTTAATACATCAAAAAAAAAAAAACACAAGAAAACTCCTTTAAGTCAACAAAACAGAAAAAGAAAAAAAAAATATATTTTTGAAGAACCTCCTTTACCATCATTACCATTATGGAAGCCACCAAAGCTTCCTGATTCCGATTCAGTATACATTTTAAAATTTTATCCCATTCGTAAAAATAATATTTTTTTTTGTTTAACTTTTATGGTGTATTTGCTTTTTTTAGTTACCATTTTTTAATTAAAAAAAAAAAAAAGTATAATATAATCAGAATATTGTGAATGTATTTATAATCATTGTTAATCTTGTTTAGAACTTTTTGTCCCTCTGCCTCAATGGATCAAGTAGATGACTTGCCAGTTACACAGATAGTGTTTCCATCAGAAATGCAGTCTGTTTCACAAGTTCAACCGTTGCTGCATTCATCTTCTTCCTTTTCTTTACCATCTCAAAAAACTCGGATAGACCAAAAAAATAACTTTATTCGGAAAGCAAATGTTGAACCCAATACTGTTGAAGGCATTCAATTTATAGTGAACTCCATGTACAGAAAACTTTGTGGGTTGGAAACAGAAATGCGTTCCATGCGTTCAATTTTAGACACTAATCATGGTAATAAAGAAAATATTAATATAGATTATTTACCAGCTTATTCAGTTGAAGAGTTTGACTCACTAGAAAATAAAATAAATAACTCTAATGATAAAGATATCATTTGCAGAAAGTTAAAGCAAATTGATGGGAGAAATGTAAGTGACTTTTTAAAAAATGCTTTAAAAACTTGTTTAACAGACAAGCTGTGCTGCAGCATTAATTGAACTGGTGCATATAAAAAGCGTAGGTTTATAGGACCAGTCGAAAGTTTGATTTTTGATGCAGCTTACTGTTTATTTCCAACTGCCACTGAATCCAGTATGACTACAATAATTGCGAAACACTTGAAAAAGTCTAAAGATCGTTATTTTGCTGCAAGAAAGAGAAGTTCTTCTTTAACAAGTGATATACAAATACACAGTCCTGTTAGAAAAAAAATTTAAACACTGACTCATGTAGTGATTCCAATTAACTTATTTTTTTTTTTGTTTATTTGTTCTATTATTTTTTATTGACTTTTTTTTTTTTAGATATTTTATTTGTTACAACTTTTTTAGCAATTAATTTCGAAAATTGATAAAGATTTAAAAAAAAACTAAAATTTGACAGAAATTTTATTCTATTATCTTTTTAAATATCTTTTGAAATTATTAATTTAGTTTAGGCAAAATCATTTAGTTGTTAATGTCTTTTTATTTTTCAAAAGTAATCTATAACTTTTCTTTTAACATTTTATAATGGCTTTAACATTTATAACTTTTTATGGAAACAAGTATAAACATTTTGTATTTAATTTGTTATAAATGCAATCTTATTTTAATGGTTATAATTCACTCCCCTGAAAAATATAGCACGCGATTCTTTGAGCATATCTTCTAACCTAGCCGAGATTTTCTAGCAAAATTGATGTCATTGTCGTAACGACTTAATGCTAGCTATTCGCTAGCTTATTTAGCTAGCAATCCTCGTGGCCATACCGCTGTCTTTATCGTAACGACTTGTCGCTAACTTGTTTAGCTAACAGATCGCTAGCTTATAAAGCTAGCGATCCGTTAGCTAAACAAGTTAGCTTATAAGTTAGCGATCCTCGTGGATCGCTAGCTTATAAAGCTAGCGATCCACGAGGATCGCTAGCTTATAAAGCTAGCGATCCTCGTGGCCAAATCGCTGTCTTTATCGTAACGACTTAGTGCTAGCTATTCGCTAGCTTATTTACCTAGCGATCCTCGTGGCCATATCGCTGTCTTTATCGTAACGAATATCGCTAGCTATTCGCTAGCTTGTTTAGCTAGCGGATCGCTAGCTTATAAAGCTAACGATCCTCGTGGCCAAATCGCTGTCTTTATCGTAACGACTTAGTGCTAGCTATTCGCTAGCTTATTTAGCTAGCTATTCGCTAGTTTATTTAGCTAGCGATCCTCGTGGCCATATCGCTGTCTTTATCGTAATGAATATCGCTAGCTATTCGCTAGCTTGTTTAGCTAGCGGATCACTAGCTTATAAAGCTAACGATTCTCGTGGCCAAATCGCTGTCTTAATCGTAACGAATATTGCTAGCTATTCGCTAGCTTGTTTAGCTAGCGGAGGACTTATTAACTATGTTAAAGAATCAATTAAATTTAAAAAAATTGATAAATTTGATGATAAGTATCTTATGTTGAATATTGAATTTATAATATTAGAACTGGTAATGTCAAAGCGCTCAAAACCTATTGTCTTGCTAAGTGTCTATCGAGTTCCTCAAGCAAAAAATGAATGGTGGAAAAATTTTAATGAATTAATAAAAGAAATCTCCGAAAAATGTCATCTAATATTAATGGGTGACCTTAATGCAGATCTCATTAAATCAAGTGTCAATCCAGGTAAATCGCTATTATTTCCACTTAACCTAGCAGGAGTGAGGATTCAGAACACTGAGCCCACCAGAATATCAAATACCTGTTCCACATGCCTTGATATTATTGCCATAGATCATAATCTAGAGTGCCTTAAGTACAAAGTAAATAACAACTTAACTAGTGATCATTTTCCTGTATCAGCATTAATTAAAACAATTATAATTAGATCCAATTATAAATAAACTGAAACCCGTATTGAAAAGATCATTTAAAAATGTAAACTTTGAAGACCTTAATAAAAGAATTGAATTAATTAAACTTGAGCTATCAATGACAACAAACGAACTAGTAATTACTTGGTATAATGCAATTAGAATAATTATAGACGAATTTGCTCCAGTTAAAAAATTTCCATACCGAACAACTAGACCACAATGGATTGATGAAAAAATAAAAATTATGATAAAAAGAAGAGATTATTTAGCTAAAAAAAGGGGAAAATATATAGACTTTACAAATGAAAAAGAAAAAGAACTTAAGGATATTAAAAAACAGATCAGAAGACTTATAAGAAAGTTTGAAATAGAAAAAGGAACAGAAGCATTTCATAGCAAAAACCCTAAAGATGGTTGGAAATATATTAAGCAAATGTGTTTCAATACTAAAGATAAAAATCGTACCCTTGATAAAAATACAATCAATTTAGACAATCTAAATGACCATCTAGCTTCAATAGTTCAATGCAAAGACAGGACTTCACTTGTATGGCCAGACGGATGTGATCAAATCGACAGCTTTAGTTTTAAGAAAGTAAAAATAGAAACCGTGTTGAACGTGCTTAACCAAATAAAAAACAACTCATTAGCTGGGCAAGATGGACTCTCAGCTTTTTTAATCAAACGAATCGCCAATTCTCTAGCAACAATTCTAACCATCATTCTAAACAAATCTATAGATGAGGGTGTATTTCCTGACATCTGGAAAAAAGCTAATATTACAACAATATGGAAGGGAAAAGGCAGTAAATCTGATCTGGAAAACTATCGCCCAATCTCAGTATTACCATTACTTTCGAGAGTTTATGAAAAAATAATGTGCAGACAACTATCCGAATATAGTGAAGCTAAGATATTAATACCAATCCAGCAGTTTGGCTTCAGGAAAAACTCCAACTGTGAAACAGCATTAATAACGGCAACTAACTTCTGGTATAGCTCGCTAAATGAAGGAAAACTTGTAGGCACCCTATTAATAGATTTAACAAAAGCATTTGACAGTGTTCCACATCAAAACCTACTAAATGAGCTTGCTAAAATAGGACTAAGCCAAAAAGCTGGTAAATTATTTCAAAATTACCTAGAAGGAAGGGTTCAGAGGGTGAAAAACGGTAATAAGATTACCCAATGGAAGTCGATAACAAGAGGCGTACTTCAAGGTGGTGGTCTTAGTCCTGAACTATTTAAAATCTACATGAGAGAACTTCCACAAGCATTAAAAACTGAATCTTATTTATTTGCAGACGACATTACCCTATCAGCTGCAGACAGCTCAATAGAAGTTGTCACTGAGAAACTAAGCAAAGCATTTGAAGATACAAATAAGTTCTGTGTTGATTATGGTTTCACTATCAACTCCAGTAAAACGCAACTTATAGTTTTCAAATCACCGAGAAAAAAACTTCCTGATAACTTACAAATTAAAATTGGAAATATTGAGGTACAACCAGTAACTCATGTGAAGCTATTAGGGGTCACTATAGATCAACATCTCCAATTCAAAGAACAAATAGATTCAACCGTTAAAAAATGTCTCTCTAGTATGGGAATATTGGCAAAAGCATCTGTCAGGCTTCCAAGGGAACTTTTGAAAATTGCGTATACAGGACTTATACGAAGTCAACTAGAGTATGCCAGCATATTGTACCTTGGTCAATCCAAAGCACAACTAAAGAGACTTGACGTTATACAAAAGCAGTGTGTGCGAATTGTATGTCACAAACCTAGGAACACTCATTCAGCTCCCCTTTTGGAAGAACTAAAGCTTGACACCTTGGGGGAGCGAAGAAAGGTTCATGCAACAAAAATAGTAATGTCGGCATTGTCGGGAGTGTGCCATCCATCTTTGGCTAATATGTTTAAAATGAACGAGGACTCAAACCTTATTGTCAAAAAAGCGGCGAATCGACAAGGAAGTAAAGGCTTTCATATTATAGGGGCCAACATATTCAACAAAGTTGGCTTCTAATATATACATCTTGCTATGCCATTGGCATATGCTACTCAAGCAGTGGAAGAGAAACCGGAAACAAAATAACAAAAAAAAAAACTTTTTCTGAATTTATTTTATAAATTGTAAAAGTAATCGTAATTTTAAAGGCAAAGTTGTTCAACTGTAATTGAGTTTAAATAAAAATATATAATAATAATAATATAATAATAAAGCCTTTTCTATTCTTTGAATGATTTAAATAAATTTTAAATAATTTTTGATTTGGCATGCATTTACAATCTGTAAGGTATTTGCTTGAAAATGGATTTATTGAAAGTTTACAAACTCTTTATTCAGAATTGTCAGTAAAGATTAATCTCCTTCATAAGTCAGATTTTTATCAGTTGTTGACTGTTCATAAGTCAATAAAGAGTAGAGCACGACATTCCTCAGGAGTCAAGAACAACTAGGCGGTGAAGTAAGATTTACTTTATTTATCCTAACAAGTAAAATAAAAAATTACATTTAAAATTTGTAAACATATTATCCCTGCGTTCGTTCATTTGGGGATGTAAATTTATATAGTAATAATATTATGAAATACATTTTTTGCCTTGATCTAATTGGTTCAACTTTTTACCAAACTGATTTATTGTAAATAAATGATTAAATCCAAGTTTATTTTCCATTGAGCTTATTGTAGATTTTTTTTTTACTTTAAAAATTTTTAATTTGCCTTTTTACAGATCTGATCAGATCTGTTTAAGCTCTGATCAGTTACAGTGATCAGTTACAGTGATCAGTTACAGTGATCAGTTACAGTGATCAGTTACAGTGATCAGTTACAGCTCTGATCAGTTACAGCTCTGTTACAGATCTGATCAGATCTGATTCAGCTGAATCAACTGACAATTGCTTATTTTGCTCATTTTGGATTTATCTGTGTGGTGATAATAGTCTGGCAATGGATTTAAAAATACTGACAGCAATTGATTTATATTTAAATGCCTCTTTTACAGTAATCATCCATTGTTTGTAAGCTTGTGCTCAATGTATCCAAATGAGTTTTTATCAATTGATAATTTGTTAGCAGTGTCTGTATCCACACATTTTATAGACTCAGGAAAATTAAAAAATGACCTTGTTAAGGAAGAAACATTTCATATGTGTAAAGAATTTTTATGGTCTGTGTTTCTTTGTGTTCTTGCTCTTTCAACTGTGTGTTCTACAAGACTTAAGTGTTACTATAGAACAGTTTTTTTCTAAAATATAAAATTATGTTTAATCTTAATATTGAACCTTATTCTATGTTCATCATCAGATATTGTTAATTTGTTGTTTCGTTCGAAAGCTTCTACTTTGAAAGATTTACAAATATAAAATTTGATTCAAAATGTTTTTGTTCCTGATGAAACTTCTTTTTTAAAAACAAATGGGCAATCTTTAAAAACTTTTATCATTAAAACAATTTTCATGGCTTAGATATTTACCTTCTGAAGATGGAGCATTTTGTTTGTGTTGCCTTTTGTTTAGATATAAATAACTTTCAAAAACTTCTAGATTTAAAAATTTGTATTCTCAAACATTCAAATATAAAATTCAAATAGGCCAGATGCTGTGAGCACTTTTAATAGACATTACCATGGGAAAAACGGGAATAATTATGAATATCACTCAGCTGAAATATTTATGAACATCATCACGCAGTACGAATTCTACATTATAATGCCTGGACCATATTTTCCGCAGTTTTAAATACTATGAATAGAAATATTTAAAATATAGATATTTTAATAAAGAATGTGAAAAGGAGATTTAAATTGTAAATAGCTTTAAATTGTAAAAAGTTGTTTTGTGAGAAAATCATTTTCTTAGGTCAACTTAATATAGCTTTCAGAGGTCATTGTGATGGTCATTAGCAAATATTCTTTAGTGGGTGGAGTAGGTAATTTTATTGAACTTTTAAACTACAGAATCAGAGGTGGGGATAAAATTCTTGAACTTTATCTTAACAGCTGTGCAAAGAATGCATCTTATATTTCTAATTCCTCACAGAATGAATTAATAAGTTGTTGGGGAAAGGACATCCAGAATATTTTGGTTTCTGAAATAAAAGAAAATCGAATTTTTTCAGTTATTGCTGATGAAGCTTCTGACTGCTCCAATCAGGAATAACTGTCTTTAATAATTAGATTAATAGACAATTCCTATGATGTTAGGAAAGAATTTATGTGTTTTTTACATTGTAAATTAGATACTGAATAAAGGTTTGTATATACACTGTTTATACTAATCTTTATTCAGTATCTTTAAGATCTTCTTCAAATAGAAAGTTTGTATAATTTTTAAATTAAAAAATATAGTTATTTTATTTTTTACAGTTTAATTTATTTAAAAGGATTATTTATTTTATTTTAGTTGTTACTTTATTTTTTTCATGAAGTTTTATTATCTTTATAAATTTAAACATGTCTAATTTTTATTGTATTCTTTTTTTCTATATTTATCTTTAGTTTTACCTGTCAATTGTTAATCGAAACTGGTACCGTTATGTACTGTATCTTTGGTATTTTAATTAGAAGCATTATATTCATTGTCTATTATATACTTTTTCTCCTTTTTTTCAGCTCTACCTTGAGATTCTACCTTGTGTGGTTATTTAGTTGAAATATGGTTTTAATTTAGTAAGCTTTCATTATTTGAAGTTTACTTTATTGATCATTATTCAACAGTTTAGAGAAAATAAACACATGCGACACATTAACTGTAAGCATAACTTTGTTTACGAACATTAATATTACAATTGTTTAACATTATATAGCATATCTATCAATGAAATAAAATAACAAAATGGGTTTTTATGGTTAGTTATCATATTATTGCTTTTGTGTTATTGCATTTCTCATAGTATGATAGTCATACTAATCAATTACATTATAATTTTTTTATAATTATGGTATTAATGTTATTGTAGTTGTTTACTTTTACAAAGTTTTTATTCTATTTGCAAGTCACCTAACTATGCAAACCTTGCCTATTTAATTAATGATTTGTATTTAAATAATGATGCCCACAAAGTATTTTAATACCACAGACAATATTTTATTTTTGTAGATTTAATGGATCCTTGCTAGTTTTAATACTATATATCTATATATATATATATATATATATATATATATATATATATATATATATATATATATATATATATATATATATATATATATATATATATATATATATATATATATATATATATATACATATATATATATATATATATATATATATATATATATATATATATATATACATTATTACAAAAATATATTATTACAAAAAAAAGAATAAAGAAAAAAATTAAGAAAAAATTAAAAAAATTGATGTATGTGAATGGATGTATCTGAAAATATTGTATGTGTGATACTTCTGGAAGTTAACCATCCTTTGACAGTGGTTTAGCACTTGTCGGTGGAAGCGTAAACGTAAACGCATCAACATTTGATAATTTTGGCTTCACACACAGAGACACCATCATTTGGCTTTTTAAATTCTTCTACACAATCTTTTGGACAAGCTTGAAGTGCGTTTGGATGAACCTAGTGCAGTCATATTCTTATTATTTTCGCTTATTTATTAATGAATTAACAATTAAGATTAGTGTAATTGTAAGATACATTTGTGGAACAAGATTCAGTGATCATATAGATGCAAGTAAGATGTGAGACGTATTCGTTTATCTAGAATATGATGATACTATTGTTTTCGCTTGAGTCATGCGATTCAGAAGAATTAGTAATTTAATTCAAGCTATAAAGACCATAACTAAAGAAAAGTTTAAAATTTGTATTTATTTATTTTTGTTTTTTCTAAAATCTAAATTAAGTTCAAAGTTCTTCAACAGCGGTTCTCAGTGACAAGACCTGTATGGTCTTCTTTGAGTATCCGCGTTCTTTATCTTTATTCTTTATTTTGTAACGGTCTCTTTGCATGTAATTTTTCTTATTGATACATTTGTAAATATTGTATTTAAAAAAAAAAAAAAAAAAGACAAATCTTGTTTTTAATTTGATTAAAAACAAGATTTGTCTTGTCTTTAATCAAATTAGTATTGTAAAATAAGTAGCCATTGAAAAATCGGCGGATAAGAAAAAGTTGAAAATGCTTTCGTATGAAAAATGGGTTGACATTTTTAAACTTTGTGAGAACATTGAAGAGTATTTTGAAACTTTAAAAATATATCAGTTTATATTTTCTATTCCGCCTCCTAATGTCAATGTAGAACGTATTTTTTCTCTAATGAATGCACAGTGGGCGAATGAAAGAAATTGATTGGACCTATCCACTGTAGAATCCTTACTATTAATGTTAACAAATTATGATTTTAAGGGATCGTCCATAAATTACGCAACGCTAATTTATTTAAAAAAAAAAAAATAGAAGTTGGAGATCTTAAGTTATTTAACCCGGCGATTTTCATTGAGCAATTTTTATTTTTTATTTAAACTAAGGCTCTTTAACTTTTGTTTTTTTTTGTTTGGTAATTAGTAAAAATTAGCGTTACCTAATTTATGGACGATCCCTAACTGCCTAGAATTATAGGAATATATTATTTTGGAAAAGAAAATTGCCAAGGCAAGTCGGAAAGTTGCTAAGGCAAGTCGCAAAAAATATGTTTGATGCATTTGGTCCATAACAATCTATTAACATTATATACAATATACAAAATAAATATTAATATTCTGAGTCCAGACTGGTTACTTTAGTATCACGTGGCTGTAAACAAATGTCCATAGAACATTTTAATAATAAATATTAGCATAGAATTAAGCATTATTTGTTATTTTTTTTTGCTAGTTTTTCGGAAAAAAATATCCTTACTTTAATACAGATGCAAATTTTTTAAATATATATTTTAGGCTCTTTTTTTGAAACGTTTTAGGGCCCCATTAAGGCGGGGTTTAGAGATCACCGACCAAGTAATAGACGATTTTTTGAGTTAGCGTAGCCATCTTGGAAAAATACTCTTGGGGGTGTAAGTTGAACTTTAAACTTTCCGTTTTTATGCGAAATGTCATACAAAAGTATGAAAATTTTCTAAATTTAAGTTCAAAATAACTCATAAATTGTTAGTTTATAATGATAAGGAAAAAATGTTAAACTTGTTGCAAGAGTTTTTGCTGCTATGAAACTTATTCTTGAAATTATATCTTCACAATTTAAAACCAAAAAAAAAGGTGATATACCTTTTTTTATGGTTTTAAATTTTGTAATATAAAATAAGTTTGCATTTTTTTTTATTGAAAAGTAAAGTTTCTACTTTAGTAATTTAAATGGTATAGACTATACCATATGAAAACTTTATATCAACAATTCACTTTGTTGCTTAAATTTTATTTTTAAAAAAATTAGTTATTAGTTTAAAACTAGTTAATATATTTTATTGCTTTTTTTTTTAAAGATAAAAGCATTTAGTAAGTAATATCTAGTATGTAATATAATGCCAAGTCTTAGCAAATGTATAGTTGGTGTCTTTAATAATGACAAATAATACCCGGACATGCACAAGTTACCAACATGTAAAGAAAGAAGAAATGCATGGATACATCATGGTAGCACTGGTATAAAAGATTTTGTTGTCCTTAAAAACTTTTTTGTTTGTTCAAATCACTTCCTTGAAGAAAAATCTACAAAAGATAATCCTGATCCAACTTTGTTTTTAAAAATCTCTACTAACACCATAACAACACCATAAAAGAGAAAAGTACCCTTATCACATAACTCAATTATTAATTCTAAAAAAGTTTTAGTTATGAAAGAAACTAATTCAAATTCGATAGATGATTCAACATCAAAATCAGGAGACATAATATTGCCTCTGTTAATTCAACAGAACTTTACCTTTTTCTTAATTTCAAACTTTTGTTGCTGCCATCCCAACATGTTTTGGGATGGCAGCAACAAAAGTTTGAAATTAAGAAAAAGGTAAAGTTCTGTTGAATTAACAGAGGCAATATTATGTCTCCTGATTTTGATGTTGAATCATCTATCGAATTTGAATTAGTTTCTTTCATAACTAAAACTTTTTTAGAATTAATAATTGAGTTTTTGTTTTTTTCAGCAACATCCCAACATCCTCAAGCTTTGTTTGAGATAATTAAAGACACTTGAAAATTTTAGTACTCACCAAACCTGTAAAAAAACATCATTTTCACTTGTCAACTGGCAGAACATGATTGGGACAGACACTAGAAATTCACTAGATGATGCTATTTCTATTTCATCTGCAACAGCAAAATTCAACTCAGAATCACCACAGTCAACATTAGAACTGCAACAACCATCCATCAAATTTGAATTAGTTTCTTTCGTAACTAAAGAATTAATAATTGAGTTTTGTGGAAAAGGTGCTTTTCTCTTTTTTGGTGTTGCTATGGTGTTAGTAGAAATTTTTAAAAACAAAGTTGGATCAGGATTATCTTTTGTAGGTTTTTCTTCAAGGAAGTGATTCGAACAAACAAAAAAGTTTTTAGGAACAACAAAATCTTTTATACTAGTGCTACCATGATGTATCATGGATTTTCTTTACATGTTGGTAACTTGTGCATTATTAAATTTCCTTCAATATTGCTATGTTTTATAACTTTGTCAGGGTATCTTTTGTAATTATTACAGACACCAACTCCACATCTGCTATGACTTGGCATTATATTACAAACTAGATATTACTTACTAAATGCTTTTATTTTAAAAAAAAAGCAATAAAAGTATATTATAAAATTTCTTCAACATTGCTATGTTTTATAATTTCGTCAGGGTATCTTTTGTCATTATTACAGACACTAACTGAAGATCTGCTATGACTTGGCATTATAATACATACAATTTAATTAACTAGTTTTAAACTAATAACTAACTTTTTATAATGAGATCAAACAATTCACAGTAATAAAATGTATGTACTAAAGTGAATTGTTGATTTAAAGTTTTCATACAGTATAGTTAGCATTTAAAATACAAAATTTAAAACCATAAAAATGGTATAATATCACCTTTCCTTTTGGTTTTAAATTGTGAAGATATAATTTCAAGAATAAGTTCCATAACACCAAAAGCTCTTGCAACAAGTTTAACATTTTTCCCTAATTTTTTTAAACCAAGAATTAACTAATAAACTATGAGTTATTTTAAACTTAAATTAAATAAATTTTAATACTTTTATATGAAATTTCGCATAAAAACGGAAAGTTTAAAGTTTAACTTGCACCCACGCTAAATCAACAATCACGCTAAACCACGCACTTGCACCCACTCCGAAATCGTCTATTTACATACCTTTTCCATAGCTTTACTTTTGTATAATAAGTAGTAGTTAAAATATTCTTTTGTTGTTGTTGTCATATTAAAAAAACATAAAATAGTTCTAGAAAACTTTTGCAAAATTTTTGTTATAATTTAATTAAATTTATTTGCTATAATTAAAAAGACCGTGGCGGGACATTCCTAGTACTTTTGGCTGGAATAAAAACAACACGGTTAAAGTAGAGGCAGACTATTTTAAGAGAAAAGTGAGAGAGTCTTTGAAAATACACTATCGCAAGTGTTCTCCAAATGAATGTGGTTTGAATTAAGACGACGCTGATTACGTTACATCGTCGTTTTGGAAACCTTATTTTTTACATTGAAGTTTTGTTATAAGTTTGTTTTTTTAACGGTTTTTTTTTATAATACTTGCATAACGAGGGTATATATATAACCCCTAGAAATATTGTATTTTAATATAAAGAATTTTATAAGGATAAGTTTACATACTGTAACAGATGTTTCAACTTAATTTGATTATATAAAACTTATCTAAGATGATTAAGATTTGAAAAAACATACTTTTACCGTATTTTTTTTTTCTTTTTGCGTCCCGGTTTTGTCTTTAAAATATGGGTCACCCTACCGCGATTGCATACCAATTACCTGATACTTTTACTAGATTTAATAAAAACCAGTTTGGTCTTTATGAAATCTAATTGCAGATTTAATGACGTCACTTTAGAGATATTATGACGTCACTTTTCTTTAAATAATTCTTAGAGATGATCTGTAAGAATTATTTATGAATTACTTAATAACTTATTAAGTTATAAATAATTCTTACAGATCATAAGTAACTTATGAATTTATGATAATAATTTTCAAATATTATTTATTATTTATGAATTTTAAGAATTACTTTGGAGCTTTTCATTGGATCTGTCAGATTTAAAGAAAAGCATAATTACAATGTTATACCTTTTTAACTTTTAGAACTTTTAAAAAATTCCAGTTTCAGAAATTGTTCAAAATCAATACCAATAATATTATTACTACTATATTTTATTATGGTAATAATATGGGATTAGCATTTGTATCTTTACAAATATACTTTAAACTTTGTTTTCGTGATGCCAAAAAATGTATTTTAAACTTTGTTTTCGTGATACTATTTTATTAATACTAGCTTTATGGCAACAAAGTATTACGATGTGCCCAAAAAAGGTTCATCTCTTACTATGCTCCAGGGACACAATAACAGCATTAAGTAAAAACTGACTGTGTTCTCATTGTTATTACAATAAATTTTTAAAATATAGACAATTACAATCTGATATCAATGTCAGGGTTCTTGTAGCCAATGATATCAGTTAAAATTACGATATTCTTTTGTGATTTATTAAAATTAAAAAAATGTGCAATATGAATTGAAGACTTAAAAATTAAATAAAAAACATTTAAAAAAGTTTAATTGTTACTACAAAAATAAAAAGACCAACAGTAAAGTATGATTGCAGAGCCTCATTTCTTTTTCAATAAAAAGTTATGGGTGCCATTCTTCTACTAATGCTTTCTTTCTGTTTTAATGGCAATAATTTGGCTATATTTTTTATGCTGAATAATTATTTAACTTGCTACTTTTTTTAAGTTAAACTAAGTTTAACTTGAGAAAATTTATGAGATTCAAAGATATTGCAATAAAGCACAAAGTTTGCACCATAATTCATGTACTGGCAATCTATCTGGTGTTTCCATAATATTGTCTGGTGCAAATGGTATTGTAAAGCTCCTATTGAGCTGCACTTATTTTACTGTAGAATCTAAATTGGAATATGTTCGTTTATTTTCCCCAGAAAATCTTGTAAAATATTGCTATGCAAAAATAACAGTCAGTAAAATTATTCCAACACTATCTTGTTGCTTAATGAATAATTCTAGTTACTTGTTTGGCGTAGTAGATGTACTAGTTTACACATAATATATGCAGTCTACTGCTTACCAAAAACAATAATTTTGCTTTATTTTTTAAAATTTTGAACTTTTAAAGTTAATTCAACAATTAAAAAATAACATGATTTTTATAATTTAAAAATAGTTTTTGGAAAATTATTTTTAATTTGTAACATTTAATATTTATTACGTTGGGATTTCTTAAGAAAATGGTTGTTTGCTAAGAAATATGCAAAAATTTAAAAAGTTAAAATAAAGAATAGTTAATCTTATAAGGCATTTAATGTTATGTTTAATGCAACTGATGAGACTTATACAGTAGAGTAATTTTCTCTGCTTTCATCAGAATTTTAATTAAAAAAGAGGTTTTAAATTAAAATAAGGTTTATCACCACTTTACTATTGTTTTACTTTTAAGTTTAGAGTTGTGTATTAAATATTGTGAAAAGAATAATATTGAGGAATGGCTTGAATAAAGAAAGTCATGGGAGTAAGTAACTTTTCCTAAAACAAACCAAAATGAATAGGTGATGACATTTTATAATTTTGATATAAATATATTATTGTTATTCAATTCTGTTTTTAGAAGAAATCTGATAAAGGAAAAGAAAAGAAGCTAAAAAGGCAACAGGTAATGAAGGCATTTGTTTACAATTAGTAGTTCCTTTATTTTCAATATAAAAGGTAAACACTTGTATACATTATTTTTTAATCATCTATTAATTATTAGTTTTTTCTCTGGACTGATTTAATTATGTATATGATTGTATGTATGTATATTATGAAATGTACAGTTTTTACGCACAAGCAGGCATACGCATATCTAGATATATATACAGTATGTGCCAAAATTGTCACCATGTTTGAACAAAAAAATATTTTATATTTTTTTTAATAGAAAAGCTGTGAAGAAAAATGAAATTTTAGTTTTATTAATTAAATTTAAGACTTAGCTAACTGAAAATATTGTTTTTTATTAAATTTAGATAATATTGATTGTTTTTTTTAATTTTATGTGAAGAGCTAATGGTGACAATTTTGTCGCAAATGAAAGCAAATAACATATTATAGTAAATTAATACCGAGTGTATCCTCCCTTAGATTTAATTACAGCCTGAATTCTTTCAGGAACACTAGCAACTAATTTGTGGCATTCCTCGGGTGTAATTGAGTACCAAACCTCTTGTACACGAGCCCAAAGTTATCCTTATTCTTAGGTGGAGTAGGAAAGTTGTAGACCTGTTGTTTAACTATCGCCCATAAATTTTTGAGTGGGTTAAGATCAGGGCTTTATGCTGGCCAGTCAACGACTTTCAATTTCTTCTCGTGAAGAAATTTAATGGTCTTACCAGCCTTATACTTGGGGTCGTTGTCTTGCATGAACATCGTGTTACATACAGTTCTGCCCCATTTTCAAAGAGACTTGAAATATCCGACCTTAAGGATGTTGATATAGTCATCAGCGTTCATTATTCCATTAACTTTCTTTAATTCACCGACTCCACAAGCACAGAAACATCCCCAAAACAAGAGTTTTCTTCCGCCGTATTTAACGGTTGGTGTAAAATCTCAAGCACTTAATGGTGAATTAGGCTTTCTCCAAGTATATCTTGTACCATCTGATCCAAACATATTAGTTTTACTTTCATCTGTCCAAATTCAGTCATAAAAGTCATCAAAAGTCATGTGTGCATGATGTTTAGCATAAAACGAGCTTGGCGGTGACGAGAAACTAACAATGGCTTCTTGATTTTCCTTCTGGATTTAAAAATAATTATTTTGAGCTCTTTATTACTGTCCACACTGAAGCATGAGTCTCACAGCTGTTATTCATTAAATTAGTAACATCCTTTGCAGTTTTAGACTCTCTAGAAGCAATTAAACAAGCGATTGTTCTTTAGTCTCTTGGTGTAAAAATTTTCTTTCGACCACTTTTAGGCTTATTTACTTCTAAATTATTGTGCAATATGATTTTATATATGAGATTATGAAACTTTCCAAACTCAGCAGCAATTTCACGATAAGATTGTCTGGATTTAAGCCTTTCCACAATATTTTTTTCTAGTTCAAGATTTATTTTCCTCATGACAACAATACTTTTTTTATGTTTTGTAAACAAAATCAAACTTTAAATGATATTTAATTGTTAAAAATCTGTGAAAAGTTGATAACTCAATCATATAGTCATAAAGCTATTAATTTATGTCGTATGCCTAATTAACTGTGGAAAAATATGTTAATTGCTTTCATTCGTGACAAAATTGTCACCATTAGCTTTTCACATAAAAGTTAAAAAAAAATTCAATTTTTTATAAGTTCAACAAAAAGCAATATTTTTATTTAGCTAAGTCTTAAATTTAATTAATAAAACTAAAATTTTATTTTTCTTCACAGCTTTTCTAATAAAATATATATGAAATATTTTTTGTTCAAACACAGTGACAATTTTAGCACATACTGTATATGCAAATATAAATTGATATATATACATATATATATATATATATATATATATATATATATATATATATATATATATATATATATATATATATATATATATATATATATATATATATATTTATATATATATATATATATATATATATATGTATATATATATATATATATATATATATATATATATATATATATATATATATATATATATATATATATATATATATATATATATATATATATATATTAGGTTGACCGGAAAGTAATGTCGTATTTTTACGTCAAATTAAAACAAATAATTTTTTTATAATATTTATTTTTAATCAATGATATAATCACCCTCATTTTCCACAACCTTTTGCCATCTAGCGGGCAAATTTTCTATACCAGATCGAAAAAAATGTATTGGTTTGTCATCAAAATATCTGGAGATGCCATTTTTTAAGCAGTACAAAGTTTGAAATTTTTTGTCACTTAGAAAGTGCTGTAAGGATCGGAACAAATGAAAATCTGAAGGGGCGATATCAGGTGAATATGGAGGGTGGGGCAGCACCTCCCATCCCAATTCATTAATTTTTTCTAGCGTCCGTTGTGCACAGTGCGGCCTTGCATTGTCATGTTGAAGAATGACACCTTTTCTGTTGACGATAGCCGGGTAATTCTCAACTAGAGCTTGGTTCACTCGATCCAATTGTTGACAATAAAGGTCCGCATTAACAGTTTGTCCAGGAATAAGCACTTCAAAGTGGACGATTCCGCGGATGCTCCACCAAACACACAGGAGCGCCTTCTTGGGGTGTAATCCCGGCTTTGCAGTACTGCGTGCTCATTTGGGGAGAGCCACTGCCTTTTGCGTTTTGGATTATCGTATAGGACCCATTTTTCATCTCCAGTGACCAAACGATCAAGAAACGGTTCTGCATGGTGCCGTTGAATCAATGCATTGCACGTGGTTGATCTGTTGGCTTTGTTTTGCACTGACAAGTTATGGGGGACCCAAACACCTGCTCTGCTGATTTTTCCTATCTGGTGTAATTGTTCTTGGATGGTCGACCAAGGTTGGTTAAGGGTGTTCAACAATTCTTCAATCGTTTGGCATGGATTTGCTTCAACTTCTGCCCTTAGAACGTCGTTGTCTAATGACATTGGTCTTCCTGGTCGATGGGCGTCAGAAAGATCAAAATTCCCAGATCTAAACTTGGAAAACCATCTTTGGCATTTGCGAACATCTAATGAACCTGGGTAAACATCACTAATGTTCTTAGTCGCAACTGTAGCGTTATTACCCTTGCGAAATTCAAAAAGCATACAATGACGAATATGCACTTCCTGTATTTCGTATGCCATTTCACTCCAATTTGCAAAGAAAACTATTTAATTTTAAATAATTTAGAAGTAAACAAGTCACACTAATATAAAAATAACCTGTGCACGTGTTCGAGATACACAATAAACTGGCCAACGATTATCGAATGTCAACATGCGCAAAAACGACATTACTTTCCGGTCAACCTAATATATATACATATATATATCAGGGCGCGACAAATTGTTTTTTTTTATAAACGTTGAGGTTTGTTTATTTATTGGCGAATGTCTAATATAAGAGGTATGTCAAATAACAGGGTTGACAACGCGGGGAAAGGGGGCACATGCCCCCACTACCATCACACACACACACACTTTTTTTCTAAAGGCCCTTTTTTATGAGAAATTCTAGATATAGAAGACTTATTTAATAATGAAATATTATATTATTTATGTTGTTAAATGCACACCAAAAAATTAAAACTGTAATAAACATAATATTCTATTAATTTATATATATTTCTGCAAATCTTAAAAAAATGCACTCATTTTAACTAAAATTTCCCATGCATAAACGCGTTTTTTACATGTGTAAATGCATATAAAAACCTTGCTAAGACATAATTACTTTCTTCAGTTGCGTACTTAATTATTAAACTTAAAAGTAACACTATTGAAAAATGTATTAGCATGGTTTCTTTTAATGTTGTTGAAAATGGGTTTTAGATTTTAGTAACTTATTGTATTTTTTATAATAAGTATGTTTTTTTTATAATAAGTATGTTTTTTTTTTGTAATAAATAAAAAACTATCAATTGCACAATTATTTGGAAAAAAAATTGCTGAAGCTATGTGTTCGTTTTTAAAAATTTTAAGCGAACGCCAATGTTTGCTTAATTAAAAGTAAGGAATCGTGTCTTTTATTTTCGGTCTTTTTTTTTAGCAAACGTTTGCATGTTCGTCAATTTGTCGCACCCTGTATCAAGCCTTCCCAGGAAAGGCATGCGGTTTTTTTTCTTGTATGACCACAAAAACGTTTTTCGTTTTTGTGGTCGTACGAATGTGATCACGGCTGTTTGCGCAAGTTATATTATATGCATTACTGAAAAATTGTTTGAATTTAATAACTGCATAAGAAATTAAAGTAAACTTAAATAGTAAACAATAATAATAGTTTAAATAATTTGTGTGTTGTTTTTATTTTTATTTTTTCTTAGTGGTTATTATTATTGGCAACAAAATTCATTAAGTCAAAGCAAAAAAAAAAAAAAAAAAAAAAAACGGTTTTAGGCGTTAAAAAGGATGACTTTCCCATATTGTATGTGTTTTTTTTATTTAGAGAGGAAAGAGAAAATATGTATTGTCATCTGTTTGTAAAATATATTTGTATAATTATAATGTAACAAGTTTATGTCAAGAGTTAAATTATACGATCGCGTTTGCAAACTCCTGTAAAATATTAGGTCTTTAAAATTTTAGTTCATGCAAAGCTGTGTACTTTGTTTAAAAGGAGCAAATTATTAAAAGTTTGCTAGCAAGAAAGTTACAAAAAACAAAACAAAAACAATAAACTTACAACTACAAAAGTAATAACACTTTAGTCACTAACTACATTATAAAAGTAAAAAAACTATAATAGTGTTATTACATTTATAAAACACTTATTACTTTTAAAGTTCATGCTTTGTTCAAACAACATTATTAATTCCAAAAATTTATTAAAGTAGAAAAGCATCTAGAAAAAATAAAGAGGATATTCAAATATTATTATAAATTTCAGGAACTTTCACATATCACTTAAACAACGTTATAAAAAGTACTTTATAAAAAGTATAGCATTATGAAAAACGTTACGTAAAAACGGGCGTTACTTTTAAAATCAATCAATAAAAAATTTTTATTGGTTAATTTTAAAATAAATTTTTATGGTCCATTAGTAACGTTTTTCACAATGCTAGACTTTTAATACGATACGTTTTCATAAAGTTGTTTGTCACGATTTTATAAGTTACTTTAGTTTTAACATTATTTGAACATCCACTTTATTCTTCTAGATATTTTTCTACTTCAATTAAAATTTGGGAATACTAATGTTGCTTGAACAAAGAATGAATTTTAAAATTAAAAGTTATAAGTGCGTTATAAAAGTAATAACACTATTATAGTGTTATTACTTTTGTAATGCAGTTAGTGACTAGAGTGTTATTACTTTTGTAATCAAAAGTTTATTGTTTTATTTTTTATTTTTTCGCTAACAAATTTAAGTTGATTCTCCCCTTAAAAACAAGGAACACCGTTTTGTATAAACTAAAATTTTGAATACTAGATATTTTTCCAGATTTTGCGTTTTGCATTCGCTTAATTCAACCCTTATTGTTACATTAAAATTAAACAAATAAATATTACAAACACATTGCAATTTGTATTTTTGCTATCCTCTTAAAAAAAAATTAAGGAAAGGAAAATCATTCTTTTTATTGTTGACAAACTGTTTTTTTTTTTGCTTTGTCTTATCTAATTTTGTTGCTGAATGTAACTCTAAAGAAACAAAAATAATAACAGTACACAAATTATTTAAGTTATTAATTTGTTTTTATTTTTTTCTATTTCAATCTCTTTTTATTTTGTTAGTTTTAATTTTTTGTTTTTGAAACTTTTTCAGCATTATTATAAAACTTGCAAACAGACGTGTTCACGTTTTCTAAAATATTATAATCGCGTGTGGTCATACGAGATGAAAAACCACACGCCTTTCCTGGGAAGGCTTGCTGTATATATATATATCAGGTTAGCAAAAAAAAAATTGATACAAAGCTTTTACTGTAAAACATATAAATGAGATCAGGGATTTTTTGTCAACCTCAAATAATATTTATAATAATTTTAATCCATGAAGAATAAAATGTTTATAATATATTAATGAAGAGGTGCAGCACCAGGC
Organism: Hydra vulgaris; assembly: GCF_022113875.1. Classification (NCBI taxonomy): domain Eukaryota; kingdom Metazoa; phylum Cnidaria; class Hydrozoa; order Anthoathecata; family Hydridae; genus Hydra; species Hydra vulgaris. Next base: position 21,818,060 of record NC_061160.1, on the reverse strand, counting down.
ACCTTCATGCTAACAAATATGTGTCTATACTTATACTATTAGTGTGTCGAATTGACTTTTGAATGCATCGGTTGAAAAGTAGTTAACAACGCTTGATGGTAAAGCATTCCATGTTGAAGCATTCCAAATTTGATTTTCTCAACAACATGCGTAATCTTATATTGCTGAATTAAATCATTTCTAACTCATCTATCTTTTAGTTTGGTTAGGCCTAGAATTGTAAGCATTTCTTCATATGATTTATGTTTGATGTCTGTGATCAGCCTCATTGGATCCTTTGAATGGTTTAAAGAGCCTTGATATCTCCCTTCAGATGTGGCGACCATGATTGGATGGTAAATTCAAGGTGTGGTCTAACATACAATTTGTAAAGGAATTTCCAAAGTATGAGACCTCTGCTTCTGAAGGATTTCTTAAGCCGACCAAATACCTGGTTTTGCTATCAACGTCTAGCTGGAGGTGCGTTTTGTCCTCCTCTGTTTTGATTACACCTAGTATTTTGCTGTCGTTGGCATATATCTTGATATGGTGAGCTATGTTGTCCAGTAAGTCATTTATGTAGAGGATGAAGAGCAATGGTCCTAGCACCGATCCCTGAGGCACACACATACATACACACACAGACTCACACACACAGATAATCAATCCAAAAACAATTGACTTTATTCTAACTAATAACTCTTCAAGTTTCTGCCACTCCACTGTAATAGATATATGAATATCTGATTTCCATAATTTAATATTAGCGCTAATGGAATGTAATTTTCCAAAACAACTCAGAAAGATAGTCACTTACCAAAACTATAAAAAAATTTGATAATAAAACATTGCGATGTCACTTAAAGAAATAAAGGAAAAAAACCTCCTAAGCAATTATTTAAATACTTTTATAAGCAACATATTAATGATATTGAATGAACACATACCTTATAAGACTAGGTCAGCCCAAAGTCGACAAACAATGTCTCTATAATCTTCGTCAAGTCGACACTTTTCATAAGTCGACAGATTTCCTGCCGACTTTAAGTTTGAATGAATTTTAGTAATGATTAGTTCAATGGAAATTTATAAAAAAAGTTACCATTGTAATGTCTAAATTATACTCTAGAGATTTCTTTGAAAAACATTAACAAAAAAAACGCGGAAAACTATAAACAATAACTTTTTTGAAAAGCGCGTATGTTTACTTGTGTTACATATACGATCTATAGGTTGATAGTTAAGAGATTGCATTTTTTGTTTGAAATATAAAGATATATTTATTATAATTTTTGTTTAAAATATAGATAAACTATTTAGTTATATATATAACTATTTAGATTTAGTTATCAGTTAGATTAATATTTGGCAATATTGATCTAACTGCCAACCTGACAGTTTTGGATGTCAGCAATATTTCCCATCTTTAGTATAATATTATACAAAAGAGGAAAAAGATTTCTTTATGCTCGTTTTTGATAGACCCTGCCAGATAGAGAAGAACATCACAGAGACTTTAACAATGAATTAACTTTGGCTGATAAACCTGATAGACCTATATCAAAACATAGGTTTTGTCCCTAAGTCTTTAAAGTAAACAAGGTAATTACTAGAGAGGGTTCGATTGCTGCAAACCACACCAACATTTATGAGAGGTGGTATCAGTATAGAGCTCGAACTCTGTTTATCTCGAACATTGTAAAATATCTTGAAGGAGATATTATAGAATTATGGGTAAGCAAAGAATCAATCAGAAGAGGCACATATAAACTATTTCATTCTGAATTTAGCAAATTAGGTTAGTTTTCAGACTGTAATAATATAATAGATTGTTTTAAATTGTTAATTGATCAAATTATTAAGTTATCGTAAGATGAAAATCTGTTTAGGTTGCAAAGTCTGTAATTAGTATACTGAAACAATGAAGAACAAACCATTGATGCTTCACTTTGATGGAAAAGTAAAAACAAATAAAAGAAAAAAGTTAAAACATAATAAAGAAAAATTGAGAAAGAGATTTCTTATTAATAATAAATATGGAGTAATTTTAACTTCAGTCAGAGATTTGAGACAACCAGTTCTCTGGCTCATGTGTAGACACCATTTACTAAGATCCATATAAAATAGAGCGTCTGAGCCATTTTCAAGGAATTAACTGTAGGACATTCTAAACAGATGGATAAAGAATAATCGAAGCACCCTTAGATAAATAGTTATTATCCTATTGCTTCACTTTGATGGAAAAATTTTAAAGCACATAGAAAAAGAATCAACAATGAGAGTTCTTATTGATAGACTATTAGTATCAGTTACAAGTTCAAAGTTTTCATCTAACAATGATTTACTTCTTGGAGTTGTTCCTGTTAAAAGTGTTAAAAGTTAAAAGCTAAAAGCAAAATATTCTACCAGAATCTGGTAGAATATTTTGAAATATCATAGAATATCATTGCTGTGTGTTCTGACACAAGTAATACAGGAATGAAATCAGGAGCAATTGTAACGTTAGTCTGAGTTTAAAGACAACCAGTTCTCTGGCTTCTTGTGCTTTTTGTTGGCACCATATTGCTGAGATATAAAATGTAGCATCAAAACTATTTTTTAAAAACAATTTGTAGGATCTTCTAAACAGATGTATAAAGATTTAAGGCAGACTTAGATGGATAGTTATTACCTTATTGTTAGTAATGCAGGTGCTGTAAAGAAATTTAAGAAGTTTTCTGAAAATGAGCTGGATATTTTAAGTGGTATTAACAGTTTATATCTCAAGTCTAAGAAATTCATTGCCTATGCCCTTGAGCATAATTTCTTTCTAAGGAATAATTATAATCACTTGGTAGATTAACTTCTATATGAATGGCAAAATTCATCCAAACTTGAAAAGTTTAGTTTGTATTAATCAGTTTCTAACCATAATGCCAGGTTTATATGTGACTGCATCTACCTTAAACTTCTGGATATTACATCTCCAATTATTAACTTCCTGAGTGATGGTTAAAAAAGTTTAGTCTCTAGAATATATTGCTGGTTGTCAGAGAGCACAGAAAGCTTGCCTCAAAAACATGCCATAGTCTGAACTCATGTCAACCAAATGCAGATAATCTAGAAAACAATTGTAATCAAGTGACTTTTATAAATGTATCTATAATAAAATATACAATTTCAGCAAACAGTTTAAAATTAAATTTCCTTAATAAAGTTGAAAATGTTCCATTTTCACAAAAATTTATTTTTGAATTAAAACTAACTTTTTACTTGTAGCTGTTCCCAACATATTAAAAGTAATAAATTTTTTGGAAGACTACTTATATGGTGTGTAATGAGTAGAAAGCCTTAGCATGTTTAAATTCTGAAAAAAAAAAAATTTTTTTTTGGATCCCTCAAATATTCATATTTTAAAAATACTTATGAACTTAAAAATTATTTTGTAGGATATTCAAACCTTAAACAATGCAGTATTGGCTGTTCTTGAGGCTGAAAAGGTATTTATTTTACCTTGTTAATTTCAAGTTTTTGTAAATTAAACAAAGTAATAGAAATGTATGTTTTATATTATTAACATCCAATAAAATCCAATAAAATTACACCTTCAGTTTTGTTTGATCTTCAGATTGAAAATCCATTGGATGCGCTAACTGCTTTTCATAAATATAGACGCAACGGGTATTCTTTTGTTGTTATGATGTTTTATTGTTTACATTTAAATGTAGATGTAATGTTCTTGTTGTAATGTTGTAATATTGTTATGATGTTTTATTGTTTACATTTAATTTAATTTTATAAGTTAAATTAATTATAAATTAATTAATTATAATTTATAATTTAAATTATAATTTAGATAATTATAATTTAGTTTAATTAATTATAAATTAATTTAATAAGTTATGAAAAAACATGTTTAATTCAAATTTAATTAAAATTGTTTCTGAAACAACTGTAATAGCACCAAACCTATGCCAAGTTTTTTTCTGTTTTAACAATTTTAATAGCACTAATGCAAAACTTTTTTTTTGTTTCAAGGTGAAAATTTTAAAACTCTGGAAGGAAGCTTGATTCTTGTTTAAATTAGAGCTATTACCCTTAAAGTTGATTTGGTTGATTTTTTTTGTCAATACTTCTGGCCCGAAGCCAAATCCTCTTACAATGTATATACTGAAGCCTCTGCATATATAGTATGTTGTTGTCAGTAGTATTTCATGCTGACTTTATTAGTATAAATAGTATATTTTAGTGTCTGGCTAAAAGAATTATATAACTAATAACTGTTTAATTATATAAAAAAAAGGAAATTAATTTTATTATTAGAAATTCACGTAAACCAATTTATAATAAATAATGATAAAATTTTATAATATAAATTTTATAATAAATAATGATAAAATTTTTTATAATAAAATTATAAAAAATAATACTATCTCTTTTTGTTGATTTGTTGATTTTTATGTTTGATCCACCTTTTGATTTTGTTTTTTTTTTCTTCTGAGTTTTTTGACCTTTGAACAACATATTTAGCCAATGAAAATGATATTGCCCTCAAATAAAATTTGATACTTGAAATACTTATAAGTTAAATTTGGTCTAAGAGATTTTTTATTTTTTAAGAGATTTGTTTTGATTTTATTTTATGTTTTAAAATGGCATAAATCATCAACAAATTGCATTATAAAAGCATTTGACAGTTGTATTTCTAATTAGTTCAGATATCTTTGTAATGTCAATCATCCTCAACAATGTATCTAAAGTTTCAGTTTAAAATTTTATTTCTGTTTGAATGTTTAACTTCTGGAAGTGAGTCTAACTCTGTTTTGAGCATCAGTAAGTTCGTTGAGCTTTTTTTTTTTTTCAAAAATTGAGTGTTTTAAAATAGCATATTTATTTGATTTTTTCAGATTGATAATTTTTATCGTCTTTAGCTTTCTTTAAAATTTGGATACCACATACCAAGCTAAGTATTACAGACCATCTAGTTCTTTTGCAGAGATTAGCTTTGCTTCAATAGATTTATTCTGTGAACATTATGTTTAGTAATAATAATTTTTTTTCAACATCTTTGCTTCCAACAAGGCTGCAAGCAACCACTATTAGAGTTGGAAGTTACTGGAAGAGAAAAGATAAAGTTTATAAAGCAAGATAATGATTTTCAGATGACTTAAAAGATTGCAAATTATATGAATCAGGAAAGCAAGATGAAGGAAGCGAATTCCAGAGAACTGATGTTCAAGAAAAAACTAGAAAAACAAGAGTTTTTATGGCACTTGGGAATATTCACAGTAAATAGATGAGACTTAATTGAATGACACGAGAATAAAATTTAGTATATGGCACAAGAGATGCTAGATCTATAGAAAAGAGAAAGGGAAGCAACGTTATAACGATGTGACAATGGTTGAAGGTTAACTGCAAGAGCAGGTGCAACTATGTTTACAATGCGTTTTTGCACCTTGTCTAAAAGAGAAAGGGCATCATTGGAGTATCCACCCCAGATGTGGTTCCATACAAGGACTGATTTGAGATTTATAGAGATAAAGAATAGAACCCAGAGTAAGAAAGTGGCAAGCACGATAAAGAGATGCAACCTCAGCAGATGCTAATTTTGCAATAGATTTGAAATATGGTTTCCAAGAAAGATTGGAAGAAAAAGTTAATTCTAGAAGATGAAGGGTAGATGACTCTTTGAGTTAATCACCATTCATAAAAGTAAAATCTTATCAGTTAACACTCAAGGCGTGAACTAAGTGATCACAAATTGTGATTCCTGGAAATGTTTCTGGTCTTCAAATTCTCAATTTATGAAAAATTGTGAACACTGTTTTAACCCTTTGTAGACTGACAGGACTTATTTTTTTCTCTGAATAAACTCTTATCTTTCTCTCTGGTTGATCATTTTTGTAAGTTACTGGACTCAGTGTATATCAATTGTATATTTCAACAAACACGAGCATTTCCCATCATCCTTTAAAGTTTAATGAAGGAATCAATTTATCAAATTGCAAAAATTTATGAAAAAATAAAACAATAAATTTAAAACTGTAAAAATAATAACAGTCAAAACTTACACATTTGAATTTATTGTTTGTTTAAACATGAGTTAATTTAAGAATTAAAAAGGTATACATATATAAAAAGTTAAAATATTAATTACTAAAGATACCAAAAATAAAAAACGTTATTTTTAAAATCAGTCAATAAAAATAAGTTTAAGCTATTTGTACGAAACATTAAAATTTGATTTTTGTTAGAAGGAAACTTAGAAAAATTATTTAAAAATTTAAATGTTTTAAATTATACATTAATTAATTGATAATAAAATAACAATAAAAAATCTATATTTTAAAATATGTTATTAGAGTTTATTTGTTTTGTTTTAAAATAAATATCACAGATTTAAATTAGTGTTTGTATGTTTTTAAAGACCTGTCTTTTTTAAAATATATAAACAGGGCTGTGGAGTCGGAGTTTTGGATTTGCAACATTTTTAGCAGAGTCGGAGTCGCTAAACAAAATCACGACTTTAACTCCAATAGTAAAACTTCTCGGTATTGCACGTGCATGTACAAAACATTCAATTAACCTTATGTTTATACTAAACCTCAAAGAACGTTTCATAAATTTGTCAAAAAATTTTTTTTTAACTTATAGTGTAATATTTTTTAAAGAATTCAAAGAATTTATCAAACTTTGCTTTGGAGTTGTAGTCGGAGTCAGAGTTAGAGGCGGAGTCGGAGTTGTACTCAAAAAAGTTCAATAACTGGATTTGGAGTTGTACTCAAAAAATTTCAACAACTGGAGTCGGAGTCGTTACTTTTTTTTTACAACTCCACACCCCTGTTTATAAATATCTGCGCTAGAGAGTTTTAAGCATTTAATTAGTTTATAAGAAAATATCAAATAAGATTTAAATAAGATAAAAATAATAATAATAATAATAATAACAATAATAACAATAACAATAATAACAATAATAATATAGCTTTATGAGACTTTTTAACATAATTTCAAGATTAGTTTATAAAATGTTTTTTTATTGAATAACAACTATTTTTGTGATAAAAACAGAGTTTATGGTTTTTAAAAAACTTAAAAATTTAAAAACCAGAAGGATTTTGCTATTTGTGATCACTTAATTTGCATCTTGGCACTGTTAAAGTACCACAATATTTTTCATGCTCATTAAAATATTTCTCCATTATTAATGTTTTTTCGAGCAGCCATGGCGCAGTTGTTAGAGTTCTGACTCAGAAACCAGAGGTCCGAGGTTCGACGCCAGCTCTAGCCCAACAAGCGACATTGGTACGGAAGGAGGCGTGAACTTCCTGTTAAATGCTCTCCCGTGGTGCTCTATGATAAGACCGTAAGGACTTCTGGGATCACCTAAAATACATACAAAAAAAAAATGTTAAATAAGATTTCATGTAAAATTCTTCACCATTACTATCAATTCACAAATTTCAGTATGCAGCTCAGGTCGATCTGGAAGTAACAGAAATGCAAGTTAGGCATATATTGCTCTAGAGTTCCACCTTGCATTTCTTATTAGGTAAAGCTTTAAAAGTAATGAAGGGAAATAATTCATGTTCTTGGTAATATTTGTGAGCATTTTCTGATTCATATAAAAACTGCACACTGTTGCATCATTTGATATTTTTAATTTTTAATTTTACATTACTTTATTACGTCTAAAGTCATTTCTTAGATTTGCAAAGTGGTCACTGACTTCTTGCTTAAAATCATATGATATTTTGGGATGTTGTCTTTCCACTAAGAATTTGGTCTATTGAATACTTTAGGTTTAAATCCAGTACAAGATGTTGATATCCTATATACTGAGGTATAGGAATGCCTTTTTCTTTAAATTTCCATTGGATTGGTACAACAGCTCCATTTCTCACTCCAGTATTGACATTTGTGGTATCACAGATTGTAATTTTATTTTTTTTCCATTAAATATTGTTAATGCTTTTCAATCACTAAGAGTTAGTGCTGTTAGACCAACTTCATGGTGCTGTTTTTTTTAAAACAATAGTTTAATATAATAATTGAAAAGTTTCTTCAAAGTTCTGGTGCATTTTCTGTGATTCTCTAACAGATGCCTCATTTATTACAGATTGAGTTGGTTTAGGGATATCAATACCTGAGTCAGATAGTTGCTCACAAGCCGTTGCTGATTTGGAGGAACTTAAATTAGTCTGTTTCACTAGATGATCTGCGGTTTCTGAGGTGGAATATTGTATGGTCTTTATTGGAAGCAATTTCGAATTCTATATTTCTATTTGAAGTAGAAGTATTACATTCACTACTGCTAAAGGTATTTTCTTTGGCAACTTTTGGTGTATTCCCTTTAACTTATATTGTTGTTGCATAGCAACTTCTCCTTGTAATTTAATCTGCATTTCATAAAATTTTTTATCTTTTATTGCTAACCAGATGCTATCTGTTTTTGTAATATCAAACACATTTGCAAACTTAATTTATACACTTCGCTTTAGTTATCATATTTTTAATGCATCTATCTTCCTCACCATTGATATTTCTGTTATGAGTGTAAAGTTTAATTTTTCCCTCACTTCAGTTCATCAGCTATCACTTAAATTCTTACATTTTTTGATTTTTTATCTTTTGCAAGAAATTTACACCGTGATATTTTCCAGAAAAGGCAACTGGAAAGTAAACACACTGAAAACATTTCCAGACATGCAACAACTGTAAGTGGAAACATATTATACAACAAAAAGTCACAGATGATTAATAGTTTCAAATGAACTAAAATTTGATTGTTTCTATAGTGCCTCACTTTTAACAAAATATTTCAATTTGTGTCTTTGGTGAGGTTTTTGTAAAAGAAAGGCAAAAACGTACTATATATCTCATTTATATATATATATATATATATATATATATATATATATATATATATATATATATATATATATATATATATATATATATATATATATATCTCATATGTCATATTTCATATATTTATAAATCTCATATTGACACTATAGCTCATCATGTAACGCAAATACCATATTAAAATAAAATAAAAATTAATATATATATATATATATATATATATATATATATATATATATATATATATATATATATATATATATATATATATAAATATATATATATATATATATATTGACACACACATATTGATTCACATCATTAGTTATCTAGAAATATGACTTAATTACAATTTGAGTAAAATATCCTTTTCTTCTAACATTTAGATTTTTTACAATTTATTTTAAAAATCAAGAAATTTTCATTCAAGACAAACATCAATGCTGCAGCAGTTTTTTTTTTTTTTAAAAAAAAAACAGTATCCATGCATTGATTGCTTTATCAATTGACTAGTTTAAAAGCTTATAGTTTAAAGACACAATTTTGGAGATGTTATTAAAAAATTATTTTTAATTTTTTTGTAAAACAATTGTTTTTTTATACTTAACAAGTAAACTTGGTCATGTTTTTTGTTTTGTTGGTCATATTTTTTTGGTCATATTGTTTTCTGTTTTGTCTTGTTATTACACAATGCCAAGAAAAATTTGTGCTAAATTTTAATTCTTTAAATTAAGATAATTCTGAAATTTAAAATTGAATGGTATTAATAACCAATATCATTATGTACACAAAGACCTTGTTATTGCATCCCATAATTTTAGTAGTTTAGTAGGATCATTTCCACCCCTGCCTTGAGTCAGCACTGATCATAGGTTCTAAATACTAACATAAATTTTGCAAAAAGTAGTTATTTTAATTTTATTTTCATATTTTGTGTATCAACAACATCGCCATGTATTTCTATTACAATACATAGAAACTGCAATACATAGTTACTTTTATGAACTCAGTGGGTTTATTACATCAACGTATAAAAATACTTTTTTTTAAGTAGCAGCTGTTAGAAGTGTAGGAATATTAAGAAGATAACATTTTATTTCTAAATTGACTTAATCAGGTAAATAAAACATGAATCATTATTAATATTATTAAAACCACTCATCATTATAGTATCAATGTAGTATTTTTGAATGTACGAGTAGTATGAACTAAAAAAAATATCATTCCATACATGTCGTATGTCCAATGAATAATCAGTTTGTTTATTTAAAAATAAATATAAAAATAAATATTTTACTTAGATTCCTTTACAACGGCAAGATAAAAATATAAGACAAAAGCTTGTAGCTCAAAACAAAGATTTCAATATATAGATAGTCAATTACATGATGCTAATTATGCTGTTGAAAAAGGTATGGTTGTGTAAAAAGTGAGCAAGACATTTAGAATTCCTTATCAGACGCTTTGTGATAAAATAGTACTTTTATGACAATATAACACTGCGGGTATGAATTGGTTCTAGGTGAACACATTGAAAACAAGTTAGTTAAGTGGTTACTAACATGCACTAGAATTGGATTCGTCATGTCTGTAGTACATCTATTAGATACTGTGCAAAAATATTTGAATTCCAACAATATAAAAACACAATTTGCTAACTACCGTCCTGCAAAAAGTTGGTTTTATGCATTTCTTCGCTGTCACAAACATCTCAAAAACAAGGTGAATACTTAAACCAAGCTAAACAAGGAGTAACTGAAAAAGCCATAAGAGATTGGTTTGCAGAAATTCCAAAGCTTTTGGGTGAAAGTGCTCAATATTTGAATGATTCAATGTGCGTTTTTAATATGGATGAGAGTAGTTTTCAGTTGTCACCAAAAACTAATTTATTAATTGGTGAATGAGAAAAAAATACATATGAAGAAAGTGCTTAAAGTAATAAAAAAAGCATCAGCACTTTATTTGCAGTAAATGCCAGCGGAACTTTTGCTCCATCATTAGCAATTTTTAAATATGTTCATCTTCCAGATAGAATTATAAATGTTGTTCCATCAGGATGGGCGTATTGAAAAAAGTGAAAATGGTTGGATGACCGTACAATGCTTTTTTAAGTATATTACAAATGTTTTTCATCCATTTTTGATAAAAGAAGAAATTCCTTTACCAGTTTTTTTTTTTTGGATGGTCATACGTTACATTTTTCTATTGAACTTTGTGAGTTTTGCTCTAAAATTGGAATAATTCTTGTTGCTTTGTTCCCAAATGCAACACATATTTTGCAGCCGCTCGATGTGGCAGTTTTTGAACCAATAAAAGCAAAGTGGAAATCTTTTTGCTGACAATGGCACATTGACCATGAAGGGCAAGAAATAAACAATGAGAAGCATTAAATTCATTTATAATTGATTCTTCTATAATAAATAATATTAAAAGTGGTTTTAAAAATACCTGAGTTTTTCCATTTGATACTAATAGTGTTGACTACACAAAAATTGTTCAAAGATGAGTCAACTGTTGCTCTAACTCCTTAATTAAAAGAGAATTCAAGTGTGATTTTATTAGCTACCTCTCCCATGACCTTTATTAAAAAGTGTATTGATCAGTTTGGAATAGCTGGCGAACATTTAGGTTGGAAAGGTGATCTTGAATACCTCCAGCTGTATTGTTTTTGGAAAAGAGCTTTAACTGAAACATATAATACTATAATTTTACCTAATGAAATACGACAGAGTAATACAAATCTATCAACAACTTGTAATTTAGAAAACGTTATAACCAATATGGAAATGCCTCATTGCAATATTGCAGCGGTAATAGTACCAAAACCAGCATGTTTCAGTTTAAAAATAGTAGCAGAAATTATAAATCCAATTAAAAGTGTTTTAATATGGCCAAAACAAATAAAAGATAAAAAATTAAGAAAGAAACAATTGGCTATAGAGAAAAAGTTATGAAATGAAAATGCTAAAAAGGAAAGAAAAAACATGAAAATTTTGAAAAAGAAAAAGAAAGTTGCAAAAGAAAAGTAAAGCCTTGAAACTGAATCAGAAAATGAGTTCCATTGTTGACATAAAATTATAAAATTAGACTAAAGTAAGATAAAACTCTATCCTTTCCAGTTTAAGAACTTAAAGGATATGCACTAAAGTAATGGAAATACTTTAAAATTTTTAGTTTTAATTAATAATAATATTTTCATAACTATATAATTAATGCTTATTTAACAGTCTTTTTTTTTTAATTTACATACCTAAAAACGTTTAATAAAATGTTACTAATGCATTAATCTTTCATTTGTAACTGCGAGCGCATTATAAACCAGACACTAATGCAGATTTTAAGATCTACAATAAGTGTCAACAATATATGCGATAAGTGTGTAACACTTATGATAAGAATGGAAAACTGCACTTTAAAAGTTTGATCAAAACATTATTGATTTAAATTTCAGAGTAAGAATAACTTAAAACCCTTATATTACATTGTTTTGACTTTCCTAATTCATCCACTAGTGATTCAAAAATTCTTTGCTTTCAGATTGTAAAAATTCTATTCATTTCATTTTTTCATTTTCATTTCAACCTGATTTTTGTATCAACACTTAAAATAGCATATTTGTCTGTAGTACATCTATTAGATACTGTGCAAAAATATTTGAATTCCAACAATATAAAAACACAATTTGCTAACTACCGTCCTGCAAAAAGTTGGTTTTATGCATTTCTTCGCTGTCACAAACATCTCAAAAACAAGGTGAATACTTAAACCAAGCTAAACAAGGAGTAACTGAAAAAGCCATAAGAGATTGGTTTGCAGAAATTCCAAAGCTTTTGGGTGAAAATGCTTGTAAAATGTTTTATCAAACTGAATATATCTTTTAATTTAGCAATTTCTATGTAACTATTACGTCAAAAATTAGAGTGAAAAAAATGTGACATAATTTTGATTTAAGGATTTCTTTCATAAAAGTATTTTTATTTTGATTAGCTTTTCCACCATTGTATACATTTACACCATTGTATACATTTACACCACTAAAGAGTATTCCTCAGTATTGCCGTAAGCATTAATCATAAAATTTAAAGACCGTGAGTAATTTAAGAAAGGTTTTCTATGTTCAATATACTTATGATGTTTTTTACCTGACGTATTCATTTTTTAAGTCATTTTACTCAATCATATTTTATAAATTAATAGACCCTTATAGTATTACATTGATGGCTGCAAAAATTCATTTCCAATGCATTTCTTTTTTTTGAGTAATCTAACATATAACAATAACTTTTGTTAAACTCACGGTAGGTGCGGAAACAACCCTAGTATTTAGTTATTTGTATCACCAAAATCACGGTTTTATTATTTTTTTGATAATAGACTTTCTTATATATAAAAGGTATTCTAAACAGCTACAGCTAACAGTAACCTTTTAACTTTATTGTTTTAGGTTAGATTTAACAATAATATGCAAAAAGATATCAGCAATGGAAAGTCATGAATTTGATTTTGCTTTTGAAATTGTAAAAGACAACATGATGGCTTTGTGAGAATTTTATTATTTTGATAAAGTTTTATTATTTCTACACACATTTTACTATTGTAAAAAAAAATTATCTGTTGTTTAATCCGTTTTTTCTGGAGTTTAAACCTAAAGACTGAAACTCTTCAGTTAAAATTAAATGTAATAAAAAAAGTTTTTTAAGTGCAGACCTTGCTTTTTGAAAGTTTAAAAAATTGAAAATTTGTTTGAAAAAACAAAAAATATTTTCAAAATAATATTAAACTTAAAAACGAATAGTACTTACAAAAACATAATAAATAAAATTTTCAAACTACTAACAACTTAAGTTAATTTATTAATAGTGTCGAATATATTAAAAAGGCCTAATGTTGCAAATGAATTTAATAAATAGTGTCGAAAATAAAAAAAGAAATTTTTGATACAATAAAAATCTGTAAAATACACTAAATTATACTTAGCAGATTCTTCTTCAAAAAAAGAGTATATATTAGATAAAAGCTGTCCTCGATGGACAGCACTCCGTCTTATTCTGTAACCTCAGTTCAATCCTTGGCCCTATAGTTTTCTTAATTTACATTAACGATCTTCCAGATATTCTCACATCTAAAGTGGCATTGTTCGCTTCTGCTACAGCATGGGGCTCACTGGCTGGTGAACATTAATTCAGATAAAATTCAATTTTTTTCATCCAATTGATATTGCAATAATTTAGACCTTCCTATATTTATGAACGGTAATGTACTCGATGAGTCATCTATCTTCTAGGATTAACTCTTACTTCCGATCTTTTTTGGAAACCATATATCAAATCCGTTGCAAAATTAGCATCTGCTAAAGTTGCATCTCTTTATCGAGCTTGACACTTTCTTACTCTGGATTGTATTCTTTATCTCTATTAGTCTCAAATCCGGCCTTGTATGGAATACTGTTGCCATATCTGGGGCAGATCTTATAATGATGCCCTTTCTCTTTTAGACAAGGTGCAAAAGCGCATTGTAATCATAGTTGGATCTGCTCTTGCAGCCATCCTCCAACCCTTAACGCTTCGTTGTAATGTTGCTTCTCTTTCTCTTTTCTACAAATACTATAATGGGCACTGCTCTAAAGAGCTAGCTTCTCTTGTTTCATCTACTAAAATTCATCCTTGTGTTACTCGTCATTCAATTAAGTCTCGTCCTTTTTTTGCGACTGTTCCTAAGTGGCCCAAAAACTCTTATCCCTCTAGCTTTTTTCCTTGAACATTAGTTCTTTGGAATTTGCTTCCTTCATCTTGCTTTCCTGATTCATATAATTTGCAATCTTTTAAGTTGTCTGTCAATCGTTATCTTCAACTCTACACTCTTCATCTTTTCTCTTCCAGTAACTTCCAACTCTAATAGTGGTTGCTTGCAGCCTTGTTGGAAGCGATGTCAAAAAGAAAAAAAAGTTTTGTCAATTTATATTAACTTAATATCAATTTATATTAACTTAATAAGTTAATTTAAATCGAAATATACAATAGTAATAAGAAGACCAAAGGCATGGAATAAAATACTTACAACTGAACTTAAAACTCTAACAATGATTATATTAATTTTAAAAAGGATTGAGTTAAATGCACTTTGTAATTTTTTAAATTTATTTATGTCTTTGTTATTCAGTTTATGTCTTTGTTATTTAGATATGTTTTGTTATTCTTTTTATTTTTGATCATTAGATTTTTGTTTTGTGTTCTAAAGTTTGATATATTAAAAAAAAAATTAAATTCATGATTTTTCAGTAAATAAAAATTATTTTTTAGAAGAATATGTTAACCCAATAGCACTTGTTGCTAACTTTTTTAATAATAGATGTTTTATTTTTATTATTTTACCACTTTTTTACATTTGTTTATTTTATAAAGTTAACGGAATTTCTTATATTTAAATTAATTTTTATATTTATGGAATTTATCAAGGGGCTTGGTGATAAGACATATTAGTCTGCTTCTTGCCCCTGCTGTTTATATATCTTGTTAGTGAATTACAGAATGTATATATTTACATGGCAAAAAAATTTTTTAAAAGCAGCTTTTGTTTATGTATTCACCTATATTCACCTTAAATTTTTTTTTTATGGAATCACTGATAATTACAGATTGTATAAATTAAAAAAAAATTTTTTAAAGCACCAGCATGCACCTTTTGTTTATATTTGTAAAAACCTGTTTGTTAAATCCTTAGGGACCAGGTATTGAAACTAGGTAATGTTTAAAAAAAGCTAGTGATGTAACACTTTTCATCTGTTGTTCATGAGCCACTAACTTTCTGTAATTTGTTGCAAATGTAAATAAATTAATCAAGGTTTTTGCTCACTGGTTTTAATAAAATATTTATTGGAAATTACCCCAAAATACATTGTTTTATGTCTAAAATTAGTAAATAAGTGTTTAAAAATTTATAAATTATTTTTCTTTAGTCTAAAATGTGCTCATAAATCCTGGATGAGTTGACTTGAAAATTTTCTGCAGTCTTGAATGTGATTGCTCTGCATTATTGTTAGTTTTGTGGTCAAAGACACTGAATGTCTCAGTTCCAACTTTTGCAATCCAAAATGAATCTATGTACTTTTTAAACTTCAGTAGGTTTTTCTTTGTCTGTCCAGAAAATTGATTTAGTTTTTAAAACAATGACAATTCCCACTTCTTGAATTTTTGCTGCTGGCAACATGCACAATCCTAGTGATTTTTTTAGCCATTCTCTAACATCTGGGTTGTCCCTGTATTCATTTGTCAAATGAAGTTTCCTAATTTTTTTAATGATTGCTTGTCCAAAATAGAATCGAAAGCCACAAACTTTTGATTATGGCCAAGATGTGCGCAAAGCATTTTGAAGGCCTTGTTTGAAATCAGTCATTAAATTGTCAGGTTTGAATTTGCAAGTTTGTTCGATGAGCTGCTTTAGTTTCTGGAAAACAGACAGATAAAGTGATTGCCTTTTTGATGTCATCAGGGTCCCAAGCACTGGCAAAAACACTCATGCCACTCAACTTGAAAAAATAACAATTGATAGAACCCCATATTTGGAACAATCACAAATGTTGCATCAACAAATTCAAACTTTGCATATGCAAAAGTTTTAAAATGCTTAAAAAGATGGTGGTTTAAAAAGATGGTGAATTCTTTCTCTCTTTCTTCATTGACAGTTTCAACAAATCCTTGGTAGATCTCTTTATATAGAAAGTTTTCTTTATTGTTAAGCACATCAATCGCTTCTAGTTTTTTCTATTTTTTAACTAGGTGGAAAAATTTTTTAATGATGTTTTGAAAAGTTGATTCAATTGCAGGAAAGCTTAGCATGCTTGGAAGTTCAGAAATTCATTCAAGCTTATTGTCGTAGATTTCGCGCATTTTTCTGTTTTTGTTTTAGCTTTTCGCTTTATTTCTGTTTTTGCATTCGAAAAATTTTCATTGGATTCACATCACAACAGCATTCAATAGTTGTATAAAAAGTATTATTCTGAATGAAAACACAACCAGCATACTTAAAGATTGAATGTCTTGCATATCTGCACCTGAGAATTGTATTTTGCTCATAAGATTTTTCTTTTGCGTAGGTTCTGATGGTGGCCCAACACCATTCACTGTTATTCCGTGCACCTTCAGTAATTGTAAAGTTCATTTTTGTTTGAAACCTTTCGTTGAAAAACTCTCTTGCATGAAACTAAAGAAATTTAACAAATTTAAAAGAACATTTCAATTTATCATAGTTTAATTAACAATTAAATATTAATATGCAAACATTAACCACAAACAGTTTATTATCAGGTCTGACATGAGTATTTCTGATGGCGTTAAAGAGATAATGATTGAAATTATAGCCAAAATTAATAAAAATATACTTTTGAGTTATCCTTATTGCCCACCTTCAAGCATAATTGAGTAATTTAATTGTTTTATAAATACTGATATTGTAAGAAAAGATTTCAAGAAAAGAAATTAAATTACTTAATTGGTGATATGAACTTAGATTGTTTTGAATATCACACAAATATGAATATAAATAAATTTTATAATGACTTTTGAAAATGAAGTGATTCCTTTAATAAATAACCCAATGAGGGTAACTGCAACAGCTGCCTCATTAATAGATAATATTATAACAACTGGTATATCTAATAAATTACTAAAAAAAAAAGAATAATTAAAAGTGGATCATTTTCCAATTTTTTTCTAAAAATTTTTATAAATGTAGGGCTCAGTGGAAAGTGGTTTAAGCCACAATTACTTCATTTTTAGTAAACTTGGAAAGACTTTTAGGGGGTTGTAGTAACAGTTTTGAAAACAGCCAAACTGGATAATCTCAAAAGGGGACTTTCCGTAATAATATCGAAATTCCAAAGGCAGAACATAATTGCAGGTATAAGTCTTGTGTTTTCTTCAACATATTGATTCCCAATACTCAAATCTGCAATATGTTTTGCAGGTTGGTACTGATAAACCTAACCAATGTCTGTCATTATCAACTTTTCAGACTTAGAAAGAATTGTGTCAATATTTATTGCTTCAGTTTTTTCTTTTATAAAAATTTATGTTCTATGAAAATTTCACCATGTACTCCAAATATTTCACTGGTTTAAAAAGAAAGTTTTAGGATTATGAGTATTTGTGTGAAGGTTTTTTAAAAATATATATCTTTGCTAAATATTTTACTATGGTATTAAAATTGTCAATTTTGTAATATTTTTTTTTTGCAATTGCAAATATTTGTTTGCATTACCTTTACATTATTTGTTATATTATATAATTTTTTTTTTTTTTTCAATGTGGATTATCCTAGTTAAATTCAGATATTCAAGACCTACGAATTTTAAATTTTTTTGTTTGTTTTTTTATATAGTCTGTATAAAAAGGTTTTATATGCTGTAGTTTTACTTCTAAGATAATTTGTCTTCTTACCCCTGCTATTTGTAATTACTTATGTTTATGGTATAATTAAATGTATACAGCAAAAAATAAATAAATAAAAAAGTACATGTTAGTTTTAAAAAAAATAGAGCAGGAAAACTGCCTAAAAAAATTGAGACTGGAAACTATATTATTGTATGACAAACTCAATGAAAAGTACATCTTGATGCTTCATTAATTATATAGATACCTTTACTAACATCATTCGCTAAATTACAATAAAATTTCATCTCAATTTTAATCTCAATTAATCCCAGAGTTTAATCTCAATTCTCTTTCATGTCTATATAGGGATTTCTACTGAAGAAGAAATAAAGGCCCAAAATCAAAAAACTATCTAACCCATCATTTTAAGAACACATTTTATTTAGCTCTATTGTTTTAAAAGTTTGTTGTTATATGCAAGTTTAAAAAGTACATACTTTTGAAAATATTTATAAAAATTATATATGTTATTATTATTATTGTTATTATTATTATTATTACTATTATTTGTTAAATTATACATTATTAATTGAATATTAACTATAAACTGACATTATACTATACAGCATAGTTTAGTCAGATTTAGTTGTATATCAGCTGCCCCAACTCAAACCTGTTGATGTTTGTACACTTGTATTTTGAAAATTCTTCCTAAGTACCTTGCCAAGTACCAACCTGGAACAATATACAAAATATTTAATACAAAAATAGAAAATTCAGAAATAATAATCATTTAATATCAAAATTTTTCATTTAGTTTTAGATTTAATATAAAAAATTTAGATTTTTTTTTATGTCAATTTTGCAAAAAAAAAAAAATTTTAATGAAATTTGTTATTAGTTTTTTTTTATCTAAATTTTAGATTTCCTATAATATCATTTTGATGTTTTTTTAACCCAGTTCCTTTTGGTAACAATAACAAGTTAATTGCAATAATTATTAATGAAATATATTTAAAATATCAAATGTTAGGATCTGGTTATTGAAGTATTGAATTTAACAGAATGTGTCCTTTCTGTGCATTCTGTATGGTTACATTCTGTAATATAAGTAAACAATCATTTTTATTATATAATAGTAATTATGGTAATTATATGAACTTTTTAGGTACCAACTGAGTAGTTGGGGATGGAGTGAAAAGAAAAAGCGCGAAGAAATGCAAGAACATAATGCAAGGTTATTTTTAATGTGTTTCATTAAGAGTTTCTTTTTTTAAATTAGTTGTTATAAAATTTGATTTTATAAAAATTGATTAAAAAAATGAAATAGCATATGAAGCAAGGATGATTAAAATGATCCACATAGAATGGACAGACCATAGCTACCAGTGTCAACATCAGCCTTCTTGTTGCCCACAAACAATTTTTTTTTTTTACTGTCTATCCCTGACAATTTTTTAATTTGTTGGTAAAATAAAATAGCAACACAAAGTAATAAAGAAAATAATAACAAAACAAATTCAAAAATAATACGTTACAATAAAATGTTTAACTTTTTATAAAAACAATAAGGGCAAGATTTTATTTACTTTTTCCTTACATAGCTGATGAAAAAATTATTTTTAAAAACACTATTAAAAGTTCTTTGAAAATGTAAATATTAAGTTTAAGAAAATTCTATAAATTTTTATACATTGAATACTACTTTAAAAATGTAAATATTAAATTTAAGAAAACTAGTTGTCATGACGCATAAAATGCGGGAAATTATAAAATTTATAAAATGCGGGTCTTGGGAATCTATTTGACCTTTTCTACACTTAATCCTTACTTAAATAATTTTTAATAAGAGGTAGAAAAATAACTATATACATATAGAAACACTATACTTATTGTTTACTTTTTAAAGCTATAAAAAAAATTTTCTATTATAAATAACTTTAAAAAACTTTTTTCTATTATAAATAACTTTAAAAAGCGTTTTGGTATATGTTGCCATTTATTAAAGGATTGAATTTTGGTACCAGTCTAAATAATATTTAGAATACCTGCTTGAAATGTGTTAATTTAACACCACTGGTATAAGTTTCAAAAAATGTGAAATGACTTAAATATGTGGAACAATGGACTTACCATGACCTGTATAATACTGGTCATGGTAACTCTTTAAGATGCTATAATACTGGTCATGGTAAGTCTTGTACTGACCATTATTATAGCATCTTAAAGAGATTTTTTATTATCTATAAATAGTTTGAGTAATATTTTTTATGAACTATAGTTCAAAACAATATATTATTAAGTAATAATATTAAACAAATTATGTAGTTATGTTATGTACCACCCATTCTCCAAGTTACTACTTTTTATTTTAACTACCTAATAACTCTTACCCCGCCATTTTACATGGTAGCACAAAATATTAAAAACTAAGTTTATATTTTGATCATATTTTCTCATTACTCTAGAAATACTATACCTACATAAAACAAAACTTCAAAAAAAAAAAGGAAGCTTAGTAACATTTTATGGCTTCTTTAAGTATAACTAAAACATTATCCAGCCAACAATGATATAGGTACTATTTGGGTCATTAACTGGAACCCATATGGAATGCATTCCAGGATGCTGTTTAGACAGTGGTTTCTATCTTAGATTTTCTATCTTAGGATTCTAACATATGTGTTAACCTGCCAGGTATTCTGTATGGGTCCCTACGTAATACTATATATTAAAACTGTAAGGGTTTTGTATAGATTTGCAACTAGAAACTGGAACTAGAAATGTTGGATTCTCGCTGTTGTTAACATGCGGAACCATAAGGTTTATCCATAAGGTATGGGTGTGTACAAGAACCAATAATAAATAAATATTGCACAACTACTTTTAAATTGTCGAACATGTAAAAGAGAAATTATATAATTTCATTTGCTTCTTTCAAATAAAGTAATAAATAAAATTACATTGTTATTTGACAACTTATTAAAGAATTTTTAATTGTGTATTGTCTGTCTTCACGTTTATTTTGCAAATTAAAAGCTTTTAAACCGTTTTTAAAACTACTTCTTTGAGCAATTTATGATTGATACAGTATTTCTTTTTAATATGAGCCTTAAAAAATATTGAACCATTTTTCATACTTTTATGTGTTTAATAGTAAAATAAGTCTATGGCTAAATTTCTTCAGCATGTAAATGAGAAATTTTAAAGATGTATATCTTTTCAATTTGCAATTCTCATTTTCAACATGCATGTTTCAATTCCTCTATGCCATATTTATTTTTATCGTTTTAATGTTTGTTTATTTTGCAGAAAATAAACTCTAAAAAAAAGCCATAAACTCTAAAATTATATTCTACAAGTTACACAACAATACGCAAAGTCGATAATATTTTTGATTATTCATATACAAAATGTCAGCCGAGTGCAACAAACCAATTTGTATTGCTCATGTAAGTGGAATTGTTGGTATGTTGAATAAGTTTTCAAAAAAAGTTCTGCATAAAAAGAACAAAATGGCTTTCTCTTGCAGGGAAAGGGAAAACTGTTGTGGAGAATTCTCTCAATTTTGTTGGAAAAGATAATTCATTTAAGGACCTTTATGCTACAGCTAGACTTATAGGAAGCACTTGCTCTCCATTTTATCATTTAAAATGTTACCAAAACTTTACAAAGTCCTTATTAAAAGAGTGGAAAAAAAGATCTAAACCCAATAACAAAAGAAGATCTACTTCACTAACATTTAGCACTAGTGTTCAGAACTATGTAATTGCTTTAAGAGTGAGAACACTGCTTCTTTTGATAATAATGTTTAGGTGTTGATGATTACGATGAAGAATTATTTGAAGAAGAATTTTAATTAAAATACACCAAATTCATTATTTTTAGTTAATATTTTTTAATTTTTATATTTACATATAGTTCAAAACACTCTTTTAAAGAGAAGCAGGTTGGAGGCTATTAGTTTATTGTTTAAATAAAATATAAATTGATTAAGTCAATTATTTTACATGATAATAGCAATTTAATACAAAATATCTTTTCCTTAATACTTTAGTAATAGTATTTTTCATGTGAAAAAATTGCAAATTGATAACTCAACTACATATAGTAGAAAATTTTATTATAAAATAGTAAACACCAAAAATTAATACATTGTAAGTGATGGATTTTCAAAGCCTGATAGATTAAAAACAGCATGAGGTATAGGTACACCATTAAAAAAATAAAACAAAGAAAAGACTAACTTTGGTAGGGAAAAAAAAAAGACTTTGAGAACGTCAAACTTGTGCAGAAACATGTATGCAAAAATAATGATAATGAATGATGATAATGAATGCACAACCAAACAATAAACTATTTGAAAGAACATGGCTTTTTATTATAACTGTTAAAACAACTTTCATTTGAGTGAAGAGTTTTTGATCATTCTTGTCTTTAGATGGTGATTAGAATGTGCAGGATGTAAATCCAGTACAAATTAGATTATGCAAGATTTACATCCTGCACATTCTAAGTTATAAACAATAAAAGTTATTTTTAACAATTTGACAGTTACATATTGTTTTTAAAGTTACATATAATTTTTTTAGAGTTAATTTTTTTATTTTGAATTTGTAGCTATGCAATAAAAAATTTTAGCACATAATTTAAAAATTTTTAATCTGATGATTGTATTCAGTTTTTTTTTTGGTTAAATCTGATATTTTTTCAATGTTTAAAGTAATTAGAATTTTTTAGGTTTTGCAAAACAAAATTTCTTCTTAACCATTGTTGAAAATGAAGTATATCCTTATATTTAGGAAAATAAATTTTGAAAATTATTATCATTTAACTGAACATGTCAGAGATCTTAGATAATTTGAAATCCTGTTCAACAAGCAAATTGTATAGTATAACAAAATTAAATATTTTTAAAAGTGCCATGCCACTAGCTGTATAAAGATCTTTGTGTACTTTGGTGTTGTATAGAACATTATTTGTGTACTTTGGTGTTGTATTAAGATCTTTGTGTACTTTGGTGTTGTACAAAGATCTTTGTGTACTTTGGTGTTGTACAAATATCTTTGTTTACTTTGGTTTTGTATAAAATATCATTTGTTTACTTTGGTGTTGTATAAAACACCAATAATATTTCTGAAACAGCCGTTTGCAGAGAATTCAGTAGGTTTGGGTAGATAAAAGATTAACTTTTTTCAATAATATTATTTATTATCTTCTTTGTCTTCTTTATGTCATTTAACTCAGGATTTTAAAAAAATAATTAATTAAACTTAGGATTAAAGTGACCAGTAAAATCTAATTAATTAAACTAAGGATCAAAGTGAGCAGTATATATACTGTTTTAAGACTGACAATACATAAAGTATAAAGTTTAATAAATAAAATAACAATAAAAAAGAATAAACTTTTTTTCATATTTTTTCATTTTTCATAGATATCTTTTGGTAAAAGACCATGAAGAAAATTTTCTTGGAATGGCACACTTTCGTTTTGATGTTGATAATGATATTGAAGTTCTTTATTGGTGAGAAATTATACATTGTCAGTAGATAAAGTTATCAGGGATGTAAAAATAAATTATATATTCACTTAATTCAGTTAGAAAAAGCTAAAAAAACAAAAAAAGGTACTTAAATCAATTAATTCAACAACAAAATAAATGATGAATGACATTTGTCACTATTTATATTAAAAAGTCTAAAATTATATATTATAAATAGAAATTTATATTAAAACATACCATGCTTTTGATAAGAATATTTTTCTAAAAACAGTTGTTTCTATTTTAAATTTTAAAAAAATTTTAAAATAGAAACAGCTGTTGCCTTTGATGCAAGGCCTTCTTAAACAGGCCGCGACAGCTCATTTTCCGTAAAATTAGCGAAGGCCGATTTTTTTTACGGAGAAGTATAGTTTCAATGAGGATTTTGGTTGTTTGATTTAAACTATAATAGTTAAACTCGTAAAATGCCTAATAAATGCTGCGTTTATGGTTGCTCCTCAAATTACAAATCAAAAGTAAAAGATAATGTTTATGTCACAATGTATAGATTCCCCTTTAAATCCTGGGATCGCGAGTTATGGATTAAAAAACTTCCAGAATTAAAAAGAGTCAAAGGTGGTAGTTTTGTTCCAGTGCATCCTCCATCAGTCTTTAAAGGTATACCAGTGTCTTGTATTCCAATAGTGTCTAGAAAACGAGATGTCACTGGGTTGATATGACTGGGTTGATATGCTCTGAAACTTTCAGAGCATATCAACCCAGTCATATCAACCCAGTGACATCTCGTTTTCTAAACACTATTGGAATACAAGACACTGGTTCTTTCATATTTCAATATATTTCTTTCAGTGAAAGAAATATTTTACCTGATGAGTTCGTGATGAGTTTTAACTTCAAAAAAATGGACGTTATTCAATTTAATACAATTGTAAAAAATTTGAAGTCAATAATAAATTACTGTGAAGAAAAATTTTATTTTGTTGAAAAAGAAAAAAATACATCTTTAATATCATATGAACATTGTGGACCAGTACCTAAGTTTTCAATATATATAACTTTAGAAGATTCTGGAGATATTTATTTTACTGGATATAGCCAACTTTTACAAATTAAACTGTCTTTTTTAAACAAAGGAGTTATTAAATATTATTCTCAACTGGAGAATGCTGTTAGTTATGTTATTAATAATGAAACAGATTCTAAGTGAGCAAGTTATATTAGGCATCAAGTAGCTTTATTAAATAAAACAAACAATACACCATTAGCACTAATGCTCCTTTGTCTTTTTGGTGGCCCACAACTTGTTATAAAAGTTTTTCCAGTTTGTAAAGTTACAACAAATTTTCAAACAAGCGTGATAGAAGAATTAAATCAACAAATCATAATTGCAGGTGGAAAGCCTCTTGGTTAATAATGGATTACTATCGAGTAAACCAAAAAATATTTTAATATTTTAATGCAAAAAAAGTTCCAGCATACTATCTTTTAAATGACACTGTGCATATTTTAAAATGTATTCGAAATAATTGGATCACTGAAAAATTGCAATGTTTAAAATATAGATTGCTAAATGATAACGATACTGTGCGACTTGCAGAATGGAAATTTATAATTCAACTTCATGCTGCAGATAGTCGAATAGTTAAGTTGTCACCAAAACCAATTGAACGACAAAATGTTGGATTAGTTCTTAAAGTTTTTTGTGATGAAACAGTTGCAGCAATACGTGTAAAATTTCCTGAAGCTGAATATACTGCACTTTTTGTTGAAACAGTTGTTAAGTGATTGCTTATTGTCAACAGTAAAGCAAAAGGTCTAGATATTAGATTAAATGATATTCAAAGAAAGCCTGTTACTTCAGTTAATGATTGGCAAATAGATTTCTTAGAGAACTATACTTCGTATTTTGCTGAAAATTTGAAATGCGTAAATTCAAAATTAAGAGAGAAAAATTTAACAATGGATACTGCAAGTGTTTGCAAAAAACTGCTAAAAGATTAGCAAGCTGTGTCAAGTATTTGTTGAATTGTGGTGTATCTTATGTATTGTTAGGACATATGCAATCAGATGCACTAGAAAAACAGTTTAGGAAATATCGGCAAGGGTCAGGTGGCACATATCTGATAACTGTGCAAAATGTTATTCAAAAATTTAGAATCAACAAAACTAGAAAGTTGCTAGACAAGCATACAGATTTTACAATATTTCCTCCTGCTCACCACCACTGTGATAAGTGTGAACTTGATGTGGAGTTTATTATGTCAATATGTGAAAATTGTGAGGATTAGTTGCCAAATGAATGCAAACAAGGACTTTTATATATTGCAGGTTTTATTGCTTACAAACTTCCAGAATTACATTCAATTTTAGAAGAAACAGACAGCTTTGATATGTTTCAAAAATATGGAACTTTGATCAGTTCTTTGAATAGGGGAAGACTAAGAGAACCTTCTGACAATTTAGTCTACTTTGTTTTTTATTGTTTTTTTTATATTTGAAGTGACACTTGTGAATAAAGTTTCACCATTGCTGTGCAAGAAAGGATTAATTGACATTTTTATTAACTGCAATAGTAAATTTCAATTGCTTGTTCAAAGTGTTAAAAAAGTTTGCTGCATTTTGGCAAACATTTTTTTAAACAATTATTGTAAAAAACACTCTGAAGATTTTGGGAAGGAATGTTTAATAAAACAAGCAAAACTTTTAACTTCAAAATAAAATTCTTTGAGTCAAAAAAGTCAAAATAATTTTAATAAAATAAAGTTAATATATTTGTTTGTTTTTATAAAAAAAATTTATTATTTGTATTACAAGTGTTAAACAGCTAAAATTAACATATAGTTATAAAAACGAGATTTAGTCATTTTTAGCTAAACTCCTTAAATTTTTATTGTAATTAACTTATTTCTAAACGTAAAAAAAATTCCTACAATATTTGCTTTCGAAATTCAATCAAAATGTTTTGTCCTAATAAAGCTTTTTATTTGTTTCTGAAGTTTGTTTACAAAAGCAAAGATAAAAAATAATTTTAACCGTATAAAAGTCGGCCTTCGCTAATTTTACGGAAAATGAGCTGTCGCGGCCTGTTTAAGAAGGCCTTGCTTTGATGGAATAACAACAGAAATGAATAGAGCTGTAACTTCATTTAAATTTAGGTGCAAATAAATATTGAACTCACAGTGAAAATAATTTATCACTGAATTAAAATAAACTAAGCATGAGATACTAAAAGTGAGTCTATAAATATTTATAACGTCTATAAATATTTATAATTTAATTCTAGAAACTCCTTTAGAAAGTAGTGTTAAAAACGAAATAAACAGTTTAGAAAAATTATTTCTTAAATTATTTTTTAAATTCATCTTAAGATAAGATAAAAGAATTAATAATATATATATATATATATATATAAATATAAACAATAAAAGAACAAGTTAACTTAAATAAAAAACACCCTAAAGTTTGAATAAAAATTATTTTTAAAAGTTACAAAAGCTTGAATTTTGTTTAAGTGCTAACCTAATAAATTTTTAAAAATGTAAAAAAAAATAGATGTTATTTTTTCAAAAATAAACATTCCATGATATATTTAATAACATTTCTACATTGTTTTTGTTGAGTTAATTTTTCAATTGAACTCATTTTGCAGTAATTTATCATATTGCAGTAGTTTCAAAAATATGCCCATAAAAAAAAAGTTTTTTAACATCAAAATTCACATTTTTTATTTAAAACAAGGCCTGTGTTATCTAACAAATCTTTTTAAATAATTCTAACAAAAGATTTCCTCTTTACAATAAACGTGTTTTAGTCAAATTTTTTAATGGTTTTATAAACTTTTATTTTTGTTCAAGTAATTATTTTTTTATTTTTTTAAATTTATTGAGAATTTCCCTTGTTAACTACAATTGGGAATTAACACACTGGTGAAGTCTTAATATAAACCTTAATATTAAAAGTCACAAAATTTTTACTTTATTCTGATCACTAGTGTCCTGAGCTCTAAAAATGTTGATAGAATACATAAAGATAAAAATACTGGGGATTTAATGCCCTTAAACCTACTATTTACATACTATTATTTAGCCTGAAGTCCTTAGCTACCATATTACATATGGAAATTAAGTTCAAAATTCATAAGTTCTCATACTCCACATGCCTTGATTGCTGCTAGACACCAAAAACTAGGAACAAATAGTGATTTTGTGACTTTCAAAACTGGATATTGTGGGACTTACATTTATGAAGATTATCCTTTTTATGTGTATACAATAATCTTTTTGTTGTTTAATGAAGATTTTACAAAAATCTAATAAAAACAACAGAAAAAAGTATTATGGATATATTATTGTATATAAGGATTAGTTGCTATATAAGGGTTAAAGAAGTTTCAGCTAAAGAAAAGAAATTTTTTCGGACATTCAAATTAAACAAATTATTTAAAAAATTAATCTCAAGATAATAACTACAAAAATAAAAACTGAAACTCATAAACATTATAAATAATATATTATTTAAAAGTTAATCAACACATTACATGAAGTTTAATTATGAAGCAGGTTACATCAAATAGAATTAATTAGTTAACTTTATACTCCTGTTTTGACTTTTTGTCAAGACAGGAGTATAAAGTTGAGCTGTCAGCAAATAGAGCTATTTTAGATGTAAGACTGTCAGGAAGATCAATAATGTAGATAAGAAACAACACAGGACCAAATAGAGAACCTTGAGGAATTCAAGAAGTTACTGGAAATGAGGAAGGGTGTTTGAGGATGACTAAATGAAAGAAATGATTTAATCAAAGAAAGAAATTATTTAATTGATAAAAATTTTTTTCCAGATACATTGTATGAAGTGAGCTTGTGGAGAAAACAAGCAGGGCTAACTTTATCAAGATGTCAAGAGCAATAGCCCTTGCCTCTATCTTATTCTCATTTATGGGTGAGCAAGTCACCCATAAATGAGAAGACCGAAAACTGTATTGATTGTTAGAGAGGAAGTATTAGATTCAAGATGGGACATTACAAATTTGTTAATTAAAGACTAAAAGACTGTGCTAATAATAGATAGAAGACTGTACAAGTTAGTGAATGGTTCGACTTAACTAGGGTAAGATTAAGCAGATATGATAAAGTTCAACTAGAATTTAACAAAAAAAACATGCTGAACTAAGCTTTCAAATAGAAGAAATAAATCATTTTTAATTAGAACTTATGCTGCATTAATTAAAGTTATAGTATGTCACGTATAAATTTTGCGTGACATACTTTATTACGAATATAACTTCTTTATTTAACAATATGCAAACTCTACTGTTTAAACATACATTACTTCAGCAAAAAAATTTGACTAAAAATGTTTTTTATAAAATCAACTTATAATTTTTTCTCTCACAAGTTCATCAGACAAGTGCAATTTTTTAATTTCGTCATAAAACTAGCACGGCCTGTATTTTGCGCCCAGAAGGCCAATTTATGGGTGTGTTTCACTTGCGCGGAACAAAATAGAGTGCTCAATGTTCTTAAAAGTACAGAGCAATAATAAATTAGTAGAAAATCACTTAACAAATATTTTTCATTTGAAAATCAAAATTTTTTTTTAAGTGATTTTCCTCTAATATATATATATATATATATATATATATATATATATATATATATATATATATATATATATATATATATATATATATATATATATATATATATATATATATATATATATATATATATATATATATATATATATATATATATATATATATATATATATTATATATATTTGAAAATTTGACTTGTTAATGAACACACACACACACACACACATATATATATTTTATATATATATGTATATATATATATATATATATATATATATATATATATATATATATATATATATATATATATATAATATATATATATATATATATATATATATATATATATATATATACATATATATATAAAATATATATATGTGTGTGTGTGTGTGTGTGTGTGTTCATTAACAAGTCAAATTTTCTAATTGGTAAAACCATTTTGTATATTTATATATATATATATATATATATATATATATATATATATATATATATATATATATATGTTCATTAACAAGTCAAATTTTCTAATTTTTAAAACCATTTTATTAATAAAAAACAATAAATGTTTTGACTAACACTAGTCATCTTCAGTTAAAATTAAATATTTAAAATTTGTTTAAATACCTATAAAGGTGTTTAAAAAAACAATACAAAATATAATTATTCTTGTTATTAATAATATAATTACAAAAATACAATAAAATCAATTAAAAAGTTTATCATGTCATTAAAGAAATAGGAAATAACAAAAGAATAGGTTAAAAAGATATGTAATGTGTATAGAAAGTAGTAGCTAAACAGAAAGTGTAATTTGCACATGATTAAATTGTATATTCAAAACAGGTTTTAACCATTCTATGAACATACTTTCTTTAGGTTTTAATTCGAATTTGTTAGATGCTGAATCTAACACAGAAAAACACTTATCACTTATTTGCATGAAACAATTTTCATTAGCATAAAGATGTTTATAGATATGAGACTTTTTATCTCCCTTGTAATGTTCAGATATACATGTCTTGAGATGGCAAATAGTTTTGCCTATATAATAGGAGTTACATCCTGCACGTACAAATTTATCCACCACAAATGATTTGAACTCTAGAAGAATAGGATATTTAAAAAAAAAGAATTTTAAAATTTTCAGTGAGGTAAATAGTAATTTAATATTTGCTGATATCTATAAGCAATTAAATTCTGTCTTTTTTAGTTAAATCAGATGTTTTTCCCAAAAACAGCAATTTAAAATATAACAATAATTCTTTGATTTTTGGTTGTGGAGGAGTATTTGGTTGTGGTGGAGTATTTGAGTTAATCTTGTTTAAATAGAAATTATAAGCTTTTGAAATTAGCCAAGATGTTTCTTTGAACTTTAAAAAGGTCGTTTATATCAGAGTGAAACCCAAGTTTAATTTTAAATGTTCTATTGATTAAGCATTTGAAATATACTAACTCTGCACGAAAATGGGGTGAAACTAAAAATTAATGTGAAGACCAGTATAGGTTTTTTTATGAAAAATGGTAGTGGTATATGAAGAATTAATTTTGTGCAGGGTTATGTCCAAAAAAGATATATGAGTTTACTTCTTGTTCCATAGTAAGAGAAGTAGAATTGTCTCTACTATTTGTTTATCTAAGAAAAAGTTGTGTGTAATTTTTTGACTGAAAAGCAGCACAAATGTCATCAAAGTACCTTTTGTAGAAAACTGTTTTTTCATCATTAAAATATATAATCCATTTATTTTCAAAATGACCCATAAATAAGAACAGGTGCCAGTGAAGAACTTCATTATAAATTTAGTACATAAATTGCTTCAGTATAAATTCAGTACATAAATCGAC
The DNA here is from genome assembly GCF_022113875.1 of Hydra vulgaris. Lineage (NCBI taxonomy): Eukaryota > Metazoa > Cnidaria > Hydrozoa > Anthoathecata > Hydridae > Hydra > Hydra vulgaris. The sequence continues at coordinate 21,786,910 of NC_061160.1, read as the reverse complement.
TATTTTATGGCCTACTGCTGCAACTGACTGTTGTCCCATCATAATACCAATGGAGTGACTAGTAGAAAAGATTTTCCCATAAACTGTAGTTTTAAAGAGAGTGCTAATAAACCAGACCAGAAATAGTTTAAAAACTTGAATAATTTTTTTATTATTAAATGACAGACTGCCTGCCCTAACCAAACCCTTTGTCGATTTAGAAGCACTCCCTTGCCAGTCTATTTGTCAGTCGATGTAGCAGCGCTCCATTGCGAGTCAGGCTATAAGACAGTTGATGTAACAACACTACCTTGTAGCAGCAGGCTATAAGATAGTCGATGCAGCAACACTCCGCGCATGTTATGAAAGTATTTTTTAATAAAACAACAACAAAAATACCATTAATTAAAAAAAAAACTTTCTAGTCATTATTATTGCGGTTTTTTTAAAAAACAATAAAGTTTAATGTACTTCCGCATTAATTGAATTGCTTTGATATTTCCGCGACAATAAAATATAGCTTAATTTTATTTTAGACTCAATATTTTACATTAAAATATTTTACATTAAAAATTAAAGGCGACGCGATTTTGTCGCTTTTATATATGCCACCTTTATCGCGCAATTTTTCATACTAAGTGTAGACTTAACCAGCAGTAATATATATATATATATATATATATATATATATATATATATATATATATATATATATATATATATATATATATATATATATATATATATATATATATATATATATATATATATATATATATATATATATATATATATATATATATATAACCTTTTTTTATTGGTCAATGATTAGAAATAATTATAAAAAATTAGATATTTATTTATTAAAATGATATTTGTACAGGATATACACTTTCATTTATAAAAACTTTTATCAACATGTGTCCTGTTTAAAAACTAAAACTAAAAACAGAAATTATTCGAAAATAAAAAAAAGTATTAAAAGTATTAAAATTAGTAAAGTGTCAAGTGTAGTTTTTAAGAATATTTTGAAAAAAAATCCAGAGCTGAATTGAGTTAACTTGCTTAACGGGTAGTTACTTTTGAACAGGTAGTTAATCAGATAAAAAATTTTAGTCGGTTAGTTAGGCAAACTTATTTTGTTGAACTAAATGTTCAGGTATTTAACATTTCTTTATATTATATATGTTATATACTTATATATTATATTTTACTAATTATATTTTTTATGAAATTTTGTTTTTTACAGTGGCTAAAATGTGTTTCTAAAAGTTTTAACAATTAATGGATTTTTATATTATATTATGTTTATTGTATATAATATTATTAAGTAGTAAAATATTAAATTATTAGATATTTATGATAATATTAAGTAGAAATTCTAATTTTATGATTGATTTAAAAATTTTTTGTTTATCATTTTCTAAAATCTAAAAAAAAAATATTGCTTCATACGATATTATACTAACACTATTTAAATTTTGTTAAAATGTTGCAATTCAAATTGTTGTCGTACTTTTATCAGTATTTTTATGACTTTTTACATTGTTACAGTCCATATGATTATATACATTGAATTATTTAAAAGTAAAAAGGGAAACTTACCTATCCCATCATTATTATATATAGAATTTCACATATAGATTTTTTATTTTTAAGTCTAATTTAAGATAATATTATAAAATCATAATTTGATTTGAAAGATTTTAAAATTAAGAAAATTTATTTTTTGGTTTAGCTGTTGATTTTGTTGACCAACTAAATTTAAAATTTCAGATTGACAGTTGTGACTATGACAGTGACTGACTATGTTCTTAATTTGGAATTACACACCAACTTGTTCATAATTTGGGTACTTAACTTTAATATGTTTTATAGTAAATGGCAGAAAATTAACTGATTTAAAATTCTTGGATTTTAGGTTGGCAATTAATTTTTTATACTTTAACACTTCTAACAATAAACCTCATATTATTTTTTTGCTCTTTAACACATACCTAAAGCTTGTTAGAACCCATACTCCCTTTATTTATTTTAAATGGAAAGATTTAAATGTATCACCTCTATACTAAATTGTCTCTACTTTTTTTAGATGCACAGGTTTACCCAATTGATAACATACGGTGTTGTCCGTAAATTATGCAATGCTAAATATCACTAATAAAACAAATGTTTTCTCTAAGTATATATACTTTCTCTAAGTATATATACTTTCAACATATGACAAAAAATAGACCCCTCACACCCACCCTCTTACATGTTTATCCGGTATCAAAAAGAGTTAATTAAAGGTAAATCAAGTCAAGATTTTAAATCAAGCTTTTGCCAAAGTAATAAAAAGCAAAACAAAAGTATATATTTACTAATTTAAGTATATATAATTATTTACAATTAGTGAAACATCAATTATAAAAAAGGAACAAAATATTTCTTTAAAAAAATTTATTTACCGACAAAACAAAACAAAAATTTATTTTTGTTTTGTTTTGTCGGTAAATAAATTTATTTATTTACCGACAAAACAAAACAAAAATAAATATTTTTTTACTTATTTTCAAAGAAGAGCAAAAAAAAAATATTTTTAAAAGAAATTTATATTTTTTACTTCTACAACATAAACAAAATAACAAAGCAAAATATAAAAAGGTATACTAAAAAACATTTAACTACATAGAGTTAGTAGATTAACAACCTGCAAAAATACTAATTGTATATATGCCTAGTTTACCTTCTAAAGGAGCCACTCCTTCAAAAAAAGGAGGGTCAGTCTTTGTTGTCATTTTGGGCACTTCATTTGTTCTACAGTCTGCTAAAAAAGCATAAGATAAACCTTAAGTAAAACAATTTATTTAAATTAAGCAATTATGATATGTAAATATAAAAAGAAGTTAAGATATCACATATCAACACTACAAATCTATTTACCTGTTGCTGTTGTTACTGTTAATGACAGGGTTGGTGTTCGAGCTGTGCCAACCATAAGCAGAAAACAGCATTAACACAATTAACTGTAAAAACTGGTTTTGTAATGTAACCAGGAAACACAATTATTTTTACCTCATATTTGTAGAGTTCAAGTTTCTCATTATCTGTTGACTTATGATTATTCAAGTAAATTTCAAATCATGAAAATTTCCTAAATTTAAATCATGCTTCAACAGTAAACAAACCAAAGAAGAAGAAAAAAACAAAGAGAATAAAAAAAAAAATGCAACTAAAGAAAAAAATATATATATAAGAGTAAATATAAAAAGTATAACACATCATAATTTGTATGAAATTATCCTAATGGCATACCTGGAAATGTGTTTGCTAATTTTAAAAATACTTTAAAATAATGCAAGGCAAGAGACAATAAACAATAATTTATAAAAACTTTATAAATAATATAAAACAAAAATCAAAATTTTTACTTTATATTATTTATAAAGTTAAAAAATTTGTATATGTATGTAATATATATATATATATATATATATATATATATATATATATATATATATATATATATATATATATATATATATATATATATATATATATATATATATATATATATATATATATATATATATATATTATTGAAAATAATATTTACTAACCAAGTAAAATTAATTAATTAATTTGATTAGAGTATAATTACATCGATTAACCATAAGTAATGGATGCAGTTAAATTGACTCGCCATTAGGGATTGACACAATGAAATTTGCATTTGTTGATTGATGGTAAAATTGGCAGAAACAGTTATGATTATTAGTATTTAATCGGCGTGCGTTGTTTACATGTCTGCCAAATATTGTTATTCAATTTTATCTCTTGTACAAAAAATTTGTTAAATTAGAAAGAAAAAAAAAAGCAATTTTTAAAGGAGTTTGTAAAAATTAATTTAACTTTATAAAATCTAAACTGTTTTCCTTTAATTATCACTTAAAACTGTACATATAAAATGATTCATATAAAGCATAATGGAATATCTTGCATAAAACTATTTAAAACCAATTAAAAATGAAAAACAACTTACTTATATCTAAATTAAGATAATCGCCAGCTTCTATAAATTTAAACAACCTGATAAGATACAATTTTAATACATCACTTACAAAATAGAATGTTTAATCACCTAGCAACTTGAAAAATAATACTTTACTAATTTTAAAAACAGATTAAATTAATTACAAAAATACATACTATTTATAATTAAAAGTAAATTCAATAATTATTATAGAGAGAATTATATTATTTCTGATAATGATAATAATAAATTCAATGATATTTCAAACATTTATTAAGGTCAAAAAAGAATTACAGAAAACTCTACCTCATACCATCTCGATGCCTCGTGAATTATCATTTATTAGAGTTCCAGTTGACTCCTAAAATATTATGTAGAGTGTGATATTTTTCAATTCTGTAATTGTTGTGCATTTGGTTTAGAAAGTTTAATGGGGGTCTTGTAAAATAGCTGGAAACCTCCAAATTTCCTTATTATCTTGATAATAAGCATTTTTAACTTTTTATTATTTTTATATAAATAAATACAAATAACTTAAATAAAATGTTTTATTTTAAACATAAAATTAGCATTTTCAATTATGTTCTTATTAAAAATATACTTTTTTTACACTCCCTTACTGTTTTTAAAGTCCGTAAAGTAGTTATAAGTTTTTAAAGGCACATGGCAAGTTCAAATCATCTGCTTGATTTTTCTAAAATATTTGTTATTTAAAATGCAAAACATAACAATTTCATAGTTCAATAGATTTTATATTCTATATATATATACTCTATATAACCCTTTTCCTTGCACTAACTCAAGTTAGTTGTAGAAAACTTTAAATGGAAAACTAAAATAACATAAGTATCTCTATCATGACATATTATGTTACAAATTTCTCCAAGTATTTTGTTTTTATTAAAATTTTAAACTTTTTTGAAAATTCTCTCCCTTTTGTTTGTTATAGTGTATCTTTACATATGCTATATATTATGTCTAAAACTTTAAAAGTGTTTTATTTCGTATTTTAGAAAAATCAAAAATAATTATAAAGAAAAAGGTTCCAGTAGTATGGTTCAAACCTCAGCGTTTTGCTTCAGAAACTCTGCGAGCTAACCACTCAACCACACACTCGTGTTGGCTGACAAAAATTTAAAACTAATTAACAAACAAAAGTCTTTATGAAATGGTAATAAATGCTTTAGATTAAAATTAAAGAGATGCTGTCACAATGCAATTTGTCGCAATTTTTAAGAAAGAGTAAAACTGTAAAATTTGAAATATGTTTTAATGTTTTAACATTACATTATTTGAAGATATTTTTACTTTTTTTGTTTGCACTTTTGTTCATGTTTTCTTATTAAAAAATGCTGTGTCTCGCCATTACCATTAGGTTGCAATGACTGCCAAGAGTTTTGTATCAAACACGCTTGAATGGGACTATTAAGTTCAGCATAATTATAAAAAGATTTTATTTTAATTAAATTTTAAATTATCAAAAGTTCAATTCAATAAACCCTTTAATTTCATTGTTTTCAGATTAAATAAATGAATAGAAAAATTTTGATTTCTAACGTTTGAGTGTACAAAATTAAATTATGAATTTTTTTTTTCAACTTCTGCAGATGGCTTAAGGTAACTAATCAACAAATGCCAGTTATTTCAGGTTTTCATGATCATTATGAAATTCCCACCCATCACAGGGTTTTATAATTTCAACAAAATTATCTTGGGATGTAAAGTTTTAAAATTTGGCAGCTTCTCGATTCTAAAATTTTGCAGCTTCTTAAACAAAAGTTAAAGAAAATCTTTGTACATCAAAGTCATTCTTTTTTTTTTTCAGTTAAATCTTTATCTCTATATTATATTATATATCTATTTTATTATATTATATTATATTATATATTATATATATATCAACCCTCAGATCTATATCAGTCCTCAGAATTAGGATCGGCATTCAGCAATGCCAACCGTCGACCTTGTTTATGGTCACTTCTTTGCATCAAATTTTTTTGCTGACCTGATGCTGATCTCTAACAGTTTGAGGTAGGCAATTTATTGCCAACCTTATTTTTCCTAATTCTGAGGGTTGCTGTATTATATGAATCGGTGAATGTTAAAAGGGTGGAAGTCCAACAATGTAAACTTTCTGGAAATTAAAAAAAAAAAGCGCTGCTTCCTCAGTAAATTTTTGTTAATGATTTAACAATTTTTTATTTGAAGAGGATAATATTTTTTATCTTAAAAGCAAAAATATATTTTTTTATATTCATTTTTAAAGAACCTATAAACCAATTAACACTGTGGACTTTTAAAATTTAACAAATTAACAAAATTTAACAATTACTGGTTATTTTATTATGATTTTAATTTTGGGCTATAGAAAATAATGTCACAAACTGCAATAAATCTTCACAAAGTGTGTATTTATGAATTGTTTATACGTTTTAACAAAAATTATAAGGAAAGGTCTATTATAGAAATTTTATCAGCTATGCTTAATCATTTCCCCCAACATCTTCTGCTTCTTCATTGTTGCTTTCTGTTGTAGGCAATTGCAGTAGTTCATTATAAAAGTCAATATAATCATGTGGGAAATACTTAATACACTTTCTTAAATCATTCAATTTAGCAGATTTTATTGGAACCTTTCTGTTTAGGTAAAGAAGCTGTTCTGGCAGGTTCACTTTGTTTTGAGTATTTTTTCTCATCATAAAAGTATGTTTGACAATGCTTTACATTGACCTATGTTGTCACAATTGTATTGAAAATGGTGAAATTTGCTTATTGCAAACTGAGTTTGTTGGTTTCTGGGTTTACCCATTGTTTCAATTGAGGTAACATTTCTTTTATAGTGGACTGGCGACCAACTTTTAACATCGTAAACTAGAGATAAACTCTCTCATCAACCACTAAAAACTTTCTTTGATTACTACTTTTTAATATAATTTTTTTTATTTCTTGGATGCTTCGTCATACTCTTAAGGACAGGTAGACAGGTAGTGCAAAAGAAAGGAGCAAGTTTCATTTGGAGACTTTCTAGCCTGCCCCTTGTGATAAAGGTAGAGTGTTGCAACGTTTCTCTTCACATCATGAATAGAAAATACACTAACTGTTAACTGCCTTAGGTAAAATAACTATTGCACATATACTTTGGGCAGTGAAATGTTTTGGATATAATCTACTGCTATGGACAAAACATTTACATTTTTTTTTTCCTTGCGCCCTGTACATCTTATTTTATGGCTTGGTAAAAAATTTTTGCGCATTTATGTACTCCCAACTCTGTTACTGCTGTTTGCTTAGCAACTTCATAAAGATGAGGTGATTTTATCTTTAGCTTTAACTCTTTGCATATGCAACAGTGTGTCTACTTGATGTTGCCCGAAACATAAATAAAAGTACTCATTGTAGTAGTTGTAATAGGACTTGTAACTAAACTTTACCCCTTCATTTTTTTTCATAAAAAGTTCATACATTAACTTCACGTTCAAATCTTTATGAAAAAAAAACCTTTCTTTTTCCGCCATAGTGGATCAGTTTTTTTGGAAAGAAGTCTATGTGAGCGTATACTTTAGCTAGTATATCATGACTGGTAATGTAACTCATATGTATTCCTTTCAAATCTTTAACTGCTTTTCCATCCATTTTTGAACCCTTACTCTTTGAACCCTTTTTTCTGACAAAGAAAATATTGATAAAAATGCTACAACACATACCTGTACTTGTTCATCTCCGATCAAAGCATGATACTTAAATTTCTTTTTGTTTCGGCCGTTACTTTTTCTTTTTTGTACAGTATCTTCATTGGCATTACAACTTTTGCCCTTGCTATCTCTTGAACCAGGCCTCTTTTTCACTATTCGTAACACAACCAAGCCATGTAAAAATAAATCCTGCTCATCTTTTGTATTGAACAGTGGAAGTTTATAAATGCATCATGTCAAGGTTGTCTTTGCCAATAGATTCAAAACACTTTCTTTAACAACTGAAAAAAAAAACTATGTTGTAATTTTACTTTATAAAAAAAATTATAGGTTGCCTAGTCTAGGAAAAAAAATAGAGTTCATGCTAAAATGCAATAAGTGATTGTAGACTATATTAAAAATGTCATTCTATTGTCTTGAGCCTACAAATATTTACAACCTAAACAAGCAATCAACAACCTAGGTCTATAGGCCAACTATAAATTACAGAGCCTAAATCTGGCCAAATTTTAGACAAATGATTACAATTTGACATAGACATATTATTAAATTAAGAATTATTGCGTATTATTCTTACATGCATGGATCTCCGATAGACTTTGCGTCACCTTTTTGTCCCCTGTAGTTTTCATATTCCACACCATTAAGCCTAGATTTCTTAATCTTGTTTCATCTATAATCTGGGTTTCTTATCTTTTTTTTATAACTTGTATGATCAGACTCACTACCACTATCACCCACTATCATTAAAATGATCAAACGTAATAAATCAACTTTATTCACCACACTGTTGCACTTTCAAAACAACAAAGTGAGGTTACGTTTGGTCCGCTGTCTTCAGCTCAAAGTTTCTTGTTTTTGTTAAAAGGGCTGAAGTCTGGACTTCAGCCCTTTTAACAAAAAACCAAAACTTTTAGACACTGTACAGGCTAGAGAAAACTTTTGACAGACACCTTTTTAACACAAAATGATGGAGCTATCTTTTGAATATACAAATTTGAAAAAAGTCAATTTTGTAAAATATTTGACTTCCACCCTTTTAAAATACACAGATTCATATATCTTTGTAAGAGACTTGTATTTGTTATAAGTTGGTAGCCTAACTAATTTTTTATTCTAATTCAACACCTGCTCAGCCCTGATAATGACACTATTATGAGTTTTTTTAAATATAGAGTAAACAACTTGTATGTACTTGTAGTTCATGTATATAACCATTTAAAATTTTCTGCTGTTTTTTTGTTGTTGCTGTTGTTTTTACTTTCTTCCAATATAATTTAATTTTATTCAAAATAAGAAATTTAAAAAATCCTTGTTTTATTTTATCCAATTAAATTTTAAAAATATTTATCACAATTATTTTCTGCAAATCTAGTAAATGATGTTTTTTTTATTATTGTATAAATAATTTAAGTCAAGCTACTGTAACTTATGTCAAACAGCTGTAACTTAAGTCAAATATGAATTTTAGAAAGAAAAGCTGCAAATATTTTCATGAATCTAATTAACTCGTTTTAGTTTAAATAAAAATTTAGGTAATTAGTTTATGATGTAGATAAAATTAGGTAACTAATTTTATCTACATCACAACACAATTATCTCAAATTTTTGAATTTGTTGTCATGCTTATCTATAAAAATCTTAAGTTTTCCAATTTGTTGTATAAAATGCCGTGCTTGTTTTAAATAATAAATGTATGTCTTGTTTTTGAATGTTAAGCTTTATTTAAAAAAATCTATTTTCTAGTTATGAAATCCAACTGGATGATCGAATTCGTGGCAAAGGAGTGGGAAAGTTTTTAATGCAAATTTTAGAGTTAATAGCAATAAAGTAAGAATTAACTTGCAATGATTTTCAGTTGCACTTTTTATACTTCAGTTGAAAGATTTTTTTTTTAAATATTTTAGAAATAAAATGAAAAAGATTGTGCTAACTGTCTTTAAAGGTAAAATTTAGAATGATCTGTTAACATATTTATTAAGCATATATATGTCTATATTATTTATAATTATCCAAGTCATAATAACGATTCATTGAATAAAGAAAGTAAAAACTCCTTAAGTTAAATTAATTGCGTTTTTATTGTTTACTAATATTTTGCTTTTTTCAGAAAGTTTTTTAAAAACAAATAGAAAACCTAATAAAAAATAACTTTTAAACACTAAAAAGGCTAAAAATAAGTAGTTGAGGACCACAACTTTTCCCGTCTCTTTACTTGTTATGACCAAGCTTGTTTAAGTTGCATGTGGTTATAGAGCTTGTTTGAGCTGCTTGTTGTGAACACTGTAGTCATTTAAATTTTTACAATTAAATATAAGGAGAAATTTTTACAGTTTTGAGAGTTGTCATGACAATTATAAAGTAAAAACAATTAAAAGAAATATAAGTTTTTTTAATTTTAAAAATCATTTAACTTTACTTTGAGAATGAATTTATAAAAAGCAGAATCCAAAAAAAAGAAACAATTTTTTTTATTAATTATGTATTATTTATTTTAATTGGAATCATGATCAAAATGCAGTGGCCAAAGGATGCGATGTGAAAAGCTGCAATCATGGTGTAACATACTTGAACTCATACTGAAATCATTTTATGTGGTATTTGGATGTCACAGTCTTAATCAAATTCTTGGAGACATGGTGAAATCTTCAGTCTTTGCAATAACACCTTTAGAGTTTTTGCATCAAATTTATTTTTTGTTTGATGCATCAACGCAGTAATGAAAATTTGCTCAAGAGTTAGAAATAGAACCAGATAAAATCTTATTTCTAGTTGCCATAAGCTTGATAAGAAAGAAATTGCTAAAGTTTGTTTATGAAAGCATAGATGAATCATTGACAGATTGAAAAGAAAAAATTTGAAGGTTTTTTTTAAATGTTTTATTAGATCAAGCAGCTATATCCTTTACTACACATTTCAAGCAAATGGAATGTCACTTAAGTCTCTTTTGATTTCTGCACAATATCAAAGCAACACTTGGATTTCCGACAACATCAAAAAAAAAATCGAGAGTTACACCAAAATGATTTGATGAAATTTAGTGCAAAATTGAATATTGCTCTCACATATGCATCTGCGAGCGCAATATTTAAATGCTGTGCAAAATGTTTGCTCCAAAAACAGTTATGAATTTGAAATCGCTGGTGTGAAAAATCTGATTTCTGCAAAATTTGGGATAAACAATGTACATGAAATGTTTAGAGAATCACAATAAATTTGTAACTTTTTGGTTTAAATTCTAAAAATTTTTACCTTGAATGAGGCAGGAATAAGCCCCCGCAAACAATTTCATTAGGACTTTTGTCCTTTGACTTTTTGCACTTGGCTAATAGTTTATCTTTTATTTTTTAAATTGGGCTACTGAATTCATTTTACCTAGGGTCTCTAACTAGCTAAAACCGGCCCTGCTATGGTATTTAGAGAAAGACATTCATTCGAATTAGTTTTGAGCTTTTACGGTATAAATGGTAAATGTATGAAAGAGCATTAATGTACCATACTGTAACATGCTCTGTGTTACACTACCGTTTTTACTTTTTATCGTTTTAAGTGGAAATCTCAACCCTAATTAGTGTAACACAATGTAAGCTTTAGTTTTGTAGATCATATGTTTTTCGTGCATTTATGGTTTGCACCAAAAAAGCTCCATTTAGAATAAAGATATATGTAAATGTTCGAATTTTTATTCCTCTTGAAAAGTTCATAAAATTTTTGTGCCTCTGTTAAATCATTAAAGTGACAAATATCAACAGGAGTTGCATTCTAAAAAATTGTTTCAACTCTTTGATAATGCTATATTTAAATGAAAAAATAGCATTATGGAGATTTTTCTGAACTACTAATGATAAATATTTTTTTTTAGTGAAAATATTTTTCATTACAAATAATATTTTCAATATTCATATAAAGTTTTCATATTCATATAAAGTTTTGATATTCATATAAAGTTTTAATATTCATATAAAGTTTTAATATTCATATAAAGTTTTAATATTCATGATAATTATTTAAAATAAATATTTATCATTTTAATTAATAAACCATATTTTATTAAGTATGGTTTATTACTTAAGGTTAAATAGATGTGGAGAAGGCTATCACTTTTGACATTTCTAAAGTCTTTGATAAAGTTTTGCATGCTGGTCTACTTTATAAGCTCTCTTCCTAAAGTTTATCAGGTAACATCTTTAAGACTATTGAATCCTTCCTTACCAATCGTAGTATAAAAGTTGTCCTCAATGGACAGCACTCTTCATTTCCTGTAACTTTAGGGGTTCCTCAAGGTACTATCCTTGGTCCCATACTTTTATTAATTTATATTAACAATCTCCCAGAAATTCTCACATCTGTGGTGGCATTCTTTGCTGTTGATACTACCATTTATTCTTGTCTTGATAAAAAGCCAACATTCACTGATTGTTTGGAAGGGGCATTTGAGCTTGAAAAAGATCTCACTTCTGCTACAGCTTGGGGCTCTCAGTGGCTGGTGAACTTTAACTCAGATAAAACTCAACTTTTTTCACCTAATCATTGTAGCAATAATCTAGATCTTTCTATATTTATGAATGGTAATGTATTTGATGAGTCATCTTCTTCTAGGATTAACTCCTACTTTCAATCTCTCTTGGAAACCATTTATTAAATCTATTGTAAAGCATTGGCTGAGGTGCATCTAAGGTGCATCTTATAAATTAGCATTGGCTAAGGTGCATCTTATAAATTAGCATTGGCTAAGGTTGCATCTCTTTTACTTGTTACTTTTTGCATAAGGTTGCATCTCTTTATCACGATTGGCTAAAGTTGCATCTCTTTATCACGATTGTTACTTTTTTATTCCAGATTCTTTATATCTATAAATCTTTTTACTGTGTCCTAAATGCTCCAAAAACTCTTACTCGATTAGTTTTTTTCCTCGAATATCAATTCTTTGGAATTTGCTTCCTTCATCTTGCTTTCCTGAATTATTTAATTTTCAATCTTTCAAGTTGTCTGTCAATTGTTATCTTACTCTATAAACTTCATATTTTCTCTTTCAGTAACTTTCAACTCTAATAGTGGCTGCTTGTTGGAAGCTAAGATTTTGAAAAAATATATATATATTTCAAAAAATAAATTTCAAAAATAAGAAAAAATGTATACAAGAATTATTATTTTAAGTTTCATAGCATAAAAATTATCATTTTTTAACAAAAAATTAAAAAAAAACAATTTTTTCATGGTTTTTGTTGAAATTTTTTTTTTGAAGATATTTTTAACAAAAAAGGCTTATTATTTTTGAAATTTTTTAAAATTTTGCTTTATTTCAGACCCAACATGACATACATTTAAAAAACTTTTTTTGCGTTTTGTTGCAAATTTCAGATTTATGGTGGCCCCCCTAAATCTTATTCAACTTTGAAAAAAATTTCTTATGATAACCAATAGAATGTTTTAATAATTAGGACAGATCAATTTTTATATATATGTGTGTGTGTGTATATATATATATATGTGTGTGTGTGTATATATATATATATATATATATATATATATATATATATATATATATATATATATATATATATATATATATATATATATATATATATATATATATATATACACACATATATATATATATATATATATATATATATATATACATATATATATTTATATTTATATCAGGGTGCATGCAACACCCAATTCAAAAATTGGTCTGTCCTAATTGTTAAAACTTTCTATTGGTATATATATATATATATATATATATATATATATATATATATATATATATATATATATATATATATATATATATATATATATATATATATATATATATATATGTATATATATATATATGTATATATATATATATATATGTATATATATATATATATATATAGTATTAAGTTACATGATAAAGACAACATGGTGATAAAACTTAAATTTTCATACCTATTGGCAATCATATGCCTATTCTATTCTTTTTTTATTATATGTGGTTTGAAAGGTTAATTTTTTTATATACCAGAAATAATATACAACTCCAAGTCAACACCATCAAGTTACTAACGATTTCTTCCATAGAAGAAACATTGTGAATATAGGTTTTTTTTTATGTTTTGTTTTATAGGAAGACAACTGTAGAGGTCTTTCTTTAAACAGTACTTTTTAATTCATTCAAAGTATGGTATTTTTATTTTTTTAACTATTTCATTGTTTTTCATCATATACTTGTAATATTTCCTAATTTATAATTAATTCTTATTATTCCACCAATACTGTATGCTGGTCCTGATACATTTTTAAATCACATGATATTATAACACTGAAATCTTTTTGTTGTACACTTGTCGATAAAAAGATTCGGTTGTTAACAGTTATACCCATTGTATAGTTAAAATTTAAATTTTTTTATCACAATCCATTACTTCACATTTTTTGTAATTGAAAAATATTAATTACCGCTTTGACCATTCATTGATGTCATCTGTGTTTTGTAAACTGTGTCTTCTAAAGATTTTATTAATTGAATTTTGTTTCATCAGCTAATTAATTTTGTTTTAATAATTAATTTTGTTTCATCAGATTCTTATTGATCTTTTAATATGATTTGGATTATGTCTTTTTTTTTTTTTTTTTTTTATTTTACTTCACCTCCACAAGGCCGAGAAGGCCACTACAAACGAGGAGGCTACTTATTTTGTGGCTACAACCCTCTCTCAACTCTATAACTCCGAAACACGAACCTTGACGAACAAGGCCGCTGCGCGGAGAAACGAGTTGATGTCTTTAATGAATATAATAAATAGAAGAGTCCTTATATACTACTCTGAGGTATTCCGCTTAAAATGAATTTCTATTCTGATTTACAATCACCTAAAATGACTAATTGCATTCTTTTTGAAAGGAAATTTTTAATATTTCACCTTATTTTCATCAATGATAATATCATTACACCTAATGTTCGTACCTACTTCGAATTTCAGTAATTCTGAATCTTTATTGAAATTGAATACTGATTAAAAGAAGTCATTTAATAAATCTATTTCTTTGTAAATATGAATAATAAATTAGTTATTTCTTATATAACTGTGAATGATTTTTGCATTATTTTTAGAATTAATTACTAAAGTTGTTTCTAAAGATTTTTTATTAACGTATAACTGTTTTTTAATGTAATGTTATTCAAGTTCTTATGCCACAGGTTTTAATAATTTGTTTTTAATAGTTGTTTTAGTTTCTTAATCTTCAAGACTTAGTTTTCTATCTATATTTGTGTTATTGAATAAAATAACTTGCATACTGTTTTATAGATCTTTAAAAATTCAGTATAACATTGTTATCCACATAATTTCTTCAAAGTTTCATTTCAGTTAACTGAGTTAAAAATAATTGACATTTGTATTTTATGCCTTTGTTATAGGCATAATAAAACCTGGTAATGTTCAACAATAATGATAATGAGCGCTATTATTGTTTCCAAGTGGTGGTTAATTTTGTATACCAACGATTGGGGATGTATTTTCAGTTATTATTAAATCCAAAACAATATTTGATAACTTATACGAAACAGTTGGTTCCCAAATTCATTGAAACTATAAATCTTTCAGAGTCTGATTTATTACTTTCATTTGTATAACCAAAGTTGTTTATTTAATATATGCGGGTTATTAAAACCCTATGTAATCATAAAACCGTTAAGCATTTTCATATCTAGCTTATGCCTAATGGTTTCAAATATTTTATTCAAACCTTGAACCATATTGTTTGCTTCAACTATTGGTGGTTTATAAATGCTGCCTACTAAAATTGGAAAACGTTTTAATTTTATTTAAGATTAAGCATCATCAATAGCTTGTATTTGACATTTATATTGACTTCGTTACTTATGTGTTTTTAATATAAATTATCACCTCGATAATCTCTGCTGTCATTTCTAAAATAAGTTTAAAATAAATAGTTGAAATAGTGAACCAGGTTTCTGCGATACATATTATATCAGGAGAAGTAATGGATACCATTATTATGGTGACCATTGCTTTCAACCTATTCTTATAATAATGTATAAAGTATTCTTACTCTGAATAATATAAAAATATTCTTATTATAACTTATCAACCTCTCAAAAGAAATTTATAGTGATTTCAAAACTCATAATCTTTTCTACTGAAACATTAAAAAAAAGTATAGCAAACAAAATGTCAAAAAAACGACCTTTTTAATTTTTAAGTTACTTTCAAACCAAAGTTCATCTGTTTTATATTGGAAACTGGAGGTACCAAAAAGTCACATCCCTAATATATACATACATACATATATATATATATATATATATATATATATATATATATATATATATATATATATATATATATATATATATATATATATATATATATATATATATATATATATATATATATTGGCGTAGGAACAGGGGAGCGGGGCGGAGGGGGTGATAGTCCCCCAAACTAAAACGCTGGGGGCTAACACTGCATTTTTTTTTTTAATGTATGTATAAATATATAAATAAATACTTATATAAAAAACACGTACAATTTATTTTTATTTTTAGATAATTTGAAGGGAAAGCATTTTTTCGAAAAACTAAAGTCAGTTTTTTTTAATTCGTGCTAATTTTTTAAAAATAACTTTAGTCTGAAATAAATACATTATTTTAAAACAATGTTTTCTTACAGATACACTAGTGATGAAACTTCTCCACGATTTTATGACCCGCATCATCCCGAAAACTATGATTATGAAATTTACAGCAAACATTTTGTGCGTAATTGAAGTTTAAGGAATATGCTGCAATATGACTTGCAACAATTGAGAAATACATAAAATCTAACTTATAATCTTGAAATAAAGTAAAGATCGAAAGTTTGTTTTATTAACGAATCCTCGAGAAACACTGGACTCGAAATCGCTGCATTTCTGGTTTCTCTCTTATCGAAAACTTTTGTTATTAGAATACATAATTATTGATTATTATTTTTTGTTTGTTTATTCACCTTGTTTAAAAGTATAGAAATATAATTTCTTTGTTATTTTTTTAAATCTCTATACCTGAAAATTTATAAAGAGTCTTAATACTAGCTAAACCTCTTTTTATTAATGAAACTCGCATTTAATGTTTGCATTACAAGATCATTTAATGCAGGACCTTGTAAGGAGTAGATGTTGGTTACGTTCTACCAATAGTTTACATCCGGGAATCTTTCAGAGAGTTTAGTCATCTTAACAGACAATACTCTATGTCCCGCACGTTTGGAAAGGGTGTTTGAAAATTCTCCAGCTCAGTTGTAACGTTTAGGACCTTACAGTCCAATGTTAAACATGGTGGAAACAATCTAAAATTAAAAGTTACGTTAAAAATGTGACTCGCATTCCATCTGTACTCGGTGTTGGAATTGTGGAACAACGAATGCAGTATTTGGAAAAAGTTGGTACTGCGGCAAATAATACAATAGTAGGAGGTGATTGTGCATGTGCTGCTCAACATACTACAAAGCATTACGCAACGGTTTAAAATATGGAAGATGCCGAAGTCGGTGTTTAACTGAATATTACAATGATTTGTAATGACAGTGTTTAAATTCAATTTAAATCTTTATATTTTTTTTTTTTGTAAATAAATTATTTGTGTTTTATTTATTATTCATCTGATTTCTCAAATGAATTTTTCTCAAACAAAACAAAAAAAAAGTTTTAACACCCGATAGGATTTTATTTCAATGCAAATGCCTTTTTCGTCACTTTTATCTTATTGATAGTAGATTATTATTTATTGAAAACCAATCCTATACAGCCACCTTGGCAAAATTAAAAACCAAGGTAAATTAAGGCAACAAAATTAAAAATACAAAGAACGTAATTCTGAGAATCTATATTATAAACATTTCTTAATTACAACTATAATATTTTTAATTACATCTCACGATTTCTTATTTACACCTTTCATGTTCTAAATTTCTCCTTACGTTTCTTAACTGCAATTTTCATATTTGGGGAACCTAAATAAAATCAAAAAAATGATGATATATTATTTAGTAAATGAGCAATTTTTTTTAGAATAATAAATAGCAGTTGTGAATGAGAGAGAGACAGTCTGCGTTGGATATTATTATGGAACGTTTTCGTTTGTCGAATAGTTTTTTTATTTATTTTTTTTATTGATGCTCCACCAAGGAATGTTAGCATGATAATATGTTAGAGATAACAATGAATAAAAGAGAAGTAGATATTTTTTAAGCAAACCTGATTTAGGTAACGTTTTACCTTATAAAGTATTCCAATATTTTTAAAAATTTTATTCTCAATTAATTTTATGTGGTTTATCCATGTGAAACTTTCGTCAAGAACAATACCTAGAAACTTAATCGAGTGTTCTCTTTTTATAATTTGATTCCCAATGCTAACATTTAAGAGCTTTAGAGGAATTTTGTCTTTTTGATAAAGGTGAAGAAAAAATATATACTTAGTTTAGGTTAAGTTTAATGACAATTTTATAGTATCAAACCATTCAGCTATTTTTAAATTTAGCTATTTTTTATTTTTTTCTTTGTTTAATTTTTTAAAAATTTCTTGAAATAATTCTTGAATAAAAATATACAGTTATTGAATAATGCGTAGATTTTATTACAACTTTACTGCTCTTTTCATCAACTCCTAATTCTTTGTTTAGTTTTAACGTTTGAAAAGCAATTAAGAACTCATTTCATTTAGTTTATTGTTGGTCGTTATTATTTGTTAGCAGTTAAATAAAACTCTATGCTAAATTTAGTTTTAAAGCTAAATTTGATCCTATACTAATCAAAACTTTTTCTGCAAAATGTTTCTGCAATTTTTGTTTCATTGAGTTTATCAACGCTATTAAAGTCGGAAAAAAAAAAAAAAAAAAAAGTAAAATTAAAAGAAGACAATTAAACGCTGTATTTCAAAAACGTGACACGCTGTTTTAAGAGTGAGGTTGTTATTATTAAAATATTATTTTTTTAGGAAAGTTGATGCTTTAAAAAATTTCTCTGATTTAAGATGTAAGATGTAAACACTTATTACTTTTTATAAGCTACAAAAAAAATTGTAATACAATCTTTTACAGGAGAATTATTTTTCACTCTCCTGTAAAATTTTAATTTTGTGACTCGTCACGTTTTCAAAATACAGTGTTCAATTAGTTATTAACTTTTTTTTCTTCTTAAATTAGTTCTTTAATGACATTCCAGGTTTTCTGAATGTCGCTTTTGAATTTCAGTAATTGGTTTAAGTAATACATTTTCTTTGAACGATTTACAACTAGCTCAAAAATACTTTTATAATTTTTATACTTGAATTCATTATCAAATATTCTTTTTGTAAGAAATTTTTCATAAAAGGCTGTTTCTTTTTTGATAACTTTAATATTCCGGTAGTTACCATGAGTTCAAATATATTTTAGATTTAATAATTTTTGTTATCTCCTGAAATGCAATGTTTTTGAAATATTTGAAGAAAATTGTAATAGGCTTTGTTAGTGCTTTTTATTTGTAATATACTTTTTTAGTTTTTAGAAGATAAAGAGTGATTAAAAAGTTCAATAGAAACGTCATTAATGATTCGCTTAGTTATTTTTAATTTTCGCCAATTAAGATTACATTTTTGAGATGCAATAGAAATTGGAAAATGATCTGATATATCGGATATAAATATTCCAGCTTTAACCTTTTTTGTCTGTAAATTTGTTTGTTATAATTTGATTAATCGAGGTTGTACTATTTTTGGTGATTCTAGTTGGTTTATTTATGGTTGGAATGAATCCATTTTGAAATACTAAGTTAAGAAAATTTCTAACGTTTCAATTTGAGTCATATTCTAACATACTTAAGTTTAAATCGCCCACAAGGTAAAAGTGTTTATCGAAAACATACTTATTTGTAATTAAACTTTTTATGTGTTTATGAAATATTTTTATACCGGTTTTGGATTTAATCATGTGATTATTTTTTCTTTTCCTTTCCCGTCCCCGTAGAAAAACGGACGAGTGGAAATTCACCTTTATTTGAAGGGGGGTCTGTATAATACATGCACTATTACGTTTTTAGTCGTCTTGCTAAAAATTTCAATTATCAATGACTTTCAATCATTACTTGCTGTACAGTAATCACTTCGCGGTTTATAAATGAATGAGTTGTGAATAAAGATGCATACTTCTTCCACTGCTTTTTCAGAGTTTCTAAGTTGATGAGTTACCTTATAATTTTTTAGCAGAAAACTTGAATCGTTTTCAATATCTATATTATGAAACCATGTTTCTGTGAGGCAAATAACTTTAAAATCCATTTTTGTTGTGAGTAAAAAAATATTAATCTCTCAAAATTTTTTTAATGCTTTCATTATTTAAATGTCGAATAGAGAATGCGTCTATATCTATTTCAGGATTTGAAGTTTTTAAGTGGTAATATAATGGCATTATGTTTTTAACTTCCTCGCTATTATTATAAAAATATCTGAATGACTCTCTGAAGTATATTTTTTGTGTATTTGAAAAGATTTAAATTGTAAATCTTGATAAAAATTTATAGTTTTATCCATTATAAATATAAAGTATAAAGACCAAAAGACATAAAGAATTAAAATGATTAAATTTTAGCTTTTTGATTTTTTCGAAATTCTTTACTATTAGTTTGTCATAAATAACAATCGAGTACATACCGTTGTTCCTGTTAACTTTCATTTCTTCAAATAACTTTTTCCGTATCACCATTGTATCGAAGGGAAAATCCTCATTTATGTAAATATCCGTTCCGTTGAGTTTGTGGAAGTTTTTAATACTTGAGTCTTATCTTTATAATTTAATAACTTCATTACTATAGTTCTCGGATTTGTTGTTCCTGTTCTGTGTGCCTATTCAATAGTAACTCCTTTTATGTTGAGATGTTTTCAAATATTTCAATAACCTTTAATTCGGTTTACTCGCAGCTTTCCGATTCATTCGTCGACTCTAGGTCCATCAAGTCGAAGATTATTTCTTCTTAGGCTGTCTTCTAATTGCATTATTTTATTTTTTTCTATATGACCGATTTCTGTTTTGTAGTGAATTTTTTTTTTATAAATCATAAACTTTCTTTTCTTGAATCACTTGGGAAAAATAAGGCTTCAATATATTTTGAATATCTCTTGGGTAAAATTAAGATTTCAATATTTCTTTGAATTCATTCATATCTTGGGTAAAATTAAGACTTCAATATCTCTTGAAGACATTCATATTTTTTAATCGTTCATTGATATTTTCAAGTTTTACTTACCTTGATTCGTTTTCATTAAATAGAGTTTTATACAATTCTTTTATTGATAATATTTCTGCAATCAAACCATCAATTCTGTCGTTTGACAATTTTAAGTTTTCGCTGAAGAGTTTAAGAATGTCATTTTGCTGTTTTGGAATTTCTCTAAATATTTCTCGAACAATACTTATTGAAATTTCTTTATCTTTATAAATGCAAGATTCTGTTGCTCACTTTTTTGATTTAATCATTATATAAAATAAACCTTTTTATTTTTTTTAATCCAGCAAGCGAAAAAAAAAAAACCGAAAAAAAAAAGAAAAAATCTTTTTAACTGCTAAGTAAAACGCATCCGTTATAAAATATCTGTTTCATTTAACTTTTCGCTTTTTTGAAGAATCTGGAGTATTTTCTAAAGTGAAGTTTCAGAAAATACCTAAATTAAATAATGCAAGATGGAATTCCCGAGCAATACTAGCGCTTTTGGAATTTATTCTTCTACCTGAGAAAAGAGATTTGCCATTTGACATTTGTAGATGCATTGCTTACAGATGAGTGGACCATTGGTTTACTTATCAAATGTACAATGCAGATGATTATCGGCTATGTAGCAGCTTGCACGGTTCGAAAGATTAAAAGCGTTAACTCAGTGAAAAAGTTTTGAAATCAGGAACCATCAATACTTTTCAAAACAAATCGATCTTTCTTAGTTTTTCACGGTTAGCAAAAAAAAAAAAAAAACATTAAAGTGCAGTGAGGGTAAAGAAATCAAGTACGTTTGTAATGCTAAATTTCTGCTGTCAATTTTGCGTTAAAATTGATAGCTCGATATAAAGTGATACATAACTTTGTTTTTAATAATGTTTTAATACTATTTTACAAAAGAGTGTATAATAGAGTAAAAAAGTATAGACGCTCTTTAATAAGTTGGGTGAAAATTGGAGCGGTTTATGAACAAAGCATATCTTAGTAACTTTATATAATTTAAAAAAATATTTTAAGTTATTCATTATTTAAAAAACATACAAAAAAATAACTTTAAAAAATAATTTTTTTAAAAGTACGAAGAAAATTTTTTTTTTTTGTTGGAATAACGTCGATAAAATTATGCCGTCATTAAAATTATGTCGGTCAAAACTAATCAAGATGAAATTTTTTGTTTACTATATGTGATAACTGTCTAGATTTAAATTCTTTTCAAAACGATTTAAATCTTGTTGCAGGCTTGTCTGCTAACTTTAACAATCAGTTGAACTGTCAACTTGTCACATTTTAACTAAGGGTATTCATTTTTTTAACTGAACAACATTTCGTATGCGATGTGATGACATTTTCAAGATGATGGGTTTACAATCGTAGTACGATTAATAGTTACAATCTTGTCCAATAGTCACAAATATGTCTATTGATTATCATACACTATTCACATTTAGATTAGTATGTGTAGAACTTTTTAAAAACAAATTGATAAACTATTACCATTTTGACAGATGAGTACACTTTTTATGTGTTAATAGTTGTGTGTACAACTTTTTGGATTTTTTATTAATGAATGTACAACTATCTGAAGTATATGTTTAGCAAATATTTGGAGAATTTAAGTCATTCTTTTTTATAACCTCTGCATTATTTTAAATTGTTCAGTTATACATATTTGTGTGAGCGGCGACAAACTTCTTCACCAATTTTTCCCATCCAGTTGCATATTTGGGCGTATTTATTTGAAGTTAACCGAACTGCAACGTTAAAATTTTGCGTAACTATATAGAACTCGTCGTACGCGCGCCATCTATTTCCTGAGAATACACCTATCAGTTCTCTTCTCCAGTCGTTTAATATTTCATCGTACACCCATGAATATACTCCCGATCCCGAAGATCCAGGTTGGGCGTCGCAATAATGATAAAGGAAGTTTTGATCATCTTCAACAACATTGCAAGTTCTAAATTAATATTTGTTTGTTTCATAACGATATAGTTTTTTTATATGTTTTATGAAAGTAAAACATGCAAAAACATAAAAATTATTTAAACTTAAAATTAAAAATAAAGGTTTCTAAGCCAATAAAAAAGTAAAAAAGTTTATAAAACTTTTTAAGCGGCAACATTATAGTTATAATCGTTAAAAAAAAAATCCTTTATTCAAAACGATGAGTTTCAAAGTTCTTTAACTTAAAATTTAGAATTCTACAAACAATGTTTTTATCCAAAACTATATAGGTTTTGTAGGTAATTTGTGAAGTAATTTAGCCCTATCAAATATTTTTTTTACACTTTATGAAGGTCGTTCCTTTCAAAAAATAAAACTTTTTAATCTATTGGTAAGGTTATTTTTCAATCTGTCGGTAACATTACTTTTCACTATTTTCAAAGTAAATTTCTTGAGAAATTATGAAAATCTTTTTTATTATTATGTTATGTTATAGTGATATAAACATTTTTATATAAAAAGGTTTATATTGTTACCTGTGTCAACTATACAGTTTCTTATCGTAAGTCATTTTATTATCTATTTTTTTGGATTTGAAAGTTGTACAAGTTACAAAAAAGGTGGACAGTACTAAATATGTAACACGAATAATATTAAAACTCCAATAAGAGTAAGTGTGAAGGAAACAAGTAAACTTCAAAATGATATTTTAGATCAAACTTTTTTGTTTTGACTGCAGACAATGAAGACGAATTCACTATGTAGTCAGGAAGTGAGTTTTAGGATAGACCGGGGTGATTTCGCCACTTTTAAAATTTCAAGAAAAAGATACTATTTTGGCATAACAGCATATTAAGATGTTGTAAAATATTTATTATTTTAAAATTATAACCTAAATAATTATAAAAAAAAAATATTGCACAATATTTTTGCTTTCTAAACAATAATTAATATTAATAGGGGAGAGTGGTACTGAATGGACCACAAAATTCAACTATTTTATAAAAACAATAGCGGATATATTAATTCAGAAGTCAAAATTAATAACTTAACTAACAATCCTTAAAAGTTGTAAACCATTACGCTAACAGAACATAGGCAAAATGTGCAACAAATGTGACCCGTACCAAATTATTTAGTGCTCCATTCAGTACTGTTTATTGTACTGAATGGACCAACCCTTATACTAAATGGACCACAAAAAAATTTTTTTTTCTATAAAAAAGATCAATATCTTTATCGTTAATAACTATAGCCGATATATTAATTCGGGAGACAAGATTAATATCTTAACTAACTATTCTTGTATATTGTATATTATAATAAAAGCTATAAACCATTGCGCATAGCAAGTTACTTTATGCAAAGCAATTAGGGTGATAAATGGAGTTTAAAAACAAGAAAGACGTATGTTGAGACATTATTGATATTTCTGAATTAATTAGTACAACTTTAGACCGAAGTCTCAATCAGATAGTCAAATTACAATAATCACAAACTTATTGGCTGGCATTATCTGCACTTGTGCAAGCTTTATGTGCCCAGCTCGCATACTGTCTGCAAATACTGTCGCATACTGTCCGCTCGCAAATACTGTCGCATACTGTCCGCTCGCATACTGTCCGCATACTGTCTGCAAAACCACACTTTGTTATCACGACCTATTTCTTCACATATGGCACTCAAATCGTAATTTGATGTAATACCTCCACAAAAATTTAAACTATCTTTGACATCATTATAATTTCTATCAACAAGAATATCATCAGCTTCATCATTATTATATGTCATTAATGGAAACTTTAAAGTTTTTGAGTTACTTGATTTCTTTCTTGGTTTCCTTTGACGTTTATTTTAAGCATCTTTTTGTTTTTCAGAAAAGTTTTGTTTTTTTAAATTTCGCTGAAGTTGTTGATTTCAAAGAGCCTCAGGATTAGGTCTATTAATTTCTACTAACATTGGATTGATGTTGAGTGTTTCAGGATTGGGTCTGTTTGTAACCTGAGATAAAAAAAAACTCTCATCCTTCCATCGATTAGTTAGAAAAAGACTTATCCAGATACTGAAAAACCACTAATGATGTTAACTGGTATTGATACTTTCTCCCAAGCCTTTCCAGAAATTTCTGCAATGTCATAGATTGAAAAAGTTTTTCCTGGATGTGATACCAATCAGCTATCAATTTCACGATTATAATGACGTTTGAAAAGTCCATACACTATTATATCTAGTGGTTGCATTTTGTTTGATGTATGGGGTGGGATTGTTAAAACAATTACAACATTATATGTCAATTAACTTCAAGTCAATGAAGTTAATTGACATATGAGACTCATGATTATCTAGTATCAACAGCACAAGGTTTGCCTTAGATGGTCGAACACCTTTTATAAAATGATTAAACCACTCCATAAAGGTTGATTCCACCATCCACCCAGAGATGTTGGCAGTGCCAAGAGAACCAGGAATTGAATTTCGCAGAAAAAAATCTTTAAAATGGACACATGGAAATGATGATCCACTTGCATTTACTGCATTACACATTGTTACCAAGATACCTCGTTCTGCACTTGTAACAGAAGCAACATGCCTCTGTCCTCTCTTGGCTAAAACATGCTCAGGCACTTGAACAGTAGTAACACCAGTCTCATCAACGTTCCATATATCATTTGGTGAAAACTTTTATTTAATCAAAAACTATGCAGATTATTATATAATAGATCTACATTATACTTGTTGAATGCTGACATTTGACCAATTGATGTTGCTTCTGGTTTTCTTTTAACAAGTTTTGGATGACGACTTAAAAAAGCTCTAAACCAATCTACACCTGCATGTTTATTTATTTCTCAAGGTTTAGCAGAGTTTTTAAAATTCTCCTAAAATTTTGTATTCGAAAATGTCGTTTGTTCTAATTGAATGCATTTTTTTATATTTGCATTTCTTATCATTAAATACTCACTATTGCAGATTCTTTATACAGATATATACTGCCACTATACTGATTACCATGTTTAAAATGCATAAAAAATACAAGCATCAGTATTTAAAAAGATAGAACAAAAATGACTTTTTGCATTTTTATCCGAAGTGCCAAAATCTCAAACTCGTTTTATATTATCTCTTTATGAAAAAGAAATCCTGTAGTGATACCAACCTCCAATTGGCTATTCAAGTTGTTAAAGATGGCAGTAAAATATTAACAACTGCAAAAAAATTTATAGTGCTGGATCAACGCTTCAAGATAAGATAAATGGAATTTGACAATCATGCTCTCCGTATCATTAATGTGTTTATTACGCGGAGCAAATTTTTGTAAATGACTTCTTATAAAATATTTTTAGTTAGAAAAAGTAAAAAAATATGAGAAGGGTTAATCAATAAGATAAATCATAAAAAGATCAAATTTAACTCTGCGATAATCAAGAGATTAAGTCTTAATAAGTAATTAGTTTATGCAATATGACATCTTTTGCAGACAATTCTAGTTAAATATTTTTGGACTTTTTCTATGCAACTTATATCTTTCAAAATATGAGGACTCCAAACTGAAGTAAAAGATTTTAGTTCAGTTAGCAGCACATTAACTTTGTAGGGTTTTAACAAAAGGTGAGAGTTGTAACTGATGAAAGATTTTAACAGTAAGCAAATACGGGAGTATGCTGTATTCGAAATACAAAAGCAATGATTGGAGAACTTCGTATTATAAGGCATGGTGGTTCTCATATCCATAGTTGAATAAACAGTTTCAGTATTTGTAAAGGAACTTCAATAATAAGAATAGATATGTAAAAAATATCTTGCTATTCTGTGTTACCAGTAATTGGACCATACAGATATTTAAGTGTTTACAAGATGAATGTTATTGAAAGCATTACTTATTGATATCATCAGCAAACAGCTAAATTCAATTATTTAAAGCTGCTAATATCACTATCACCGCAATCACTGCTAATTTTTCACGGAATTAGAGAATCTAAAGAAACACGTAAATATTGGTGTAACAGTGTTAATTTCAATAATACAAGTACTGCTGACTCAGTATCAAAAAAAGAAGTAAGTTAGTATGGTACCAATTAAAAGTGGTTTCAAGTTTATTTTATGAAAATATTTGGTTCCATATTTGAGAAACATTGATGTTCAATCACCTCTGGTGCCGTTAGACGAGAATGAAAAGCCTTGCATTAAACATATGGTTTTAACTTAAATTTTGACACATTAAAAATGTAGCATGGTATAACATTTGTAAAAGAAAAGTATATGCCATGAGAAACTTTGGTCAAGGTCAAGCTGATTTACATCGGTTTACTATGGTTATAAATAGGCTAAAAGGACTTAGTAAAAAAAAAACTACAATGTTATTGTTTAGAAATTGATAAGCTCAACACAAACAGTTGCTAATAGCAACTATTTGTGTTGAGGCTGTTCAAGAACTTAGAGAAAGCAAATTGACTAATGAGATAATAGATAATGGACTTTTTTGATATAAAACATGGATGTATAGTTCAAAATTGCGATATTGGTGTCTGGGAATAATAAAGCCCTAAACCTTTGCCACACCTACCCCGTGAGAGCAACAAGTTGATGAAAAGGTTTTTTCTACTCTTAACTATTTTATATTCAAAGATTTACATTCATTGGTAAATTTTAAATTGTATAAAATAAAATAATATCTTAGCGTTCAAAAATTAAAACTTTATAAAATTTTTAACCCCCTCAAATTAATGGGGATTTAAACTTTATATGGCTATAATTTTTAAACGCTAAAAGGTTGTTATACAAATTTTAAAATTTATCGACGAATATAAATTTGGTTAAGAAAAAATATTTTATCAATATGTTGCTCTCATATTTGGGGCAGGTGTTGCAAAAATATTAGGGTTTTCCAGGCTTCAACCATCGTTATTTTCGCAAAGCATCTTTATTTGACAAAAGCGTAAACATTTGCATTTTTTGATTTTGTTACACGTCAATTTTTGATGTTTGAGCTAACGGAAATTAGCTCAAACATCAAAAATATGCTGCATCGGCTCCTGATTGCATCATTATTCGTAATTGTAAATGAGAGGGTTTTATATGTTGTAACATCATCTTAATAATTTAAAATATGTTGTAAAAATTACATTACCATCAACTCAAAACAACCCAAGTTGAAAAAAAAGACGCAAATATGCAATAAAAACTATGAAGAATCAGCTCGTTTGATGGAATTTACTGGTGTGATTAAGGTATTTCTCTCTGAAAAATATAACTTAAAAGACACAGAGTACTTTTGTTATGATGAGAGCAAAACCTATGATACAGTCAAAACACGTAAATGATGTTGCAGTAACAAGACTGGATTGTTTAGGATATTTTCAAAAACACATTGAATTTTTTGTCAGCTATTAAAAAAAACGTTTTAAAAAATGGAGAACCTTAAAAGTATGAGATCCTCAGATCTTTAAAGGAGCCAAATAAACGTTGGGGCAGTATTTATTTGTATTTTTGTTTTTAATCTTATTTTAACGTATCTATATTGTTACTTGATACAATATTTGTGTCTCCTTGGTGATACAAACATTGGCACCTCCTCTGGCAAAAAAATAAATTAATGGGACCCTATTAAAAAATCACCTCCTACATGAAACCATTAAGAAGAAAAAAAAAAGGTCTCGTTTAGCAATTATCTTGCCAAGTTCCTAAAATTAGATTATATCCAAAGCAAGTTATACCTCATGTCACTGCAGTTTTAAAGCAATACTTTACAGTCAACTATACTTTAGTCAACTCAAATCCAAATCAAACTTAAACTGAAAGAAAACAAGTAAAAAAGAGAACCAAAGTGCTGCTGATAAAAAGAGTGAAATCAAAACCAATACTTTTAATCTGATGAACAATGATTATTTTTTAAACACCTTTTTAATAAATATAAATAGATAAAGGTTTAAACAAAGGCATGTTAAAGACAACCTTCAGTTTTTTTTAGTTTAGATTTTTTCCGCTCGCCTAAAATTATGTGTAGTTTTTTATTTAAAAAAAAGTCTTATTATGCATTAAAGTGATTGAGTTTGATTAAACCTCTTTCTTTCGAGAGATTAAACCTCTTTCTTTCGAGAGCATTTAACGTATATTAACATATATTAAGACCCCCTTTCTCCTTTTACAATATTTTCAAAAAGACCGTCCTCTCCTCGTTTATTACAACACCCACTCACCGTTTATTAATATCATCAAAAAGCTCTTATTTCCCCTATTTTTAATAACTTTTTACCCTCTCTCCCTATCCCGTTTTTTTTGGCACCATTATTACTTCTAATAACCATGTTATTACTTCTAATAACCATGTTATTACTTCTAATAACCATGTTATTACTTCTAATAACCATGTTATTACTTCTAATAACCATATTATTACTTCTAATAACCATGTTATTACTTCTAATAACCATGTTATTACTTCTAATAACCATGTTATTACTTCTAATAACCATATTATTACTTCTAATAACCATGTTATTACTTCTAATAACCATGTTATTACTTCTAATAACCATGTTATTACTTCTAATAACCATGTTACTACTTCTAATAACCATGTTATTACTTCTAATAACTGTATTATTGGTTTGTTTACTCCTTACAAGCGTTTTACTTATTTTTAATGCAAAAAGTTTAGAAATTAAGTTACCTGGTCCACAAAGAACTTTCTGGCTTGTCGTCATCGAATCCATTAAAAGAAATCCTTTCTCCAACACCATGTTGATCATTTTCACTCACTGTTAATACTATGTAAGAACGTCCGTGCTTTTTAGTCAAAGTGAGCAAGGCGTAGTCGTAAAACGGTCCATTAGTAACACCTCCAATTATCCATCCTTTAGATACTATAATTGATTTGACATCTATCCACGAAACATTATTTAATTCGTTTAAAAAACCCACCTGAATCTCTTTGGATTCTTTAATATAATCTTTTTGATCGTGAACGCAGTGGGCTGCTGTAAGTATGTGCTGCGGCGATATTGCTATTCCAGAGCATCCCGTTGATATGCGAACAGTGTAACTGTATGGTTCAACTAATCCAACTTTTTCGTTTAAAGGAACATACAAGCGATCGTCGCGTCCGAATATATTTTTTCTTATGCGTTCGCGAACATCTCTTTTTTTACGTTTAAATAATCTTTCTAGATGATAAGATTCTATAGTTTTATCAACATTTACATAAGTTGCAACACGTTTACCAGTTTTCGCAGCAACAGTTTCCCACGATAAATACTTAGATTCGTCAGTTTGTTTTGTTTGAAAACCATGAACATGAGAATCTTGATCATATGATGTAAAACCAGAAATGTTAAATGTTCCGGTAAATTTTGTTTTTCTCTCGATCCTGCTGTAAGTTCTATGGAAAACAGGTATCTTAATATTGTCATCAATTGAAAACGAATCTAGTATTCTTCCAGGATAATAAACGTTATCGAATAAATCTGAAGCTGATGTACTTTGAGAAAAATATACAATGCAGCAAAAATAAATCATCATTCCTAAAAAGTATGAAGTATGATACTAATAGTTTCATGCCTAGAGAGCAATCATCATTCATATAATACTAATATTCATAAAAAGTTAAAATTAAAAAATACAATAACGCAAATTTAGTTGTATCGTTGATTGAAGAGTAGAAACCTATTTGAAAATTTATAAAAATAGTTATTTATACAAATGAACCAGTCTATTTTTTGCAACCAGTCATTTTTTGCAACCTTTGTTACAGTAGTGTATATTCTTTAATTTAAAACCAACATTAAATCGCAAGGTTAGAATTATTTTGCTCTATCTCCACTTTTTGAAAAAAATGAGTTATTAATTGTGTAATGTACCTCAAAATAATGTTTTTCTACTATATTAAAACCTAAGTTAAAATCAAAAAAGTTTCGGAGAATACATAAGTAATAAAAATCTTTTTATATGCCGTCTCCTAAAGTTTTTATTTTTTAAATCGTTTTATCTCGAAACAAAAAAATGTGGAGATAGAACAAAATAATTCTAACCTCGCGAAATAATATGAGTTGATACTAATTTTTAACTAATATTTTTTACTGGATATTTTTTTTTTTTTTTTTTGTATGTATATAGGTGCTCCCAGAAGTCCTTACGGTCTTATCATAGAGCACCGCGGGAGAGCATTTAACAGGAAGTTCACACCTCCTTCCGTACCAATGTCGCTTGTTCTGAGCCAGAACTCTAACCACTGCGCCACGGCTGCTGT
The DNA here is from genome assembly GCF_022113875.1 of Hydra vulgaris. Lineage (NCBI taxonomy): Eukaryota > Metazoa > Cnidaria > Hydrozoa > Anthoathecata > Hydridae > Hydra > Hydra vulgaris. The sequence goes on along the minus strand of NC_061160.1, from coordinate 21,755,794 downwards.
CATATACATGTCAGTAAATTTCTTTTTAGAAACCATGTTTGGGAACAAAAAAAAACACATCAAAATGCATCTATTTAGTAGAAAGAATTTGTTTTTTTGTATAAAAAAATTTAGATTATGCCTATTTAATTTAACCGGTTGATAATTCCAATTGTCCGGTTGATAATTCTGAACACATTTCGTTTTTAAAACATTTTAAATTATCTATGTTTTGACAAATAAAGAAAAGATTTAAATCTATTTTTATTATTTTTTTGTCAAAAATTTGTTTTTTAAATAAAATATAAAATTTAACACTTTTAATATTTTACATTTACAAGCGCAGTCTCTTTTTCACGGAACGTTTAATGAAAAGTTATTTCGATTTGCTAATCGGTTAAAACCGTCTAACCGGTTACCCGGTTACGAGCGCAGTCTCTTTTTCACGGAACGTTTAATGAAAAGTTATTTCGATTGGCTAATCGGTTAAAACCGTCTAACCGGTTACCCGGTTAGACGGTTTTAACCGATTAGCCAATCGAAATAACTTTTCATTAAACGTTCCGTGAAAAAGAGACTGCGCTCGTAAATGTAAAATATTAAAATGTAGAAATATATATAAAATTTATAAAATATATACATTTATATTAAAAAGCACTATATCTAAGTACTCTGAACCATATAAAATTATACTAAACGCGTTCGTCTTGTTTGCGATAAGCCTCGTTTTGAAAAATCTCTTTCTCAACCACCTAGGTGGTTATATGGTAAAAAAAATTTTTTAATATCTTTTTTTACATATCAAAATTAGTAGCAAGGCTAAATAATGCTTAATTTAAAATTTACTTACCTTTTTATGCTGATTCAGCATTAAATGCAGAAAAATCAATTTAAAAAAAACTACATTTTCTCAACTTTTTTATAACATTTCAAGCTAAAACTTACCACACAGATAGATTATAGTGCAATAAACAAAACCTTACTAGAAAAACTTTGAATGATAGTTATTTTTAAAATGGCAATTCTTTTAATTTTAAAGGATATAATTGATGCAAAGAACTTAGGTAAAATATAAATATATTCAAATGGAAACATGTTTAAGTAAAATATAAATATATTCAAATATAATGTAAAACATAATGTATATGTAAAATAAATAATATAATGTAATAAATATAACAAAAATAATAAAATATAATAGTAAATATAATAAATATAATATAATACATAATAAAATATATAATAATAAATATAATAATAAATAACATATATAATAATAAATATAATAACAATAAGCATAATAAAAAATATAATATAATAGATATATAAAATAATATAAAAAAATATAATGTATATGTAAAATATATGCAAAATATAAATATATTCAAATGGAATTATGTTTAAGGTTAGTTCTAGTAAGGTATTGCAGTTCTTTCTATAAAGAAACAACCCTGAAAATTTGAAGTATCTGGTTAAAAAGATATGAATGATTTGCTGTTCGCAGTCAGACAAAAAAATACAATTGAAAAATCAAGCTTCAAAGTTTAAAAACAATAAATTAATTAAAAATTTGATACACTCATTTTAACTAACAACATTATCTGATTTACAACTTTGTTTTTTTTAATTTTTAGCAGTTATACAAACCCAAAAATAAAAACAACTATTGAAAATTAAGTTCTTAGGTAAATATATCAATAACAAATTTGGTTGCTATGGATGTAACTAAGTAAATTTCTTAACTCATTATCAATAAAATCAATTTTATAATTCTTTTTTGTTATAAAAAATATATCATGCTATATATGGTTAAAAAGCTAGTAAAATTTTATACAATGTTAGCTAATAAACTAAAAATTAATTTTTTTAACAAAAATTGCCAAGTTTTTACAATATAACCAACCTACATGCTCTAACTTAATATAATGCATTATATTAAATTAGTGCGAGGCGTCATCCCAACTTAATACGACGTTGCCGTATCGCCAATAAGATGTTGCTTCGACGTTTGGTACTTACTTAGTAAAGGGAAAAAAAAAAATTAAATTATATTTGAACTGATATAAAAATAATTCACCGGGTGACGTATTATTTTTTTACCGAGTTCACTGCTAGCAGTGATAACAGCAAAGTTGATGTAGCACGCCACTCCAACTTTGCCAATATGGGTATCTAATGGTTAAGTAAGTAAAAAAACAAAACTTATCTTAATAAAACTTAACTTAATAAAATCTATAGACTACAAAAACACGCTTGCAGAATCATACTCTCTAAACATAAAAGCGAACTTGCTAAACCTTTTATGAAAGATATAAAAATGAATGTGTTTGAAGTAAATATCTATCAGCACCTAATATTTACGTAAAGATTTTAAAACCGACAAACTTTAATAAAAGTATAATCTGTTAGATCATATATAAAATGAAATGTAAACATCTCTTATAAATTACCTCGGAGTTGTATCACAGTCAGAAAATTATTTAGCATATCGAGGACCTAATATATGGAACGCCTGTCAAACGAATAAAAATGTATGGTGAAGTCATTAAGTTCATTTCGAACTCAAAAAAAAAAAAGAAATTTTTAAAGTCTGATATTGTTTTAGATTTTTTATTTTTTATTTCTTTTTGTTTATTCCATTAGTTTTTATTTCTTTAAATTTAATTATCTCTTTCTGTAAGTTTTACATCGTACAATGTGTTACTTAAGTTTTTATATAGGAGCTCTATGAAAAGATCGTGATGAGGTGATGTTATCCTTATCTTCTTATAATAAATAATTCCCCCACCTCTTGTGATATGAAAAGTCACGTTACTTCCAAACTCAGATTTTGAGCATAGGTTTCAATAGTATCACTATTTTCTATGTTATCCAATTTTTTATTTTAATAAATTTTTCTAATTTTTTTATTCCATTAAATGAGTATACTGGTGTATCTAATGCAATAGTCTTCTTCGGAGCGGTTTGTTGTCTGCTAAATAACTGTTGTTTGCTAATAACTAGCGTCTAAATTATAGAAATAACTTCAGTATTTTATTGTAAAGAGCGTTAAAAAAAACCTATGGATTGATCAAAACCTGAAAACAGTTATTTAAAATTTTTCAAGTAAAGTAAACAGGGTTTACAATAGTTTATTTTAAAATCAACTTTTTTTAACACACAACAAAAATTTCTATGCGATGGTTTCCAAGGAAAAGATATAAAATCATTATCTTTTATTTATATTTTTAATTTTTATTGTTTTAAAAATGCTTTTTATGTTAAAAATGTTTTTGTTTTTTTATAGAAAATTTTTTTGGCTTATTCTTTTGATTTTTCTGTTGATATTTTCTTGAAAGATCTTTTTTACCATTCTGAATAGGTAAACGATTCAATGAGCAATGAACGACAGGCCTAGTAATGAACCTAAGCTAAATAAAACGTAAATAATACTTAAAGTTTTAGAACAACCCCCTCTACATAGGAATTTACGAAAATGTTAACAAATTATTGCATATAATTGACGACCTAAAAATATACAAATAAACTCTCTTCGAATAATCCAATTAAACAACAAAAATGCACAAATATTAAACGATCAACCAACAGCGACATTCATTGTTAATAAAACTAACCCAAACTCGATAAATCATCCAGAACTCGTTGCACCAAACTTTTAAAACTAAATTGCAGACTGATTCATTATAATTACTTATTGAAATAAACTGCAAACTATTATTAGATTATAACTTTAGAAAACAATATTTATATCAATAGTGATAACAAATGGCGAAAAAAAAAAAAAAAGAATAAATCTTTAATAATGCGTAAACATTTTTTAATTATAATTTTGACAATAATTCAGAAAAATGGACTTACTGAAATCGTTATGAACAGTCACAAATCTAAAAAACCAAATAAAACCCAGAATGTCTACTATACAAAGTTTTTTCATATGACTGAACACTAATAAATTCCTTATATTAATACTGACTGATAAAATTCTATTTTAATGACAAATCTTGATTAGTCATTAAAAGGTTGCATTGTAATTTAATAAATAAGCTTACTTGATTTATTTCCTTACTTATTTATTTACTTGATTTCCTTCATTTCGAAGTTTAATGTTTCAAAGTACTACAAATAAATATCGAACATTCATATAAATTAAGACTTTATTACTATAAATATTTAAGTTGATTATTTATTTTAGAAATATTTATTAGTCTTTTGCAAAAACTATTAACAAAAAAAAAAAATTACGAATCATAGTTACATATCATCATTGCCATAGTTACAACAGTAACAAGATAGCGTCAACAGTGATAAATATCAAAATTGAGAACTATTGTATTTTTTTATACGGTTTAGAAATGACACATAATTGTCAACATAAACTTTTACTAGCGCATAAAAAATAAAATTTAAAAAATATAAGGTTGCCCAAAATATAATTACTTTTATAGCAAGCCTCGATTAAGAGTGGAGTGGGGAGAAACCAATTACCAAGAGAACTATTTTATAAGAAGCACTCGCTTTATAAAAATTTTCTCGTTTAAGCACCAAATTTTTGATTTCATATAGTTTATTTGGTTTGTATTTAGTTTAAGCGGAAATAAACACTAAGTAAGTAAAAGAGAAACACTGTGTGAAGAAATTATCATTACTCTTACTTATTATTATTATATATATTTTTTATACTAATTATTATTACTTTAATGTGTGAAGAAATTTAGAAAAAGTTACAAATTTACGTAATATAAAAACTACCAAAACTATTATTTTAATATTATCTTATACATTACATCTTTTCCTCTTATACATTACATCTCATCATCTTATACATTACATCTCAACTTTTTATTATTAAAACTACAACTATTAAAATAATAATTTTTTTTTTTTTAATTTTTACGTTTGTTAAATTAAAAGGTCTTTATTTACTTCCAAAAGAATTTAAGAGACATAAATAAGGCGAATGATTTAGAAATGCATTTTTTTAAAGTTTCTTTCGTAAATTTAAAATTTCAACACAAAAATTACAACTAAATAAATAGATTTAAAAAAATATAAAAACATATTTATCGTGCTCCGCAACTTATTAGTTTCTTTTTTAGGCGTGAGTTACAAATTTACAAATATTTTAAAGATTATGTTTTTAAGCTGTTAAATGTTAAATAATTAAAATTTCTTAAAGTTTTGACAAACTTAATTTTCCATAAACCGTAACTACAGCAGCGCCACCAATGCCAAAATTATGTTGCAAACCGTACTTTGCTTTATCTACTTGCCGTAAACCAGCATTTCCTCGGAGCTAAATAAAAGTACCTTTATCATACATATATGCATACATACATACAAACATACATATATACATTCTTGTATATATATATACATTCTTGTATATATATATATATATATATATATATATATATATATATATATATATATATATATATATATATATATATATATATATATATATATATATATATATATTTATATATATATATATATACACACACACATATATATACATATGTATATATATATATACATATACATATATATATATATATATATATATATATATATATACATATATATATATATATATATATATATATATATATATATATATATATACATTTTTATGCATACACATACATATATACACAAATACAAATTACACACATGTATACATACACGCGTAATACATACATACACATATAGGCATACATACACACATAGTACATAAATACACACATAATGCATACATACACTCATAATACATAAACACATAATACATATATATATAATACTTGCACATGCATGCAAAATATAGGTAAATATAAAATAAAAAATAAAACTTGATTTATATACAACAAATAATTGTAATTACTTGATTAACAATCTCGGCACACTGTGCCAACCCAGAAGCGCCAATAGGATGTCCTAAATAAATTAGCAAACTGGTTAACCCTGTTTTTTTTTTTTTCTAACTACAAATTCACATTATCAAGGTTGTGGTGTCACTAACCCCTGATGACAAAAATTTGGCATAGCCTTTGAGTAATTAAAACTTAATGAATTTGTAATTACCCAGCCTAGTCTTCTTTGCTATAAGAATGACCAATGATTAATTACCTGGATAAAAAATATTTGTTACAAAAGTTAATAAACCCGCTTGCGCCCCAGAACTACGACCTATTGAGGATTTCTGGTCAATCCTTAAATATTATGTGTATAAAAACAGTTGGGAAGCTGAAAATAAAGTTCAACTGCAAAAAATAATTTGTTTTTATTTGAGAAACGTTGTATACCTTTATGTATAGAATGTATTTGTACAACGTATGTGTGAACATGTATGCCAAAAAATTAACGAAGTATGTTATAATGGCAAGAAAGTTTTATTTCAGGTCAAAAGTGAAAAAAAAAAAAGAATATATTGCTAACTATTCAAATATTTTGTTCTTTAAACTTTTCTTGTTACTACTTTTGTTTATTTTTTGCCAAACTTTTGTCGCCAGGGGATTAGTTCTTATAAAGCCATTATTTATTTCTATTTCTCTTTTTTATTTCTAAAAAAAAAACTAGAAAAACTCTGAAACTTGAAAAAAAAAGATGTTTGAAGCAAAAAAAAGTCAAGTGCAATATTCAACATTCCTTCTAAGCCAGCTGCGTAAACTAAAAATAGATATAATACTGAGATACAAATAAAAAAATTTAAAATTTAAAACTGATTTAATATTATGTATAAACGTCGGAATGATGGCCTTTTTTGTTGCACTAATAAAATTCAAGTGTCTACATTTACTAAGTGGAAGTAATTTTTACTGTGTGGAAACCTTCACATACAAACATACAATTTTTAGTGTAAGCGGACTGCTCACACAAAAAAACAAAAGTTTCACTTTTGTTTTTTTTGTGTGAGCATCACCACATAATGATAAATTTACTTACGACTTAATTCAGACCAAAAAAATAATTGTACCTTTAGATTCCAATCCACCATCAGTGTTAACATACCATCTACTACCAAGTTGACATAACTTACCACCTAAGTCAAATACTTATAAAGTACGTCATGTTTTATCACAACAGGAAATAAAAAAAGAAACTTTTAAACAAATATTGAAATAAACAGATCCTAAACGTCACTATTTTAGCTTATAACTTGTTTAACGTCAAAAAACAACAACGTCACTATCTGATTTTTGTTTATAACTTGTTTAAAAATAATCTGATTGTTTTGATTTTTATCACAGATATGTTTATTAGAAAATAGACAAAATAATTAAAATAAAATTGAGGATCAAGCCAAAAATGATAAAGATAATTCAGTTACGCTCACCAACACACCCAGACTAATGATTAAACGTTTTTTGTGTCTAAAATAAGTCAATTAAGACTGCAAAAACTAGGGTTTCAACAAGACCATGTGTCCTGTTGAAACCATATATCTTATCCCATAGTGCAGCCAATTTCTACCTTTAAGCATTTCTCCAGATAGAGTGATTCTAATTGGCCTATCTGGTCACTAGCTTTAACCAGACATTTTTTGGGGGAGGCCTACATAAAATATACATGAACAAGGGTTTTAGATCAGTTAAAATGGTAGTGGTAGAGCAAATAACATTTGCATATATATTTATATATATACTTAGCCAAGCATAACATTTGCTTATATGTTATTGGGATTTCTGTCAATTGGTATAGACAATGCATTCATATTTTCAAAATTTCTAACTTATCAAAAAGGTGTTCCAAATCTTTTAGCATGTATTTTTTTCAATTTTAAAAAACATTTTCAGGAAATTTTTTTAAGTAGAAATAAATAATTGTCATAATCAATTTAATAATTTACTTATTAAATTGATTAATTATGACTGCCTAAAGAGATTTTTTTGGCTTCTAAGAAATTTTTTCTTGCTTTTTTAATTAAAGTAATAATATTTAAAGGAATAATTCATAGTGTCTGGTATAATATAGCAATTTCTGGTATAGTGTAGCAAAAATCTGATATAATATAGCAATTATCTGGTACAAAAGATTTGTATAGTACAATCAATCAATCATTTTAATCAATCATTTATTTCTGAATTTTACATGCAAGGAAGTTTTTACATGCAAGTTTTTACATGCAAGGATGTTTACAAATGGTAAATTTACTAATATAAAGTAAACAAGTACTAATGTTAATAATATCTAATTAAAATAAATATAATGCTAATTTTCACAATATATAATAACGATAATAAACTTTATAACATAAAAATAATGATGTTAATAATATTAATAATATTAATAGCAATAATAATAATAATAATAATAATAATAATAACAATAACAACAATATTAATATTAGTAATAATAAAAGTTAAAAGTAGTTATTAATAGTTAATATTAATAAAAACAACAATAAGCAAAAAAAAAATATAAAATAGAAATTAAAAAAAATAAAAATACTAAAGGCAACAAAAATTGATTATAGAAATTATAAATATTAAATATACTTTTTTAATAGTAGAATAAACTGGTTTTAAAGGTTGAGAATGAATTGAGAGCTTTTAGTTTATAAGGAAGGTTGTTCCAAGTTTTAGTGCTTTGATATTTTATAGATTTATGCCCGTAATTATGAGAGCGGTGTTTAGAGACAGACAGGTTTAAATTACTATTGGAACAAAGGTGATAACGAGTGTTAGCACTTTTGGAAAAGAAACTAATGAAAGTTAAAGGTGTTTAACACAATATGCTTTGTGTTGGAACCACCAACACAAAGCATATTGTGTTGGTGGTTCCAGACAAATTGACAATTTAAAAGGCGAATATAGTTATAGTTTTAATATTTTAGAAGTTAGGTAGAGCACATTAGGATTAAATTTAATATTCTGAAAATGAATAATTTTGAAAGCTACTGAACTAGATTGGCAAAATCATGGTTATTGTGTTTGTTAATTTTTTAAGGGATTTATTAATTAGCATTAGATTAATATCATCAGCAAAGTGGTAAACAGTAGCAAACTTAATGAATGTATGAAGATCATTAATATAAAGAAGAAAAAGCAGTGGTCCCAATACTGAACCCTGAGGAACACCATTAAAACATTTTACAAGGATAGATTTTGAGTCATTAATAGAAACAAACTGTGTTCTATCGTTTAAATATGTAGTAAACCATTTAAGCGGTACGCCTCTGATCCCATAATATTCTAATTTTTTCAACAAAATTAATGATCCACTGTGTCAAACACTTTCTGTAAATTGAAAAATACACCACATGCAAAATGTTTATCATCAAGTGCTTTTCTAATTAGTTCAGTCATTTTAATGAGAGCATGAGTTGTGGAGTGTTTAGCACAAAATCCATACTGATGGGTGTAAAAGGTTTGGCAAATGAAATAAAATGTTGTATAAAATGTTGACAAAAACAAGCAAATTGTACCTAATACGCCACTAGAGGAATTAGCATTAATGACAGCTATGAATTTATCGAAGACGCAATATCAAATTATGCGAAATAACTAATTAAAGTGCAATGCAAATATATATAACATTTGCGACAAAAAAAAGTGTTATCCCGATAGTATTTATATAGCCGAAAATGAAATGAGAGGCAAAGTTCTACAGCTTTGACGGTGCAAGTAGCCAAAAGCAGTAAAAACAAAGATTTCCTGTCCAAAAAAATAACAATGATGAATGTAATGATTTAATGTCTAAGCTTATTTTTTACTTTACTTAAAATTTTTTACCACTTAAGTTTTCTTGGTTACTTTGTAACCAAGAAAAAATTATTCTATCACTAGAAAAATAGGTAATAATCAGCCAAATTAAATTTGAGAATAAATTTTATTTATTAAATGTCTTAAAATTTTCTTGGGCTACTGTGCACTTTTTCTAAAACTATTTTGAAATTTAATTAAACAATTAATCAGGGATGCGAAGTCCGGACTTGGAGTTTATGGAATCCCTATTTTTGCCCGGAGTCCGGAGTCTCCGGAGTCCATAAAAATTTTAGGACTCTTGGACTCTTTTTTTTTTATAGTTATTAATAATAATAATATAAAATATTAATATGCTTAAGAAATACCTAAAGTCTTGTCACAAATCACTGTAAACAAGCATTTGACTGGAAAGCTCATCTCCTTCCTTACCAATTCGAACCAATACTCAGATTGAGTATCAGTTCGAATGTTACGCCTTGTTAAGAGGCGTTACCAAGCTCGCATTTTACGTGCGAAAAGGCCATGTGCCTACGCGTTCAGCAGTTTAACGTTAAGAGAAAACTTTCATTTTTTAGAATATTTAATTTTTATTTTGATATCGTTGATGTGACGTTTATTCAGAAAATATAATGTTGTAAGTAAAAGCATTTAACTGCAATTATGATCTAATAGTTTTTTTGTTAAAGAAACTGTTTAATATTTTTTTTTTGTTAAAATTAATTAAAAAAAATAAATTGTTTTAACTTTAAAAATTTCATCATACTTAGTGTTAAGTTTTATATTAAGTTAATAAACTTTTATTCGCAAATTATGTTCATTTTATGTCTAACAATTTTTGTTTATTTATTTGTTTTAAAACAGTTTTTTATCCCATTAAGAAAGTACTTATGATTAACTGTTTATTTAAGTATTTCCTCATCATTAAATTTCGAGGCCCAGGGACAATTTTCCTAAAAAGAGAGGAAGTTAATTTTTAACTTACACTTAAATATTTTTTATAAGACATTTGTCACTTTTGAAGGATTCATTCTTTTTATTTTATTCACAAAACCGCCACTGGCTAGACCTGCAGATAAGCATATGTTTGAATGCTTAGTTGTTTAACTTTTTTTTAATATTTATCAAATTTAGAAGTAAATTATGTTTTAGTGTTGAAGTTGCTTTTATGCATAAGTTTTTTCGTTATCTTTAATATTTTAGATTGATCATAGAAAGAAGGTCAATTAAAATGATTAACTAGACAAATATTTTACCAAAGTCAAGTTCTTTACAACAAATTGTCGATATATTTTTTTACTTTGTTTAAGCACTGTTTAAAATTGTAAACTATAGTGGGAAACAATACTTATAAATAAATGAAGCTTGTATATACTATTAGAAAAAAAAAATCTTTTTATTTCTTTTAATTTCAAGCGTGACTCTGTCTAAGAAAATAAAAAGTCTACTGTTTAGAAAATAAAAAACTTCATTTTAATAACGCCTAATGAAAAATTGCAATGAAAGCAATATGGTTTAGATACAAAAAGCTATCAAATTTCACTAGCAAATTAATTATATGCAATAAAAAAACAAATTTGTTTGTGAGTTTGCGCTATAAAATCAAGCTAACGATCTAGACAGTTGGCAAAAAACGTACGATCTAGGTCAGAAAGAACCCAAAAAAAGTTTATAAAAATACCTCAACAAATAAATAAAAATTATTTTGTGCAGCAATTTCTTTTACAGAAAAACTACTAACGCCATCGATTCATAACTAGTCATTATAACAGCTTTCCTAACTATGCTTTTGTGGGTTGTTTTACAAAAAATTAATTTTGAGAAGCATATATAACACGAAGAAAATACTTTACATGTTCACAATAACTTGCAACAACAACATTCTTTCTTTATAATAATATTTGCTATTAACTCCCGTGTAACAATCTTGACCAGTAATGGCCACTAACTATGCTTCAAATACTTTCATCATACAAATAAAATTTTGAATGGATGCAAAGAAGTATGCTTCAAATGTCTTGTACCCAAAAAAAGTAAAAGTAACGAGTTACGCGGTAAAGAAATTAGATGTGCCGCAAAAGCTCGCATTAGCAAACTTATACAACACTTATCTAGAAAATATGCGGAGCTCCTCATTATGTTAGTAAAAGAAAAATTAGAAAAAAAAAAACAGAAGAAAAGAATAAGAAGCAAAAATATACACCCATCAAAGGCAGCACTTCACAGCAATCCATATTAAAATGTTTTGTACCACAGCAAATTAGTTTGCATATTACAAAAGATGAGTTTTTAGAAGTCTTAAACCAGCTGGTTTTGGTTGAAGGTCTTTTATTCCAGGTTCAATTTATTTTTTCGTTAGTAATTATTTTTTGATTAAAAAAAAAAATAAAACAATTATATGTTTTATTTTTTGGCACCATTGATACGAAGGGAAAACAAACGGCGGAATACACAAAAAAAATTATTGAGAAGTGTTTAGATAAGTTTGGAATCAATAAAACTAATATTTTAGTCCTCAGTGTTGACAACGCAGCAGTGAGTAACATATTTTGAAATTCACTATATTTTTTGTTAATGAAAAAAATTTTAAATTATGTGATTAAAGTTATTATTATCCATAAAATCATTTAAAAAATAAACTATTTTGATAAAATCTTTTGTATACTGTAAGGTACATTCACTAAACTTTAAACTAACTATTGAAATCATGTTTAATATCTTTAGGTGAATATAAAGTAGGTGTGCGACTTTAGCATCAGCGCCATTGAGGAAATTGTAAAAGATGAAGACAATTTTTCATTAGAAAATGATGAATTTGACAAAGATGGTTATTCTAAAGCAGACAATGCGGCAGCAGTCTTGGCAAGTGGAGTTGCCAGTAGCATGAGTGCTATACATTTTCAAAGATGTGCTGTCCACACTTTAAAGCAAGCCGTAAATGATGCACTGAAAAAGCTGACAATAAAAAACCTAATTAACAATGCCAGAGATGTTGTCAAAACTGCAAGAAATTCAAAGTGGATTGACTTCTTCAGGGACCAGACTCCACATCTCATTCCAATTTTAGATCAGGCTACTTGTTGGTCTAGCCAGTTCAATATGCTTGAGAGGCTAATTAAGGTAAGTTATAAGTTATAACTTCGAAGTTTTAATCAAAGTGTATAAACCAGTTTTCTAACCGGTATAATATAAATTCAATTATTTCAATGGTAATGACATTTATACTACTTAATAATTTTTAAATGTTAGTTTATGCAAATATTTCTTTAATAATCCTCTTTATTTAAGTAGTTAATAACTTTGTACATATATTTAATGAATTTTTCTGTTCTTCTAGATTCGACCAGTAATTCAAAATCTAAATATGCAAAAAGAGGCTCCTAAAGAATTTAATGTGCAACTATGTTTTTGGGGTATGTGGAAGGAATTGAGAGATGTATTGCATATGGCACGCGATCTTACTATTTGTCTTCAACGTGAAAATATCACCGCAGGCGAATTTCTTTTTGATTGGAATTCAATAAAGTGTGAACTTGACGGGAAGGACAGTAGCCAAAAATTTCCAAAAAGGAATGGATAATAGAGAAAGCGCGCTACGTGAAAATCAGTTGTTTCTTGCAGCAGTTTACGTTGATATTAGGCATGGCTGTATGCTAACAGCTACTGAAGACAATGTTGTTTTTTTAATAAAATTTTATTTATATATATTTATTTATTAAATTTAATAAATACATATTGCAAAAAATATAAATACTTCTATAGATAACTACAGCTGATGAATTTTGGAAAATAGATTACAAACTGATTCAACTCGCTAATGAAAATAAGAATAATGAACTCAATAAAACCAAAAAAGCAGTAGAGCGCAACTCTTTTGTAGTTTATGTGTCAGACTCTAGTTCAGAAAATGAGGAGAATGCTTCACCAGTTGCAAGTGTCGACCAAATTTATTTAAGTTGTGTGAACAGGAGGTTCAAGAAAATTCTTCAGAAGAACAAATGCAGGTTTAACTCGATGTAATCGAAAAGGAGTTTTGACTAGCTCTAAAAACAATTCCAGAAATCCGTTCAATGTTTAAAGACAAATCATCCAACTTAAACGAGTTTTTAAAACTTAACCCATTAAAATCAATTGAACAGTTCCCTGAAGTTGTACGGGATGTCTGCCGTGTCGCTTTATCGCTACCCATATCCCAAGTCAGTGTCGAGCGTCTGTTTTCAGTCTTAAAGCACATGACACCAGACCATTGTGGTCGATTTACATCTGATTTAATTGATGATATGCTTTTTTTACGAACAAACGAGTTTTTTATTTGAACATTTTTTGATGATATAAATATTGTAATATTTTGTCCTTGTAACTTTATAATTTAGCGTGTAATTAATGCAAATAAGCATTTAAATCTTTTTATAATTTTATGATCATGTGGTTTTAAATAATCTGAAAAATCTGTGCGTGCGACAATACAAATCAAATAAATCTTTGGAGTTGTATTGTTCTTATAAATTAATACGATCCAGCAAAAGCGGAACAAATAAACTTTTGGATTTAAGCAGCCGTGGCGCAGTGGTAGCGCACTTTCCTAAAAAAAGAAAGGATCCGTGGTTCAATCCCACCTTTGGTTTTGCGACATCGGTTAGGAAGTAGGAGTGAATTTTGTAAGGACTTCTTAGGGTACATAAAATAAACATATATATAATCTTCTTAGGGTACATAAAATAAACATATATATAATTCATAAGAGAAAAAATAATTGGTACCCTCTCATTTGTCCGGAATTTTTGCGTAAAAGTTCCAGATAATAAAAACCCCATATTTAAATGGAAAAAAAAAAAATTATTCCGGAGTCCAGAGCCCATGGAGTCCATGATTTTTGAGCTCGGATTCCCAAATAATCGATGGAACTTCTCATCCCTGCAATTAATAATAATAAAAAACCTTCAGTTGTCTATTGGAGCGCGTAATCAGAATGTAATTATCATAACATTTACAGAGATTGCTCAATGAAGGGTTTACAACTTTGACTTCTTGTATGTGACCATTTTCAAAATAAAGTGTTTTGACCAACATGGTAAAAGTTAGCATGTTCCATGTAATAATATGTCTGCCATCAGAAGAAAATAACTGTAATAACATGTCTGCCATCAGAAGAAACAGGGTTAGATTCATTGTGACTTAATAAATCCATATTAAAATCATGCAATAGAAAAATCTTTTTTTTTTGTTACTTAACTTTTCAAGTAGAGGAGTTAAACTCATGTTGATTCATTGAGGGATAACGATAAATGCAGCCAATTATTATATTTGATTCCCAAGGTTTTAAAGTTTCAACAATATTTAAACTAAAAGTTATACTAATTTGTCAACTTGGTGGAAGATAACTCAACTGTCGTTAATATCTAATCTTAAACTTATTTTTTTAAAGTATGCTTCATCATATAATAGATAAAATATAATTAAGTATATACGCTACACATAACTTTAAGAACATTCTGTATAAAAGTTAACTATTTTTAGACAGTACACAATGATCCGATAAATCAAAAGGTAATATATGTTATATTTTATTTAAAAATAACAATTCACTCATACCATTAGAGTTTTCTATCCATTTGGAATTATCAATCAACAACCCTCCCTCTCCTTCTTTGCATAATCCCAAAGCTTCATATAAAAACATCTAAAATTAAAAAAGACTTTTATTACTTTAAGCATTAGGATTTTGTGAAATTTTTTAAAATGTGATTTACTAGAAAATAACTAATTCAATTTACTAGAAAATAACTAATTCAACTGTGTTTTGAAAAAAAGTAGATAGTTAAAGAGCAAAAACAAACTACTTAAAAAACTGTAAAATATATAAATCAATGTAAAACAACCCCATCAAAAATGTGAGAAACCCCAAAATACTTCTGTTTACACAAAAAATATATATATACAAAACTCAATTTTTGTATACGAAACAAGAGATGATAGTATATATCAACAACAAACATGGTTGTTTTTGTGGGAAAAAACAAACAAACACAAGATTCAACTTTTGTAGATGAAGCAAGAGATAATAGTTTATGTTAGCAGCAAACATGGTTGCATATGTAAACAAAACAAAAAAATGCACAAGATTCAACTTTGGAAGATAAACAAAAGATGATAGTATATAACAGCAGCAAACATGGTTGTATTTGAAAAAAATGTTTATAAGTTAATTAGTTATCTTCATTTTGATGAGAAGTTCAAAACTGCTTCAGCCAAATTCTCTACGACCTTATTATTTACAACTCCTTTATATTTTGCCAAAGTTGGTTTAAATGTGGAGTGAATTGCTTTTGTGAATTGCTTCATTTTGTTTTGCAAACTTGATTGTACCACATTGATTTTCTTTTTGAGAAAAAGATATGTGAGCCTACATAATGAGGATCTTTGATGTTATAAGTAGCTAGTAATTACTTTTACAAACTCTATTAATTAAAGAGTCTTTCAATCTAGCAATAGAATACTTGACTTTAGAAATAAAAGCAATAGAATACTTGACTTTAGAAACATAAGCAATAGAATACTTGACTTTAGAAACAAAAGCAATAGAATACTTGACTTTAAAAACAAGACAATCACCAGTGCAGTCACAACATACACCAAATATTTTCGAGCCTTGTAATAATAGGTACTAATTGTAGACATACAGAAATGCAACGTCTAGATTTCCAAAATTATATCTTGTTACAGATTACTCAAACCCTTTTCCATGATAACCATGTCTAGGATTTATTTTCCAGACAGCCACAATTTAAGCCACAGATTAAAGTTTGTTCAAAGAACAAAGACTGAGAATTGCTGAGAATATAAAAAAAAAATCCTATAAATATATGTAATAATTATGGAGGAAGTTTACTTATCATATTAATTTCTTGATCTTTATTAAGAAAATTAGGCCTTTTTCTAAAAACATCTTTATGCAGCAGAGCTATTTCTTTTTTTTTCCATTTTGCTCAATGATAAAAGTTTTTTACAGCAATTTGCAATATTTGTACTCTAAGCCATATATTCTTGATAATAAAATAAATAAATATTTTAGATACTAAATATTAAGAATTCAGAATTAATGTTTGATATCTTTATACTTTAACAGACTTTTTAAAATAGGCTATATAGACCATACTTTACAGTAAGCTTTTGATATGCCAAGAACAATGGCTTTTGCCTCACAGCGTTGACCTAATGTGCAAAAAATATTCGTTTTATACTAAACAAATTACTAGTAGAAAAGAGAACCTTTATTGCTTATAATAGAAAAAAATTTAATAATTAATAATTAAACAAATGTCATTTATATTAAAAATAATATTTTTTATATTAAAAATAATATTTAAAAAGTCTTTATATTATAATACTACATTGTAATGTACCACTGTTTTTACTTATATAATGGTAATAAAAAATGATTTCTCTTCATTATGGTAATGAAAGATAATTTCTCTTCATTATGTTAATGAAATATGATTTTTCTTCATTATGGTAATGAAAGATGATTTTTCTTCATTATTACAACTTAATTATAAATTTGTTATAAAAATAAAATCAACCTCATTGCAAGCAAAGCAATCATGCAACTCAATTATATCAATATCATGAATTGATAATCCAGAGTCTGCAAAACAATCCTGTGCTGCTTTTTTGGCCATATCGTAACCTCCAATACTGAGTAAACTTCCATTAAATGAAGAAGGAAGATCTGTTACCATTTTCTGTGAAATTATTTCAACTGCTTTTGACTAAAGTAATAGAATATTAAAACAAATTTATTTAAATAATAAATAAACAGTTATGATGTTTATAAATGGTAATTATAAATGATTAAGAAAAACTATACATATTAACTTCCATGATAGTGATAAGGGCAACCTAAACTATTTTATAAAAAATTTATTGAAAGTGTGCAAGTTAAGCTAATTTATTTTTTGTTTTTGTTTTAGATAATTTCCATGAAACATTTTGCTATATAATGTTCTTATATTTTTAAAATCAGTGGCTGACTGGCCTATGTTCTTATATTCTTACAATCATTGGCAGACTGGCCAATGTTATTATATTATTACAATCAGTGGCGGACTGGCCACTGCTATTCAATGTTCTTATAATGTATGGTAAAGCTGTTAAGTTTATTTAAACAAACAAAATTTTTTTTGTTAAAAACAAACAAAATTTTAAACTTGATTAACATCTCAAGTTACTCTGAAGTCATTTGTATCTTTTTTTCATTTTTTTGTTTTAGATTATCTTGTTAGCACAGTGAACATTATTATTATGTTATTGGGGTTTTTCATCATTATTATTATTGGTTTTGTGGTTTATTATTATTCTTTACGATTACAGTTTTTAATATAATTTTATTATATATTTTATGTACAAAACGATGCTCGGTGATAGGATTTTTCTGTCTTTTAAGAATTTTTTGGACATATTTTTCTTCTTGTATATATATGTATTTGTATCGATAAACATCAAATTAAAAATAAAAAAGCCAAGCTCTGATTTTTGGTTGACAGTGACAAAAAAGCACATTGAAATTTGAATACTTTTATAACAGAAAAAATTAGTTGTTTTCCATTTTTAAATTTAACTTTGGATTTATTATCAATGATAAATAGACAATAACTGCAACAAATCATTGTGAATCAAAATTTAGAATTTAGAATATTATACCAGTGATGATGAAAAGAAAGATTAAAAATACTAAGGTTAATATTGATAATTCTTGTGTAATAGGTTGACTGTTCAAAAATTTGGATAACATCAGTTTTAAAGTTAAAAAAGAAAACGTTTAACTTATCTCTGGCATAAAAACATTATAGTTAACGAGTGAAGAACGTGACAGTAAAAAGTATTTTTGTAAGCTTTGTTTGGTAAAGGAAATAAATGCTGATACATTTTTCTGCCATACACAGTGTTTTGATTACAACATCAAAACAATAATCCCAGATTTTAGCTGAACAAAACTTTTACAAACTGACAAAGGTGTAAGACTTGAATGATTTTGAATAATACCACAGATCAGGTTATTAGTCTAAAGTTTATTTCTAAAAATAGTAATAAATTTAAATCAATAGATGTCATTGCTTAGCATACCATTTAGTGGTTAAAATTTTAATTAAAAGACGATTATAACATTAAAAAATATTTAATTGATATTTAAATTGCATTATCTATATAATATTGCCAAACTTAATAGTAGTAGTAGTGTCCCTTGGAGCGTATTTGACATGAAACCCTTGGCAGCCATTACAACCGAGGTATTAGCAAGAAAGAGTCGCAGCACTATAAGAAAACGTGGACGAATATCTAAAGTACGTAAACTTTAAAGTAAGTAATGTTAAAGCATATGTCAAAACATACTGAAACATTTATCATGTATTACAGTTTGATTTTCACTTGAAAATTACATTGCATCAAGCTCTCCTTAATTTTGATCTATAACATTTTTTTCTTCAAAAAAATTAGTAAATCTTTATAAAATCTACATCATATAATATGCCGGTGTAGTTCGAGTGGATAAGGCGTCGAACTTCTGATCAAGGAACTAAAGATTCGACTCCTACCAATGGCGGCTATTCTTTTTAATTTTTTAAAATTATTTTAATTAAAAAAAATTAAAAAGAATAGCCACCAAGAAATAATTTTGAAGTTTTATAAAGATTATAAACAAACATATGTAACGTAACGATATTATGCACTTAAAAAAGAAAAGATTTTAAGAAAGCTAAAAAAAAAACATCACCAGGAGAAAAAAATTGTTGCGTATGTATGATGATTGAGAACTTATGTTACTATTGTACTCAGGTAATTAGTCCTAATAAGCTGCGGATGATCTGAAAAAAAAGTTGTCTGAAACTTAATAAAGAAAAAACTATATTAAATAAATAAGAAAGTCCTGCTACTGTAAGTCCTACTACTGCTAAATTATTAAAAAAAATGTTAGATAAATGCAAAAGGAAACTGGACGCATAAAGGTTTATTTTGCCACAAACTGACGTCAATGAGCAAAATCTTTTTGGCTTAACTTTTAGATTAGCGTTGAATTCTTTAGTTCTTAATCATAATCATAAGAATGAATTTTTTTTAATGACCAAGTTTTAGTGCTCTAAGATCTTCTTAGTATTTATCGTTACTTACAAACGTCTGTAAGTGTAAATGTCTTTAGCATTATTTGGAATAATTGTGTCTATCTATATATCTACAAAATGAGAAAACTTAAAAATTTTATTTTAAATTTTTATTTTATCTTACATATTATCTTATATATCTATAAAATGAGAAAACTTTAAAATTTTATTTTAAATTTTCAAAATCTTTTTTGCTATAATATTATTTTTTTGCTATAAATATATAAGCAAGATAGAAAAAAATTTCAAAACTTATTACGCTAAGAGGAGGTCTTAAACTTTTCAAAACAGCACTGATGACAGCGCACTTAATCACTGAGCTATCAATGAAATGCATTTAGCAGAAAAACAAAGCTAATTATAAGTATCTTATAAGCTCTAGGTATGCGGAAAAGGTGCGCATGTTTAGTTTTTTGCTCTTAAATTTTTTTTCAGAATAAATTATTATACTAAAAAATATTGAAGTAAATAAGGAATAGGTATAGAAATTTTCGGATAGAAAATTGGTATGTAAATTGGTAAAGACCTGTATTTTACGGATCCGGAAAGCTAGAATATATAAGGAAAAGTTTGGTTTGGATTAGATATACAAAGACTTGTATTTTTACGGGGCTGATCTCAGCTTTTTTCATGCCATTATTTAATTTAATTTTGTTTCATTTTAGACATCTTACAATGCTTTTTTAGCATTTTGAAGAACGAATCGAGGGCTCACATTCCCCACATGGTGTGGGTTCAAATTTAGGGCAAAAGCATCCCCCACCTTTTTATATATATACATATGTAACGGAGGAGAGTAAGTAATAGATACCAAAAACGTGGTATCTATTACTTACAAACAAAGTGGTTAAAGTGCTTCGCATGGGTTCAAATCCTTTCGTTTACACATAACTTTTTTAAAGTCTTTTCTAATTTTCTAGAATACAAAATAAAACATTTTCAAAGGCCTATTGATATATGCATAACATATATCAAGATATTATATACTATAATAAATGAAAGGGAGAGAATTTTTTACAAAGTTTTTTAAAATTTCTAAAAACATGATTACACCGTTAAAAATTTGTTGAGCATATGTCACAGTACTTAAGTTGTTAATGTGTTTACTTTATTAGTTAAGTCTGTGCATTAAAGGGACAATTTTATTTCTTATAGAAAAATATTTTACATGCCCTGTTAATTTTAAAGAAAAAATGATTTTTCTTTAAAATTAAATTTTTTCTTTAAAACGGCAAGAATCCTAATAAGCTGCAGATTCGAAAAAAAATTAAAGACTTATTAAAGAAAAAAATAACCGCAGTCCCGTTTTTTTTTTTATAGAAATTTGTTGAATTTATGAAGTATTGAACATTTATGGTTATATCAAAACAAAGATTTTTATATTTATCTCTTTAAAAATTATTGAAATAAAGAGAAGTTATTTCGGTTGGTGTGGAATAGACTTACCATGACCAGTATTAAACTGCTCATGGTATGTCCGTTGTTCCACATATTTAAATCATCTAATATTTTTTTAAATTATTTACGATAGAATTTTTTTTATGGCTCAAAAATTAAAACAATGAGTATAGTTTTTTTATAGTTATTTTCCTACCTCTTACTCAAATATATTGAGGTATAGATTTAGTATAGAAAAGGTCGGTTTGGAATACATTTGTAGTCACGACAACAAAAATTAAAAATAAAGCAAGTTGATGATTTGAACTTGTCACGCGGCAACCTTAAGTTTTTCAAAACAGTACGGGGATTAAAAATATATGTTTTTTTATAAAAAACATAATTAAAAAAATTCTAATTTTATATTTAAATGAAACCATTATATTAAACTTAATACTTCTAAAAATAATTAAAAGTTAAAGTTTAACTTTTATATTTAATATTAATATAATAAGGAAATTTAGAGTTATACAGCTATTAATTCACACCCCCGTTAAACATACAAAACCAAGTGTGCGATGACAACACAATTTAGATAACCATTAAAATAATATTATACTCTATTATTTTTTGGCTTTATATACTTTTTGGCTTATCCTTTATCTAAACTTTAAAATAAGAGAACGTCCAAAAATTACTCAACGTTAAATTTCACAATTGAAGAAAATAAAAATGATTTAAATTTTTAGAGCTTATTAAGTTTAATGAAAATCGTCATCCTAAAGAACTGAAGATCTCTTCTACTTTTTGAAAAATAAATTTAGCATTGCGTAATTGTGGGCGATTCCATAGCGTTTTATAGTTTATATAATTTTCTGCTCTTAAAGTAGTTTTTCAGAACAAAATTATTTTACTTAAAAGTATTGAAGTAAATAAGGAATAGGTATAGAAATAATCAGTGTGGAATAGGTATGTATAGAAATAGTAGGGTCGGTAAAGACCTGTATTTTACGGATTCGAAAAGCTAGGATATATAAGGAAAAGGTATTAAAAAGTTTGGTTTGGAATAGACTTATAAAGACCCGTATTTTTACGGGTCCGATCTCAGCTAGTTTGATTTAATTACTTTTTATGGTGACCATTCTATACTAATATTTAGGAGTATAATTTAATTTTTCAAGACGTTTTTTAAAATAATGAGTAAAAATAATAAAAATTATATGTTAGAACCATTGTGTCAGCTTTTGTGAAAACTATGACATTGTGGAGCCTGTGACAAATCTGTTCAAAAAATGTGGGCATCATAACTTAAAATTTGATGTCAATGAAACTGATCAGTTGAAGGTTCTTTATTCATTTCTTAAGTCATTGGCATCTTTAACCCATGTAATAAATACAAACACAACAATACACTGGCTATTGTATTAAGCATAAAATTAGGTCATTGCTGCAGCTTTGTTCGGATGATCTTGTTCAAATTAAACAACTGAAATGAGCTTACTGTTTAAAACTTAACAATTATATATCGATAGCTCAATCAACTAAACTAACCTGTTGACTCCATCTGAGTGTTTTGCTTGTTTTGTTTAGCTGAGATAAAATATACACCATCTTGCTGACCTATGCAAAAACAGCTAAATTACCTGTATGGTAGACCATAAACCATCAACAAGTCAGTGAACCACCTCAGAAAAGTGCTAAACTGGCACTGTTAGCAGAAATGATTCCAACTTTATAAGAAATTGCTAATCAGACCCAAGATTTGGAATGCCAGGTTCAGAATTATCTGTCCCATATACTTAGTGAAGATGAGAAGGACAGCCATAACTTCTGGAAAACCAAATGCAATTTAAGTATCTGGCCACAACAGCAGGCAGTGTTGCAATAGAGAGAATGTTCTACATGACAGGTCTTATTGCTAACTCTAGAAACTCATCCCTTAGTTCTGTTATGTTAAGTATGATTTCTTGTATTCATGACAACTTGCAGTTCAAGAAAATGAGTACATAGTGTATGTATATATATGAGCAATTCAACTCTCATACATTTTAAAACTTGCTTAGTTAAGTTTAATATAACTAAGGCTTGAACTTAAATATATCAGTAAAACTAAACACAGTAGTCTAGAGTTATTACTTACTCTTAAGTTATTCTTCTTTTAAAGTACTTGTATAGTCATATAGCATTCTTCTTATAGTAGCAAACACAAGTATAAATTTTGAAGTATTAATTTTTAAGTGTAAAACAAAAATAATACTCAAGTATTTAAAAAAATGTGTTGTAAGGTATTTATTTAAAAGCAATAACCCTAAAGTACTACATTAAATAAAAAATTTTAAAATGTTGTCAACAAAATTAGTGTTAAATAAAAGTTACAGTACTTTAAAAAGTTTTTAAGTGTAATTCATGTAATAGTATTTTTGAGACATTTAGGCAACCAATGCTCCGAAGTGGTATTTGTTTAAAAATTTAACAACTTGACATTTGACATTTTTGTTCTATTTAGTATACTGCTACATAAGGTCAATAACAGCTGTTATTAATCAGTATCAGCTTATTTTTTTCATTAGCCTAAACCAGCCGATTTCTTACAGATTGTTTATGACTTATCTGAAACCTATTTTACTAACAAGCCAGCTACTTTTACTTTTAAAAATTGCCTCAGAGGTCTAATTAACTGAGCTACTCAGCCACAAATCTATTTTATACCAATTGACCTAATGATCTATGCATAATTATGCCATAGTTTAAAAATCGGTGTTTTCTAAAATCATAGAAAAACATCCTACTTGCATTTAATTAATCTTACTAGGGAAAAATTTTTATTTGCATTTTTTTGGCTGCCATAAATATGCAAATAATGATATTAACTTGCTTCTTTGATTGTATACAGAAGCAAGTTGACTGATGATGTTAACTTGCTTCTTCATCATGATTAAACAATAAGTCAGACTTATTTCTAGAATAGTATCTGCCTGTTGGTTATTGCCTGGGTAGCATTTTTAACTGATGGGTACCCATTATCTGGTAAGAATAAAGTTCATTTCATTTATTTTTAAGTTTAAAATCATTTTATAACAACTTTATTAACTTGATTATGCAAAAGAAGATCTTGTTCAAATTTTCAATAGTTACGATTTCAGAATCAGAATTTCTGAAAACACTCAGAAAGTTATTTAAGTTTCTGATACAGAAACCCACTTAAGTTATAATGTTAAGTCCAATAAACCTCATGTTATGTTTAACATAATTTTGATTAACTAGTGCTTAAAATTGAAATCAAATTAAAATTTCAATAATGAAACTTAAAATTGAAGTGCATAACTGAAAAAAGAGCACTGGAATGTAGCCAATGAAAAGGTGGTAATACAAGTGCTATCCGTCACCATATTACTGAAACACATGTAAATATTAATGACACCAGCAGTTTGAACACACCAAACATATTGTCTTTTTTTACAGCTTTGCAACCTAAAATGATAAAAGGAGAACTAGCAATGGATCTGAAAATAGCAGACTTAATTGCTTGTGATGCACACCCAATAAGTTTAGTGGAAGGTGCTAGATTCCTTAGCTTTTGGAACTACACAGATCCAGATTATGTTGTTAAAGATTGTTCAACAACCACAATACTAATAAAAAAAGATATGACCAGGCAGTTGAGTCTCTGAAATTAAAATTAGGGAAGGTGCAATTTGTAGCATTCAAAACTGACATGCGGACTAGTAATCAAAACGATGCATATATGTGTGTATCTGTATTGGGTAAACATGGAATGGGTTTTGGATTCCACAATTTTGTAGGAATGAAAATTTTTCAAACGAAATTATCAGAGAAAATATCAGTATTTATTTTTCAGGATTCTGCTGATGACTATGGGATTCCTGTTAATAAAACCAATGCTACATTCCATGATAATGGCTCAAATATAAATATGGCAATGCACTTTCTTGACTTGACAATTTCTTGACTAACTGGGCCAAAAGCTCCACATTCTAAGATTTTAATATTTTTTGAAGAACCTATTTAAAATGAAACATTTCTATTTAAAACTCCCTATTTGAAGTGAAATGGAAGCTATTGTTATGCCAGTATTGGGAAAAAGCATCGAAGTAGTGTCAGACACATCAACATCAAAGCAAGCACAGATCTAGTTGGAACTAAACTTACCAAAGGAGTACATGTTTTATGAAATAACATTGCTGTGCATAGTCAATGAAAAACTTGGTTATGTGAATGAACTTGCAATTTACCTTTCAAAATCAACAACACTAACATTTTTGGCAAGATAACACCAAGTGTTACCTAAAGCTTACTATTAAAGCACACAAGTACATGTGGATGTACTTATGGGTAAGTACATGTATAAGTACATGCTGGGCATGTGATGAATCAAAGATGTGCATCCTTGGCACTCAAAACAGGGACTAGTTTTTTTAAATTGTAATTGGGACTTATTTAACCAGGACTATTAAAGTAAAATAAAATTTAAATATAAATGAAAAAGAACAACTATTATAACAAATATCTTTTAATGGGTACCCAGGTACCAGACCATTTGTTCAACAGGTACTTGGACAGGCATTTTTAAAATTTTTGACAGCCCTACACTTTACATTTAGTTGTCCAGCTATTTCAAGTGCTTTTCAAGATTCCAAGATTTTTCTTTGCTTAGTTTGTGCTTTTTTAGCCTCTAGAACTTTTTTTAAACTTAGAAGTATCTTGTCAATTGATCTCATTACTCCTACTCTACCATGCTCTCTTTGTGCAAGATCCCTGTATTCCTTATTTGTAGTTACAGTATTTGCACTAGCAATATCTAACAAACTTTTCAGATCTTTTTTGAAAGCTTTTTCTCTAACAACTTATGGTACAGATCTTTGAAACTAACATTTCTTGAGAAGTTAATACTCATGGTAAAATATCTCTAATTTCTCAACCATCTTGTTCTTATAACCTATAGGAATACAAGCTTTATACCGAAATTTTATGTCATTCCTTATGTCAATGTCCTTGGAAAAAGACATTGCAAGCTGTGACATTTTAAAACTGTAATCTATTATAATCTGAAAGCAATAAATTTATTTAGAAATTTTGTATGCAATAAAATATTGTTAAAATAGAGTATATTTAGTTGACTTATTTACAATAAACAGATAGCTTAACTAAACATAGTTTTTTAATTTTGAAAAGTTAAAAATAAACAATAGAACTACCAATTAATAATTCCAAAAAACATAAAAAACATTAAAAGTTTTTTGCAGCTTTACAATCAGTTGTAAAATCCAAAAATTTCTTATGTTTACAAGTCAGAAATAAAAGTTACACTAAACAAAATGTTGATTGTTGGCTCTACCGTTGATGTTTCATAATTTGTTTCATAATCTTTTCTAATTGGCTGCAAGTCTGGAAACATAGTTATATATATATATATATATATATATATATATATATATATATATATATATATATATATATATATATATATATATATATATATATATATATATATATATATATATAATATATATTATATGTATATATAATATTTATTATAGTTTTAATTGAGAAAAACTAAATTTTGACCACAGTTTCTTCAAAAAGTTCATATATCAATTCATATATTATTTGATCTTCAAGATTTTTCATAGAAATTTTTCTTTAAAAGTAACAAAATTAAATTGATTCCCATAATGATTTTCAATTTTAAAATTTTATAGCAGGGCTAAGGACCAGTATAATGTATACCAATAGATGAGTTTTAAATAAACAACAAGCTTTATGTCATTGACATAATTAAGCACATAAGAAAATTCAGTAAGTAACAAAAAACTTGGGTTTCTTAAAGACAATTTACCCTTTTATATAACAATTAATAAAACAGATTTAAAAAACAAATAACTAAATATAAAGTAAAAATTAATTTTAGATTAAATATAAAGAAAAAATTAACTAAATTAAGAAAATTTAAGTGTTTTTACTTTTATTTTTACTAATTTTATACTTAAAATAATAATATATTTTAACTCCTTTTATATTACAATATATTTTAAGCTAGAAATTTAGAAACTTTAAATTATTATTAAAATTAAATAGTTAAAGTAATTAAAAAAGTGAAGAAAAATAAAAAAAAAAGGTAAAGAAGAAGAGAATGAAAAATAAAGTAAAAAGGCAAAGAAGAAAAGAATGAAGAAGGGAAAGAAGAAAATGAAGAATAACTGAAAATGATTTAAAACAACATTCATTATTTAATTACAACATTCATGCTATAAAAAAACACAAAATGAACAATTAAAATTCATTTTGTATAACTTTTCAATATTTAGTTATTTTTTTAAATTATTTTTTAATTTATTACAACTTCTCAATTTTTTAAAATTACATTAAGAATACTTATCTTTTAGTTTTTTAGTTTTCAAAAAATATTTACAACTCTAGGATTAAAAAAATTAAAAGCAAGAAAGAAAACCAACTCAAGATGCTCATTAAAACAAAAAAAATATATATAAAATTTAAAACCTTTAAATTATACTTGTCCATAAAGTCTTCACTGCAAATAACAGCTGCTGCACCCCCATCAGCAGTCAAGGCACACATTGCCAAAGTTATAGGCTCACATATAACTTGAGACATAATGGATTGCATTGAAAAAACTTTCTGTAGACAAGCTTTAGGGTTATATTGACTCTGATAATGATTTTTGTATGCAATCTTAGCATGCTGTTCTTTAGTAGTTCCATATTTTTTGGCATGTTCACAAGCACCATAAGCGTAAACCTATAAAATTAAAATTTCAATTTTATAAAAACAAATAAGCTTAAGGAATAAAGTTATTTTACATTAAACCAGTGTGTGTGTGTGTGTATATATATATATATATAGACACACACACACACACACACACACACACACACACACAGATATATATATATATATATATATATATATATATATATATATATATATATATATATATATATATATATATATATATATATATATATATATATATATATATATATATATATATATATATATATATATATATATATATATATATATATATATACAAAATTTTTTTTCTGCACAATATAAATAAAAAATTAAGAAATCAGACTAATTTTTTCCACTTATTTATAAAAACCATTTTTTTTTAACAAATAAAATTACAATACATGTTTCGACTATTTTATAGTCATCTTAACTTATTTAATTTTATATACAAATATTATAAGGTAATAAAATATAAATTACAATTTATTTTTTTAATAATTGCGACAAAATAGGCAATAGCAAAAAAATATACAATAAAAAAGTTATTAAATTGCTTTACAAAAGGTTAACGACTAATAAAATGGTAACTTTTATGTGAAAAGTGATATTTTATGTTTGAACTGTTTGTTCCTGGATTTTTCTATTCAATGAACAAACTTTCCTTAATCTTAAGCTCGAATTTATTGGAGGTCTGGAATCCAATATCAAGAAACAGTCATTATTATAATCATTAAAACAATTATCGTTAGGATGGAGATGCTTGTATATGTGTGAGTTTATATCTCTCCTGTAGAGTTCAATCATTCGTGTTTTAAGATGGCCAAAAGTGTCGCGTATATAACAGGAATTACATCCTGCGCATACAAATTTATAAACAACGGATGATTTGAAATCTACAGGAAGAGGATCCTTTGGTGAAAACATTTTAGAAATTTGAAAGAAGGTAAAAATTGAATTAAATTATGTGGGTTGACAATGTTTTTTAATGATAGAGTTTAAACTTTTGTTTGATCAGATATTTTACCAACATAACGAAATGTAAAGTAGTTTTTCACAATTTCTTGGTTTTCGGATTCGTGTTGATTAGTAGGAATAGTTTTTTTGGTTAGATAAAAATTATAAATTTTATTTATAAGCCAAGTTGGATACATGTTGCTTTTGATAATATTAAAAAGATTTTTAATGTCATAATAAAAACCAAGCTTAGCATTATTAAATTAAAAAGTTCTATCAATTGAGCATTTAATTAAATTTACCTTGTGTTAAAAAGAGATGAAACTAAAAAGGAAGTATGAAGACCTGAATATGTCTCCTTATGAAAAATGGAGAAGGAACTATTTACTTTGTTTATATTAATGTCCAAGAAAGAGATGTTAGATTCCTTTTCCTTTTCCATAGTAAAAGATATTGAATTATGTCTTTTATTAATATAGTCAAGACAATTGCATGCATCATTTTCTGATGGGAATGCGGCAAATATGTCATAAACATAACGTTTGTAAAATACTGGCTTAACTCCATACTATGACTTTATCCATTTTTCTTCAAAATGACCTATAAATATTTAAGCAAAAATAGGAACTATTGGGGAGCCCATAGCAACACCATCTATTTGGTCAAAAGTCTGTTTTTTAAATTGAAACTGTGATTGTGATGTTGCAAAGATGAAGAGTTTCTTTAAATCGGTTTTGTTAATTATAAGACTGTCATTATTGTTTAAAATTGAATTAACAGCAATATTGATGGTTTCTTGAAGAGGTACATTAGTGTATAGTCGTAAGAATACGTCATAAGATACTAAGTATTTTCCATGAATGTTAGCTTGATTGAACCTTTTGTACAAAATTCTGAAGGTATAAGAGGTGACAGTAAATCTCTTAAAAACTTAGCTAATTGATAATTGTAGGTGCCCATTGATGAAACAATAGGTCTGAAACTTAAATTCATATTTTCAGTACATAATTTATGCATTTTTGGAAGACCATAAATACAAGCAGGTTGTGAACCAGAAGAATAAAGTTTGTTATATATTACATCATCAAAAAAATCTTAATTTTTTAATTTTCTTAAAAAGTTTTAAAGCTGTGTTTCCCTACTAATAGTAACACCTTTATTGAGCAATTTAAACATTGTAAATCTATAAACTTTAATTTAATTTTTACTTCCTTTAAAATTTCTAATATCTTTTCACCAAAGGATCCTCTTGCTTTAGAGTTCAAATCATCCATTGTTTATAAATTTGAATGCGCAGGATGTAACTCCTGTTATATAGGCGAAACTTTTCGCCACCTTAAAACACGAATGATTGAACATTACATGAGAGACAAAAACTCACACATATACAAACATCTCCATCGTAACAATAATTGTTTTAATAATTATACATAGATGAGTTTTTGACTTTGTGAAAATCCCGGAAATTATTTTCAATGAAAATCCCGGAAAATTCCAGAACATTTTTTTAATATAAAAACCAGAAAATCCCAGAAATTTATACGGTCAACAACTTGACGAAGGTATGTGGGTAAATTCTGGAACGTTGGTAATAGGATAAATAAAGTAAACAAAAACTACTGAATCAAATATAATATCTCAGTTTTACCGTAAACAATCTGCATAGCGTAATAATTTATTTACTTTTTAAATATAAAATGTCAGACAATTGTTCAGAAATTAAAACTTTTTATTCTTATAACTTAATGCTGCAAAACATTTGTCTGCTTTTCTTTTTCTGCACTTTGTTGCATAATCATTAATAAATTCTTTAACTTTTTTGCATTGCTCATGTGAGACAATCTTTTTTTTTGGCGTTGAATTTATATTATAAAAACGTTCTTCAACTTTTCTGTTTTTCCGATGGAATTAAATTTTTTTAAATAGCGTTTGCTTGCAGTTTGCAAATGACCACAGATGTTTTTGCTAATTGGTTTATATAATACATCTCGTCTTTTAAAGTACCCTAGTGCTGTGGTCTTGTTTGATACTTAACTGAAGCTATAGCTGAGTACCTTGAAGTATCAAGACGATTTATCTTTTGTTAACTATGGTGTTCATCATACTGAATGATTGCTCAATGTGAGGACTACTGAATATACTTAGACATGCCTTGAAAATTTTATTAAACTCTAAATATTTTTTACACTTAAACACATTTGTCCACCAATAAAGTGGAACGACCAAACTGCAAATAGTGTTACTTGCAATTTAATGATAGATGGCTATGGCTTACATTCTTGCCGTGTCTATTGTTAACAATGATTATTATTAAATTTGAATGAATTAAAAATAACAAAAAAAAATAAAAAAATTGTTATGGAAATTGATATCGTGAAAACTTAAATTATAAAAAACATTTGTTTAAATGCAAACGTTGTCGTATTTAAAATTTTTCAAACTAAACTTTCAAAAATATTTAACAAAAACCATCCGGAAATTTCTGAAAAATTGAAGTTTTAAAAGAATTTACGGAATTCCCGGAAAAAACTCATCTATGATTATAATAATGACTGTTCCTCGATATTGGATTCCAGACCTCCAATAAATTTGAGCTTAAGATTAAGGAAAGTTTGTTCATTGAATGGAAAAATCCAGGAACAAACAGTTCAAACATTATAAAATATCACTTTTCACATAAAAGTTACCATTATATATAGGTTGTTAACCTTTTGATAAATATTTTAATATCTTTATTATTGTACTTTTTTCTATTGTCTATTTTGTCTAATAACATTCATATAAATAATCGTAGATATGAAAAATAACATAGATTTCAAAAATAACGTTTTTGTAAAAAAAACATTTTGTTTCAAAATTTGAAACATTTGCCGCAATATTTAAAAAGCAATGTTTGTTATAAATGACACAAATGATAAGATAATAAATTTAACAAAAGCTACAGCCGAGAATATAGAGTGAATATAATATACCGAGTCATGTTTAATACATTTGGCATTGGTGCAACCGAACCATAATTTATTTAGAAAATTTTATTACTTTTTGTCAAATACGATTGCAAAATGTGCACGTAAAGTACGTGACCAACTTTATCAATTTTTTTTTGAAATAAAAAAAAACAAAGTTTTGTTATTGTAAAACAGAATATAATTGGTTTTTTTTTAATTTGTGAGTTGCAAGCTAACTTAAAAGAATTTGTCACAATGTGGTTATATGTACCAAAGCTCAACGGATATTCTAAAGTTAAAGTTAGACATTTTCTGATGGGAATGCGGCAAATATGTCATAAACATAACGTTTGTAAAATACTGGCTTAACTCCATAGTATGACTTTATCCATTTTTCTTCAAAATGACCTATAAATAAATTAGCAAAAACAGGAACTATTGGGGATTAAACTAGCATTAGTCTTTGTGCACAAACACGTTTTGCAGTAAATATTGGCTTTATTCTAACGCTAACTCTATCTTGTAGGTTTTAAAATATATTTAAAAATATTACTTTAAAATAAGTATTTAAAAATATATCTTTTAATTTCATTGAAAAATGCATCAAAAAACTTTTCCAGCAATACCAAATATGTTGCTTTTTATTTGACTTTTTAACAAAATATCAACTAAAGCATAAATATAGTTTTTTCTGAAATAAACCTGGTTTCCTGCCTTAGTACATTTGAGTAAATTGACTATGAGTTAAACATATAAATAAATAAATAAATAAATATATTTATATATATATATATATATATATATATATATATATATATATATATATATATATATATATATATATATATATATATATATATATATATATATATATATATATATATATATATATATATATATATATATATATACAATGTGTGCCAAATTTGTCACCATGTTTGAACAAAAAAATATTTTATTTATATTTTATTAGAAAAGCTGTGAAGAAAAATAAAATTTTAGTTTTATTAATTAAATTTAAGACTTAGCTAACTGAAAATATTGCTTTTTACTAAATTTAGAGGATATTGAATTTTTTTTTAAATTTTTATGTGAAGAGCTAATGGTGACAATTTTGTCGCAAATGAAAGCAAATAACATATTGTAGTAAATTAATATCGAGTGTATCCTCCCTTAGATTTAATTACAGCCTGAATCCTTTCAGGAACACTAGCAACTAATTTGCGGCATTCCTCGGGTGTAATTGAGTACCAAACCTCTTGTACACAAGCCCAAAGTTAAGATCAGGGCTTTGTGCTGGCCAGTCAACGCCTTTCAATTTCCTCTCGTGAAGGAATTTAATGGTTTTATCAGCCTTATGCTTAGGGTCGTTGTCTTGCATGAAAATCGTGTTACGTACAGTTCTGCCCCATTTTCCAAGGGACTTGAAATATCCGACCTTAAGGATGTTGATATAGTCATCAGCGTTCATTATTCCATTAACTTTCACTAATTCACTGACCCCACGAGCACAGAAACATCCCCAAAACAAGAGTTTTCTTCCGCCATATTTAACGGTTGGTGTAAAATCTCAAGCACTTAATGGTGAATTAGGCTTTCTCCAAGGATACCATCTGGTCCAAACATATTAGTTTTACTTTCATCTGTCCAAATCCAGTCATAAAAGTCATCAATAGTCATGTGTGCATAAAGTAATATATAATTTAAATGAGCTTGGCAGTGACGAGAAACTAACAATGGCTTCTTGATCTTCCTTCTGGATTGAAAACCAATTCTTTTGAGCTCTCTATTGACTGTCCGCACTAAAGCATGAGTCCCATAGCTGTTATTTATCAAATTAGTAACATCCTTTGCAGTTTTAGACTCTCCAAAAGCAATTAAACGAGTGATTGTTCTTTGATCTATTGGTGTAAAAATTTTCCTTCAACCACTTTTAGGCTTATTTACTTCTAGATTATTGTGCAATTTGATTTTATATATGAGATTATGAGACTTTCCAAACTCAGCAGCGATTTCACAATAAGATTGTCCAAATTAAGCCTTTCCACAATATTTTTTTCTAGCTCAAGATTTATTTTCCTCATGACGATAATAACAATACTTTTTTTATGTTTTGTAAACAAAACCAAACTTTAAATGATATTTAATTGTTAAAAATCTGTGAAAAGTTGATAACTCAATCATTTTAGTCATTAGGCTATTAATTTATGTCGTATGCCTAATTAACTGTGGACAAGTATGTTAATTGCTTTCATTCGCGACATGATTGTCACCATTAGCTTTTCATATAAAAATAAATAAAAAAATTCTAAATTTAATAAAAAGCAATATTTTTAGTTAGCTAAGTCTTAAATTTAATTAATAAAACTAAAATTTCATTTTTCTTCACAGCTTTTCTAATAAAATATATATAAAATATTTTTTTGTTCAAACATGGTGACAATTTTGGCACATACTGTATATACACACACATATATATATACATATATATATATATATATATATATATATATATATATATATATATATATATATATATATATATATATATATATATATATATATATATATATATATATATATATATATATATATATATAATATATATATATATATATATATATATATATATATATATATATATATATATATATATATATATATATATATATATATATATATATACACACACACATATATATATTGGTAGATCTTTAGCAGTTTAAAGAGTTCAAGCTGACTGAAAGTCACTTGACCTATTGTGTGAAGTCACTTGACCTATTGTGTGGCACAACTAATTAATGTCAAAAAGCTGACAATTTTTTTGTAAAATACTATGCTTGTGTCTGGTGCTCAACGCATTCAACAATAGTGCTTCCTGTTTTGATATTATCATTCTTAAACCCTGGAGAAAGATATCGTAATCAACAGTAGACCAACAGATCACCATTTCTAGTATCTATCCAAAAATCAGCTTTGAAATGATACTATTTGATGAAGAACTCCTCCTTCAGAAACTAATTCCTAACATCATCTTTGTGATGGCCAAAAAAATTTTGACCGTGGTCTCTCTAACAACAAAAAACACAGAGAGGTTCTATGAACTGCTGCACATTGATGTTTTTTTTGACATAAAACTAATCTGAAATGAGCCCTGGTGCTTGCTGTGACCAATGCAACAGAGTATGTGATGGCTCTAGCCCAGGAGATCCTTCTTAAATTAGTCAAAACCCACTGCCAGGAAATACCTGAACTATATCCCAATTCATTAAGAAAATAAACATTATGTGTGCGATATGAAAACATTTGCGGATGCACCTTAAACTTTTGTTATTCATCTTTAGCTCATCCTTCCCAGTTCATTTTGAATTTCTACTCCTATAATGGTGGAGCACCCTAACACCCAAATTTGTTAGATTATTTCTTATTTTTGATAAGGGAAAATTAAACTTAACTAATACTAATATTTTAAATCATCTCATGATAAAAAATGCTTTGATGAAAGTTATTTATGCTATACTAATATAATGCTGGATTAAAAGAAAAATTTTTTTTTTATTATTTGAGACAATTACTTGGAGACTACCTTTAAAACATCAGAAGTAAAACTTTCAAGAGATGGAATATTTTCAGCTGGAACACCTAACTTTCTCATGTAATCAAAATGTGCTTGAGAAGGATGCAATCGATCATTCCACTTCACTGTTAAACCTCTGTCCATTTTTTCAAAACCTCAAAATGTTCACCAAAAAATAAAAATAAAAATTTACAATTAAATGTTTTATAATAACTATGGTAATTATATACTAAATAAAACTTCATTACTTACCAAGAGCAAGAACACATTTATAATCTCCACTTTGAACAAGAATCTTGCTTAACATAAGTGCACATGACGCAGATGAACAATTATTATTTGTATTGAAAATTGGAATACCAGTCAGACCAAGTCCTTAAGTGGTTTGAAAATTTTTTATGATTACACACTTGTACATTTTCTTTACATCACCAAAAACACAAAATTAGCAAACTCCATTTCAGCATTTGTTGCAAATATTAGAGGTTATAAATCTCATAAAAATGTTAACTAGTAAAAATCAACTAATTAAGAACAAATAGAGTTGCAAAATAATTGTATCATTTTTTTTTTTTTTTTTTTTAAATATTTCCAACTGATTTTCTTGTAATATTCTCTTTTTAGGAGGACTTCCAGAAGTTTTTAAAACTGGTAAAGATGATTTTTTTTCGCAAAAGTTCACAAAATTTTTTGGAAGAAACAGGTTTCTAAACCCAATTCAAGGTGGATTTATCACCTCTAATAATATATTTATCTTCAAAATGAAGTTCATATATAACAATGTTTTGTTGGAATACAATATCAAAGACTAATAAATATTATCTAAAATTGATTTGAGTTTTGGTCTATTGGAAAATGAAAAGATGCAATTTGTTTGTGTTTGTTGCTTAAATATCTTGACATACATTTTGGTGCAGTTCATTTGTTGATCTTAGTTAATATAAATTCTTTAAAAGTTAGTAAATGCAGAAAGAATAGTTTTAAAAATAATATTATAACTTTTTTTATGTCAAAACTTTTAAAACTGGTCTCTTAACTTCCTCCTCAAAAATGTAAGCTATACTGCCGTGAATATGGTAGAAAATGGCTCATTTAACTTTTACTAAATGTTAATAACTTTCACAATGCTTCAAGGCATCTTTTAAATAAGAGATAGTTATGGTAAACTTTATGATTAAAAAAGTATAAATATTCATAAAAATTCTGTACATTAAATAAGTTACATTTTCTATGGAACATGAAAGACATGGCTGAAATTTTAAAAATAATTAAAACTTAATATAAAATTTTTAATAGGTTATTAAGGTGGTAGACTGATAAAAAAGTTTATCAAAAATTGTTTTAAACAGTAACTGTTGTAGATCTTCATATGAGAAAAACAAATTTAGAACTAATAAAAGTTATTTATTTTAACAGGGTAATTTTGTTTTCCCTAGCAACATTCATAGCAATGGCTAGTTAAGGTTAGAAATTAAAAAAAAATTAAAAAACAAAGAAAAAATCTTAAAGCAACTAGGAAAGGGTTTGATAATAAATACAATGATTAAGAGGGACAGTATGTAAAAAAGGGGGATTTTAACCTGTTTTCATAAGTTGGTATATTCAATATTTTAAATTTTATATGCATTTTTCTCTGTTTTATTCTTCTAATTTTCTGGCAAAGATTGCAGGAGCTGTAATAGTCCAATTGACTTAAAATTTTTTCCAGATATTCATTATTATAAGCTTTATGTCCTGAGATAAAATAAATTTAGAATATAAATTTTTAAAAAAACAAAATTTTGGTTCTTAATATCAGAAATTCAATTTTTAATTGGGCGCTTTGAAAAATCTAACGATGCTTCAAAATAAAGAAATTTTCAACAAAAATTTTTATCTCAGGACATTTATCTACATAGAACAAATAAAAATACAAAAAATTAGAACTTAATAAATTATACTTTTTGAGGTATTTTTGCCAAGATTTTAGCCTGTTTTTTTAAAAATACCTGTTTTTTCCCTAAATATATATATATATATATATATATATATATATATATATATATATATATATATATATATATATATATATATATATATATATATATATATATATATATATATATATATATATATATATATATATATATATATATAAGTTTTCTAATGTATTTATCATGTTTGAAGTAAAAAAATCTATTGAAATATTGTAAAATACAAAAATAATTTTTTTAGCAGTCTACCATCTTAAAATTGTTATTTTTATTTTTATTAAAGTTGAAAAGAATATGAGAAAAAACAAAACTTTCTGAAATATTTTATATTTCACTTTATATTACATGTTTTAAGAATGTAAAATAAAATACCAAACTAAAGATCAAAAGTTGATTAATTTAAAAATTAAACTTGCACAATTACTTGTGCAATTACTGTACAGTTATTAGGACTGAAATTTTTACTTTTTTTTTTCTTAATTGCCAACAAGCAAAAGTTAACAATATTCTGAATGAGTACTTTAAAATTGTTTTATTTTTTGAAAAAATAAATTTTTCATATATTTCATTATCTAAATTGAGTTTTGTAATAAGTTTTAATTCATTTTTTTAAAATCTAACCTTTGTTTAGTAACCAAACAACAGTTTTAAACTTTAAATGAGGTATAACACATAATTACTTTTTAATCTATTTTTATTGTCCTGAAACAAAAATGAACTCACCAAAATAAACAGAAAATGAGTTATTTACTACTGCATTTGAAACAGAAACTCTTTTTTTAAAAGCAAAAGAAAAATAACAAGTAATAAATATTCCAGCAGTACCAAAACAGGTCTGGGTTCCTCCCTGTATTATTAGAAGTAAATATGAAAAAAGGTATTGTCTGTTATTAAGATGTTGTCTGGTACTAAGGTATTGTCTGTTACTAAGGTACTGTCTGTTACTAAGGATACTCATATTACTAAATCCTGTATCTCAGGTATGGTTCTAGAGACTTAAAATGTTTTTAACATTAATAGAGAGAAAATTTCATTTCTCATTTATAGGTCTGGTCTTATTCTCCAAAGAACATATTTCATTTCTCATTTATAGGTCTGGTCTTATTCTCCAAAGAACATATTTCATTTCTCATTTATAGGTCTGGTCTTATTCTCCAAAGAACAAAAACTATTTGCAAAGAACTTTTCTTCTAATTCATCTATGACTATTAAACCTATGACCACACTTTATCTGTCAATCAAAAAAAACAGGTATCCGATTATTAGATATCCGAATCAGGTAATCCATTGTTAGATATCCAAATTACTGAAGTAGCTAAACTTATATCTTACTTAAATTCTTCTATAGTTTGTCCAGACTACAATCCTGACTTACAAGTGTACTCCAGAACTCTTTTCAATACTTTCTAAATGATTAAGCAAGTGCATAACTAAATCTATGGTTTCAATCTGTGGTTTCAACCTGCACAGTGGGCCAGAATCCCATGTTTTTGGAAAAAAGTTATAACTTTTTTTCCTTTCCTCCATAGGCCTCAAAAAATTTGGTATATAAATTAATTGGATGATTACAATTTGAATGAGCACAATTTTTTTTGTGTTGCTATGCAACTGGGGTTGCCAAGGCAACCCCAGTTGCATAGCAACACATATATACGCTTAGTTCCAAATGGTTATTTTTAGCCAAATGTTTCTAAACTTTGTATGCAAATTAATTTGATGTTTCTAATCGGATTGAGCATAACTATTTGTTTTAATTTACAGTCACACTTTCATATAGGTACACACATTCCAAAATTATAAAGATACAAAAGACACATTTATAAACTAATATCATCTATGGATGACCTCAACAAGTCAATAACTCCAGCTGGTAAGTTTTTGGTTTTGGTGTGAGTTCCTGCTGTCTTTCTCAGAGATGCAATAAATGGATCAGATGTACACAGTAGTCGATTTAACAAATCTTGGTTAGTTTTCACACGAGATGATTTTCTTGCAAAATATTGACAATAGTTACAGGCTTGGTCGGGAAGCGGGAGCAATCGCTCTCGAATACTGACCACGGAAATTATATTTAGTTGCGTAAAACTGGCCAGGTTTTTAGTCGTTTTGAGAACATTTAAGTTCATGTACGAAACAAAAAATTTTGTTTTACGGACATACATGGAAGCATAAAAAACTTAAATGTTCTAAAAACATCTTTGTGCGAAAGAATAAAAAAAATATTTGCGAACACTAAAAACCCGCTAAATTAACGAACAAACTAATTCAACAGTTCAAAAAATACGCTGTTTAAGCGAAATAAAGTTCTAGAGTATTCTGTTAAAATGTTTTAGAAATTGTATTATTCACGATTTGTTACGTTTTGAGATTTCTAGCATTGTTTTAAGAATATATATTATTTGTTTACGAAAATAAATGTTTTAAATATATATTAATTAACTTGATAAAATTATAAAAGTTTATTATAAATCATAGATTTTATTAGTATATTCTTATTTTTTATTTTAAAAGAGATTGTATTCTTTATGTAAATGTAATTTTGTGTATTTGTTTTTTATCTTAATGTATCTTTTAAAGCAATTTTATTATTTAAACAAAGACTTACAAAAATAATTGCGTTTTCAATGAAGTTATAATCGTTAAAGTTAATAAAACTAATTATGTAACAAACATATTAGAAGTTTCTGGTTACTAAACACAAACAACGCATACAAAGTAACTCGCGGATGAACAAGCATCGCGCCTGAGGTCACGACAGAACACAAATATATATAGCAAATTATTAGATATAACGTAAAGTTTCTATATATTGGTTTACTAGATCTAATTATTTTCGCTTAAGTTGCTATTCTTAAAACTCGTTATACTTTTTTCTGCTTTAAATACTAATTAAAATTAAAAAGCCCACTCACTAAACATCATCAGCGATATTTTGAAGCAGTTTCGCTTCCTGGTCATTATATATTTTTAACCTTTTTAGTTGATTTCTATCTTGATAATTTAATTCCTATAGTAATTCAATGATTTAATTATTTCATTTGTTTATCTTACTAAGAATCGCTTCAAATATGTTAAACTTTTCAAACTACGAGAAACATAAAATAGGTATTAAAAAAATTAACTTTTTTGTTTATAAAATAATTTAGCTTAAATAAAATTAAAACTTGCAAACTTAGTTAAATAAAGAATATTTGTTTCCCTTTTAAACAATCGTAAGTTGTTACTTTATATAAAAAACATCGCCTAATTTTATAAAAAAAATTATAAAAGAGCGATGTTTTAAAAATATTTGTTCTATATGTAATTTATTTAGCTTTAAGTTTTTTCGCGTTTAAAGATATTTTCTTTAAACGCAAAAAAACTTAAAGCTAAATAAAGTCTATTTTTTTTTTTTTTTTTTTTTTTTTTTTTTGTAATTGTTTCTCATCGGTCCAATTAATCTTTGTCGCTTTTTTTTTTTTTGCTTTTTAAAATGTTCTCAAAACGACTAAAAAATCTGGCCAGCTTTTCCCAACTAAATATTATTTACGTGGTCAGCAATCGAGAGCGATCGCTCCCGCTTCTCGACCAAGCCTGTAGTTATGAAAGTCTTTATTGCGCGCTTCTTGAGCTTCTTGAGAATACATACCAATGGGTAATGCTAAAGTTTTAATAATTTTAGAACCATGGATTAAAATTTTGTGGAGAGATTGTATATAGTACCAAGTACAAGAGGCATATAGTACCAAGGAAAATGAGGAACATAAAGTCGAGCTGTTTGTAAACAGAAAGCCTTAAGTTTATCAGTGTCAATGTCTAAACCAAATGAAATTGTTGCCAATATAATATGCAAATTTAGAATCAGTTCAGCGTCAATATTTAAAATTTCTACAAACTTTTCTGCACTTGGAAATGCTCTTCGAGTCGTATTTCCATCATTTGATGTTTCACTTCCACCAGATTTTGGATCATCAACTATCAAGCCCACTTTATTTTTAAATCTATTTTGAATTTGTTGTTTCAGAGCCTTTACTTTAGATTTATCTTCTACTGTTCTTGCCTACTACTTTTTCAAAGTCATTTTATATCCAATATGTAATAAACATTCAAAAAAAACGTATCCTAGCATGTAAGGATGATAAACCAAATGAATAACTGCCTGTCATACCCTTTTTCAAAACCATTTTTTCAATAGCATTGATTGCTTTGGGACTTGCTCCACATATAGTACAGCATTGACTAGAGTTTGTAACATCTGAAAGAGCAGCATGAACTTTTCCATCAATCATAGTAATTTGTATTATATGAAAGCCTAATGAGATCCTCTTCTGATTTAGAAACTGCTGCAGTTTCATTTTTCAAATGTAAAACGCAGTACATTGTTGATGATGGTCGTGGATTTTGCCAAGCTGGGTAACGTTTTCCAAACCACACAAGTCCAATGGCACTAGGCAAGTAATAAAAAGTGCCTGCTCATTGTTTAAATTTCTTGTTACTGTTCATTGTGATATTTGTTTATATATAGACTGTCCTGTGCCACCATTAAAGTCTACTTTGTATCTCAGAGAAAGTTTCTCTTGAGTGCCTTCAGTGCTAAAGACATCATACTGTGCCTTGCATATTCTATTTGCTGTATGATCCACCAAAGCTTGCAGTTTTATTTCAGCTGAAAAGTCTGAGACAGATATTTTTTATTCTTTTCTTCAAACCGAGACATGCTGCTATATGACTTGCGCCACTTATCTTGTAGATGTGTTATTATAGCTCCTAATTGCTGCTTGTTGCAATCCAAATTCATAGCATCAATAAGTTTTTCCACAATACCAGAGTCAGATATTTGTAGATTATTAGGCTTATGCATAATGAATGCATAGGTATCAAAATATTTCATTTTCAGCCTAAAAATACAAAAATATATTATTTATGAGTAGTAAACAACCGGGGTTGATATTTGACCGGGGCCGGTGCCAGGTTTGATAAAATATAACCGGGCCTGGGTTTGTGACCGGGTTGCATAAACATTTATACATTCTAAAATATATTTTTTTTATTCAAAACTCATTTTATATTTTGTATATATATGCATATATAAACATCATTATGATCAACATGATTATCATAACCATCATTATTACCATGATGATAATGATCATTATCATGATAATGATGATCATCATCATTATCATCATCAGGCTTGATCATGGCTCATCATCATCATAATCATTATCATCAGCTTCCAAACCTTTACCCTTCTTTTTTATGCTGTTTCACTAATATAAACAATCTAGAGCATTTTTTTTCTTAACTAAAGCTAATTCATACAATATGTAAGACACTCTCTTTAAGTTTTCTTACTACCACTACCATTTTCTACTGAAGCAGGTACCTCTCTACATGCTGATGCCTAAATTACTTTAACTTTTTTCTGAAAAACGTTGTTTGATAAAACGTTTTTTCAAATCTGCCTTCTTTTTTTGTCTTGCTTGAGCCACACCACATATCCATCTAATCCTCTTCTCATTTGGCAAATATTATTCTATATAAATACTAAAGTTTATATAACAATAAAAGGATATTGTATGTATCTAAATAACTAGTAAACAGATATGTTTATATCCATGTAACATGTACGCATAAAGTGCATCTTGGAAACTTTTATTCCTTCTGGAATAAATGTTTGGAAGCTTTTATTACTTCTCTTCAACTTTAAGTCAAGCCTCAATCTACTACACATTTTTCACCATCTTGAGCAGTTGCTTATTAAACATTAATCATTTTTTTCATCTTTTTACAAGAACATCTCTCTTAAAAACATATATCCTTTTATTATTGCAAAAAGCTAATGTAAAAAAGTCCAGTCTGAGGTTAAGTTCTGTTATTTTCAGTTTACTAAATCTTGTATCTTATATTAGATGTCAGGTTCTAGAGACTTTTGGTTAGTCTTCAACAGTGTCAACATTAACTAAAGTAAGTCTAACATTTAATCTCTAGTTCACGTGTCTTATCTTTTTACTTCTCCCCAGAATAAAACAGAGTTATTTGCAAAGAAAACTTACCCTTATGTGACTCTTGAATATAATAGCCATACTCTTCCTGACAGTTGAACAGATTAACTCATTGTTGTCCAAGTCATTCTGGCTTCCAATGCTAAAATTAATGCTCCAAAATAGATTTCCATCATAGTCTTTAGATAGCTTCAGACATGATTTCCATCATAGTCTTTAAAAAGTGCTCTCCAGAACTCTTTTCAATTTTTGCTAAACTTTTAAAAAGTGCTAAATAAATGGTTCCAATTTTTCAAAACTCTAGAAAACACTTTAACCTCTCAGGCTATCCTACAAATAGCTTTTACTATCTTATTAATTTTTTCATATAAAGGTTTTGAGGTTATTAAATGATTTTTTGCTAACTGCAGTAGTAAAGTTATTATTGAAGGGCTACCATTTTCTTTAATCTAAGTAATTTTAAGAGTATTACAAGGTTCTACCTTTGCTCCTGTATTGTTTCTTATCTACAATAATGATCTTCATAAAATCTAAAGTGGCTCTATTTCCTGACAACTCAACTTAATACTCTTCTCTTGACAAAAATT
Source organism: Hydra vulgaris (assembly GCF_022113875.1). Lineage (NCBI taxonomy): Eukaryota > Metazoa > Cnidaria > Hydrozoa > Anthoathecata > Hydridae > Hydra > Hydra vulgaris. The sequence continues at coordinate 21,711,783 of NC_061160.1, read as the reverse complement.
CTTCAATTTTTTTTGTAACAGCCTAAGACTTGCAGTGGCTTGTGGATTTAAAGTCTGGATTTAAAATCAATAACTTTTGACAATAGACAACAAAACTCATTTATTTACTGCAAAAAAAAAAAAAGAAGCAATATTGTTGGCATTTCTATATTGATAAATAACAACCTTCTTACCCTCAGACAAAGTCTAAAAGCACACAGTAAATGTAATTAGACCTGCTTTATCTCCCAAGCTTGAGCCACTCTCTCATTGTTGTAAGGTTGCATGTCTTTCTTTTTTCTACAAATACAATCATGGTCGATGCTCAAACAAGCTCTATTATCATCTCTATTACGATAAACCAAAACTCAATCTTGCTTGTTTCTTATTCAAAGTATTAAAAACTTTTTTTTAACCCCGGCTATCAACCCCTGCTAAATCTTATAGTTTAGCCGGGGCTGGGTTTGAAAAAAGTCTCATTTTTAGCTGGGGCCAGGGCCCCGGTCACTTACTATTCATGAGTAAGAAAATCCAGAGTAAGAAAGTGACGAGCTTGATAAAGAGAAGCGACTTTAGCAGATGCTAATTTTGCAACGGATTTGATATAAGGTTTCCAAGAAAGATCAGAAGTAAGAGTTAATCCTAGAAGATGACGGGAAGGAGACTCATCAAGTACATTACCGTTCATAAATATAGGAAGGTCTAAATTATTGCAATAACGATTGGCTGAAAAAAATTGAGTTTTATCTGAATTAAAGTTCACCAGCCACTGTGAGCCCCATGCTGTAGCAGAAGTGAGATCCTTTTTAAGCTCAGATGCCCCCTGCAAGCAATCAGAGGGAGTTAGCTTCTTATCGTGACAAGAATAAATGGTAGTATCATCAGCGAACAATGCCACCTTAGATGTGAGAAAATCTGGAAGATCGTTAATGTAAATTAAAAAGAGTATAGGGCCAAGGATTGAATCTTGAGGAACCCCTGAGGTTACAAAATAAGAAGAAGAGTGCTGTCCTTCAAGGACAACTTTTATACTACGATTGGAAAGGAAGGATTCGATAATCTTAAAGATGTTTCCAGATACACCATAAGAAGAAAGCTTATGGAGAAGACCAGCATGCCAAACTTTATCAAACGCCTTAGAAATGTCAAGTTGCAATATAATAAAGAAATGATGTTTAATGTTGAACTTTTTATTTAGTTATTTATTTTTTACCTACATTTGTTATAAAAAACTTTAGAACCCCCGTCATTAAAATAATTTGTTTTAAATATATTTCAAAGTGATTATTCAAACTAATTTTTTTTCATTTGACTTCCCAAACTTCGTGCCAAGTAAATTGAGACGAAATATTGTCTAACCAAATAAAAATGCTGTTACTAATTCTATGCGGGTAAATAATGTAAAACAATTTTTTATCAGAATCTTGATTGAGATAATAAATATTCATAATTTATAAGCATTAAATATATGGTGCAATAACAATTTATAGCAACGAACCAGCATAAAATATTTGAGGTTTTTAATATCTTTTTAAATATTAAAAATAGAAAAAAAAAAAAACTAAAAAAATAATCAAAAAAATTTCGAATAAAATTACCATTTGTTAAAAATCTACCATGACGTCAAATACTAAAACTTTTATGAATTAAACGCGCTTCAAAGGAATCGCCGAAGTCTGTAGAATGCGACATATAATTTAAAGACTCCGAGTTATTGAAAAAAATGGAGAAGGCGAGCTTTGGCTAAAACAACAACATTAGTTTTTCTCGGTATGCATTCATTATTTAATTTTAATCAAAAAAACTTGGTTCAAACCTTTTTTTTTAACATTATCTTTAATATGAACACAACATGTGTTGGGAGTTTGGAATCCCTTTAAATAATGAAATACTTTTGCGGTCCAAGGTGCTCCAGAAATTTGAGGCTTGAAATATCTCGCCCAATATGTACATTATTGATATATATTTTACCTATTGTTGGCGGATGTCAGCTGTGTCTCTATTCATAATTTATACAAGTTTCATCTTTAGGGCAGGGGGGCCAACATTCTGGCTTTTTTTTTGTGTTCCCAGGCTCCAATCATCAATTTTTTAGCAAATCATCTTTTTCATCACATTAAAATGAACATATAAATATTTGGAGCTTGTTTCATGTCCAAATGTCTTATGAATAGTAAGTGGATCTTCTAATGATGCCCTTTCTCTTTTAGACAAGGTGCAAAAACGCATTGTAAACATAGTTGGACCTACTCTTGCAGCCAACCTTCAACCTCTGTCACATCATCGTAATGTTGCTTCTCTTTCTCTTTTCTACAAATACTATAATGGGCACTGCTCTAAAGAGCTAGCGTCTCTTGTGCCATTTACAAAAATTCATTCTCGTGTTACTCGTCATTCAATTAAGTCTCATCCTTTTTCTGTTACTGTTCCTAAGTGCTCCAAAAACTCTTATTTGTCTAGTTTTTTTTCCTCGAACATCAGTTCTTTGGAATTCGCTTCCTTCATCTTGCTTTCCTGATTTATATAATTTGCAATCTTTTAATTCGTCTGTCAATTGTTATCTTGCTCTACAATCTTCATCTTTTCTCTTCCAGTAACTTCCAATACTAATTAGTGGTTGCTTGCAGCCTTGTTGGAAGCGAAGATGTTAAAAAAAAACAAAAAACTGTAAATATTGAAATATTAACTTGAACTAAATTTACTTATTATTTAGAATGACTAAGCAATAAAAAAAAAAAAGCCCCTAAAATTATTGTTTTGTTTATAAGATAATTGTTGTTGGTGTTGATTATTTTCATTAATATCAAAATAGTCCCAGATTAATCTGTTAGTTGCTTTTTTTTTTTTTTTTATTTGCATTCACTCCCAACAAGGCTACAAGCAACCACTATTAAGTTGGGAGTTACTAGGAAAAAAAAAAAACAGAATTATAGAGCAAGGAAACGGTTGACAGAAGACTTGAAAAGTTGAAGGTTGTATGAGTCAGGAAAACATGAAGATGGGAGAGAGTTCCAAAGGATTGAAGTGCGGGGAAAAAAACTAGATGAATAAAAGTTTTTAGAGCATGCAGGGACAGATACAGTAAACGAATGAGACTTAGCTGAATGACGAGTAAAACGAGAATGAATTTTAGTTGATGGAACTAGAGATGATAACTCCTTTGAGCAGTGACCATGATAGTATTTGTAAAAAAGAGAAAGAGATGCAACTTTACGACGATGGGAAAGAGGTTCAAGCTTAGCAGATAGTCCAGTTCCAACAACATTTACAATGCGTTTTTGGACCTTGTCAAGAAGAGAAAGTGAATCGTTAGAAGAACCAACCCAAATATGACAACAGTATTCCATACAGGGACGAATAAGAGATTTGTAGAGGTAGAGAATGGAATCAGAAGTAAGGAAATGGCGAGCATGATAAAGAGAAGCAACATTAGCAGAAGCTAATTTAGCAATCGATTGTATATATGGTTTCCATGAAAGGTCAGTAGTAAGCGATAATCCAAGAAGACGTAAAGAGGAGGACTCAGTAAGAGGATTGCCATTCATTAATATAGGAATGTTGACCATATTACGGTAGTTGTTTGCAGTAAGCAATTGGGTTTTTTTAGAGTTGAAATTCACAAGCCACTGTGAACCCCAATCTATTACTGAAGTGAGATCAGATTCAAGATCAGCTGCTTGTTCTAGGCGATTGAAAAGAGAAGACTTTTTGTCAAGACAGGAGTATAAAGTTGAGTCATCAGCAAAAAGGGCTACTTTAGATGAAAGGTTGTCAGGAAGATCGTTTATGTAGATAAGAAACAAAACAGGGCCCAGGATGGAACCTTGGGGAACCCCAGAAGTTACTGGAAATAAAGAAGAGTGTTGGCCTTCAAGGATGACTTTAATAAACCGGTTAGAAAGAAATGATTTGATAATCTCAAAAACTTTCCCAGAAACACCATATGAAGCAAGCTTATGGAGAAGACCAGCATGCCAAACTTTGTCGAAAGCTTTAGATATGTCGAGAGCAATAGCCCTAGCCTCACCGCCTCCATCTAATGCACGATAAAATCTTTCAGTTAGCAACAGCAGTTAGCAAGTCGGCCGTAGAGCGAGAGGATCGAAAACCGTATTGATTGTCTGACAGCAGTTTATTTGACTCAAGATGAGATGTGAGGAATTTGCTGATCAAAGACTCAAAGACCTTGCTAATAACAGAAAGAAGACTGATCGGACGATAATTGGAGGGGTCAGAATTTTCTCCAGAGTTTTTGAATATTGGAACCACAGATGCCATTTTCCAACAAGCAGGAAAACAAGACTCAGTCAAACACTTGTTAAATAGTTTAGAGAGAATTGAAGAAAGTTCTGGAGAACAATTCTGCAAGTCTGTGACAGGAATGTTGTCTGGACCACAAGCTGTAGACGAGTTTAATTGAGATATGACTGTAGCAACAGAAGCCGGAGTGATTTGAATGTCTAACAATGGGTCAACCTGTTAGACTGGAATGGAAGGAAGAGAATGTCCATAAGATTCAAGAGTGAAATTAGAAGAGAAGTTTTTTGTTAATTTATTTCTAATTTAATTTTATCTCTAAGTATAATTTTATGTTAAGAAAAAAAAGTTTTTATTTCATTGCCCGCTCTTTTTATAAAAGAGTAGAACAAAAGAGAAAGAAAAGTTTTGCATAATTAATCATTGAATGAATAAGAGTTGTATAGAATATATATATTTTTTTGTGTCACTTGTTTTTTTAGATGAGAGAAATAAAAGTTTGATAGAAACTTTTCTTTGAATAAATGAGAATTGGAAGAGAAAATTGCTTGAAAATTTGTATTTGTTAATTGTGTTTTTAAAAATTTTTAATTTTTCATGTTAAGAGACAAATGCCAAATATGACACAAATTGGGAAATACCAAATATAATATGTTTTTTAACGCGCGTTATGACATATTGACAATTTAAATTACCATCTATCTTGAATTACTGCTATTAATTAATGTGATAGTTATTGCGTTATCTAATAATAATTTAAAAGTCCGTATTTTTGTTAAATATGAGTTGTATAAAATGGGCAAAAATATACAAACTTCATGTTTTTTATTTGATGGTTATAAAATATTGAACAGTAAACTTATAATCAAAATTTATAATGCCGACTTGTGTTGCTGTTAATTGTACTTTTAATGCAAAATCAGGATCTCACATATCCTTTCACGAATTTTTATATCTGATACTACTTTCAACTGTATTGTTTAGTGTATTCTTGTACTTTTTTTTCAGAACCTTAACAGGTTCTAATTGGTATGGAGTTGCCGAAATTTTAAAAGTTTCATTATCAAAAATCAAATGTAAAATAAAATATTTTCTTTTTATCTGTACCCAATTCAGCAAATTTAGCAATTTAAATTAAATCAGTGTAATCAAAAAATTGTTAAATAAAAAAAGTTAACAATTCATCAAATATCTCTAATTAATACTGTCAGTTTATGAAATTAATTGTTAATAAATACTTTTTTTCGATGGGAAAACAAAAAATGTCATAGCGTAAAAATAAATAGAGAAGTTAGAAAATAGTTCCTATTGTTTTTCATTTAGAAAATAAGTAAGATTTAGAACATATAATACTGCGCTCTCTTGCACAAAAACAAGAGACCGTATACATAACGCTCTATATAATGTAAAACACTTGTATGAAAATCATAAGATTTGTAAGTAAAGCTTTAATATTTGTTTTAATTTAAAAACAAAAGAATTATAAGATATATAAATCTGAAAATTATTAAGATATCGGTAAAAACAAAGTTGTTCATATGAAATCTCTTATAATTTTTAATTTTTACAAAAATTTGTTGTAAAAGTTGTTTTGCTGTATGTTAAAAAAATACTACATCATACTTTTTGAATTAAAGTAGAAAAATGCAGCTTTGTTTAATTACACTTTTTATTTGTTAAAATTCTACCGTGACATCAAATACTAAAACTTTTATGAATTAAATGCATTTCAAAGAAATCGCCGAAGTCTGTAGATTGCAACGTTTAATTTAAAGACTCTAAAGACTAAAACAACAACATTAGTTTTTCACTGTATGGATTCGTTATTTATTTTTAATCAAAAAAACTTGGTTCAAACCTTTTTTTTTAACATTATCTTTAATATGAACACAACATGTGTTGGGAGTTTGGGATCCCTTTAAGTGAAATTTTCACTAAAAAAACTACATTAAATACGCCATCATTAGAAATAATTTTATTGGATATAGCTTACGTGCAAAATAATTTTGCAACAGCCCATTTTTTTTTTTTTTTAATGTTGATTTAGGTGCCCCAAGAAGTCCTTACGGTCTTATCACAGAGCACCGCGGAAGAGCATTTTAATAGGAAGTTCACGCATCCTTCCCAACCGATGTCGCAAAACTTGTCCAGAGGTGGGGTTTGAACCACGGATCTTACGTTTCTGAATCAAGTGCGCTACCACTGCGCCACGGCTGCTCTAATTTAGATAGATAATACTTACTTTTATTTAATTATGCAATAAAAAAATGAAGTTTTAATAAATAATAACAACTTTATGCTTATTATAACACGAAAAATAATATTATATTTAAAAAAAAAAAAATTTGAAAAAAAAATACCTTTATTATTAACAGCTTAAAATGACCTATAAAATGGTATATAACAATGTCATTTTTGAGAATATATTTTTAATACTTTTTTCCACCACCTGGCCAATGTGCTATGGTTTCAATCTGTAGTTTCAATCTGTGGTTTCAATTTTTAAAAACTATAGAGATTGGTCTGACAGCTCTTACAACTGCCCAATTAGACTTCTTTTGTTAGTTAACTTCTAATATCTCAGCCTAACAACTTCCTTTCTGGCAACCAATATGATGGATAACATGGATTTCAATTCTCTTGTTCTACTGCTGACTTGCTAACAATTATAACAGAAAGATTACAGGTTGTATTAGATGTAATTAGATTAGTTAAGGTCAATCCTCATGACACATTTGTCATATTTTGTGGTTTTTTAATGATACCTTTTCTCATTTTAAACAAGGTTTAAAATTTATGTAACTCTGTTAGATACTTTACTAGATAAAACCTCCTGACTTGAGAATTGAATAAGTATTCTTTTAAAGAGTAGATTTGCTTGAAACTTCTTGAGCAAATCCGCCCTTTTATAAACTGATTCAATTATGTATTATTTTACTAAACAGTTTTTTGGTTTTAATTGATATAAATTCACTTTTATAGAAGCAAGTTCTCATTAACACTTTGTTTAAATAATCAATGAAATCCAATTAAAGCATAATTTAAAAATATAACATTAAATTAATTAATCTTTAGCAAAAATAATCCAAAAAAAAAAATTACAATTATAAATACAAATAATAAAATATTTACCATACACAGCTTTTTGACCTAAAAATAAATTCAACAATGCATAAATTTTAACTATAATATAAAAGAACAGTACAATGTTGCAAACACTTTTTAATATATAACAATTTGATTTTTATTAATAATCTTTTTATTCTTAAAACTTTTATTACTGCATACAGTAATAAAAGTTTTAAGAATAAAAAACTGAATTTTTTGCATACATTAGAATTTTTAAGTTATTATAAATATATAAGAATTATTATAAAAAACAATTATTTAAAACTCTTAATTGCCAAAAGCAAAAGTTAACATTAATCTGAATAAATATTATAGAATTGTTCTATTTTTTGAAAAAACAAATTTTTCATTCTATTGTCTTTAAATTGTGTTTTGTAATAAGCTTTAATTCATTTAAAACTTATAATAAAACTCAAAGGTCTTAGCAGTTTTATAGCAATCAGTGTTTTAATCATTTCTAATTCATTTAAAATGTTAAAAAAAAAAATTCTCAGTGAATTGATTACTTTCAAAAGTTTCCTACAACGACTTACCAATATTGACAGCTTCACTTTGCTGTAATTGGTCAGATTTGATGTACTTGGTCAGTTTTTCTACAAAGATGGCTAGTCTTTGTAGAAAAACTGTGAAGATCAAAAACTAATAAACACTTCCAAGATTTCATTAGCTCAAAGGTTTTTGCCAGCTTAATTTTAATTAAACATGAAAATTTTAAGTATCCATTTCAAAGTTTGTCTTTAAAATGGGTACTTCTTTTGTGTAAACTACTTAATGTAGGCAGAGATGCGCTAAAGTCACTTACTTTAGATTTCATATTTTTGTATTTTTATAATGTAAAAACATTAGAATTGAAAGCATTGTTTCTTTATTTGAGGCTTGCGTAAATAAGAAAAGTAAAAACCAATAAATCATGTCTTGTACTTTTCACTTGACTTTAAATGCAAATCAAGTTATGATTTTTGGTTATAGAATCATATTTTGCAACATATTATGTTGCAAAATATGATTCAATAAGCAAAACCTTATGATAAGGTTCTGTCTGCACTTTTAAAGGAAAGAAAACATGATTAGGGAATCTTAAATTTTTACTTTTTACATCATCATATAAATGCTGGGGAAAGTTTTTGATTGGTTGCAATGAGTTTTTGATTGGTTGCAATGAGTTTTTGATTAATAGCAATGAGTTTTTAATTGGTTCAAATGAGTTTTTAAATTGTTCTTAGATTTTGAGCTAATTAAAAAGAGTGAAAGTTCTGATTTCAAATATTTCACACTGCAATTTATTGTATATTCATATTGGTAAATAAAAACATTTATGAAAAATTTTTATAAAAATACTTGTGTATTTATATTTAAAGCAGTTAAACATTTTTAAAACCTAAAAAAAAATTTTGCACTGGGTAATGATCCCTGACAATTTAATAATTATTTAACTATTATATAAACATTTTAATTAGTTTAATTAGAAATTTGCTTTCACAAAACATTTAATAATACATTTTTTTTTTTCATTTACAAGAATTATTATTAGTATTATTGTATTTTTAAAATCATACCAGATGTAGATTCACCATAGACATGACTAACAACAACAGCATCTACAAGTAGGTAATTGATACCAGCATCCTCTAGTGCATTTCTAGCAGCTTCCAGGCCAATTTCTAAAGGAATATACATATAACTCATTAAATATGATTATTTTCATTGAACAACTCCTTAAAATATATGACATGACTCATTGATAAGTATATATGCTGGAACGCAATAACTTAACACCAATTAAGCTATAACACAAGTTATAGAAGATTTTTAAACAGATATAAATAAATCTTTTTTTTAATGTTTCTAAAAATAAAGATGTGTGATCACTCATCTAAGTGCGACCACACATCATGTCACAAAATTTTTTTAATTGCTTAGATAAACAAGTTAGGGGCCATCCATAAAGAACATCACCATTTTTTAGCCGATTTTTGACCCCCTCCACCCCTTTGTCATGGTTGTCCTTTTTCCCTATACCCCCTGGAAAAGGACATCATAAAATCCTGACCCCCTCCCTATTTTTAACTCCAAAAAAATTTATTTTATCTTGCAATGATGTTTGAATCTGCTGCTACACCTTTGAAAAATAAAATTAAAAATATTCTCATACATTTTATCAAAAACACATGTTTTCCATGTTAATTAAATTAAAATAAAAAATCTATAAAGTGACGTCCTTTTCTGACATCTCCCCTCTCCCCTTGTCCTTTTTTGTTCTTTTTAACTCTAGCCCCCCCCCTCCTATTTGGATGACGTCCTTTATGGATGGCCCCTTATCTAAGCAGTTAAAAAAACAAACAAAAGAAAAAAACAATTGTAGTATAAAACAGGAACTTATTAAAACTAGGGCTTATCTAACAGTATTCTAAATCCTATATTAATTATATTGTTTATTTAATTTGTATGTAAATTTAGTTAATTATATAATTTAAAATAAAATTAGTGCAAACTAATCACCTAACAATAACTGTATATAATATTCCTCAACTTTTGAGAAGAATTTCTATGTAAAAGTAGTATTCAATAATTAATGAAACAAAAAATATAAAATTTGAGCTCTAAAATGGTCTAAAAAATATGATGCTTTGAAAATCACCCATAATTTTTGCCCACATTGGCTATTTTGAATGTTAAAATGGTACCTTTTAATGAATAATTGAAATTCTAGTAAAAGAAACGGTTTAAATTGCATAACAACATAACTCCAAACTTTAGATATTTTAGTTATTTTTTGATTTTAAAAAGACAAATTTTTTGTTTTCTTACTATAGATTTCAGTTTCACTGACTCACAGAGTTACATAAGTCTCATGAATTTAAAATTTTTTTCAAATAGAAAAAATATTGAGCCATCTAAATATAAAATATAGTTTTGGTTCCTTATAAAGATCATTTTATTACTTAAACTGAATATTCCCTATTTAAGCGTACATTCTTCATTATTGATTTTTTAGCTTTACTTTTTCATTAATGATTTAAATTCTAATGAAAAAAAAAATGATTAAAAATTGATATCTGACTAATTTTAAAGCTGCTGAATCTAAAGATAAAAAGAAAATAACAGAATTCAATATTTTTGATGCTAATTTTTTGATTTTAAAATTGCTAAAATAAATATATTTGTTTTGTTGTCATGGGTTAAACTTTCATTAATTTTTGGAGTTTATTATTAAATTCAAACATCTCATTTTGTATATGAAATTTCGTGAAATACAGTTTTGTGACATCAGTTGTAATGTTATGATACTAGTTGTAATGTTGTGACATCAGTTGTAATGTAGTGATATCAGTTGTAATGTTGTGATATCAGTTGTATTTCTAAATATATATATATATCTATACCTATATATACATATATATATATATATATATATATATATATATATATATATATATATATATATATATATATATACACACACATATATATATATATATATATATATATATATATATATATATATATATATATATATATATATATATATATATATACACAATATATATACACACACACACACACACACACACACATATATATATATATATATATATATATATATATATATATATATATATATATATATATATATATATATATATACAGTGGCGTAGGAAGGTTTTTATACCTTTGAAATAACTAACTTTAATACAAAAAAAACATTCAAATTTTTTTACGTTCATATGTATGATGAAAAAATTCTTCATAAAAAAAATCACTGTGAAAGGAGAATGGGAACAAGAAACCCTAAAATCTTAGCCCTCTCTGCCCCAAACATGAGAGCAACAAGTTGATGAAAAATATTTTGTACTATTTTCAATTAGACTTATATTCATCGATAAATTTTAAATTTCATTGTAAAATATTTTAGAGTTCAAAAAATATGACCATATAAAGTTTAAACCCCCCTCAATTTGAGGGGGTTGCAAAGATTGGGTACCATAGATTAAATTTAGAAGAAAATCTGAGAGGTGGGTGGAATGACTGCTCTTCTTTTACATGGAATTACTCGAAAACCAAGATCTTTGGTTGACAACTTTTAGATTATTTTTATTATTGATGGTTAAGGCTGTGGTATTGGTGTAAAAATGATGGTTAAGGCTGTGGTATTGGTATAAAAATGATGGTTAAGGCTGTGGTATTGATGTAAAAATGATGGTTAAGGCTGTGGTATTGATGAAAAAGAAGACTAAACAGAGATAATTAATTATGTTGAGAAAACCTTTCATTTAATATTTTGAGTAGAAATATGAAAATTGAAACCAGTGCCCTATGACCTAACATTCTTGTCACAGAGCACCAGTTTCATTTGTCTACAACTGGTAGACAAATTAAACTGGAAATAAACTTATTATTATGACAGTATATAATTAACAATATGTCATATTCAAATAGAAGAATATTCCTTTTCTAATAGCGGTTTATTTTTAAAATACTCTTCTTTGTTTCAGCTTTATTTTATTGTTTTAATCAGTGACTAATAAAGCGTGATTAGTTTGCCCTAAATTTACTCTAAATTTACTCTAGATAACTTTTTACAATAAGAATAAAAAACTTTAAAATATCTTTTTTTCTTGAAACATACTGTAACACAGCAATAACATTGCTGGGTTATACCATAAGTTTTGCCACATTTTCTTTTAACAATGAATGTTTTAAATTTTTAAACTAACAAAGTATCAAACTAGAAATCAAAACTGTTTGCATAGTCATTATAAATTTTTAGCTATCTAATTACTTATGAAAATTTTGATAATTTATATAGAAAACCAAACTAAGTCGACTAGATTATCCAGCATTATTTACGTTTTCACTCCTATTTGAAGAAAGCTTTTTACTGTTCTTAGGTTTTTAAAATATAGTAAAAAAATCTCATTGATTTATTAGTCTCATTAACTTAAATTAGTTTTAAAAAAATTTCTGAAATAGTTTGTGGTTACATTTCGAAGTTGTTTACAAATAGTAATATTACTAACATTAAATAAACACTCAATAACAATGATTAAAATAATGATGGTTGGAGTAATAAAAATAATAATAATAATAAAAATATTACTTGTTTTTATAAACACAATAGCTATATTTACAAAGTTAGACCGTTATAAACAGTTAAAAACTAATAAAACAATTAATAATGACATATAATAATAATTTAATTTGAAAACAAGAAAATAGGATAAATAATAATAAAATTGAAAATAATAATATCAATGATAACAATAATTATAATTGAAATAGCTATAACAAAAAAAATTAAAAATAAGAAAAATATATTTAACATTAAAAAGAAGTATCACTATCAAAAAAATAAATTGACAAATACATATCAAAAATAAAATGAAAATAAAGAAAAACAACTTTGAAAAAAAGTAGAAACTTAACTGTTACAGACACAAACATACATATACATATATAATAAACATACACATACATATATAATAAACATACATATACATATATAATAAACATACATATACATATATAATAAAAGTACATATACATATATAATAAACATACATATACATATATAAGGATATACATACACACTAAAGTTGTGACAAAAAAGTAATTTTTTGGCCTGTAGCAGGAATAAATGAACATTTTAATACTGATTAAGAAAATTATATTTATTTGGTTCAATTCATAAAAAAGTGGGTGCCACATAAAAGTTGGTGTCACATATTATCAAAAATATCTCTCCAAAAGTATATCAAGTTGGGTGTCAAAAGAAGAATTTCATAGTAAATTAAAAAAATTTAAAGCTTTTAAATAAAAATTAAATTTTTTAAATTATTGTAGAAAAAAAACTAACATTATTGAACAAAATTTGAAAAAAGGCATTTTTTAAGACATTTTTTAACAATATCTTTCTTAAGAAAGTTACATTTGAAAAAGTTATTTATGAAATCTCTACAAAATTTCACTTCTTTTGAGACCCGGCATGATATACTTTGGGAGAAAAAGATACAAAAGGAGATACAAAATTTTGCAAAAATATTTTAGTCTTAACCCTAATACAAACACATGCACACACATATACACATGTATACACACGCGCCTACACTCACATACATAATGTGTACATCACATGTAGATAATATTTACTAGGTATACAGTTTTAAAAATATATACAACTTTAAAAATGTCCAACCAACATTTAATGAACTAAAAGAAAAAAAAAATACAGGACAATACAATTAACGTACTAAAAAACATGACAATATGAGCAATACACGACAATACACAAAAATACATGACAATATAAACATTATAAGAAATTATTATATTTTTATTTTTTAATTTTTATTTTATTAATAACAATAATGATATAAATATATTAATATAATAATTGATAATGAAGCAAAGCATAGCAAAAAATAAATTAAATACATGAACAACATAAACAATACACAACAATGTATACAATACACAAAAACTATAAATTTTTCTTTTTCGTTTTTTTAAAAACGTATTTCTATATTTTATTTATCTTTAACTGTTTTTCTATTTTAAATGTTTTTTTCTTATAACTTTTAATTTTAGCTGTCTTGTTTTTGTTTTTCTTTTGTTTCTTTGTTTTGATTTGGTTTTTAATTTTATTTTTATGTTTCACTTCTTTCTTTTTCTTTTCTTCAGTCTCTTATGTTATTTATTTATCTTAAAAAATCTTCTTTTTAAACCTTTTCTTTTTACTTTTTTTGAATTTATTTATAAAATTCACTATTAAAAAGTGCCTACCATTTTGGAAGTCTGTGCACTGACCCTTAAAAGACTATTAAAGACTTATAATTATTGCTGTAATTAAACCTACATGACTGCCTTATGTATGCCAGTATGTATAAAAGAATTTTGATCAAGAACAAAATAACAAAATTATTTGACCTCAAAAACTGAATGTTTTCAGAATTTTTCTGACTAATGAATTATTGTCGATGTGTTAAAACACAATCACACAATGACAAAAATAACAAATATCCATTGATCAACACAAAATAATGTTAATTCAACTGTCTATATGTTACTGTTTTTAAAGTATACAAATGGAAAGGTACAGTGTGACAAGTTAAATTGTTTACCTGGATAATCCCAATTTTTGGAATGTGGCTTAACAAATCTAGATAACAAAACAAATTTAAATATACAACAAATAACATACATACCAAAAGTTAGAAATAATAAAGTACCAGTAAAAAGGGGGATCATATTGAAACAAGAATGAATTAAAAAACTTTCAACAATTAGTTGAGTAAATAAAAGTGAAAAGAAAAAAAAAAGGAGAATTTCTATTTTTTACAGCAATTTGAAAGCGGGTCAGAGTTGACTGATTCACTTAGTAGTAGTCAAGGTAAGAGTAGTCTCCCTCCACTGTGTGTAAGCGTCACTGAGTAATAGGATGAAAGTCTCCCACTGGGATGGTAGTCAGAGTGATAGCAGTCTCCTACTTATTTAGTATTCAGGGTATTCTTCTAATGAGGCTGAGAGTAGCTATCAAACTATTCTATATTTGAATACCCATTTTGGTCTTGAAAAAAAATGTTAAATTCAATACTTAGTTAGCCCAACACCAACCACCAATGTCTTCCTTTTACTCATTTTATGGCTGTAATAACAGTTTTCATTTTTAACTTTAAGATTATAAATTTTGAACTTTAAGAAATTTAAAAAAATAATATACGCAAAAAATAATTATCAGTAAAACAATAAGAAATTACTTAAATATGATTTAAAAAAACAGCAAAAACAATTTCATTCCTAAACATGAAATATTTGAAACATGAAATTCTTTAAAATATTTATTATAATTTTTGCTGACTCTTTTTTTTGCTCAAAACCCTTGAACATAATTTCTATGCAATAATTTAACTTAAAACATGTTTATAACCAATATAAACTACTTGCCAACCAAATCAACAATTTACAAAAGGTTTTTTTCTTTCTTTTTTGAATAAATTTTTACAAAAAATTACACAATATTACACAAAATATTATATTTTAAATTTATTAGCACTAGAGGTTTTTCAAAAAATCATCACTAAAGCTATACTTTTGTTTTACAAAAATATAGCAACAGCTATATTTAGCTTTTCAAAAATATAGCAAAATTTTTAGTTTGAAAACTTTAATTTAATGCAGAAAAAATAAAATAATCCGCAGGAAATTTTAATTTCTATGATATTTTACAAAAATGGCATCTTTAAAGCGGTTTATTTATGTTGATTTTTCAAACTTTTTTTTTTCAAATAAGATAGCTACTAGTTAATTTTAGATATTACAAATTCTAATATTACAAAATTTCTGTGATCAACAAATGACTAATGTTAAATATATTCAAGTAGTTTTAACAACGAAATTTATAAAATTAGTTTTGATTTAAAACAACAATACAAAAACAAAAAAAGTCTTAAAAAAAAATTTTATCTTTTTCAATAATCTTTCATCATTATCTTTTTTCGATAAATCAATTTGATAAATATATTATGAACAATAAGAATAAATAGCAATATTGTTAAATTAACATGCATATATTGAATATATGTCGTATTAAAATAATAAATACTGTATAAAAATATCTAAACAATAAGTGGTTTATAGTCTATTAAAACTCATTCATGAATTTATTAAAGAAAAAATAAGAAAAACTTATCCAAATTATAGCTAAATTGTTAGGACTAAATTTTGTAAATATTTTATTTTTTAGTAATGATGTCATACATAAGAAGTTGCACAAGAGGTTCAAAGTTTTTAATATATTACTGAAACTTTTTTAATATTTAAGTTTTTAAATATTTTAGTTTTTTCATTCAGATTGTAGGATTTTTGAAATAATCTTTGATATTGAAAGCAATTTAAATGGTCTGTGCTTAGAAATTTCTCTTGCATGTGGTATAGTATCAGTGATATAAAACGTTTCAAATAGATCTGTTTTTGTAAATCTTTTCCAAGAGTCTTTTGGGAAAACAGCATGAGTTACATACGCGCTCACTGAAAGAGCACCAGAATCCTTCAATACTTTTGCGCACTCTATCAATGTTTCACCTGTCATGACTAAATCATCAACAATAACACAATGGCAATTTTCAATTGTTCCTTCCTTAATTTTAATAACTCTTTCATCATCATTTCGTATCTTTATACATGTAACAAATGAATACCTAGACTCAAACATTGTATGGAAACGCTTGTAAGCTCCATCATCAGGAAAAGTAATAGAAATCTTTCTATGGTGGGATGCTTTATCTAGTTCTTTCAACAATAGTGGTATAGCTGATTCTAATCTTGGTATAACAGTGTCACCAAAGTAAAAACGCTCTTGTAAAGCATGTATATCAAATATAATTATCTGGCAAGGACCCTGGCTTGATAATGGTATTGCAGAAAGAATACGAGCCATAGTTGAAGCAGTTGCAACTCTCCCTTCTGTATCAACACGCTCCATAGTAGCAGTAGGAAAATAAGGAAGTATAAAAATAAAAGATTGACACAAGTAGCGAGGTAATGAATAAAGAATAGCAATCTGTTCAAATATAATGTCCGGTGAATGCAATGAACCAATGAAAACAACATGTTTGCGAGAACACTTATTTTTCACATCTGTAATGAAAAGGTTAGGCCATTCATCTTGAAATCTTTTCCATAAAATGTCTCCTTTGATTACTTCTAAATGATTTTGATAACATTCATCTATTACTTCATTAGCCAAATTTTCTGTGAGGGGGTGTGAATATAGTATAACTGTTGTACACGACATTTGCAACTAATTTTTTACTGCATAAAAAGTACTTTTTCAAAGCTAAAAAATGAAAATAAAACAAATTTAACATTTAACTTACATTTACAACTAGTAATTCACTTTTTTTGAATACTATATTATGATTACTATAACTTTTTTAATAATAAATAACACAGTTTTAATATTTTATACCTCATTTATTACGGGACATTATAGAGTTAAAAGATTATGTTGAGAAAAAATAAATACAATCTTGTTCACTGTTTCTCCTTAGCACTGTGTAAATTGTATGTAAAAAAAGCTTTGCTTTATGTAAATTATGCAATAAAAATGTGTATACCTTAAATACCAATAATCAAACTTTTGAGCATTTTTATTTTCAATATGCACACATGGATTTTAACAATATAAGTCAAAATATAAAGTATTATAATAATAATAAAAATAACTGAAACAACTGAAAATGAACAAACAAGACAGAAAAATTCAAATAAAATATAAGTGAAATAAGTGAAATACATTTCAGTCTAATTTGTATAGACCATCATCAGACGTAAAATAATTATTTTATGTCTGATGATGGTCTATACAAATTAGACCAAAATATCACAAAAAAAGAAATAGAAAAATTAGTATGATGCTGTTTTTGATGTTTTATAACTTATTATAACTTTATGTACTACAAGAAATGTCGCTAAAAGACAAAACAGAGTTAAAAATACTATTTTTACTTTTTTTTGAATTGGGTAAACTGAGGTCTTATATACAAAGTATAAGAATAAACCTATGCTTTAAAACTTTTTGCAGGGTCTACATTAACAAGCTTTCAGTGTTTATCATTGATATTTATGGAAGAAATTCATAGATTTAAAGATGTGACAAGAAAGCAAAATAAAAGAATAAATTTAAGCCATAATGTTTTCAGATGCATCATGTAATTACATCCCAAATATGATCACATAAATATGATGGTTGTTTTATTAAATATATATATATATTTTTAATGTTTCCTTTACTTTCTAATATGTACATGTTTAATTTACAATAAATGAAAGTGAAAGTAAATAATAACAAATAAAGCAACTAAACAATTTAAAGTATAAAACAATCATTTTTGATCATTTGAAAACAATTGAAGCATTTAACAATAAACTTTATTGATCCAAGTTACCAGAGTAATAAATACTTTTTGATGCAAAACAGTAAACACATTTTTTTAAATTTTGTCATGTATTTATTTTTTACCAACATAGTCACATCCAAACAAATTTTTCTTATTTTCCTTTATACTGCATAAAGAAACTTTAGTCAAAAAATTTAAAAATGTATTTTTGAAAGAAAACACTATTATTTTTACACATAAACAAAATATTTTACTTCTAGCCGTACTTTTTATGAATAGTAACAAAATTTTTGCATTTATTACTTGTAATAAATGCAAAATTTTTGCAATAATAATATTGTAATAAATGCAAAATATCATGGTTTCATAACTGTTACTAAAATATAAATTCTTAAGGAAGAATCTTCTTCAATTAATTAATAAGTTCTTAGTTCCAAATTTTAAATATCCAATGTTAGCTAATTCAGTACCATTACTTAAATATACTATATTTGTTTAGTGTCTTTACACTGCTGTCAAATCAAGTACTTGATTTGACAGCAGTGTAAAGTACTAAATTAGCTAATTTTGGGTATTTCAAATTTGCAATAAACAATTATTTTTCAGCAATTTTCACTTAAAAATGTATCTACTACAGATGCAAAAATCTTTAAACAGTTATACTATCAAATGCATATTTCTTAAAAACATCAAATAAAGAATTATAAATTAACAAGAATATGCATAAATAACATTTAAAAAAACATCAAAAATAAAAAATCGATAATAAGACAATTATTAAACTGATAATGGGGAATCTTTGACCAGTACAAGTTGATTTTTTACATTAACAGGAGTAACACCTTGAAATATGAAATGCAAACTAGATGATGGAATTTTCTTCGATGATTTTACAGATTTTTCTGGTGTTGTATTAAAAATGGGAGTAGAAATATCATTTGCTTCTGGGATGTTTTTCTTTAAACTTTTTGGTGTTATTGTAACTGAAATGTTTAATGGAACATAATCAACTTTTGAATTCAAAACTGACTCTTGAGAAGGTGTTATTGTTTTCTTTTTGAGTTCTTTGGTTCGCCTCAATTTTGATCTGTAAGAAGAATAAGCAACCTCTGAATTGTGAACTTGTGGAGAAATCCAATTGGATGATGTATGATAAGTTAATTTTTGTAAAGGTAATTTAATAGGATCACCAACATAAATTGAACTAGCAAAATGAATGTCACCTTCAAAACACTTTTCTTTGAACTGCAAAGGATTTTTTTGCAATTTTTTTATTTTTCTTTTTTTTTTAATTGGCATACTAGTTTCATAAACCTTCCATTATCTTCATATTTTTTTAATTTATACCTAAAAATACACAGGTTTCAATATTAGTTCAAAAAACTGCATGAGAAATATTTAGGTCTCTCAACTCTATACGTCTATTAAATGTCTATAATCTGTTTTATTAATTATTGCATTAAAAAATAATAAAAAAACACTTTAGTTTTTTAATTAAAGGATAATACAATAAATTAGTGCACCAGTCACTAATTAGCATAACTTTCACTAATTAAATTAACAATACATTACTCTCAAATAAACTATCTATAAGTCTATCTATAAGGAGTTTCATTATATTACCGAACAGTTAAATCAATTCTTAACTAGATCAAACTTTGTTCATTCATAATTTATAAATATATAATCCTTCTAAAACTATAAAAAAAAAAAATTCAATGCATTAATTTTTTATTTTCCTCACCCTAAATATAAATTATGTATTTAAAATATTTATTTAAAATAACAAAACCAAAACAAATAAATTAATAAGGAACACACACTTAAGTCCTCAACTAAGAGCAGATAAAGCGGTGTGTAGCCTATTTTAGGAAACATCCTATAACAGTGTTTTTTAGTGTAAACTATGTTTGAATAAAAAAATAGAGATCAAACCTAACTAAGACAAAAAAAAATACTTAAATAAAATAATAAAAATAAAATAATAAAATTAATCCTAAATAACAAAAGTTATATTTTTAAAGTAAATTAAAATAATTTAATTAAAATAAACTTAAACATTACAACAATTTAAGTTATAAAAAAATTTGAAATAGCTACAAATGATATTAAAGCACATAAGTTAATTTAAAAACTCAGAATCTATTATTTGTTCTTCAACAGGTAACAGATTATTTAACATTTTAAATTGCTTCTTTGAATTAGTTAAATTTATTTCAACTTTAGCAAGAACTTTTGTGATTTCGTTAACATTTTCTATCTGTTCAATAGCTTTCTCCATATATCTTTGCTGATTTAAGGTAGATTTATAAAGTTCAAGTATTTTAACCTCTACTTCTTTTATAAGTACAGAAATTGAATTCTGATCAAAAGCCACTGCCTCAGCACATTCTGTTAAATGTAATTGATAACGCAATACAACTTCTGTTAAAGGCCCAGATACAATATGTGGTAATTTTGAATAGTCTAAAGTGTTAACTAAATTTAATACTGGTTTTGTGAACTTTATTTTTTTTAAGTTATTTAAGTCATCATCAATTCGATTATGACCATCAGTCAGATCAACTTTAGAAACAACAATAATATCTTCAAGCTTTGCTTTCTCTTTCTTTTTAACAGAGCTTCCATCTGTAGAAATATTACTCTGCTCTTGACCCATTATTTTCCTTTAAATAAAAATTATATATAAATAAAGATATAAATTAGTTTTTTCACTTTAATATTCAAAAAACCAACTTTAATCTAGATATTGTCTTGAAAAAAGAAAAAAGAATAACCTAAAACATGACTTTTTTCCCTTTATGTTTTTTATACATATATACCTAGTAGTATCTACTTATAAATATTCTTTATGGATAGATACTGCTTGAATAAACCCCAAGCCATTGTCAATAGATATTTGTACTGCAGATAGAAAATTTAAATGATATCATACTGAAATATTATCAATATATATATATATATATATATATATATATATATATATATATATATATATATATATATATATATATATATATATATATATATATATATATATATATATATATATATAATCATAATTAAAAAAAAAAACTATGAATGCATATTTAGATAAGCACTACTACAATGTCACACTAAAACAGCCTGATGCCAGGAGCTTCAGTACATATATCGACTATCTTATAGCCTGCTACAACAAAAGAGCGCCACAACGTCAACTGAGAAAAATGTGAGGAGTAACCTTTGGTGAGAAGTGAATGTCACTTCTCACCTGCTGCTACAAGAGAGTGCTGCTACATCAAAAATAAATTTAAACTTTTTTTACTAAAACTTTTCTAAATTAAATTTTTTCATAAAAAAATTAAAGATGCCCAAACAAGAGTATATATATATATATATATATATATATATATATATATATATATATATATATATATATATATATATATATATATATATATATATATATATATATATATATATATATATATATATACATATATATATATATATATATATATATATATATATATATATATATATATATATATATATATATATATATATATATATATATATGTATGTATATATAACTAGTAACAATCATGGAAAAAATAAGTCAGAGCTTTAAATTATCTTCATTTTCTTCTTATTCTTTCTAGGACATATCTACTACTTAGACTGCTATGAGCTACTTTATGACCCACTACATAGCTTTCAAATAGCCTGATATATAGGTACTATATAGTCTACTAACAATATGAAAAAGTTAGTTAAAAAAAAATTAAACATACAATTAAAAGTTATGAAAAGTTATGAAAAGTTTGTGATAAATTTTTATCACTTTTTGCTTTATCAATTGCTGAGAAAGAAGTGATCCAAAAGTATTCTATAAATTTATAAATAGCAAATCAACAATTAAAAGCCACATTAAAGCAGTTGAAAATAAAGATGGCACCATTGCCATTGATAAAACACAAATAGCATGCACCTTGAATGACTATTTTAACTCTGTTTACATCTGAATATTGGAGATACTAGCATTGGAGTTCAAAATTAGATGCCAAACTATGTTAAAAAAATTTATGTTTTTGAAGAACTTGTAAGAAACTATATACAAAAAACAGATATTAGATTAAAAATGTGGAAAATTGTTTGGATAAAATATCTGGAAAAAATCCATATATTTTCCCTTATTTATTTTTTAATTTTGTTTTTCAAACTTTTCATAATTTTTCAATGAGTGATGAATGAAAAACCTTATAAAACAAATATATTACAAAAATATATACCTAAACCTGTATTTATGAAAAATGCTTTTGATATTCAAAAAAACCTAAAGTTAAAAAATTATCTGGAAAAAAAATATAAAAGAAATAACCCTAATTTAGATATTGTAACTAATTGTATAGATAAGGAAAAATCACTTGACGTATTATTTACTGATTTTGAAAGAAAGCATTTGACCATGTTCCTCATAAACATTTGTTATCAAAATTATCATCCTACAGCATTAATTTCAATTTGTTTAATTGTATAAAGTCATTTTTGTCTGAAAGATGACAAAGAGTAGTTCTTGGAGATATTACTTCAACGTGACAAAATGTTATAAGCTGAGTAGTCTAATTATCAGAATTAGGCCTATTTTTGTTTAGATTTATATAAACAATTTAACTGAAAAAATATAACTCTATAAAAATGTATGCAGATGATAACAAGCTTATTACACCGGTTAATTCTTGATCAAGTCATGTTATGCAAAATGATACTGATATGTTAGTGGAGTGGACATATAAATGGACCATGGAAAAAAACAATTCAATATTGATAAATATAAAATAGTTCGGTAAACACAATCAAAATTTCAATTAATACATAACTAATGATGAGAGTAAGAGAGAGACGGAAAGAGATTTAGTAGTTTTAATATCAGATAATCTAAAATGGACTATGCATATCTGAGCAGCAGCTTCAAGAGCAAATAGTAAATTAGGTACCAATGCTTTCCATTATTACCAATGCTTTCCATTATTATTTCCATTAACTTGTGATTCTTTCAAGAAGATATATATATATATATATGTATACATCATTGCATACAAGACCACATCTCGAATTTGCTGTTCAAGTATGGAACCTTTACTTTAAAAATGATGCTAATATACTTGAAAATGTGCAGTGATGTGCAACTATGTTAATACTAGAAATTAGACATCTACCATACGAAGAAAAATTAATCAAACTGAATCATTGACCAAAAGAAGAAGATGTGGTGAATTTATTTTATTTTATAAATTTTTCCATCATTTTAAAAACATCATATGGTATAATTCAACTAAGTTTTTAGCATCATTATTTTTGTCTAGACAAGCCGGCAATACAAGGCAATACAAGAAGGAATCAATTTAAGAATACTTTACGCATTTATGATTTCAAATGCCGAAATAATAAAAATTCTGCTAAATAATTAAACAGTAAAAACATGGAATAGTCTACCAGAACCAACAATCAGAGCATCAAGAGTGAATAATTTCAAGAGCAAAGTTAAAAAATCATCATCAAATACTTTTTTTGAATTTTCTTATTAAAAAACCTTAGCAAACATTATATAACTATTATTTATTACCTAAATTAGTAACTGTTAAATTATTGTAGCTAAAGGCTGTCATAGATTCAAAATGGCGTTGAATCTCAACAACAATACTTATTATTATTATTGTTATTGTTGTTATTATTGTTATTATTGTTATAATAATTATTATTGCTATTATTATTATTATTGTTATTATTATTACTATTATTGTTGTTATTGCTATTATTATTACTCTTGTTGTTATTATTAATATTGTTGTTGTTATTGCTATTATTATTATTGTTATTATTGTTGTTATTATTAGTATATATAATCTATATTTTTCATTATAAATACACACAACAATAATTTTTTTTTTTTTGTTTCACTAGCTTATTTATAAATAATGAAAATCTACATATGAAGTAACTATTTAAAAAACAAGCAAACTTTTTTTAAGAAAAATAGCTAAAAAAACAATTAATTTTTAGAAAATCTACTTTCAAATCTACTTTCAAATCTACTTTCAGGACCTAGGTGTAAACAAGAGAAAAAGAAACAAAAACTTGCGTTGTTTTTTTTTAGCTTTTTTTTTTTCAGTTTTCATATCGTATTTTGTAAATGACAGGCCCGTTGCCAGAATATTTTCTGGAATAGCATTCATGCGCATCATGGCACTGTTAATACTTTGATATTTTTCAGCTTTTGATGGAATTAGCCTCTCTGAGAGCTGCTACAGAGTTCGGGAAATCTGATTACCAGCCGGCCTCAGAACCATAAAACTGAGTTTTAGAGCTGTACCCTCATAAGGTGATAGAATGAGTTACCTAGATAGAATGAGTTACCTAGTTATAAAAAAAGAGACACAAGCAAAAACCATGCATTGAGTCAAAAATATCCAAAATTCAACATCTTAAACTGGAAACACAGAATTAAAACTACATCTGCGTCAGCCTAATAGTTGAAGAAGGGTAGCGAGACCGGTTAACAGATAGAATCTGTTTACCCCTTAAGTCTTTGCCTTGGAGGTCTTCTAAAAGACTGTAGCTGGATGCATTTAACATTTGCCCAAGATAAGTATTTTTTTATTGAGACACCATCTTTAGCCTTTACTTAACAAAAAACCCAAGGCAAGGGGTGACTTCTCTTAGCCTTTGCCTAAAAAAGTGTATCCTTATAGGCAGCAGGACATGAAGCAGGTTGTACTGGGTTACATTTTATCAGTAGCAGGGTAACCTGACCTATATATATATATATATATGTATATATACAGGGCCGGCTCGAGTAGGGGTCACGTAGGGGGGGGTGCCATTACAACTTTTGCCGTCTAAAAAAAAAAAAAAAAGGTCCTCGTTTTTTAAAATTTACCGACTGCCATAACAACATTAGCCGACTGACTTTACTGACTAACCTATCAACAGCGTCTACATTTACCGACTAACTAGTCAAAAAGGTTAACATTTGCCGACTAAGGGTCAAATTTGCCGACTAAAAGTCATTGATGGGGGGGAGGGGAGGGATGTTACACCCCCCACACCCCCTATCGCGCCGGCCTTGTATATATATATATATATATATATATATATATATATATATATATATATATATATATATATATATATATATATATATAATATATATATATATATATATATATATATATATATATATATATATATATATATATATATATATATATATATTATATATATATATATATATATATATATATATATATATATATATATATATATATATATATATATATATATATATATATATATATATATATATATATATATATATATATATTTATATATATATATATATATATATATATATATATATATATATATATATATATATATATATATATATATATATATATATATATATATATATATATATATATATATATATATAGTATCGGACATAACAAGTGCAACCAAATAATTCTAATTTAGTTTCTTTATACAAAAGTCTTGCATTATTTCAATTTAGAGAAATAACTATGCAACTATTTAGAGACAACGTTCTTTAAGTTTTATTCATCACAAAGTTCATTATTTGTACACGAAAATTAATAAATTGTTTAAAAGTATTAAAAAAAGTTGATTTCCTTCTGGACAAAACAAGTAAAACTCCACGAAATGTTAACCAAGCTGTATTTTGCTATCAATATTTCGTGGCGAATTCTTTGTTGTCTATCACAGCCTTGCATCTTCGAGGCATAGGTTCAATCAGGTGATCAATGAAACTTTGTGGAACCGCTGCCCAGGTCTTTTGGATTTGTTCAAATAGTTAATCCTTATTACGAACACCTTCACGATTAATTCTTCGCTTTACGATCTCCCACAGGGTCTCGATAGGGTTTAGATCCAGAGATTGAGGCAGCCAATCCATCACCGATAGGTGGTTGTCTTGAAACCATTGCTTGACTACTTTTGCAGTGTGTTTTGGATCGTTGTCTTGATGAAAAACCCATTTTATTGGCATATTCCATATATATTCCATTCAGCATGAGGTAACATAACATCTTTCAGGATATTTTTATACATGAAACGGTCCATTATTCCACCTATTTGATGTATTGGACCTAGACCGTTAGCAGAAAAACACCCCAGACCATTACATTGCCTCCACCATGCTTCACGGTCTTATGGCAGTAACGTAATTTGAGGCGTTTTCCGGCCGGTCGACGTACACGGCAAATGCCATCGCTCCCAATGATGTTGAACTTCGATTCATCACTGAACAGGACAGTTTGCCATTTCTGCACATTCCAGTCAATATGAGATGTAGCAAACAGGAGTCTTTTTTATCTGGTTCTTTAGTGAAATCAGCGGTTTCTTTGCAGGGCGTCGAGAAAACAATCTGGCTTCAACAGTTCGTCGTCTGATTGTTCGGTCCAATACAGGCAGCTCTAATTGCTTTTGTATCTCAATATAAAGATATATATATATATATATATATATATATATATATATATATATATATATATATATATATATATATATATCTTTATAGTGTAGTCGAAAGAGATGTTTATGGTAAAAAAAAGTCTTTTTCGACTACAACTTTTATTACCTCGTCTCTTAAGCTGTATTCGACAGTCATCGAAATGTCAAAGCAATTAATTTAATGAGAAGTACATTAAATTTTATTGTTTTTTAAAAAAGCCGCAATAATAATGATTAGAAAGATTTTTTTAATTAGTGGTGTTTTTGTTTTATTAAAAAATATTTTTAAAACATGCGTAAGTGTTGCTACATTGACTATCTTATAGCCTGCTGCTACAAGGGAGTGTTGCTACATCGACTATCTTATAGCCTGACTCGCAACGGAGTGCTGCTACATCAACTGATAAATAGCCTGATTTGCAAGGGAGTGCTGCTACATCGACTGACAAATAGCCTGACTCGCCAGAGAGTGCTGCTACATCGACTGAGGGTTTGGTTTGGGCAGGCAGTCTATCATTTAAAAAATAAAAAAATTTAAAACTTTAATTTAAAAATTTAAAAAAATTTAAAACAACAGTTTATGGGAAAAACTTTGTGAATACCATGCAAGACTAAATTTTTTTTATTAACGAAATTAGTTTAGTTCTTAGGAATGATATTTTTAAAGTTGGCGTTAAAACTGTCGTATGTTTTGGTAATCCCTTAATCAATATACTTTTCCATAATAAGTCTAAACTGCTTTTAATTAGTCATCCGGGAATGTACCAGCTTAATTGCAATTATGGTGCATAATATATTGGTGTGACAAAAAAAAAATTTCACATGGATTCCAGAGCATATAAGCAATGCTACAAAAGCCAACTTGAATGTATCAAGAATAGTGGAACATACACATGTAATGGTAGAATAAATTGGAAGAACCTTAAAATACCTTTTTTTTTGCTTTTTTAATAAATGTAAAAAAGTATAACAAATATAAAAAAGTATATATAATAGAGATGTACCGGAAATAATGACCTTTAGATCAATTTGCTTCTGGCTGTTATTAAAATTTTTTTTTTACTTTTTTTTATGACATTGTGACACAGGCTGTGTAAATAAATCAAAAAATCATTATCCTATAGAGCAATGATAAAGAGTGATAATTTGCAAAAACTAGATTTGTATTTTTTACCTAGGTTTACCGGTAAACCTAGGTAAAAAATACAAATCTAGTTTTTGCAAATCTATTTGCAGTACTTATAAACTTAGTTTCTGCAAATAAAATTACGTTTAAATTTTTTACCTAGGTTTACCTATAGTCTTTCATTGCTCTGTAGGATAATGATTTTTTGATTTATTTACACATCCTGTCACGCCATAAAAAAAAAATAAAAAAATTTTCAACTCCAGCCAGAAGAAAATTGATCTTAATCACACAAATTCTGGCCGGAATTCCGATACATCCCTAATATATAAATATAATAAATATATGATAATAAATATAAAAAAGTATCGCTGTTAAAAGAACGCGGGAAACTTACAGAAGACCATGTGGTCTCGGGGCGATCTATGGTTGGAAATGAAACATTAATTCCCGAAGTTAGAAATATCTTTACAATAGCGCAAAGCGTTAAGAATAAAATTTATTCTTAATTTATTCTAATTTACAAATTATATATTTAATCCAACGTTTTACCTTCCAAATCTCGTTTTGATTAGGAATTTAAGATTTGGTAAGAAAATACTAACACTTTAATTTTGCGAAGTATTCTTAAGCGTTTATTTTTAGAATTTTTATATAAGTTAACTTCTAAATTTTTTGCCTAAAACTGTCTATAGATGATTTAATTATTAATAATTATTCCTATGAGAAGATATAAATATCCTTTTGCAGGAAATTAAGATATAAATAAAAAAATATTCATATACAAGGCCGTAGTAACAAAAACATTGTTAAAAAAAAAGATTGATTATTGGCTTTATGCCACATTATTAAGCCAATAATTAATCTTTCAATTAACACTGTTCCCTGAAATAATAAAGAATTTTTTAGTATACTTTTTCAAGTTTTTTATACTTCAGAAATGCCTAAGTTAAAAAAGTTAAAAAAGTCAAACAATTTTTTTACCTGTTGCCTTTAATTAGAAGCAATAAAATTCTTATATTGTGCTGAATCTTTGGTAGGCTTAGGTCCAAGTTCAACTCTTGCATGTTCTCTATGTTCTTGCATATCACTAATCGATTGATTGGAACTAATCTTTATATTTATGGAGTTCCAGTCTGAAATTGGCAACTTGCAAATACTGAAAAATAAAAAAATACTTACAAAACCCTACGTTTGATTACTGGAGCATTTACCAATAACTTTCTTAATAAACTAAGTTCTGGAAATAAAAACAAGATCACATTAAAGTGTTTATTTTTACTATCATTAATACACACTGAGAATCCCTTTTTAACTTGTCAAATCTGTGAATAGTTTTTTAAAATGACTTTCATTTTCACTCCAAAGAGTTGTGATAATTGACCATATGGGCTATGAATCATAGAAGTGAAATTTAAAATTACAAAAGAAGATGGCATCTCCAGTGTCACATATAATTTTTACAGCTGTTGCAAACTGTAACCTTTTAGTTATATAGTTATCAACTAATATATAGTTATGAACTAAGAAATTAGTGCTTTCATCTATTGCCTCATCAACAATTTCTGGATATTCATTAATTATATAATTCACAAAAACTTTTAAAAGTAATTTAAATTTATTAGATTCAATATTTTAGTCAATAATTTGACATAACTAAAAGCAAAATGGAGGGCGCTGTTTCAGTTTCCTACTCCTATCATTTTATAATTGATTTCGATAGAGAATTTCATGTTAATTAAGATTCGTATAAAAACATTGATCTGAAAATTTGAGGAAAACACTCTAATTTGATGTTGAAGTTTAGAAAATTACGCAAATATCGCCTAAAAAATTACACTTAAAACGCAAATAAACGCAATTAACGCAAAATATTTTTTAAAAACGTTTTTTTATTTAAAAATCAATCGTTTTGAAAATCTTTTTTTTTAGTTACGCAACCCGGTTTTTATTGTCGTCATTATTGAAATTTATTTAAATTTAGTTAAATATTATAATAAGTATATATATAAATATATTTTTAATAAAAAATCTTTGAGACAACTTTTTAGATGTATATACATCGACGGACAAATAGGGATTGGCGCAATTAAATGTACATACATCGACTGACAAATAAGAATTGGCGCAACTAAATGTACATGCATTAACTGGCAAATAGGGATTAACGCGATTAAATGTACATGCATTGACTGGCAAATAAGGATTGGCGCAATTAAATGTACATACAACGACAGACAAATAGGGATTGGCGCAATTAAATGTATATGGTTAGGGTCAGGGTTAGGGTTTGGGTCAGAATCAGTTAGAAACTAATGGGTTTTCGCTTTTTAATAGTTTTTTTAAAGTGTTAATAAAAACAGGGCTGTTTTTAATTTAACTAAGAAAAAGAATCTAATTTTTTTTTTTTTTTTTTTTTTTTTTTTTTTTTTATTTTTTTTTTTTTTAGGTGCCCCAAGAAGTCCGTACGGTCTTATCACAGAGCACCGCGGAAGAGCATTTAATAGGAAGTTCACGCCTCCTTCCCAACCGATGTCGCATAACTTGTCCAGAGATGGGGTTTGAACCACGGATCTTACGTTTCTGAGGCAAGTGCGTTACCACTGCGCCACGGCTGCTCAATCACATTCCTCTATGAAGAAAATGGCGATTATTAGCGTTTTTAGTGTAATTTTTTGCTTTTCGCATATTTTCAGGTCAATTTTTTTATGATTTTTAATCAGCATGAAATTCCCTATTGAAATCAATCATAAAATGAAAGGGGTAGACAACTGAAACAAAGCCAAATGTAGAACATCAAAGGTAGTATTTACAACTTACTTTTTACATTACCATAACTAGCTAACTCTTCTAATGAATGAAGTGTCTTATTCTGAGATTTGATAGTTTTTTTAATAAGAAGAGAATTAGTTTTTCCAACAACGCATTTTCTTATATTCATTAAATCAATTATTAAACTGATATTATTTTGTTTGTTTATATTTGTATCAAAACATAGTTTATCAAATTTTATTATCAGACAAGATGTCCTATTTACCACTTCACTTCAATCCAAGCCAAAAAACTGAAAACCAGACCAGTTTTTAGAACTAATGTAGTTTAATTTCCTAAAAGCTTCTTTAACAACAGAAGAGGAGTGTAATGGTTTACAATCAATTGATAAATTAAGGGCAACAACTTGATAAACAGGACCACCATCTGATTTCTCAATCTTCATTGTTATAACTACACTAACATTATAAAATTTTGTTTCAGGGTATGAAGCACAAACCTTTGGGATGGAATGGATATTTTTATCTAATTTCTTCAGATTCAGATAAACTAAAACGTAACTTAAAATCTTTAGAGTCTAATCCATAAAATCGTTTTCCGTTTAGGCTGCAATTTATTTAAACACCAACAAAAAAGCCGACTAACTTCACAACAAAATGTTGAAATAATGCAGATCTTTATACATATTTATAGATCTCTAATACATCTTTTTTGTTATCACGCATAATTATTCCTTCGTATAAAGGTTTTCCATTAGATTTGTCAATATCTAAAAATACAAATGATTCTTTTCACAAATCAGACACAAACTTTCTTTTTGGTGATTATCCATTAAATGCTTCTGTATTCTATGCATCACAATAAATTTTTTATCAAAGTTTACTACTACTATCCATTCCATGTTTTTATATTGAAATGAGTTTAAATTTTTTTTTTTGTTGAAGCAAAATTTTATTACCGAAATCAGCATTTTCCTCGCGTACACCGAAATATAACACAGAACATAAAAATTAGAAAAAAGTTGATTTAAAAAAAAAAATTAAATAAATATGTGTGTTTAGATAAAATACATAAATAGATACTTAGAAATATAATCATAACAAATATTTTGGTTTTCTCTAAAGTTAAGGAATTAAACTATATAATTTAAGAGATTGACAAATATATTATAACGTAGAATCAAACATAAAACATAAAACTAAAATATCCTGACGGAAAACAAGAGTATCCCGACGAAATACACACGCTTTATAAGTTGAAGTTAAAACATGATATTGAAATTTTTTTTCATCCACTACGTACACTAATAGTTTAAAAATATTAAAGTACCCCCCACCCTTTCCTCAAAAAATAGATAAATAAAAAAACTGTAAAGAGTTATTCTTTTTTTAGTAAGCAGAACTGAAAAAAAAAAAGTTTATAGAAAAGACTGGAAGGATTGAGATGTATTTGTAGTTATTAAGTAAAAATGGCTCTCGGTTTTTAAATATTGGTACGACTTTTGCAATTTTTGATTTGTCTGGAAAAATCACAATCGCAATAACCTTTAAAGGATGTCCCTTCTAAAAAAAGTGAAATAGCAGGACGTGCATCATGGCTATAAGATTTTTTTATAAAAGCTCTTACATATACCCTATTGTTATCTGAATGTGTTTTAACAGATATAATTTTACTGCTAGTTAACATCTGGTAAGCTTTTTACTGCTGTCCAAATGTACCCTCTCTTTTATTAAGAATGTATACTTTAAATAGTTTAGAGTTTACATAAGGGTAAAAGTTTTTATTGTCAGTCCAATTTTAAGATATGTATGGTATCTCGTCTACATGCAAGTTTGTTGAGAATAAGAAGTTTTTTTTTGCTTTTCGATAAAGTTTTTCAACTAATTTTGGATATGGTAAGAACTTCAAAATTCTTGCTTGCAATTCTTTAACAGAGCCTGTGATACCAAGCCCGTGGTTTACAAGCCATTCAACACAAACCTTTCTTGAAGCCATTCAACACAAACCTTTTTTTACTTTATATCGCTTTACTTTAAACTTTATATCGTTTTACTTTAAACTTTATATCGCTTTACTTTAAACTTTATATCGTTTTACTTTAGACTTTATATCGCTTTACTTTAAACTAATATATATGTATATAAACACAATAATATTTTTTGTCCTTACAGCTCAAATATTAGTACCCAGACCTTCCCGTATGAAAGTGGGCAATACTTGTTTTATCAATCCAGTCGGCGTGATGTCATTCCGTATTAAAAATATTGTTTTAAAGTTAACCATTTTGAATTGGGGGATATTAAACTAAAAAATCAGTTGCGGTTTGTCGAGTTTTTTTTTAAAAAAAATACTAAAAAGTTGTTGTGCAGTAAGTTGCACAACAACTTTTAAGTATTTTTGCAATTGGTAATTTCGTTTGCTATGTTTTTATTTTTCCACATCTCATACCATGTGGTAGCGTCAGATATAAAGTTTGGAAAAATATCATCATACAGACTGTTAATGTCTGTATGGTGATATTCTTTATACACTATGCAGACTGTTATTGGGGGGGGGGGGGCGTAGAAAGAAAAAAATATCTTCATGCACCCTGAATTAAATCCTCGCGGCTGTACTAATAAATATTTTATCATATTTTAAAATAGCGTATTTATTTTTGCTACGTAGCTTCTTTTACTTCTTCCCAAAGCTTTCTTCGGTGTTCAGTTGTTTCAGGAGCGAAATCTTCAATAATATATAATCCTATTAGATGCTTTACAGCTCTTTTACCGCTTTTTCGTAATCACCCCAATTTTCTCCTGGTGTTTTGTGTAATCCATCTATTCTTAAGTCATTTCTTCTTGATCCATTTTCTAACTCAACTGTTTTTTTATATAATATATTTACTTCATTGTATTTTTTTTTATTTGTGATATTATTTTGATATTTTATCTTCATGAAAATTAAAACTTTCTTTAATGTCATTGATATCTTTTTCAATATTCGATATTTTCCATTTATTGTTGTTATTATCTTTCTCTACCAAGTCTAATCTATCGGTAGTAATTTTAAGGTTTGCACTTATTATTGAAATAAATGTTTTTCCGACTCCTTTAATAAGCGGCCGTAGCGCAGTGGTTAGAACGCTTGCTTTATAAGCAGTAGATCCAGGCTCGAAACAAGCTTTGGACATATTTCGCGTCACGGTGAGGACGGAGGCGTGAACTCTATGGTTAAATGCACTTCCGCGGTGCTCTGTGACAAGACCCTAAGGACTTCTTGGGGCACCTAAATAACAAAAAAAAAAAAAAAATAGAAAAAATTAATCGTTCTGTTTCTTTAAGTATCCTTTTTTTGTGTTCTCAGTTATACACCTCTAACAACAATTATAATAACAAAGGATTTGATGTTAACAAGCAATTAGTTTATAGCATGTGATTATTGGGCCATGGATATAAAGGCATTAAATGTTTTTGTAAAACTATGAATTTACTAAAGCCTAGGATTAAAAGCAGTTAGGGGTCGTTTGCAAATTACTTTACGCTTTTAGGGGGAGGGGGGTCCTAGATTTGGTGACAAGCTGTGAAATAAGGAGGAGGGGGGGGGGAGGGTGAAGGAGAGAGGTTGGAAAAATTTGCGACGTCACGAATGATTTGATCAAGTTCTTCAATTTTTTATAGCTTTAAAATTAGCTTAAATATACAAATGTATTAAATATACAAAGCTTAAACATACAAATGCATTATCAATGCAGTGTTACCGCTCAAGGCAATGATTTACGACTTTTTAACTTTTTTTTTTAATAAATAAATTGAAAAGTAAAGAAGAAAATGAAAAAGTAATAAATAAATAAACAGATAGTTAGTAACCCTAAAAAGTAAAAAAAAAACAAAATTTCAATTGAAAAGCAAAACAAAAAATATGGAAAAAAAAATTATAATGTTCCTTAACTTTGTCTTATTTTTTTTTTTTTCAAAAAGTTAATTTAAAAGTAAATTCGATAAAAAAAAAGAATTTTAAAGAAGAGAATAAAAGCAATTTCTCGAAAAAAAAAGAAAAATAAAGCAAAGAAAATTTATATGTATTTTTTGATTTGCATAGCTTATTTTTTTGTTTAGTTGCGTTTTTGGTTGTCCTCGTACATTGTGTATGTGTTTGAGTTGTTTGTCTATTATTTTTCTGGTTTACTTTGCTCATTATATACACTATTTTAATATATGTTTTTTTTTAATGACATGTAGTTAGTCATTTTAACAGAAATAGTTTATTCATTTAAATAATATATATATATATATATATATATATATATATATATATATATATATATATATATATATATATATATATATATATATATATATATATATATATATATATATATATAAATATAATATATATATATATATATATATATATATATATATATATATATATATATATATATATATATATATATATATATATATATATATATATATATATATATATATATATATATATATATATGTATATATATATATGTATATATATAGTATTGGACAAAACATTTGCAACCAAGATCGAACAATGCTATAAAGTGTTTTAATTTTACATGTCTTAAAAACGAAACGAACTATACTACCACAGCAAACAGTTCAGGAGTCTCGAGTCATAGCATGCCATGACATGAGCAATCAGCTGACAGATGACAGCACACAGGCAGAATTTCGTTGACAAGTGCCATTTTGCAGCGGACAAAACAAGTGCAACTTTTTTGGTTTGTTTCATTTTCTTAAGTCTGGTCCGTGTCAACGTCACGGAAGTTTTTTAATAATTAAAGGAAGTATCCAGAAGTTTCCAAAAGCATGCAGAAGCTTCTAGAAGTTTCCAGAAGAAGCATCCAGAAGCTTCCAGAAGCATCAAAAAGAAGCATCTAGAATCTTCCAGAACAGGTTCACACAGGTTCATTTTACTATATAAGAGACATGTAAACCGACATGTAATTCAGTCAGTATATGGAAGTCAATCAGTCAGTATTATCAAGACAGTTTATCGAAGTGAGTTTTATCAAAGTGTTTTATCGAAGAACATCAATAAAAGAAGTGAAATACAACAAGTGTTTTATTAAATCAATACAGTCCACATCCAACCAAGACGTTGTGCTCCACAGAGCATTATTGTATCATCACAAGGTAAAAGTAACACGGTAAGCCTTGAGAAGCGTGATTATTTATTTTTATTATTTTTATGACTTCAAGTGCAAAAATGGCTCCCGACAGTCTTGGATTGGAACTAAGAAAGAAAATTATTGGCAATTACATAAGTGGAATGTCACAAAAAAGTATTTGTGATAAATATCGCGTGAAAAAGTGGGTTGTATCAAGACTATGTTCCAGATATCGTTCTACGGGGAAGTTGGCAGCAGATAAGAAAGATGGTAGACCGCGTTCCACCACTTTTAGAGAGGATTCTATGATCGTCAGATCCGTCAAGAAGGATCCCTGGATATCATCAGTTGAGATACAAAAGCAATTAGAGCTGCCTGTATCGGACCGAACAATCAGACGACGAACTGTTGAAGCCAGAATGTTTTCTCGACGCCCTGCAAAGAAACCGCTGATTTCACTAAAGAACCAGATAAAAAAGACTCCTGTTTGCTACATCTCATATTGACTGGAATGTGCAGAAATGGCAAACTGTCCTGTTCAGTGATGAATCAAAGTTCAACATCATTGGGAGCGATGGCATTTGCCGTGTACGTCGACCGGCCGGAAAACGCCTCAATTTACGTTACTGCCATAAGACCGTGAAGCATGGTGGAGGCAATGTAATGGTTTGGGGTGTTTTTCTGCTAACGGTCTAGGTCCAATACATCAAATAGGTGGAATAATGGACCGTTTCATGTGTAAAAATATCCTGAAAGATGTTATGTTACCTCATGCTGAATGGAATATATATGGAATATGCCAATAAAATGGGTTTTTCAGCAAGACAACGATCCAAAACACACTGCGAAAGTAGTCAAGCAGTGGTTTCAAGACAACCACCTATCGGTAATGGATTGGCTGCCTCAATCTCTGGATCTAAACCCTATCGAGACCCTGTGGGAGATCGTAAACCGAAGAATCAATCGTGAAGGTGTTAGTAATGAGGATTAACTGTTTGAACAAATCCAAAAGGCCTGGGCAGCGATTCCACAAAGTTTTATTGATCACCTGATCGAATCTATGCCTCGAAGATGCAAGGCTGTGATCAACAACAAAGAATTCGCCACGAAATATTGATAGCAAAATACAGCTTGGTTAACATTTCGTGGAGTTTTACTTGTTTTGTCCAGAAGGAAATCAACTTTTTTTAATACTTTTGAACAATTTATTAATTTTCGTGTACAAATAATGAACTTTGTGATGAATAAAACTTAAAGAACGTTGTCTCTAAATAGTTACATAGTTATTTCTCTAAATTGAAATAATGCAGCACTTTTGTATAAAGAAACTAAATTAGCATCATTTGGTTGCACTTGTTTTGTCCGATACTGTATGTTTATCAGCTACAGTGAAAATTAAATTTCTATAATGAATCGCACTAAAAAATTATCTGGCCCTCAATTTAAGAAGAAAAGAAAACAGGGCCTAGAAAGTGATGAGAAACTACAAAATTGTTTCAAGCAGTAGCTGGTAACTAACTCTGCAAAAAAAAAAAAAATTATTTCAGAGGATATAAGTATTGAAGTTAATGAAAGTTCAACAGATAAAGTTTTTAAACATTTCGAATTAATGACTTAAGTTCAGATCATAATTTGGAATTAATTGAAGAGGAGATTTTCAATTATATTTTTTCTGACTTAGTCTAACTGTGCGATAGTTTTTTTGCGCATCACCATCAATCCGTCGTCTCGGTAAAGACCTATATCATTTTTAGTAATGGTTTTGGATAAAGAGTCTAGAATGTATAAACCCACCAGTTCGCATACTTCGGCTCCATCAAAACAACCTATTGTGACGTCAAAACAATCATTATACGTCTTTTTTATCCATGTTTCTTTTTTAAAAAATAATAGCAATTTTCTGCAATGATTTATGACTCGAAAAACTGAAAGAAACACCAGAATTAACTTGGTCTATCCTGAAAAAAGCCCCCGCCTACAACAATGAAACAAAAAAATGTTTACTATGTTTATATGACAAACTGATTATTTTGCTTTATAAAAATGCTGAAGAGCTACTCAATAAAAAAACAGAGTTAATCTCCAAGTGTCGTCACGAAAATAACAATAAAAAAAACAATAAAACAACGTAACAATAAAAAAAAGTTTTTTCCGTATAGGTTTTTTCTGTATAGTTTCAATTGTATATAATTTTTTAAACGAACAAACTATAGGGTAAAGCGGGGCATTAAGCTCCATGTTTTCAAGAACTTTCATTTCTTCTATTTGAAATAAGTAAAAAAATATTAAATTTAAACTGAAAATGTTTTTAAGTAATAGACAACACATATTTCTTTAAGTACAATAGCTTTAATCAGAAAAATTTATAATCTTACTGTGAAAAAAAAACTAAAAAGTTACAACTAACAATGACTCAAGATTTAAAAAATGGGGGCAATAAGCTCCAGATGTTAAACATTTATTTTCACATTGTTTGTAAGCAAATCTCACAGATCCATTCCATGGCTTCAATATCAGCCCCATCTGGGGCTGATATTAAAACAATGGAATACCAGTCATGGAATATCAGCCATTCAATATCAGCCCCATCCTCGCACTCTCCTTAAAAGAGCCTTTTTTATCAACTCCATAATGAAAGAAAGCATAGTTGGCAGACATTTGCTTGCCTGTAGGCATCTCTCATTGCCTGGCTAGTTGCATATAACTTCCTTCCAATTTCCTCTACCTTTTTATATGTTTGAACCATTTTGCTAAACAACTGTTAAGCAAAATTTCTCCCCCTTTGTACAAAGGGGGTAATAAGCTCTATTGTCAAAACTATATTTAAACAGTATTAAACTATTTCTAAAAATAAGTAACTTTTGTTTTCAATTTAAACTATATCTGTGTAATGTTTATATAATTAAAACATTGATTTTATTTATCAAATCAATTTTATTCAGTTGTTTTAATCACCTTTTTGTCATTTGGGGGCATTAAGCCCTTGCTAATTAAAACATTAATTTTTATAAACTAATTAAACTAATTTATAATCAAGAAAATCATATTTCTCATAGAAATGCTCTCTATTCAAAATATTTAATAGAAATTTAGTATTAAAGTGAATTTTAGAGTTATTTATAAACAATGTCTTAGACATTCATTTAACCGCCATTTTATTTTGCTAAAATTGATACCTTAATTTGCTCTAGAAATATTAGTATTTTAATTCATTAGTTACATACACAGATAGTTATAAAGTTGAAAATACTACTTACTAAGTTTATATTTACTTGTATTGTTAGTCAAAACAAACACACGTTTATATGCACTTGTATTTCAAGTCAATAACAAACACGCGCTAATTTAACGGAAGTTTTTCAACAAGTTTGAAGGAAACGGAAAACTTGATGAAAAAATCACTCATCTATAAATTCTAACTACATATCAATGCCATGGGTTAGAAACCCAAGTATGGTTGAGAAAAGATCCCTGATTGATTAGTTATTATCTATGATGTAAAATTTAATGTCCCTCTCTCTTAATACAATAACACTAAGCATTTTATTATATGAAAGGAGTAAGTGGCGCTTAATGCCCCATGGGGCTTAATGCCCCGCTTTACCCTATTTGTATTTCACCTGATGATTGCAACAGCATGAAACTTAAAATTGTGAAAATCACGTAGTTTTATTTTCTACTATATATATATATATATATATATATATATATATATATATATATATATATATATATATATATATATATATATATATATATATATGTATATATATATATATATATATATATATATATATATATATATATATATATATATATATATATATATATATATATATATATATATATTACAATTTGAACTCTGGTTCATAGCATGCCTGCACGTATTGATGCAGTGTTGAAAAACCGTGGTTTTCCAACCAAATATTAGTGCATAGACTAATAAATAACAAGGGTTGGTACGTTACACATTGTGCTATATCAATTAATAAAGTTGCCAAACATTTACGTTAAAAAGTATAACTATTCTCTGTTGTGTTGAAGAAAACTTGTGAAATTTCATGTGGCCTTAATTTTTTGCACACTACTGAATATATATATATATATATATATTC
The DNA here is from genome assembly GCF_022113875.1 of Hydra vulgaris. NCBI lineage: Eukaryota > Metazoa > Cnidaria > Hydrozoa > Anthoathecata > Hydridae > Hydra > Hydra vulgaris. The sequence goes on along the minus strand of NC_061160.1, from coordinate 21,671,871 downwards.
AGTAGTGTGCAAAAAAAATCTGAATATATATATATATATATATATATATATATATATATATATATATATATATATATATATATATATATATATATATATATATATATATATATATATATATATATATATATACATAGACAGGGCCGGCGCGAATAGATGTCAAGTAAAGGGGGGGGGGGGCTCTAAGGTTGTTAGCCAACTAAAATTAAAAAAAAGGAGATCTGCGAATTATCCGACTGAGAATGGATAAAGGCCCCATTTTTCCGTCTAAGTTTACAAAAAGGCCGCAACTTGCCGGCTGAAAGTGCAAAAATGTCCCAATTTACCGACTGGAGGTACAAAATCCATTGATTGGGGTGATCCCCCCTCCCCCGTGGATAATCGATAAAAATAGTTGCTACAAAAAGCTTTTCAATGCATGGACTGAAGCACATCTGTCAGGCAAACCAAAATCACAATCGCAAAATGAATGCAACATCTTTTGGAATTCGATAAAAAATAATCCTGATTTTCAAAATAAATAGCAAATTAAGATTCTCGAGCTTCAAGAAACAAAGAATAATTCCAAAAGAACTATATCAAGCTTCTTCAAACCCATCAATAGTTCAAAAGCAACATCTTTAAAAGACCATTCAGCTTTGTTAACTTTATTAGTTTCAGTTTCTCAAGCAAATAGTTTCAAATATCTCAAGTTTCAAGTACTGTGTCATCGCATGATCAACACACTCTCCGACCAAAACAAGACGTTTTGACCAAACAGCTATCAATTGTGGAGTCAGAACTTATTACACTTTTGCTTCGAGAAAAATACGGGATGCTCTCTCAATGTGATAAGTCAAAAATTAAAGATTTGGAAAAAGAAAAAGTAAGTATCAAAAAAGAATAAAAATCACTTGAGGATAGTCGTTAACGACTGAAAGAATCCCGAGAAAGGAAGAAAAAAGTTTTGGCTGAGACCTTAAATAATTATCCCGAGATTGCCTCTAAATTAAGAATTCATGAAAAGGCTGGACGCCCTTCCGTTATTGAAAGTCAACCGGAATTACTATCAACAATTATTCAGATTGCCACTCACGGCGCTGCTGTAGCTGACAAACTTGATGAGTTAACAGAAGCTTTGCAAAATGAAGGGTTTGCAATTGGCAGATCAACAGTCTATTACCATCTTGCATCAAAAAATTCTCACACAATAGATGGGAAGAAGCATGTCACTACTGTTCCTGTAAGACTCGTTAAACAAAGGAAGAGATCTTCATAAAGATTATCCGGATACGAAATTTTGTTTTGCTTCGATTGAAAATTTAAAGGAATTGGCTTTATTCTTGGGACCAGCAGAAGTTGCTTTAGTGAGCCAAGATGACAAAGCAAAAATGCCAATTTGTCTCCCAGCAGCTACTTTACAAGCTCCCTTAATCATGCATATGGTATATAAAGTAAGATTACTTGACCACAATTTTTACAATGCTCTATGCTGGACTAAAAATTAAAAAATATAGATTCGGCAAAAAAGAATTTGTGCGCTACTCGGGTCCTACCTATATTTCAATAAGATCAGAAAAACATTTGAACTCCACTGCTTATTCTCACGCAAGAGGTTTTGCAAAATTATATAAACTACCGCTGATTCGAGACATTATGTTGGATTTGAATGGTAATACAAAGCCAATTTATATAATGTTTACTGACGGAGGACCAGATAAAAACCCCAGATATCAAAAAACGAAAAAAATTGCCACTCACAACTTCATCACTTTTTCTTTGGGTTCTTTAATAATCGCCACACAAAAGTGCATTTAATCCAGTTGAACGAAGAATGGCTCCACTTTCAAGCGAACTTTCAGGACAAATTTTGCCTCACGAAACTTATGGATCGCATTTGGACTTTTCTGGAAAGACAACTAACTTAAAGTTGGAAAGAGAAAATTTTAAACATGCTGGCGAAACATTAGCTGAAGTCTTCTCCAGCGTAGTGATCGATAACTTTGAAACCTATTCAGAATTTATTGACACGCTCAACTCAGAAATCTATACCGAAGCAGTAATTAAAAAAGTCAAAAATGGATTGATTTTCATGTAAGATCTAGTCAATATATGTTGCAGATTTCAAAATGTTCTGACATCAAATGTTGTACTGAGCCACGCGGAAAATATTTTCAAATTTTTAAAGAAAGGTTTCTTCCGCCTCTCATTCTTTTATGTTATTGTCCTCTTATTGAGTCACAGTTTCCAGTTGACAAGACTTATTGCTATACATCTATTTTCCAATCTCTACATCTTGCTCCAAAAATATTTCATTTGACCAACACTGTCCAAGTATCAAAACAATCCTTCAAAATAAAGTGTGCAAAAAGTGCAATATTTATTTTGCATCATTAACTTTGCCTAATAATCATAAAATAGTTCATCCGAAAGGGAATAAAGTTCAAAAACCAAACACCAAGATAAAGAAGATTATTCAAAAAGAAGAAAATGCACAACCTGCTTTCTTAGAAGGTGATAGAGGCTTTCAAGCAAAAGAAAGGATTGTGAAAAATATTTTACAAGGAGAAGAATCAAACTTTATTGATTTTTTTATAGAAGCGCTAGGTTGTGTACAAGAACAGTCAATTCCAATTTTTTCTATTGCAGAACATCTTCATCCTGTTTGGAAAAATATAAAAATTTAATAAAAATTTAAACTGAAGAATACTTGTTTTTTTTTTTTTATAAATAAAAAAAAAGATAAAAATTTTAGTGTGACGTGCAATGGAGGGGGGGGGGGTTAATATTTTGTAATACTTTGTGACAAGGAAGGTGGGGGGTATAAAAAAGTTGTTATTTTGTGTGACATAATTTGCGAATGACCCCTTATGATCAAAAACTATTCTATGATCAGTCTATGATCAAAAAATAATAATGTAATTGCAACAGCTGTCATAACAAGCAATCATAACAGCTGTCATAACAAGCAATCATAACAGCTGCTCATAAATTGCGAGAAACATCTTTGACACTAATTGGTATATGTGTATCTTGTAATGGTATAAGGCGCAAACAAAGATATTTATTGTTGAACGGAGTCATTTCTGTTGGTGGTAAAGTGTTAGATGTTGAAGTCATGTTCAGATATTGCAAAGGTTGAAATGTTTACTCAGAGTTTTTGGAGTAATTGCTCAACTTTACTTGAATAAAAATTTAGAACAATTGCTCTTTTGTTGCACGAAAGCTTTTACTCATGAACAGTTACTCAAAATGTAGAGCGATTGCTCAATATTACATTTGTTTTAAATTAATTCACAAAAAAAGGTTCCATGTCTAGTTTTATTATTATCTTCATTCATACTTTTATTGATTAAAGGCTTTTTTTTTTTTTTTTTTTTTTTTTATTCATATATTTGCCGTACATATAACATTTACAAGTTTCGTAAATTAATATTTACAAGTCTCGTGAGTCAAAATATATATAGTGAAATTTATAATTAAATAGTACAGGCCGGACTTCAAGAAGATCGTAATGATCTTATCACGAAGCCCTTACAATGTGTTTGATATATTATTATGATTATGTTAAATATATATATAAATATAAATATATATAAAATATATAAATATAATTATATATTAAGTACAACTATGTTTATATATTCTTTAAATTTAGCTCATAATAAAAAATAAACTCAAAATAAGCTCAGTATAAAATATTAGACATAACTAGCAGCATAATAACTAAACTTGATAAGAAAAAATCAAGTGTTTTTTTTGTGTGTAATAAACACATTTTGATATATTGTTTGAGAAATTTGAGAAGAAAAAAAAAAAAGATTCATTTAGATAATACACATAAACGAGTCAGTTCACTTTGTAGTTGATATATATGTATTTTAATTTATAGTCTTAAAAGAATTCTGAGTATCTGTTTAGATTCAGTATCAGATTTTTTAACTTTTTTTTCAAAAAATTTTGATTGCAAATTGAATTTCAAATTGAGATTGCTTTCATATGATTGCAGGTTGCAAAGCATTTGGATTATGAAAAAATAAAAAATTTCAAAAAACACGATTAAAGTAAAAACATTTGTGTTTTACATATTATAAGTGTATACATATTAAAAGAAAAAAGAAAAATAATTTAAAAAAGATGGTGACGTAACTGGTGGATTTTAAAAATTAGGATCACTTTTCTATATATTTTTTACAAATTTTTTTTGTTTTTGGAGTCTCTACAAGACCTAATAGTCTGGTGGATTTTAAAAATTTGGATTACTTTTCTATATATTTTTTAGAAAATTTTTTTGTTTTTGGTGTCTCTATATTTTGGTGATCTAATAGTCTAGTCACAGAGCACCGCTAAAGAGCATTCATCTAGGAAAACCACGCTTTCTTACCAATGATGTGTGGTGTGAAATATTCTCTAATCTCGCTTTTGTGAAATCAAGTTTTTGGAGGAATAGAGAACAGAGATTGTCAAACCGCTTACGTACTTGCTGTCTTTAACCTTTTTCAACTAGTGTTCAGAAACGATTCCCAATACCGCGTCGCGCAAGCTTTTAAATCTGATTTTGTTGACATTTTTAGGTTGGGAAAACATTTTTTTATTATCCGACCGGATATCGAATACCCGGATATTTGAAAATTATCCGGCCGGATAATGTAATTCAAATCATAAATAATATATTTTATTATGACAAAATATTACCGTGATAAACCTTCAAGTTATAAAAAAAAAATTTATACGCCGCCTCCTAAAGTTTTTGTTTTTTAAATCGTTTTATCTCAAAACTAAAAAATGTAGAGCAAGATAATTCTAACGTTGCGAATTGTATGAAGAGGAAAAAAAATATTAATATTGAATTTTCTTCAGCTGCACAAGGAAATTTAAAATGAATTGAATTCTGATCAAGTGTTCTTTGTAAACGCTGCTCAAGGAGTTAATGTTTTCTTTAATTACTCAATTATAGAAAAAATTAATGACGTTTTCAATTATTGGAAACATAAAGAGAAGTTTCCACTGCTAAAAGAGTTAGCACGTTACTAGTACCATCTGCATCCTCTGTATTTCCGGAAAATTGTTTTATTACTTATTAGTAAAAGCGATCAAGGCTACCTCAACGTTTAGAAATGTTAAATTCTCCACGTTGAGGTAAAAAAAATATAAATGAGTAATAAATGATGCATTTGTTACGCATATATAGTTTTAGTATTATTTTAATAATAATAATCACAATATTGATTAGAAACCATTAACATATAATCCAAGCATTTGGTATCGGTACGTTGTTTTGAGACATACACAAATATTTTTGATGGTTCCTACAGGAAAATTACCATAGGAGTCCAAATCCATTTGGGGCCAGACACCACTTGCTGGAAATTTTACGGTAGCCGCATTTTTTTCTAAAATGGCGGCAAAAATTACATATTCTCCTAAATCGAATTGTAATCGTCATACAAAGCTATATAATGTCTTCAAACTTACATAAATAGTATAAAAGATTACATTTCTATCTATTCTACATTAATTGAAATCCAGCATGGGCGCCAAAATAATTAAAAAATTCAAAATGACCGCCAAAAAAGTTGATTTTTAAATATACCCAAAATATCTTGCAGTAAGAATTATATTTAAGATTATAATTGATATAACATAATTTAAATTAAAATAATACAAAAATCTTTATTGCTAGCCGCTCCTTTGAGGCTTATTAGAGACAGTTGTTTATTAGTGTTAAAAATTTTTTTTAATGATAGCCACTCCTTTGAGGCTTATTAGAGACAGTATTATAATGGCAATTATACGTATAATGAATCTTTGTTAACATTGTATAATCTGGTTTAAATTTAAATAACTTCTACCTTATCCACATTTGCAAATAAACTGATGACATTCATAATTAAGAGTTTTAACATTAAAAAGTTAAAATAAACATAATAAAAGAAATAATAGTGGCCTAACGCTTAACTTTAATGCATTCCATCACAGATTTTTCAACTTAATATAACTTTGTAAGTATATAAAATTGTATTCATTTTGTAAATAGTAGTTCATTTATTTTAACCTTCTATACCCATCATCTTATTTATGAATGTTGAATAATAATAACAATAACAATGCCTAATATTAAGGATGCATTAGTTTTTGAATATCTTCAATTAATTTTACCAAATATCTTTAATTAGTCTTCAAACATCTTTTCAATTATCTTTAAACTATTTTAAATATGAATTCTTTATGAAACATGAAATATATAATTTATTATAATAATAAATTTATTTCAATTTATTAATATTATTACTTACTATAATTTATGATAAAAATTTTAATTTACCCTTCTAATATATTAAGCAACATCGGATATGCACTACTTAGGTGATAATGGCATGCCTCATTTGCGGTGCTGAGGACAACAACTTGATTATCTCCAAATGAGTAACTGGTCTACAGAATACTAACACATTGCTGGGAAATGAATTGGGTTTGAAATTGGGAAACAATGCTGACAGTTTTACGACTATTCTAATAATAGATTATTTAAAAATAAAACATTTCTTTCAATTTTTAAATCACATTAACATGAAATATCCGCTATATTAAAAACCGGATAAAGTTATTATCCGGCCAGATATCAGATATCGAATACTACTATCCAGCCGGATAGCTTATCCGGGACACCCCTATTTCAGATAAAAATTAGACTGAAGGTGAATCAAGATATGGTTTGACCGTAAAAAACAAATAAAAAACACAATGCATGCCAGAGTTTCAATATTTACTGAACGGTGTCGAAAAAGGGTCGTTTTCCAAATTTGGCCAACAACCTTTATATATATATATATATATATATATATATATATATATATATATATATATATATATATATATATATATATATATATATATATATATATATATAATCTTTCTTTTTCTGGTAACTACGTGAGGGCACTAATGTAGTAAAATTTTCCGACCCCTCCCCCCAAAAAAATAAATAAATGAGGGGTTGTACATTTTGTAATTTACAATATTTTTCAATTCTGTCGATAAATTTGAATTTAATTTTAGATCGTTAAGTTAAAGATTTTACTACAGTAAGTGCCTTCATGTTTGAGCAGGGGGCAAGCGTTTCAGGACTATTTGTTGACAGCTCTTCGCCATACCAATTTTTTACAAGGTCTCCTCATTTGACATAGGTATAAACATATTTAAGTTTGGATACTAAAACATCAAAATATCCTGCAGGCGCCCATGCCAACCCTTATATACTGGCCCTGAGTATACTCAGGGCCAGTATATAAGGAGTGGCATGTGTGCAAAAAATAGGTTGCCTATTTTTTGAGCCAACAAAAAACAGGTTTTAGCAGTGCAATGGCTAATAGGTTTGAGACCCCCCTCCCCTAAAAATAAAAAAAATGTGTCATTAGTCTCAAAATCTTCCTAATTTTACTGCTATGTTTTGCTAAAATAAAATAGCAAAAGGGCATAAAATTTGCTGCTCCCCACAACACCCCTCCCCCTCTAATAACAGGGTTTGGGTAGCAACACTTGTAACTGGGTTTTAAGCTTTGTTTTCAATATTACTTTTCTCGCTTTTTACGGACTTACTAAAGACGGATGCCTGAAAAAAACATCTGCCTAAAGTATAGTTTATTTTTATTTGAAGCGTCTCATTAAACAGATAAAGTAAAATAGGACTTTATTGGGAATCGAACTCGGATCTTCGCTGTCACTCCCCGTAACATCATCCACTCAGCCAAGCGATCTCTTCAATAATGCAAGATTTAATTATATTGAAATTTATATTTGTATATATTTTTTATAAATTGGAATCCTTTGCCGCTAACTAAGGGCTTTGGGGTCGTTAAAATAGTTTTTATACGTTTTTCACCCCCGCTAATGTTTTTTTTACAGGGTTATTCATTCTTATATGCGCGTCTATTCATTTTTATATGCGCCTTTATTCATTCTTATATGCGTATTTATTCATTTTTATATGCGCCTTTATTCATTCTTATATGCGCATTTATTCATTTTTATGTGGTTTACAAAAGCAATTGTAAAAAAGCAACTTGAACCAAAAAGAATCATTTAATAAAATCATTGATAAAACAGTTTATTATTTCAAAGCAAATTTTTCTTATTTCCTGGTAAACGAGTTTAAAAATACTTATAAGACGAAGACTTTTTACATTCGATGATGGTTTATTTAACTTAGTATTAGTTTTTAGTTTAATTTTATTATATTATATTAAATTGTATTATTGTATTAAATTTCTTGATTGATTAAGTTATTTTTTATCTAATTATTTATTTTTTTAGATTTATTATTTAATTATTTAAAATTATTAATATCAAATTTTTACCCTATGGATGGAATAGAAAATAATCGTAAAACAAGGAAAAATGTTACAAAAGAGCACATTGAAATGCTTAAACATTTAGTTGAAAGAAATCAATCTACAACAAGCATTTCCACTTCTCTTAATTTATCGAAGCGCACAGTTCAAAATCTTGTCGTTTAGTTAAACAGAGGAGAATTCGACGACATGACTGCATTCAAGTCGTCTTCTAATAAAAAAGGTGAAAGACCTATAAACGCTCAAATAAAAAATATTATCGAATTATGCGTACAAGAAAACAATCTTTGCACGCAAGAAACAATAAAAAAAATCTTTCTGCAGCAGGCTTCAACATGTCTCAGCCTACTATTTCAAGAAAACTCAAACGCTCGGATTTATCAAGAAAACGTGTTGTGCATGTGCCAGAAGAACGAAATTCAACACGAATTATTAATGCACGCTAGGCATTTGCAAGCGAAATTAACGGAATTTCAGATGAAAAACTTATTTATTTGGATGAAACTGGATTTAATGTGCACACTAACAGCACATATGGTTATTCCCTAAAAGGTGCGCCAGCAATTTTACAGTCGCCTGCAAATCGTGGCAAGAATGTTAGTTTAATTTGTGCTGTTTCAACAATGGGAGTGCTTGCTTATGAAACAAAAACTGGAGGCTGGAATGCAGATTCATTTTGTACTTTCATAACTACAATGATGGCACCAGCGATTAGGAATGCAAATGTGGAAGCGCCGGTGTCTTTCTGTTAGGCAAACACTAGCCTCTCATGGTATAGCTATTAAGTATCTGCCAGCTTACACGCCACAGCATAATCCAATAGAAGAATTTTTTTCTTCTTTAAAACATACTTACAAACAGGGAGAAAGGCCTCGAAATACGGATGAGGTAATCAGGAAACTTAAAATTATTATGGATACTACAGAGTTTAATATAGTACCATTTTACAACCATATGCGTAGTTATACAAATCAAGCGCTGGCTCGGCAACCATTTCTTAAATAAATAACAATGAAAACAACCTAATTTATATTTTAAATATGTCTATATAAAAATTTAAAAGCGTATTTATCGTTTATATTAAATTATATTAGAGATTTTATGGGTGGTTGACGCATATACAAACATAGGGATGTATAATTTGATATTAATAATAATTATAAATAAGTAAATTTAAATCGAGATAAATGAATAATTAGATTAATAATAACTTAATCAATCAAGAAATTTAATAATAAAATTACAAAGAACTAATACTAAATTAAATAAACCATCATCGAATTTAAAAGGTCTTCGTTTTAAGTATTTTTAACCTCGTTTACCTGGAAATAAGAAAAGTTAGTTTTGAAAAAATAAACTATTTTTTCAAAACAAATTGCTTAAATGATATTTTTTTTGTTCAAATTGCTTTTTTACAATTGCTTTTGTAAAACGCATATAAGAATGAATAAATGCGCATATAAAAATGAATAAAGGCGCATATAAGAATGAATAAAGGCGCATATAAAAATGAATAAAGGCGCATATAAGAATGAATAAATGCGCATATAAAAATGAATAAATGCGCATATAAGAATGAATAAAGGCGCATATAAAAATGAATAAATGCGCATATAAGAATGAATAAAGGCGCATATAAAAATGAATAGACGCGCATATAAGAATGAATAACCCTGTAATACAAAAATTTATTGAAATAAAAAAGGTGGAGGAGGTATACCCTAGATACTTTAAAAGTATCTAGGGTACCTCCTCCATTTTTTTTTTCAATATAGGGGGAGGGGAGAGGGTATATGAAAATGTAGGTACTTTTTAAGGGGGCGGGGACTTAGAAGTACGAAAGGCAAGAGGGGGGAGAGGGAGTGTCAAATTCTAGAACTTTTGGCGTACGTACTTTACGGACGACCCCTAAGCAATGATTTGTCGATATCGGTTAAAACCAATTTGAGACGCTTTTACAACCCCCTCCCCCTACAGTGATTTTTGTATTCAAATACCATATTTTTAAGAACGTCTCGCAGATTGTGCGCAACACGGGGTGAATAAGATTAACACCTCTTCTCTTTGTACGCACCTGCACGCACTTTTTGTACATACTTAAACACGTAGGGAAAACAACTTATATTTCAATAAAATTATTTAATCAAAATAATTTTGACGAATTTTTTACCTTTATATTAGGATTTCAGATGCACTAAAATCTACTAAAAAGAGAAATAGTCTACTAAAACTTAATGAAACAAACACCTGTTCTTCTATCATATAATTTTGTTACTTTTTGTTGTTGCAGTTGTGTGTCGTTTTGATTCGAAAAAAAAAAAAAAAAAAATTAAATATTGATTTATAGGAAAAAATTAAAAATGAAGCCATTAATTTAATGAAGAAAAAAAAAAGAAAAAAAAAAGACTATTTTTCCACTTCAACTTTAGACTTTTTTTTAGTGGTAAACTTCTTTTTAGCCTTTTCAGGTTTATCTTTCATAAGTCCTTCTAAAGCATCCTTTGCTCTGGGATCCTTTGGATGTAAACCAAGTTTTTCTATATACCTTTTGTTTCGCTTTTGCTCCTCTTCATCTTCTAATTTTTTTAATTTCTTTTCTCTCATTTTTGACTTATACTCAGCAATCCAAAGAGGCATCATTTTCATATTCTGTTCAATTTTTTTTAACCTAAAGTTTCAATAAAGAAAAAATTACTTTGACAGATATTAAGTATACTTTTAGATATTACGTAAAGCTCTAGTTTTCAATTTTAAAGTGTCAAATCTAAATTCCATTAGAATTTTAAAACTAACAACCGTTTTCGTTTTGTTTTTCTAAACTAATATTTTATTTAAAAGGCCAAAACAAATGACTTAGTGTCAAAACTTAAATGGGTAATAACTTGATTCTCCATGCAGCGGCCTGGTTTCCCATGGTTTGTATTTGGTGCTTAAAGAGTTGAAAGAAGGTAAAAGGTAATAAAGTAGCCTTAAAAGGTAATAAAATAACCTAATGCCCTTCTTGGATTTGGGGAGGTGAATAAGATTGAAAAATAGTTTAATGACATATCTATGAAACGTTTATAAAAAGAATCTTATAAGAATCTTATTTTAAAACTAATTTATATATTTTTTTAAAACTAACATATAGAAAAAACTAGAGTAATGACTTGAGACTAGTATTGGTATGATTTAGATACGCCTAGTGTATTCTTATTTATTTTATGTTGTCTGTGCGACATTTATGCTTAATACTTAATACACGACGATTTCTTACTTATATGATGTGAAACAACGATAGAACATTAAAAAAGGTAAATCTTTTATTAAGGTAAAACTTACCGCTCTTCTTTTTCTAATATATGTTGTTGAACTTTTGGCATCGGATCAAGCATTCTGTCGCGTGATGGAAATATCGGAAAATAATGTCCAGCTCTAATAAGCTCTTTTCTCTTTTTTCGAAAAACATGTCCACTAATTTTTGGTGGTTGCCACTTATTTTCACCAATCAACTTTTTTCTTCGTAACTGTAGAAGATCCCTCACTTCATCAGATACTCGAGGTGGAGGTTCTGGAACAGAACATTTTTACATCTTTTCATCGCCATAATCCAACACACTGATTGTCCAAATGACAAAAAAATTATACCTTCTAATTCTTCTCTTGTTAATTGAGGATAAGGAGTAAAATACTGAGCATTGTGTTCACCAAGAATTTGGTGTGTTACTGGTAAAACACGAGGAGTTTTGTGAAGGCAAAAACCTGTTGATATAGACCTAATAAATCAAACCAAAAAAAGAAATTTAATGTTATTGTATTGTACTCATTATTACGAATATAAAAATCAAATAAAAACAAATTAAAAAAACTACAGGCTTTCATAGGAAGGTGTGCATTTGCACACCATTATATGATAATGCAAATAATATTTTGTTTTCAAAATTTAAAAACGAACTAAAAAAAAAATTCATTTCAAAATGAAAAGAAATCTTGATGTGAGAGAAAATAAAAAAAACGTTACACAAAAAACAAAAACATAACTCAAATAAAATAAAACTAACTAAAACAGTAAGTTTATTTATATCATGTTTTTAATTACATTTGGAATAATAAACTTTGAATCTTTTATCTTTACTAATGTTTATTAGTAAAAGCATTTAAAATCATTGAAGCTTTCCCAGGAAAGGCGTGCGGTTTTTCGTCTTTTATGACCACGCGTGAGTATTTTATTTTAGACAACTTGGTCATGGCCGTTTGCAAGTTTTTTTATATGCGTTGCTGACAAATGTTTTAAAAACAAAATAACAAAATAGGAATTTAAAATAAACTTAAATAGAAAATAATAATTTAAATAATTTGTGTACTGTTTTTATTTGTGTTTCTTCGTAATGGTTATTATTTTCGGCAACAAAATTCGGTAAGTCAAAGCAAAAAAAAAAAAAAAGAAAAAAAAAAAAAAAAGTTTTAAACATTAAAAAAAAAAAATGATTTTCCTATATTTTGTTTTTTTTAAAAGGGGAAAGCAAAAATATAAATTGCCATTTGTTTGTAAAATATATTTGCATAATTTTAATGAAACAAGTATATATTAAGGGGTGAATCAAGCAATTGCGATTTGCAAACCTTGGAAAAATATCTGATCTTCAAAATTTTAGTTTATGCAAAGCTGTGTACTTTGTTTTCAAAGAGCAAATTATCACAATTTTGTAGCGAGAAAAATATAAAAACAAAACAAACAATAAACTTACGACTACAATAGTTATAATACTCTTGTCACTAAATATATTATAAAAGAATAAAACTATAATAGTGTTATTACTCTTATGAAGCACTTATTACTTTTAAAGTTAATTCTTTCTTCAAACAACATTAGTAATTCCAAACAATAATTAAAGTAGAAAAGCATCTAGAAAAAATAAAACGGATACTCAAATAATAAAAGCTTGAGGAATTTTTACAAATCACTTAAAAAACTTTATAGAAATAATTTTTAAAATCAACAAATAAAAATTGTTATTGGTTGATTTGAAAATTAACGCGCGTTTTAACGTATCATTAGTAACGTTTTTAATAATGCTAAACTTTTTAAAAAATTATGTTTGATAAAGTTACGTTTACGTTTTTATAAGTTACTTAAGTTTTAAATATTATTTTGATATCCACTATATTTTTCTAGATGCTTTTCTACTTCAATTAAAATTTATCTTATTAGAACTTATCTTATTTAAGTTATTAGAACTTATCTTATTTGAACAAATAATGAATTATAAAAGTTATAAGTGCGTTATAAAAGTAATAACACTATTATAGTGTTATTACTTTTAGAATGCAGTTAGTCACTAGAGTGTTATTACTTTTGTATTAGTAGATTTATTGTTTTATTTTTTATAACTTTTTTGCTAACAAATTGAAGTTGATTCGCCCCTTGAAAACAAGGAACATGTTTTTGTATAAACAAAAATTTGGAAGAACAGATATTTTTCCAGATTTTGCATTACATGATCGCTTAAATCAACTCTTGTTGTTATTTTAATATATTTTACTAATATTTTGCAATTTATATTTTGGCTTTCCTTTATAGAAAAAGTTAAATAAAGGAAAATCATTCTTTTTATTGTAGACTTTTAACTTTTTATTTATTACTTCGTCATTTAATTTTGTCGCTGAATGTAACAACTACTCTAAAGAAACAAAAATAAAAACAGTACATAAATTATTTGAATTATTATTTTATTTTTTTATAACGGGTGTTCACTTGAAATCCGGACTGACTTTAAGTCAATATAAATCTGACATAATATATTGCAATTGTACCATGTGATACATTATTTTAAAGCGTTTAAATTTAGCTTTAATATGCTACATTTATATTTAGATTGAATGATTATTCAAATTGAAAATGAAACCTAAACAAGACGACACTCGAAAACGTGTGTACAACTTCTATATTGAAAATAAAGAAAAAGGCAAAAAGTACACCGTAGATCATTTTGAAAAAGAAAAAATTGCTAGATCGACCATCTATGATAATTAAACGCGCTGATGACGATTCTGGATATCTTAGACATCCTGGTTCAGGAAAAAAAGCTCTAAAAATGACCCAAAAAAAAGTACAAGCTTTAAAATCAATGTTTGATCATCATGATGGCGTTTCTTATAGGAAAGCAGGTAGAAAATTTAGAATATCAGCTTCTTATGCCCATAAAATTATTCAGACAAAATCAAAGATCAAGAAAAGAAAGAAAAAAAAGATTCCACATCAAACTGATGATCAAAAACTGATAGCAAAAACAAAGTGTGGTAGATTATATCGAGCTTTTAGCAAATTTGATTGGATCATTGATGATGAATCTTATTTTACTCTTTCTCATTCATCAATCAACAGAAACGATAACTTCTACACAAGTGACAATAACCTCTGCCCATCTAGTGTCAAATATTATACAAAGAGAAAGTATGAACCCAAGCTCCTGGTCTGGGTAGTCTTTTCTGTAAAAGGAATGTCAAAAATTCTAATCTGTCAAAGTGGTCTTGCAATCAATCAAAAAATCTACTTAGAAGATTGTATTAAGAAACGTCTTATTTCTTTTATTAAAGAGCATCATCAAGACAGTCAATTCGTATTTTGGCCAGATCTGGCGACGTCTCATTATGCTAAATCTGTTCAAGCTTATTTAAATGGACAAAACGTCAGATTTGTACCGAAAAAAGATAACCCTGCAAATGCACCAGAAGCAAGACCTATTGAGGATTTTTGGTCAATAATAAAAGGTTTAGTTTACAAGGATAATTGGCAAGCAGAAAATTTAGAACAACTAAGGAAAAGGATAGTGTATTGCTTCAGCAAAGTTGATATCAATCTTGTACAAGAGTTTGCAAAGGGTATTTTATCAAGAATTGATTCTATAAGAAGAAAAAATTTAATTGAAAATAAATAAAGTATCATATTATAGAGAATTAAATGCTGATTTTAAATAATATTTTATTTTTTTAAGTTGAAAAAAATAAGTTATGACCCTTTAAAGTCAGTCCGGATTTCAAGTGAACACCCGTTATTTAAATTCCTTTTTATTTCCTATTTTGTTAGTCTTTCTTTTTTTGTTTTTTTGTAAAAGCTATTTTTACGTTGTAATTAAATAAATAGTTAAATTAATTTACTAAATTAAAAATACTTAGAAAAATACTGTTGTAGTTGAAAAATTAAAATTTTAAATACCAAATTAAAATAAAACAGTCACCATTCAAAAATACAACAAATATTTTTAGAATTATATTGACAAAGAGGTTACTCTTTTGGCCACCAAAGTTTGGTTAACAACTGGCAGTTTATAATTTCCAGATGACAAGTAAAGTTTGCTGGCAAAAAATCTGAAAATGTAACAGTCATCTACATCTAAGCACCAAATACCACTTGAGAATAAGCACTCGCATGACTTTCAGAGCTTACTAAATAAACAGTCCAAAAAGAGAAGCTGCTACTGGTGAGCTTGACAAAACTCTTGACAAGGTATCATTCTATAACCCAAGCCGACATGCTAAGCAGAAAACTAAGAACACTCATATGACTCTGGTAGAGTATGACTTGGGTAGATATTTAAGTCACAATACAAGAAACAGTTGGAAGTTGATAAAGATATAATAAAATTGATTGCAAGGACATTTAAAATTTCCAATGATTTGATATATTTCAAAAATAATTAATATAATTCAATAAAATTTAAAAATAATTTTTTTTCTACAGACCTACCATTTTAAATTTATCTAATCTAGCCTTTCAAATCTTTGTGAAGTACTTCAACCAACAAATGGAAGTTAAGGATACAACCGCCAAGGCTTGAATTAAATGACCACAAATTGCAATATCTGGAAATATCTATGGGCATCAATTTCTAACTTTTATTAAAAACCATGAACACTTTTAATGAAATGATCAATTATTCATATTGCAAAAATGAATAAAAAAATTAAAACAATAAATTAATTACTGCAAAAATAACAACAATCAAAACTTGCATATTTTAAATTATTAACTATTTAAATATGAGATAATTAAAGCATTATAAATAAATAGTTATAAGATAAAAACAATAATTACTAAACATCCAAATATTTTTTTGCTGCAATTTGAAAATGAACTCATAGAAAATTATATTAAGACTATTTTTGCATTGTACGAAACATTAAAATCAATTTTTGTTTAGGGGAAAACTTAGAGGAATTATGATTTAAAAAATCAAATGATTTAAATTAGAAATTAATTAAATGATATAAAAAATGATTAAAAAATTATACTTTAAATTCAAAATAAGTTATAAAAGTTATTTTGTTTGTTGTAAAATAACTATAAGTGGTTTAAATTAGTTTTTATATGTTTTTAAATCTATCTTTAATTTTATATAAATATCTGTGTTAGAGAGTTCTGAGCATTTAATTGATGGTTATATTTAATTTATAAGAAAATATTGAATAAGATTTTTATAAGATATAAGTGTATTTTATATCATATTTTGCAATTTCTTTTATTAAATTATTTGATCTATAAATTTGCCCAAAGTTCATTTTTTCAATAACTTTTGTTCTATGGCTATTTAAAAAAAAGTGAGATTTTATTGACTGGCTATAATAGAGATTTTATGCTGATAAAAGAATCGTATAAAAACATAGGTCTGAAAATCATAAAAATGTAATAAAAACTATCTATATTTTTTTATATTAAAAAATTGTAAATAAGAAGAAATTGCGATAACTTAATAACAATTTTAAAAAGCACTTTTAATGCAAAAAGAATGATAGCATCTTTTGTAAAATATTTTAACTAATAAAATTTAAAGTTGCCAGGATTGTCCATAGACAAATTATTAAAATTTCAAAAAAACCTACATAAAAAACTTTTAATTCTGTTACCTTAGTTTGAACAGCAAATTACATTTTTGATAAATCGTCGAAGAGATAACCTGGAAGTAAAGATGCGTCATGACCCACGTTTGGAAATCGTTTAACAGCAATTTTATAAATACTCCGCGGTTTAGGGTGAAGCCCAACACTGCGGAGTCATATAATGTTACACAGTCATTCGCATCGTCAATAATCAAATTACTTATATACAATTTTTTTTATGAAAGTGCGACCATAGCGAACACTGTTTAGCTCGTACCGCGGGAGTACCGTATCGACCAAAACCTTTTCCTTCC
The DNA here is from genome assembly GCF_022113875.1 of Hydra vulgaris. Lineage (NCBI taxonomy): Eukaryota > Metazoa > Cnidaria > Hydrozoa > Anthoathecata > Hydridae > Hydra > Hydra vulgaris. Next base: position 21,654,371 of record NC_061160.1, on the reverse strand, counting down.
ATTGAGCTTTGTTTTTTTTTGAATTTAATAATAACCGATTTTATTTGCTGTTAAGTATGGCTGAAGCGGAACTTAATATTGATTCAGTTATAGCTCGTCTTCTAGAAGGTAGCTTGTTTGTTGTATATTTTTTTAAATGCTTTGTTTTAATGAAATACTTTTAACAGTCATTTTTTAACCTTGTTCAACAAGGTTTTAAAATCATTTCAAAATGTATGTTTATTGTATAACCAACCCATAAAATTAACTTTAATTACTCATAACATATTTACTTTGTGTTATAATTATTGTATATTTAACCTTTATCAAAATAAAACATTAGATTGTACTTAAGAATTGAATTTGTTATTGCAAAATCTATAAATAAGGATAAAGGTTCTGTAACCACATTTTTAAGTATGGTCTTTTTTTTTTTTAAGTTTGATGTCTAGTAGGCTTTTTTATTTTAAATTTTGTTTTATATATTCTTAAATACATATTAGCTCTCAAAATAGAAAGCTGTAAATATTGACTTCTTAGATTTATCAAAGTTTTGATTTCTTTAAAACCTAAACATGAATAATCTGAATGTCCTTTACATAACTTTTTTTATAGTTTTTATAAAAATATATTGCTTAATAGTGAGCTTGCATAAAGAAAATCTATCTTTTTGTCTTTTCAATTAAGTAACAATATAGATAGAAAGTTGAAGAATGTTTATAATGTTGAAATTACTATATTAATTTTTATTAAAGAATTTTTTTATTTGAAAACAAAAATTATCAGAAAACTTGAATAATATAATAAAAACTTACTGTCTGTAAATTTCAAGTTTATTACTTACAGGGGTTCCCTAGTAAACTCTTTGTTGGTAGGCATGTACACATATGATAGTGTACCATCAAGTTATATGAATACTATTGAAACATTTTTGCATCACAAATAAAACATGTTTGCCTCATCAATACCTTTCTTTTTTTTAACCAGCTTATCTTACTTTCATGCATCCCAGGAAAAATGTATGGTCTAATAAAAATTACGCAGTAAATGCATTTACTCAATTTGCAAATTATAATTTTAAATGATTTGCAGATTATAAAATTAAAAAAACTTCTAAAATGGGGTAAGAATTAATGGTTTATTGGTAATGACATTAAACAATCATAGTTATTATTATCAGGCCTTACTTTAAAGGCTTATGCCTAGAGCGATTTACGTAACTAATTTTATGTAAGCATTAAGCAATTTTGGTTAAGTGACTTTTTACCATTTTTTAACTTTTAAATTATTCTAGAAGCAGTAAGATAAATAAGTAATTTATTTAAACAAAACCACATTAACTTTTGAATGACAGTTAACTAAAAATATATGTTACAAAAGATTGAATAACAGTTATGTTAGATATAAGCACTATTTAATTAAAAAAAAACTCAAATAAAATAAAAAATTTATATTAATTTTGTTTTTATTTTATTGTAACGTTTGATTATTTCGCTTAAAATACCCTAATACTTTAAAAGATCATAATATAATTTAATTCAGATAAAAAATATTTGATTTAATTTGAAACTAAATTAATAAAAAAATATATTTTTATTCTGATACAAAAAATAATTTAATTTAGTTTTAAAAGATATATTATTTAATTTTGATTTAAAAAATATATTTAAGTTAATTAAAATTAAAGTTAATGCTTGGGTTTAACTTATCTGTCAAATTCATTTGAAAATATTACTAAATATTGTTCAATATTTAAATTTTATTTATTCATAAAAAAATTATATCATTTTTATCGCAATTGTTTTTTTGTTTTTTTTTACTCAAACTTAAATTTTAAATAAATGGCTGCATCAAAAATTTGCATAAACTCAAGTTAAACTTTTTTTATAATGCAAGTTATATCCCAGTGCTTATTTTATAATAAAAGATATATACAGCAATATAATTATAGTAAATGATGTTTGGAAAAATAATCTTTGCTTTCGCATCAAAATTGTTAATAAAGTAAATAAATTAATATAATTTTTTTATTTGTTTCTTGCTAATTTTTTTTTAATAAAAAATCAATTATAGTTGTATGCTATACTATTTAAATATGTTAAATTTTTGAAAAATTCAATAAATTAACACATTTAAATTCCTCTATGCAAATGTCAAGAAAAGAAAGAAATTTGTTAATATCAAACATTTTTTAAAATGTAATATTAGATTTAATTATTTAATATTAAAAAAAAATATTAAAATAAAATAAAATAAATATTCCATATAAAAAGAAGTTAAGTAATATTTAACTTGTTTTGCGGTAATTAATATAATTGCAGTAATTTAAAAACATAAATGTCTTAAAAAAATAAAAAAGTAAAGAGAATTTTATGATATCTAATTCACATTAGACTATTGCATTAAGCATTTTTTATTTAAAACAAGGCCTGTATTATTCTTATTATTATTAAACTTCAACGTCAAATGAGAAATGCTTATATAAATACAGTTTAATATATATAATAAACGTCAAATCAGAAATGCTTATATAAATACAGTTTATGGTAGTTGTAAAATTTTATTTTCTTCAATTTATCATGATTGTTTTTTTTTTTTTTTTTTTTTTTTGGGTTTTGTAGGCTTGGTCAGGATTTTTATTTCAATATTAAAACATTTCAACAGAATACTCTAGAAGTTTATTTTGCTTAGTCAGCTTATTTTTTGAACCAATAGAATTTGTTTGTTTGTAAATTTGCAGGCTTGGACAGGAATGGTGTGCGATCAAGCGCTATTGTTGACCACGCAAATGGTTTTATTTTTTGACAACTTGACAACTATTGTTTATATGTTTTGATGATTTAAACGTTTCAGAAATGTACTGAATGTAGAAATGCTAAGCTAAATGCTAACTTAAACTAGGAAAAAAAGTTTAAAAAAACGATCGAAAAAAAATTCCTAATAAAAAAAAAAAGAAAAAATATATATTAAGAAAAAGAAATTAAATAAGCACTAAAATAAAAAAATTAAAATGCTAGCTTAAAAAGTTTAAATCTTTTTAAGCTAGCATTTTAATAAAATTAATCAGCAATAGCAAAGTTGTCGATAAAATTGAACAAAAATACTTTCTTTTAGTTTTAGATTTTTAACTTTAATAATTATTTTACGGGGGTTTGTTAGGTTTTAAAATTATTCCATAGATTTAAAAATATTTATTAACTGTTAGACGAATTTAAAGTATTTAAGAGTAATTTCGAGGAAACATTTTAAAAATTAGTAAGCGCAAATAAAAAAGTAAAAGGATTAATATTAAAACGTATTCTACTTGATTCAATAAAAAAGTACAGTTATTAAAATTTCTGTAAAAAGTAACTCGAAAAAAATTACTTAAATAATAACAATTTCTTTTTTTGTTAAAAGTTACCGAAACTCAACAAAGCGTGCTCAAGAACAGCTGCTGAAAAATAGAACATCAATAGTTTTTCGAATAATTTTTAAGAATAATTTTTAAGAATAATTGTTTTCGCTGAAATATTTCTTGAATATTTGAATATTTGAATATTTCTGAAATATTTATACCTAAAAGATTCTTATTCTAACATTTTATTTTACCAAAAATAAAATTCCTTGTAAACATTAAAAATCTATTCAAAACGTTCGTTAAAGTTTTTTAATAATACGAGTGATTGTGCTTATCAACTGCTTTATGAAAATAAATAAAAATAAATAAATAAAAAAATATTATATAAAATCGCTAGTAAAAATATTAGCTATTGCACAGTTTTTAATCGTACAATATTAAAATTTCCAGTTTATTACTCTCTGACTTTTTAAAAAGAAAAAATAATTATTTGAAAAACTTATGTTTTTTATTCCTTTAGTATAGACAAAACGTGTCAAACGTCAAGAAAATAAACAAATGTTTTTACATTTTAAAAAACAAAACATTCCAAAACATTTTTAAATAATAACATTTCTACATTAATGATTTAAAGTAGTTTTTCGGTAATTAAGTAAATTGGTGCAGTTAATGTCGATAAATATGAAAAGCAAATAAAAAGAATTTAATGACATCAGAAATCACGTCGTGCTTATGCGTCGCGCAGTTTTTATTCATCACAAGGCCTGGTGTTGTATATAATATTTTCAAATTGTATAAACATTTTTTTTTTTTTTTTAAATTGCAAAAAAAATATATATATATCTATTTATAATAATTTCATGCTCCTATTCATTTTATTAATTTAATTAATAAGTTTAGTTAAAAAAAAGTTTTTATCTTTTTTATTTGTTAAAATTGGGGATAAAAAAATAATAAAATGCGCCTGCAATTTTAATAAAATAAACTGTCAACAACCAATTTAATTTAATTTTAATTTGAGCATTACAACATTATTAATAAGCACTTTACGTAATGAATTTAAAAATTATTATAAAAAATTTAAACTCATTCATTCCTATCATAATTAAAAAAAAAAAACTTTCAAAAAAAAAAAAAAGATTTTTATTAATATTTTTTAATAATATTAAGACTTTTGTATAACATTTTTTATTAATTAACAAATGCGTGTATGTAAACAATCATTATAATTAATTTTATGGTTTTTTTTTAAAGCCTCACGTAAAATAAAAACTTTAGAAAAGATCAACGATTAAAAGTTATTCATAACGTAACACTTTTTTTATTGCATTTAAATTGTTAAAACATCAAATTTGCAGTGGTCAAGTTGTAAAGAAAAAGCAATATCAGCGTGGTTAATTACAGAGTGCGACCACACGCCATTCCAGTCCAAGTCTGAATTTGGCGGGTTTTTAGTGTTTGCAAATATTCTTTTTATTCTTTCGCACCAAGATGTTTTAAGAACATTCAAGTTTATTTATGTTCCCATGTATGTCCGTAAAACTAAAATTTTTTGTTTTATGAACATACATAAACTTAAATGTTCTCAAAGCGACTAAAAAATCTGGCTAGTTTTTCTAAATAAACTAAATATTACTTCTGTGGTCAGTATTCAAGAGCGACTGCTCCCGCTTCCTGACCAAGCCTGGTTTTAGCATTTTATTGGCAGTTGATTCCATTGTTTGAGTATCCTATTTAAGAAGAAGTTGCACCAGACATCAAACTTGTTTTGCTTCTCTCATTAGGAAGTTTTTTTTTTTATGTTGTTGTCATTTTTAGTTAGGTTGAACTTGAAGAGAAAGTTTATTTTATTTAATCTAGTTTTTATTTCAAAATTTGCATATTTGCGTATTTGTTTCATCAAATTTGTTTTCTTGTTTATCATTGGTTATTTTTTCATTATACAAAAATATAAATATTTTTGTATAATGAAAAAATCTTTGATAAATAGTACTTCTTTTCAAAATTTGATCCAATAAATTCTTTCAAGGTACAGTTATATGTGGTCAAGTTAAGTAAAATCAAATAGTATTTGTGTGGTCATATTATGATGTGAATATATATATATATATATATATATATATATATATATATATATATATATATATATATATATATATATATATATATATATATATATATATATATATCAGGCCTTGTTTTAAATAAAAAATGCTTTATGCATTAGCTTAACGCAATATTTGATGTCATAAAATTCTCTTTATTTTTATATTTTTTAAAGGCGCTAACTTTTTTAAATTACTGCAATAATATTAATTACCACAAAATGAGTTAAATGTTATTTAACTGCTTTTTTATTATTACTTTTATTTTATTATTATTATTTTTTTTTAATATTAAATCATTTTTAAATATGTCTGATATTAAAAAATTTCTTTTTTTTCTCGACAATAGTATAAATGAATTAAAATATGCTGAGTTTTTAAATTTTTAAAATGATTATTTCTTAACTTTTTTAACAGCGTCTTGCAACTACAAATGATTTTTTATTTAAAAAAAAATGAGTGAGTAACAAATTTATTTACTTTATTTATTAAAAGTTTATTAGTTTATTGTTTTATTGTTAAGGTTATATTGATATATATTGTTTATTAAAAAAAAATTGCTGCGATTAAATTTGCATTATTTAATAAAAAAAAGTTTAACTTGTGTTTTGTGCAAATTTTAGATGCAGCCGTTTATTTAAAATTTAATTTTGAGTAAAAAAAATGTTTAGGAGGGAAAACCAAAAAAACAATTACGATAAAAATAGGCTGATTTTTTTTTTAATAACAAATAAAATTTAAATATTGAACAATTTAGTAATTTTTTTTAAATAGAATTGACAGTTAAGCATTAACTTTATTTTTAATAAACTTAAATATATTTTTTTAGTCAAAGTAAAATTAAATATTTATGTTAAATTAGTTTCAAATTAAATCATATTTTTTTATCAGAATTAAATTATATTTTTATGATATTTGCTTCAAGCTTAAAAAATCAGTCATTAAAATAAAATATAGACAAAATAAAAATAAAGTTAAAATTTTATTTGAGTTTTTTTCATTAGTAAATAGCGCTTATATCAAACATAATTGTAATTCAAAATTTTGTAACAAATATTTTTACATAAACATTTTTTTCTTCACTTCCAACAAGGCTGTAAACAACCACTTTAAGAGTGGGAAGTTACTGGAGGAGAAAAGATGAAGTTTGTATAGCAAGATAACGATTGACAGACGACTTAAAAGATAGCAAATAATATAAATCAGGAAAGCAAGATGAAGGAAATGAATTCCAAAGAACTGATGTTCAAGAAAAAAACTAGAGGAATAAGAGTTTTTAGAGCTCTTAGGAACAGTCACAGAAAAAGAATGAGACTTCATTGAATGACTAGTAACACGATAATGAATTTTAGTGGATGGCACAAGAGACGCTAACTCTTTAGAGCAGTTTCCATTATAGTATTTGTAGAAAAGATAAAGAGAAGTAACATTACAACGAAGCAATAATGGTTGGAGGATGGCTGCAAGAGCAGGTCCAACTATGTTTACAATACGTTTTTGTACCTTGTCTAAAAGAGAAAGGGCATCATTAGAAGATCTGCACCAGATATAGCAATAGTATTCCATACAAGGTTGGATTTGAGATTTATAGAGATAGAGAATAAAATCCAGAGTTAGAAAGTATCGAGCCTGATAAAGAGGTTTCAGAATATTGCGCTTGCAAACCTTATTTGGAGTATCAGCTGGAGTGTTCTGACGATAAGTTTGCTGTTGAGCTTCCCTAGATGTTACCACATCAATGCCCAAACGATTTGTTGTTCTTACAGCATGTGTGAAGTTGGAATTAGATAGTTCATAAATATAGGAAGGTCTAAATTATGTTTTATCTGAAATAAAGTTCACCAGCCACTGTGAACCCCATGCTGTAGCAGAAATGAGATCCCCTCAAGCTCAAATGCCCCCTCCAAGCAATCAGAGAGAGTTGGCTTCTTATCATGACAAGAATAAATGGTAGTGTCATCAACGAACATGTGAGAATATTTGGAAGATTGTTAATGTAAATTAAAAAAAGGGCCAAGGATTGAACTCTGAGGAATAAGAGGTACAATGATAGAGGGATTCTGATGATGAAGAAGAATGAGATTATAGTTTTAGAGAGATCAAATCCAGATAAGAAGTACCTAAGGGTGAATGTGGAGAAACTGAGCACAGGCTAGGATTAGAAATAAGACAGGTCGAGTAGAGAAGGGTTGTCTGGAAAGTAAGTTGGAAAGTTGACTATTTGAGTTAGAGATTAAGAAAGGCAAAAGTTGATGGCCTTAACGCCAGCAGAATCACTGACACTATAGCCAAGCCATTCAGTGTGATGGGCATTAAAGTTACCAACAGCAACGATATTGGCTGAGAGAAGGCTTAGTCAATTTGATCAGAAATAACATCCAAAAGAGTTCAGTCTTGAGACGAAGGAGATTGATATAGAACAAAGAGAAAGGAGATAGAGTGATGTGGTGCTAAACAAAAACACATAAAAGAATAGTCTGTGGATTCAAATTTAGTTTCGTGACAAATAGGTGAATTCTTACGAATGTAAATACCCAGGCCATGCATGTGACTATTAGAGTATTTACAAATTAAAGATAACTATTAACACTAAGATCACAAAATGAGTCAGCTGAACTCAAATTAGTCTCACAAAGAGCTAGTAGGTCTTTGCAAGAGATAAGACTCAACAGGAGAAAAGTTATTTTGAAGACCACGAATATTAGTAAATGATAGTTTTAGAGAACTTGGTGATGAAAATCGTTTTTTGTGTTTTTGTAGTTTGCGGTACTTTAGTCATTTTAAATTTTTTAAAGAACTTGACTCAAAGCATAGATAGTATTCAGTACACTATTTAATAGTCCAAGCAATTTTTTTTTTTTTTTTTATTTTAATTAACCTCCTCAAGGCCGAGAAGGCCACTACAGACCAGGAGGCTACTTATTTGTGGTTATAACCCTCTCTCAACTCTATAACTCCGAAACACGAACCTTGATGAGCAAGGCCGCTGCGCGGAGAAACGAGTTGAGCGCGGTACTACCAGGGACGTGGTGGGGGTCGAACTCGGAACCACTCGTTAATGAAGCGAGCGCTCTACCACTACACCACTTGCCGCAAAAATAAGACAGTAGTTGGATGAGTTTAACATTTGCCCAAGATGAGTATTTTTATCAAGACACCATCTCTAGTCTTTGCTCAACCAAGAGCCCCAAAGTAGAGAGTGTTTTAAGTCGAAGTTGACTTCTCCTAGACTTTGCCTAAAAAAGCATATCCTACAAGGCAGCAAGACATGAAGCAGGTTGTACTGGATTACATGTTACCAGTAGCAGGATAACCTGACCTGACAGACAAAAGATTCAAAAGTTGATGTGAGTTTTTTAAAAATTAATTACTTTTATCTTACCACTTATAGAATAATTTAAAAGTTAAAAAGTGATAAAAAGTTGTTTCACCAACATCGTTTACTGCTTACGTAAAATCGCCTATGTTGTACATAAATTGCTCTATGCATAATGCTTTAAAACAAGGCCTGATATACACAGGGATTCAACCCTCAGAATTAGCATTTGGCAATGCCAACCTAACTACTGACCTGAAAGTGTTTGAGGTCAGCAAAAAGCCGACTTTGTTTCTATGTTTTGTGGTCAGACCTTTGTATTAAATAATTTTTGCCAACGTGATGCCGACCTCAAAAAGATTAAGCTCGGCAATAATTTGCCGACCTCATTTTTTCCTAATTCCGAGGGTTGGGAATGTATACTCAAACTTTTGGTCAGTTGCCAAAAAAGTTCATTAGTTTTGGTTGCCCGCTGACTTTTTGAGTTGCTAGTGGTTATTTTTTATAAAAATTATTACATTCAGCGGATTTCTCGCATATTCTAGTCATATAGGGCTAAGTGTAGACTAGAAATAGTTAGGGTAAATAAAAGTAATATTGTAAATTATTAATAACATTCACTTTCAGATAAAGCACATGCCGATAATTGTGCTATTAAATTTTTCACTTGAATTGAGTGCAATCTTTTTTACAAAAAAGTATTAAAAAATATAAAAAGACAATTTACAAATAGTTTAAAACCCTTTGCTTTTAATGTGTTGTAATTATCGGGTTGTAATTAAATTTAATTTTAAACAACATTAAAAATTATTTAAACTAGATTAACAAAAATTATTAATTGAATCTATATTCGGTATTTAATAAAGATTATATTTCTTTATAATTATTTCTTAAAACAATCTCATACTTAACAAAATCTTATGTTTGTTTATCACAATTTATTTTCATTTTTACCTATTTAACGAAGTGTTTTTAATATTGTAAACAATTTATAGATAGATTTTATCAGTTACCAATAAGGCATTTGTAAACGTATTTTATGTTCTTAAATGTATGATGTCAAAAGAACTTCACCAGATATTGAATTAATAAGAAACAAAAAATATATTTGTGATAAAAATTCTCTGAAACAAAAGCGCTTTTCTCTTTATATAAGGAAAAAAAGTTTTCAATTTCCTTTCGCTTATAATAATCTATGATGGAGAGACTTATAATTAATGTAATGAATTAGATAGCAGAAGATTAGAAAAAAGCATTAATAAAAATTGCCAAACTTACATTCATTTGAAACTAAATTTTGCATTCTATATTTTTCTATTTTACATTCCTTCAAAACTAAATTTATATTTTTAAAATCATATTTAATTTAAGTTCTAATAAATTTTGTACTGCCTTTTTACGAAATTAGGAATTTGTAATTGTTGCCTTCCCTCCCAGATATTCTCTCCTCCCTTCTCATGTATTCCCTCCTCCCTTCTCATATATTCCCTTCTCATACCATTGCTTCATTGAGCCTAAAATTTTTCAGAAAAATTCTCTCTAGCATATAATAAACATTTAAGGTATCAAGTTAAAGATGATATCCATGAGTAACTTTAGAGTGCCTCGGAAGTTCAACTCTATTTTCTAATGATATATTGCTGAGAAAAGTTATGCTTGTTTTATAAATAAATTTTAGAAAACAAGTTTAAAATTATATAAACTTTGCAAAAAAGAATGTGTTATTTCACTATTATACTTCTGTTTAGAAGGTCACATTTAGATTGGGTTTTACTGTCTGTGACAACATGTTATGTTCATATAAAAGAGAATGATATAAAAAAAAAAAGTTTAGGCTAATTTTTTTTTGATTAAAACAAAAGAAAGTACATAAAAATGCTAGAATTAAAGCATTTCATAAGAAAAATACACCTAAGAGAAGTCTAAATGGTGAAATTAAAGGAATTCGACATGCAAAGAAGTTGGTTAAAATAATAGCGCATAAAAGTATGAACATAATTGAAGATGACGAAACATATATCAAGGTGGATATTTTATAATTTTCTGGTCAACAATTTTTTTATGAGAACAAAGATAAACCTGTTGATAATCAGTTTAAATATATTCGACAAGAAAAATTTGCATCCAAGTTTCTCGTGTGGCAATCAGTTTGTAGCCGTGGTATGCAGTGCTCTTGTTTTGCTCTTGTACCTTGTCTTCTGATCTTTACATCAAAGAATGTCTTCAAACAAGATTTTTGCCATTTATGAAAAAACACAAAAACCAATGTCTCTTTTGGCCAGATCTTGCTGCTTCTCACTAATTTAAAAAGTGAGAGCTTTAGCTCATGCCCAAACTCCCCTAAAACAGTTTATGGGAGCAATTTATGGCTCTCACCAAGGTATAATTTTTTCTCTCATAAGTATAATTGTCATTGTAACTAAAATAAAAAACGTAGTCATTTTAATAATTATTTTTAATAATTCTTAAAAAGCCTGCATTCTATTACAATAAGAATATTTTAGACATTTTTTATAAGCAATAAAAACAATGCTCGTCTCAAGAATTTTTTTATGCTACAATTAATGACACTTGTTATGTGTATATTCTTGTAATGTTAACGTAACAAACATATGGTTGACATGGTGTGACAAATCTATGAAAGTGCTAACTTTTGTATATATGCTAATGTTGACGTTTGCTTAAAATTTTTAAAATCACACGCATAACTTTAGCAATTTTTTTTTTCCAAATAATTATGCAATTGATAGTTTTTTATTAATTATAAAAAACACATATTTATGATAAAATAATTAGTTACTAAAATTTAAAACACATTTTAAAGACTTTAAAAGAAACCATGCTAAAACATGATTATTTCAATAGCATTACTTATAAGTAAAATAGCTAAGTATGCTATTAAAGATAGTAAGGGGTCGTCCATAAAGTACGTTCGCTCATAGGGGAGGGGTGAGACCTTCAAAAAGCGTACGAAAGCCTATGGGGGGAGGTTCAATTTAAAAGACGTGCATTGATTTTCTAATTTATTACAATTAACCAGCTAATCAATAGAAAAGTTAAAATTCTGACTAAAGATCCTAGTTTGCCAACATAAAAAGATGTATTGTATAGGGAGTAGAGGGTATAGTTTCCCTCAATTCACATACATTCAAGGGGGCCCGCAGGATTGTTGGCAAGCATTTTTGGACTTTTTTCTTCCTTAGCCTCCGCCATCCCAATTTTTTGCAAGGCCTCCCCATTTGGCATAGTTATACTTAAATTTTAAAGCTTGCACAAATTTTACACATTTGGCATAGGCATACTTATGTTTGGATGTTGTGCAAGCTCCAAACTTAAGTATACCTATGCTAAATTGTGTGAAAGTGTCCTATCTAGAACATCAAAAATTCCTGCGGGCGTTCATGCACACATGCCACCCCTTATATACTGGCCCTAAGTAAAAGCGTATTTCAGGCAAAATCAATTTCTTCGAGTCGACAAAAAACAGGTTTTAGCAGTGCCATGGCTAATGGGTCGGCCCCCCCTTAAAAAAAAAACGTGTCATTTGGGTCTCAAAATCTTCCAAAATTTACTGCTAGGTTTCGCTAAAATGAACAGCTCCTTAAATTAACAAAAAGACACAAAATTTTCCCCCCAAATTAAGGAGTACAGGTAGCCTATCCTCGGCACTAGGTTTTAGGCTTTGTTTTCGATATTACTGATCTCGTGTAGGACTCATTTTTAACAGACTTACTAAATAGGGGTGCTTAAAAAAAGATCTGTCTCAAGTATAGTTTATTTTTATTTGATTCGTCATTAAAACACAAAAATTATAATTTGACTCAGCCAGGGATCGAACGCAGATCTCCGTCACCTCAGTCTGTAGAATTAACTGCTAGACCAAGCGAACACATCATTAATAGAAAATTTAACTATATATAAATTAATATTTGCATTTATATTTGAAAAGGTTTTTTAAGTTCGGATCCTGAGCTGCAAGCAAAGAGCTTTTGGGTCGTATAAAGTAGCTAAGGAACCTTCTTAACTTTTTTTTTCCATAAACTTTTTCATTGAAAAAAAAGTTTGGGGGAGGGTATTTCAAAAGTGTACGTACTTTTTTAGGGAGAAAGAACTTAGAAGTACGCATGGCAACAGGGGGAGGGGTCAGATTTCAAAATTTTTGGCATACGTACTTTATGGACGACCCCTATGTTTTAGTATGGTTTTTGCATGAGTTAACTAAAGCATGCAAAATTTTACTTAAAATGAATGCATTTGCAATTACTTTAAAAGAAACCATGCTTAAACATTATGATTACTTTTTTCTATTGCGTGCTTTTTTTTTTTAATTTTCTTATTTTTTTAAGGTGAAATAATGTTTATTTGCATATTAAAAACTCTTTTAAAAAGTTGAAAAGAATATTTAAGTTTTGCTGAAATATATACAATCTAATAGAATATATAGAATTAGTATATTTATTAGAGTTTTTATATTTTATTGTACATTTAACAACGCTAATAATATGATAATTTTATTAACTTATTATTAAATACTTATATATGATATAAATATGATATTATTTTCAAAGTTTTAAACAAGAAATGTCAAAACAACTTTTTTTTTTATTTTTAGCTCCTTTTATGTTAATTTCTTCAAGTTAGTGCGTTTTTTTATTTCTAAATTAATCTAGGGAACTAAATTGAGAAAAAATCATTATTTCATATCAAAGGATAACAATTTACAATCATTAGGTCATTGCATATTAACTATCATTATTTTAGGCTCACTTTGCAAATGCGTAAAAAATTGTTTTGAAGAAATAAAAACTAATTAAATTCAATAAGCATTATTGATATATCTAATAACTCTTTCTCTTTCTCTCTCTCTCTCTCTGTATATATATATATATATATATATATATATATATATATATATATAATATATATATATATATATATATATATATATATATATATATATATATATATATATATATCATCTATTAGGCTGGCGCAGATGTATTCTTAATACATTGTTTCCAGTTTAGGATGTTCAACGCTGGATCTTCTTGACTCAATGCGTATATATTATATATATATATATATATATATATATATATATATATATATATATATATATATATATATATATATATAATATATATATATATATATATATATATATATATATATATATATCATCTATTAGGCTGGCGCAGATGTATTCTTAATACATTGTTTCCAGTTTAGGATGTTGAACGCTGGATCTTCTTGACTCAATGCGTGGGTATTGCTTGTGTCTCTATTTTTATGACTGGGCAACTCATTCTATTATCTCCTAATGAGGGTACAGCTCTAAAACTCAGTTTTATGGTTCTGAGGCCGGCTGGTAGTCAGGTTTCCCGAACTCTGTGGTAGCTCTCAGAGAGGCTGATTCCATCAACAGCCGAAAAATATCAGAGTACTAACAGTGCCATGTTGCGCATGGATGGTGTCCCTGTTTGTACTTTTGGTGTGCATTGCAGAGGCCACATTTGGAGCCCTTTGTTACGGCTTAGGGTTTATTAATAGTAATGAGGCTATTGCTTAGTTGTTAAATAGTGTACTGAGTACTATCTATACTTGAGTCAAGTTCTTTATAAATTTAAAATGACTAAAGTACCTAAAACTAAAAAACACAAAAAACCATCGTCATCACCAAGTTCTCTAAACCTATCATTTACTAATATTCGTGGTCTTCGAAGTAACTTTTCTTCTGTTGAGTCTTATCTCTTGCAAAGTTCACCAGACCTACTTGCTCTTTGTGAGACTAATTTGAGTTCGGCTGTCCCATCTTGTGATCTTAGTGTTGATGGTTATCTTCCTTTAATTCGTAAAGACTCCAATAATCACATGCTTGGCCTGGGCATCTACATTCGTAAGAACTCACCCATTTGTCGTGAAACTAGGTTTGAATCTACAGACTATTCATTTATGTGCTTTCGTTTAGCACAACTTCACTCTATCGCCTTTCTCTTTGTTCTATATCGCTCTCCTTCATCCCAAGATTGCACTATTCTTGATGTTATTTCTGATCAAATTGACCAAGCCCTCTCTCTTTATCCATCGGCCAATATCGTCGTTGTTGGTGACTTTAATGCCCATCACACCGATTGGCTTGGCTCTAGTGTCAGTGACTCTGCTGGCGTTAAGGCCCTCAACTTTTGCCTTTCTCAATCTCTAACTCAAATAGTCAACTTTCCAACTCGTTTTCCAGACAACCCTAATCATTTACCTTCTCTACTCGACTTATGTCTTGTTTTGGATCCTAGTCAGTGCTCAATTTCTCCACATTCACCCTTAGGTACTTCTGATCACGGTTTGATCTCTCTAAAACTATTATCAAATTCTTCTACTTCATCAGAATCCCCCTATCATCGTACCACATACAACTACCTTAAAGCTGACTGGGACTCTTTCCGTGATTTTCTTCGTGATGGCCCTTGGGTAGAAATCTTTCGTCTTCCTGCTGACAAATGTGCTTCTTACATAACTTCGTGGATTCAGGCTGGCATGGAATCTTTTATTCCCTCTCGACGATTTCAGGTCAAGCCTCACTCTTCTCCTTGGTTTTCCTCACATTGCGCTGCAGCAATTTCTAATCGAAACCGTTACTTCCATATCTATCAGCAAAACAATTCTCCAGATAACAGACATCTGTTCACTATCGCCAGAAACCATTGTTAAAAGGTTTTGTCTGACGCCAAAGCTCGCTATTCCCAGGTCATTAAATCTCGTATCTCATCACAAAAATTAGGCTCTCGAGACTTCTGGAGAATCTTTAACAGTATCAATAATAAGGGCAAATCTGTTATTCCTTCTCTCTTGTATGGTTCAGACTTTGTCACCTCACCTAAAGACAAAGCTGAATTGTTTGCTAAGAACTTTTCATCAATATCATCTCTTGATTCCACCAGTTGCGTTTTACCTGACATAGCCGTCAAACAGGTTGATCCCTTGCTTGACATTCGCATCACTTCAGCTTCTGTATCTAAAGTAATTTCCTGCTTAGACTCTTCAACAGCTTGTGGTCCTGACAACATTCCTGTTGTAGTTTTGCAGAGGTGTTCTCCGGAGCTTTCATCCATACTTTCTAAACTATTTAACAAGTGCTTATCAGAGTCTTGTTTTCCATCATGCTGGAAAGCAGCATCTGTTATCCCTATTTTCAAAAATTCCGGAGAGCGATCTGATTCATCTAACTACCGTCCCATTAGTCTTCTTCCTGTCATAAGCAAGGTTTTTGAATCTTTAATCAACAAACACTTAATCTCTCATCTTGAATCAAATAACTTATTTTCTGATCATCAATATGGATTTCGGTCTTCTCGTTCTACAGCTGATGTGCTAACAGTAATAACCGATAGGTTTTACCGTGCATTAGATAGAGGTGGAGAGGTTAAAGCTATCGCACTTGACATTTCTAAAGCTTTTGATAAAGTTTGGCATGCTGGTCTTCTCCATAAGCTTTCTTCTTATGGTGTAGCTGGTAACGTCTTTAAGATTATTGAGTCCTTTCTTTCCAATCGTAGTATAAAAGTTGTCCTAGATGGACAACACTCTTCTTCACATCCTGTAACTTCAGGGGTTCCTCAAGGTTCAATCCTTGGCCCTATACTCTTTTTAATTTACATTAACGATCTTCCAGATATTCTCACATCTAAGGTGGCATTATTCGCTGACGACACTACCATTTACTCTTGTCATGATAAGAAGCCTACACTCTCTGATTGCTTGGAGGGGGTATCTGAGCTTGAAAAGGATCTCACTTCTGCTACAGCATGGGGCTCACAGTGGCTGGTGAACTTTAATTCAGATAAAACTCAATTTTATTCGGCCAATCGTTATCGTAATAATTTAGATCTTCCTATATTTATGAATGGTAATGTACTAGATGAGTCATCTACCATTCATCTTCTAGGATTAACTCTTACTTCTGATCTTTCTTTTAAACCGTATATCAAATCCATTGCAAAATTAGCATCTGCTAAGGTTGCATCTCTTTATCGAGCTCGACACTTTCTTACTCCAGATTCTATTCTCTATCTCTATAAATCTCAAATCCGTCCCTGTATGGAATACTGTTGCCACATCTGGGGCGGATCTTCTAATGATGCTCTTTCTCTGTTAGACGTGTTACTCGCCATTCAATTAAGTCTCATCCTTTTTCTGTGACTGTTCCTAAGTGCTTTAAAAACTCTTATTCTTCTAGTTTTTTTCCTCAAACATCAGTTCTTTGGAATTCGCTTCCTTCATCTTGCTTTCCTGATTCATATAATTTGCAATCTTTTAAGTCATCAGTCAATCGTTATCTTGCTCTACAGATTTAGTCTTTTCTCTTCCAGTAACTTCCAACTCTTATAGTGGTTGCTTGCAGCCTTGTTGGAAGTGAAGATGTTATATATATATATATATATATATATATATATATATATATATATATATATATATATATATATATATATATATATATATATATACATATATATATATATATATATATATTAAAATAATTTAAATTAAAAAAATACAACTTTATGATGGAACTAAAAGTTTCATGCCATTCGGCAATCATCAGCCATATTATTCAAATAAAAAATAAATAAAAAAAAATTTTTTTTTATTTATTTTTTATTTGAATAATATGGCTGATGATTGCCGAATGGCATGAAACTTTTAGTTCCATCATAAAGTTGTATTTTTTTAATTTAAATTATTTTAATATATATATATATATATATATATATATATATATATATATATGTATATATATATATATATATATATATATATATATATATATATATATATATATATATATATATATATATATATATGTATATATATATATATATATATATATATATATATATATATATATATATATATATATATATATATATATATATATATATACACAGAGAGAGAGAGAGAGAAAGAGAAAGAGTGGCAAAAATAACTATGGGAGCTGCTTCTCTAAACAGCTTCTTAGGAGAAGATATATATATATATATATATATATATATATATATATATATATATATATATATATATATATATATATATATATATATATATATATATATATATATATATATATATATATATATATATATATATTAATGGCATTATGCACAGAAGTGTTAAGTACCACAGATGTGATTTTACAGGGGAGTATTTTGAAAGTAGTAGACTAGTAACAATTTAATAGACTTGTAATATTTTAAACGATTAGTAGACTCGTAACAGCTTATCTTACACTTACCATATTTGGGAACAATAATGTTTGAAAAAATAACACAATTTTTGTGTACTCAATTTGACCAAATGTTGTACTTAACACTTCTGTGCATAATGCCATCAATATATATTACACCTAAAGTTTAAAATTTTTCGAAGGTTAAATAAATAACATGCACTGTATATTATGTATTTTCATTTATTTATATAAATGTTATCATACTATATTGTGCATTAAATAGATCTGGAGAGCCCAAGGCTATCACTCTCAACATAAAATGCCTTTGATAAAGTTTTGTATCTTATCCATAAACTTTTTTCTTGAGATGTATCTGGTAACATCTTTAAGATTATTGAATCTTTCCGTTCCAATCGTAGTATAAAAGTTGTCCTTGATGATCACTCTTTAGCTTTAGGAGTCCCTCAAGGTTCCATCCTTGGTCCTATGCTTTTTTAATTTATATTAATGATCTCTCTGAAATTCTCACATCTAAAGTGGCTTTGTTCGCTGATGGTACTATCATTTATTCTTATATTGATAAGAAGGAAACACTTTCTAATTGCTTGGAGGGTGCTTGAAAAGGACCTTATTTATGCTACGTCACGGTGCTCTCAGTGGATGGTGAACTTTGATTCTTTTTCTTTAATTTTTTTTCAGCTAATTGTTAACGCAATAATCAAGGTTTTTCTATAATTATGAATGATAATGTACTCAATGAGCCATCTACCCTTTATCTTCTAGGATTAATTTTTCCGATATTTCTTGAAAATATATATCAAATCCATTTCAAAATTAGCATCTGCTAAGGTTGCATCTCTTTATTGTGCTCGCCACTTTCTTACTCAGGATTCTATTATTTATTGCTATAAATCTCAAATCCGTCCTTGTATGGAATACTGTTGCCATATCTGGGGGAGATCTTCCGATGATTCCCTTTCTTTTAGACAAGGTGCAAAAATACATTGTAAACATAGTTAGACCTGCTCTTGCAGCCAACCATTATCACATTGTCGTAATGTTGTTTCTCTTTCTCTTTTCACAACTCTAAATAGCTAGCATCTCTTGTGCCATCCACTAAAATTCATTCTCTTGTTACTTGTCATTCAATTAAATCTCATCTATTTACTGGTATTGTTTTAAATGCTTTAAAAGTTCTTTTTGGTTTAGTTTTTTTCCTCGAATATAATTTCTTTGGAATATGTTTCCTTCATCTTTTTTTCTTGATTCATATAATTTGCAATATTTTAAGTTGTCTATTAATCGTTTTCTTGCTTTATAAATTTCATCTTTTCTCTTTCAGTAACTTCCAATTGGTTGCTTGCAGCCTTGTTGAAAGTGAAGATGTGGTGGGGGGGGGGGGGGGGAGTAAAGCAATTCAGATAATGTAAATCAAATTAAAATAATATAAATCAACATTTTAAAAATAATGCAAATCAAAAATATGAATTAATCAGATAACATTCTAATTATTTTAAAAATAGTTTTTTATAATTGTAATTATTATTATTTTTATTTTTTTGATTGATTTGAAATTAATTTGTTGGTTTTGCCTAAAGTTTAAGGTTTGACTATATCTCTTTATCTTAATATAGCTCGAGGAAAACCTGGCAAGCCTGTTCAGATGACAGAGGCTGAAGTTCGTGGACTTTGTGTCAAATCTCGTGAAATATTCTTGAGTCAGCCTATTTTATTAGAGCTTGAAGCTCCATTAAAAATATGTGGTATGATGTTTATTTCAAGAATAATGTAAAATAATATAAAAGTGTATATAAGTATAAAAAAATAGTTAAATGTCAAATAATTCCAATTGATTACCATTGTACCCGGCATTTTAAACACTTTTTAATCAAGAAAATCTGTTTTCAAATTAGTTAGACTGTTGTATAAGTTACATTGTTTAATAATAATTTAGTAAAAGATAAAATATATCTTTAATTTTTATTTTATTAAGAATGTTTGCGTAATTATATTTTCAATTCAAATAATAATAGAATTTTATATATATGGGCAATTCAGTATGAAAGGGGGGAAAAAGAATAATAAAGTATTGAAACGCACATACTAAACTTCATAACTCTTTTTTTTAACTATTTAAAAATACTTTAAAGCAAAAAAGTTGTTATAAAAAAATCATTTTATCATACCATAGCATGGTTTTAAAGTTTTTTTGTATAAATGTGTTTTGACGCTACTTACAGTCCTGTTGTGAAGCATTAAAAATCGTATTGTATATCCATAATTGAGAACTTTGATAATGCTGTAGTATCTTTTTTTAACATACATAGATGAGTTTTTTCCGGAAATTCCCGGAATTCTGGAAATTTACTCAAAACACCTTTAATTTTTCCAGAAATTTCCGGATGTTTTTTGATATTAATTTGAAAAAAATTAATATATTTTTACATAAAATTTTACATAAGACAACTTATGCATTTAAACAAATATGTTTTCTATAATTAAGATTTTCACGAGATCAATTTTTGTAACAATTTTTTTTTTTTTTTTTTGCTATTTAATTCATTCAAACTTTTTCGAATATTAGAAATTCCTTTTTGTAAAAAGTTAAATAATCTAAATTCCGTTTTAAAATAATCTAAATTCCGTTTGTCAGTTAAATAATAAAATAATTTTCCCGGATTTTCCGGAATTATCATAGAAAAAAAATTTCCGGGATTTTCATAAAGTCAAATACTCATCTATGAACATAATATACATGGTTTCTAATAATCATTTATACTTTTTACTCACATCATTGATTGTGACGTTTTGCTCTTTTTAAGCATTTTTTTATTAGGACCGTCATGACAAAAAAAAATAACTTAAAAATGCTTGTAAAACTTCAAGTAAAAACTATGAAATCCAGCATATAATAACATCAATATGTTCTAAATACACGGACCTATTTTTTTTTTTTTTTTTCACCATGCTGTTCGCTGCTTATATATGGTATAATAAGTAAATTTATTTCTATGCCTTAGGTAAAAAAGTCATTTGAAAAATTTTTTTATTATAAATAATTAAATTGTCAGTTTATGATCAAAATTTAATATATTTTGTTGCCCATTTGTTATGCTAAAACTTACATTTTATGACCATAACATTTAGTTCTTAACTTTATTCATTAGATATTGTAAAAATAATTAAAAATAGATTGTATTTTCCAATTATTTTTACCATATCTAATGAATAAAGTTAAGAACTAAATGTTATGGTCATAAAATTAATTTATTTTGATGTCGGCTTGAATTCAATTTTTCCATTATTAAAAACTTTAAACTAAAAATTAAACTTGTTTTTAAAAATAGATTTTTTCTTTACCTATATAAATTCTGGTGTAGATGAGATTTTAATTACTACGTCTTTAACTAATAAATTTTTACTCCCCAGTAAAAAAATTTTATATTTAATTTTTACTCCCCATGTAAAACACATTTTGCGACCATGTATTTTGTTTATAGTATTGACAAAATAGAACCTGATCACAAAAAGATTTTTATAATCAGGTTGAAACAAGTGACAATCTTTAAAACGTTTAAAAGTGTTGGCTAAATACTTTTTTTTGTGAATGAAATAATTAATTTACTGTAATTATTTTGACATGTTTACAAACAGTGTCATATTCACAACTAAATACAATAATAAATGTGTAAGATTTTAAACTAATTTTAATAAATAGTATAATGACAATGTTTTTAATGTGATTATGTATATGTATCGACTACATAGTATATTATCTTTACACAATCTTTACCAATTACATTCGCAACAAGTAATAAGAATAATTAAAAAATAAAAGTAACCTCTTTTCTAAAAACTTAATGAAAACTTAACGAAAGTTTAAGCTTTAGGTAGAGTAAAATGCTAAATGAACCATTTATATAAACTTTATGTTGAAACAGCATTTATATTTATTTAGGTGATATACATGGCCAGTATTCAGACCTTTTACGTTTATTCGAATATGGTGGCTTTCCTCCAGAGGCTAATTATTTATTTCTTGGTGACTATGTAGATAGAGGAAAACAATCACTTGAGACAATTTGTTTGCTTTTGGCATATAAAATAAAATACCCTGAAAACTTCTTTTTGCTAAGAGGAAACCACGAATGTGCAAGTATTAACAGAATATATGGCTTTTATGACGAATGTAATCACCTTTAATTTTTTTATTTTTTTTCATTATATTTAATAATATAGAAAGATATAATAAATATTGATACTTTAGTTTTACATTCTAGGTAAGCGTCGTTTTAGCATAAAAATTTGGAAAACATTTACTGATTGCTTTAACTGCTTACCTATTGCTGCTATTGTTGACGAAAAGATATTTTGTTGCCATGGAGGTATTGACTTTCAAAATAAATAATATTTTAATTTATTGTAGTTTATTTTATGAAAATAAGTTTATGACAAAATTAAAAACGAGTTTTTCTTTTTAATGAAATGAATGTATTGTTTTATTAGATACATTTTTACTTACAGTTATTTTTTTATAACAAGCTTTGTTTTTAAGGCCTCTCACCTGATTTGCAGTCTATGGAACAAATCAGAAGAATAATGCGACCTACAGATGTCCCTGATACAGGTATCCAAATCTCTAATTTTTAATCTTTACTTTTTAATTAATTAATTTTCTGACTTATATGTTATAATGGGAGTAAACATCTCTCAAGGTCTTCTATGTGATTTACTTTGGTCGGATCCTGATAAAGATATTCAAGGATGGGGAGAAAACGACAGAGGGGTTTCGTTTACGTTTGGAGGTGACGTTGTTGCACGTTTCTTAAATAGGCATGATTTGGATCTTATATGTCGAGCTCATCAGGTTTAATATTGTTTAAAAATTTGTTTTAAATTTTGTTACCATCTAATGTTACTGTTAATATTGTTTAAATTATTTTCAATATAAATTAAGGTTGTCGAAGATGGTTATGAATTCTTTGCGAAACGTCAGTTAGTGACATTATTCTCAGCACCTAATTATTGTGGAGAGTTTGACAATGCTGGTGGAATGATGAGTGTTGATGATACATTAATGTGTTCTTTTCAAGTATTTTTTTATTTTTTATCATTTTACTTGATATTTGTTCTATAAATCTATTTTAAAAAATTTTATGTAAATATGTATATCCAAATTTTTTTTCAAACAAAAAGATATTAAAGCCAGCTGAAAAGAAAGCAAAATATCAATATGGTGGATTGAATTCTGGTCGTCCCATCACGCCGCCTCGTAACCAGACGCAGAACAAAAAAGCTAAGGGTGCGAAATGAAGATTTAATTAAAATATCCATGGTTGCAGTACACATTCTGAACGATTAAAAACGTTTTGACCATTTACGTATTATATATTTTAAGAAATTCGTGACCGATAATCGATTTTCTTATCAATTTTTGTATTTGCTTTTCATAAAATTTGGGTTTTGTGAAATTCGTTGTAGAGTTTCGTTCTTATATTAAAAATGTAGTATATAGTTGAGTCTGCAATGATAACATTAAATTTTTTGTGTGATTTCAACCAAATTTTTTATATGCAAAGGAAATCTACGTGTTTGGTTTGGGACGGGTCAGCGCCGCAAAGCTACACCCATGATCATGTTATAAATTATACCAAAATTCTTCGAGCTTTCTTTTGACCACTTTCTATAAACCTGCTTCTGTAAAAAAGTTTTGTGGCGCTGCACCTATGTAATTTAATTCCTTTTCACCGATTGTTATTGTAAGGAAATTGTTTACACAAAGTTCATTTAGTTTATGCTATGTATATTATATGCTGTTGTTTTTATCTCTTTCATTGAAATCGAAAATAATTTTATTTTAAAAACGTGTCGATTTAGTTGTAAATTTGACAAGCTCTCGCACATCGGAATAGCAAACGAACACTCTATTTTAATTTTTTTTAATTTAGTTTATGAAAGTATAAGTTAAAAAGTTCGAACAAATTAATAAAAAATAATGATAAAAGTTTTTTCGTCTGAGACAAGTGCCAACGAAATATCAATAAAATTTTTTGTTTTTGATGTTTTTTGTTAACTTTACGCTCTAAAACAAAAGAAATCGTTAGCATTTTGTTAAAGGCAGTCATTCCGCGTCAGTTTTTCTCTCTTTATATCGACGAGCGAGAGTCTTATCCGTAAATGAATGCATATATGCATTTATTTACGGATTGTGAGAATATAATGGTTCCAATGTGAGTAACTTGCAACATTGTATGACTTAAGAAGGTTATTTACCTCATCAATTTAATTATGGTTTACGCTTATGTTTATCACAATCCGTAATCACGGGGTGAGTGAGTATACTCACTCACCTCTCTAAAATACGGAAAATTAATCTACATTTTTTTTTTTTTTTTTTTTTTTTTTTTGCTACAATCGTACGACTTCGTACTTTTTAATTACTGCAAATTTTTCATGATTTAGAAATTACCAAGTCATTCTGTTTTAACGTGAACTCAGATTTCTGAAATTTATTTTAGTGAATTTAGTAAAATACGTTTTGTTAATATTTATTTGTGCAAACTTTCGGCCGTTAAAAAAAAAAAAAAAACGATTTAAAATTACTCAAAAATACATTGCATCATGTTGATCATTAGACAGTCTAATATTAGTAAAAAGATGTTTATGAAATAACTTTTCTTGAGCCTTACAAGTAGTAGTGGGCAAAAAACATGTCTTTTAATTTTACGTTTCATTCCTTTCCAAAAACACGTGTTTTTCGCATTTCAATTATTGAATCAACAACTCTTGGGCGAAGTGCAATAACAAGTCATATTTGCAGCTTGCCTTAGTTTTATAACTTTAAACTCACGCGCTGAATGTCGTCATTTTAAAAGAGTTTTAAAGCTTTGTGGCTCAGCAAACTATAACTACTTTATTTCATACGAATTCTGTGGCTCAGCAAACTGTAACTACTTTATTTCATACGAATTCGCATTAAAAAAAATTAAATTTAATATTTTATTAAACTGCTGCTAAGATGCATTTTAAGTAAGTAATAGCTAAACATTGCTTATCAAACATTAATATTGCTTACCAAGCAATATTCAGTTATGCGAAACGCAAAACACATAAGCTGCCCGAAATAACCAACTTTGTTCTGTTTTAATGCCTAAAATTGCATATAATCTTTATATATAACGCTAATACAACATGATTTTGAGCAATTATAAGTCTAAATCTAATTTTTAATTGATTGTTGGATTCACTAGCATTCCTAGAATATTGTTGTGGCTGTCTTTTGAGTTGTGTATAAATAAAAAAAGAGTGATATCTATATGTGCGAGGGTCTCTGAAGTTGATTAAAGTTCGCATTAAGATCCGCACGACCGTATAGCTTTAACGGAAGACTTTGAAAGTTTTTTGATGAGCCACAGACCGCAATGATAATTTAAGAAGTTGCACTTTAATGTGAGAGGATGTCCGAAAGCTTTCACAGTCTACTTTTACTTTATTTTTTAGTCGATAATAGTTTAAGAAATCTAATGTAGATTGATATAGAAAACTAATATAGTTTGTTTTATCAACAGAAACCTCATATGAGATGCTTTTTTCAGTACTGCTTATATATATGTCTAAAAAAGTTCTTTCATTTCGGACTTTTAGTTTAAATTTGCATAGTAAGCATTATATATACTTAAAATATTGATCGAGTTTAATTTTTACATTCTAATTTACAGTTCTAATTTACAGTTCTAAGTTACAGTTCTAATTTACATTCATAAAGATATAAAGCATTGTTGTAGAAATGATCTTAGTGTTTCTGACGGCGATGGAGAAATATTAACAATTGAGATTATTAATGAACGAACAAAAAATATTTTAGTTAGCTGTTGTTATCGACCGCCAGATGGCGTGAGCGAGAACTTGAGCATGTTTTTACAGCAAAATGTTATTGCAAAAGGTAACAACGAAAAGAAAAAAAACTTTCTTGTTGGTGATTTTAATATGAATTGTTTTGTCTACAATGACGATAAAAAAGTTAAAAATTTTTATGATACAATTTTTGAATCTGGAGCAATTCCTTTAATAAATCGCCCAACAAGAATAACAAAAAATTCAGCAACTTTGCTGGATAATATCATTACCACAGACTTGTTCAACAATGATATAAAATTAGGTATCTTAAAAACGGATATTTCGGACCACTTTCCTATTTTTCTAACTATAAACACCGACCAACTGCCTAAACAAAAATTAAATAAAATTGTAAAAAAACGTTTTTATACATCATCAAACATTGAGGCCTTTAAAAATCAGCTCTCATTATTACATTGGAAACACTTAAATTTTAATGAAAATGCAAACAACCTTTATGAAAAATTCTATGAAACTTTTATCTCTGTTTACGAGTCTAATTTTCCAATTGTTACAATTACATTAAAAACAAAACACTTTGATAATCCCTGGATTACCAAGGGGTTCAAAAAATCATCCAAAACTAAACAAAGGCTATACATAAAATATCTAAAAACAAAAACACCAGATAGCGAAAAAATTTACAAAGATTACAAAAATCTATTCGAAAAAATCCGAAAAAAATTAAAAAAAAATTACTATTCAAAATTAATTAATAAAGCTAAAAATGACTCAAAACGCACTTGGCAAATATTAAAAGAAATTACAGGAAAACAAAAAACATGCTCAAGCTCTTTGCCACAAACGCTTAAAATCGATAACAATAGCTTGCATGAGCCACAAATAATAGCTCATGAATTCAATAAATATTTTACTGAAATTGGATCAATCTTATCAAGTAAAATACAAAAAACTCAGACCTCATTTTATGATTTTTTGTTACCTTTTGATAAAAATATTTCCTCTGAAGAATTATCTGCTGAACTATCATTTGATGAGTTTGAGAAAGCTTTTAAATCTTTAAAAAAGAATAAAGCACCTGGTGCAGATGAAATAAACGGGAATATTGTTATAGATTGCTATGAACAATTAAAAAATATTCTTTTCAAAATTTTCAGAGCATCTATTCATCAAGGTATTTTTCCTGAACGTTTAAAACTTGCCAGAGTTACCCCTCTCCATAAAGAAGGCGACAGGTCCAATATCAATAATTATCGCCCTATCTCTGTTCTTTCTATATTTTCTAAAATTTTAGAAAGAATTATTTTCAATAGAGTATACAATTATTTTAATTACAACAATTTATTATATAACAATCAGTATGGTTTCAGAAAAGGGAGCTCAACTGAACATGCCATCATTCAATTTATACATAACATCTCTAAATCTTTTGAAAAATCTCAATACACACTAGGTGTCTTTATTGACCTATCAAAAGCTTTTGATACGGTCGATCACCACATCTTAATCCAAAAAATTAAATATTATGGTTTAAACAATAAAATTTTAAAATGGTTTGAAAGCTATTTAACAAATCGAAAGCAACTTGTGTATAGTAATGATGGTTATCAAAGTGAACCCCTGAGCATAACTTGTGGTGTTCCACAAGGCTCTATTCTCGGACCACTACTATTTTTAATCTATGTAAACGATTTAAACAAAGCTTCCAAATTGAAAAGTATAATGTTCGCTGATGATACTAATCTTTTCTTATCCCATACTGATATTTATGAACTCTTTTCAACTACAAACAAAGAACTCAAACACATTTCGAACTGGTTCAAAGCTAATAAATTAACTTTAAATATTAACAAAACAAAATGGATTATTTTTCACTCCTGCGCAAAAAAACGATTTTTAACAAATAATATGCCTCAAATTTACATTGATGAAACTATAATAAAAAGAGATACTGTTATAAAATTCTTAGGTGTTTATCTTGATGAAAATATTACTTGGAGAAAGCATATTGATCATATAAGCACCAAAGTTTCTAAAAATATTGGCATTTTATACAAAGCTCGAAATTATCTAAACAAAAAAAACTTAACCCAGCTCTATTATTCATTTATACATAATTATATAAATTATGCAATCATAGCCTGGGGAAGTACGGAGAAAAGTAAATTACAACATCTTTATCGCCGTCAGAAACATGCAATCCGTGTAGTTAATTATGCGGATCGCTTTTCACATTCGAAATATTTTTTTGATTATATGAATGTACTAGATGTTTATAAACTTAACATA
>NC_061160.1:21458768-21623768 GCF_022113875.1 Hydra vulgaris | reverse complement strand
ATACACATATATATATGTATATATACACATACATACATATACACATACATACATATACACATATACACATACACACATACATATATATATATACATACATACACACATACATACATACATATATATATACATACACACATACACATACACATACATGTATATATGTATATTCATACTTTTTTTTTTATATATTATTATTTTTGTTAGTTTAGAAAAAAAAAATTCAAAAATATTAGGATCCGTCAAGGATTTAGAATCCAAAGAGGAAACTCAAGATCTCATCAAAATCAAAAAATATTTTTTTACTTTCATCTTATAATTAATAGACATCGATTCGTGTCTCAGGAATATTGATTCTTAAACTTTTTTTTTTTTGCTATGAAAATCGATCCACCCTACTACACATAAAGGCCATTGTTTAATAATTGAGAATAAGGCCGAAAAACGGAAGGGCTTTTTTACCATCATTATCTAATTATTTAATTCATATATATATCATCATTAAATAATTATTTAATTCATAGCACATTAAAATAAATAATATATATACTTTATCTTCCTCAGACCATGGCCTACTATAATTGCACGGCCTGATTTGTTGCATTTTCCGTAAAAAATTAAGAGGCCAGTTTTTTTACGGCTTATTTTCTATTATAAGACAACTAACAATATTTAATAATTAAAATAATGTGATTATTACAATTATTATATCAAAGTTTGGTTTATATTTTCATATTCATGTAGTATATATTTCTGATTATATTCTGACTGATTGTCTGTTTCATTATAATCCATTAAAGAGTGGAATAATAAAATAGACTTACAGACAGTCTACTTGGTATATTGTATACAGTCGAACTGCTTTTTTTTATGCAATGTTATTCAAGTGGAGATAACTTCAATTATAAATGTAAGAAATCTCAATATTATTGTAGTTTTTGAAATTTTTTTTTAGTTATAAAAATGATTAACAAATGTGTTGTCACAAACTGTAAAACTGGTTACTCTACTGGTCCAAAAAAGTCTACATTTCATTTTCCTGAAGAAAGCAGTTTGCGAGAACGATAGATATATTTTGTTAATAGAAAAGATTGGCTACCATCTAAATACTCTGCTATTTGTATTGATCATTTCGAGGATAAATTTATTAAATATGGGAAAAGATGCACCATGAAATGGGATCTCCAACCTGTTCCAACTATTCACACAGATAAACAAAGTAGTTCATCAACTTTAAGGGTGCCAAAGTTGCCTAGGAAAGAACCAACTTTAAGATACTTGGGAAAAGATGAGTTCAGTGATTTTCAAAATATTGATAAAATAATTAGTCTTAATTCGTTAAAAGAACAGCATTGCCCACCAGGATTTACATTTAAGAAACTTCATGATAGTGTTGTTTTCTATAAACTCTGTTTTGATGAAATATCAGGTATACCAACTGTGTTTGAGTCAATAACAGTTAATAAAGATCTTAATGTTTCATTGTCGTATAAAGAATATCATATTTCTTTACCTGAATGGTTTCACAGTGGTCATAATTGCAAATTAACAAACTGTAGTATGATAGAAAATTTTCCTGCCCATATTCGAAATAAAGCTAATGCTTTTAATTCAATTTTGACAGGGCTAAATGAAATAAGATACTATTCTCCACAAGGCAGACCTCCATATTCTGCTTCCGTTATACGTTATGCATTAATTTTACATCACACTTCAGCACAGTCATATAAGTTGTTGTTAGAACAATTACCCTTACCATCTTAGTTTATTAAGAAAAATTCAAAGTGGTGATATAAATGCATTTAAGGCTATAAAAGTTTTGTTACAAAAAAATTGTGTATCAAGTGACTGTGTGCTTCTTATGGATGAAATGTATTTGCATAAAGCAGCCCAATATCAAAGTGGGAAATATGTTGGTGAAGATTCAGAAAGTAATCTTTATAAAGGTATTGTTTTTATGATTGTTGGGCTTCAAAAATCTATTCCTTATGTTTTGAGATCGTCACCTGAAGTGTATATAACAGGTTCATGGTTAAAAAAAGAAATTGATGAATGCATTATCTCATTGCACCAATCTGGATTTAAAGTAAGAGCTGTTGTTGTAGATAATCATTCTACCAATGTTAGTGCATTTTCAGAGTTTCATAAAGCATATAATGGAGATGGAAAGTTATTTATATGTCATCCAGTTTACAATGGAGTATTAAAAACATACTTGTTGTTTGATATAATCCATTTAATAAAAAATGTTAGAAATAACTTGTTAAATGCAAAAAAATATGTTTTTCCTTCTTTTTCATTTGATTTGTTTAAAGACAAAGTTGAAGTTCCTGCTGGTTACATAGCATGGAGTTTATTTCATAATATCTATGAAAAAGATCAGTTATTAAACGGCAACTTAAAAAAAGCGAGAAAAATCAATTATCAGGTCACTCATCCTGGAAATAACAAACAAGATGTCAACCTTGCATTGGCAATATTTGATGAAACAACTACAGCTGCAATACTAAGTTATTTTCCTGAAAGAAATGATGCAGCACAATTTTTATCATTGTTTTATAAGTTGTTCATCACACTTAATTCAAAGCAGAAATTTAATACATCCAATCAACTTGGCAATGCTGCCGTGAAGGGTGATAACAAGCCCACATTTTATAGAGAAATTGCAAATTCGATTGATATTTGGTCAAAATGTGATTATTTCACATTTTCCAAACAAACTTCTCTTGCTCTTATTACAACATTACGAGCAACTGCATCTCTTATCGATGATTTGCTTGAAGAAGACTATACATATGTTCTTACTTCCAGGTTACAAAGTGATCCTTTGGAGCTACGTTTTAGTAAGTATAGACAAATGAGTGGTGACAGATTTCTAGTGAGTCTTTTAGAAGTATGCAATAGTGAAAAAATTTTGGCAGTAAGAAGTCTTCTAAAGGAAGATATTAATTTCTGGGAAGAAAATATTTATCAGACATTTGATAATTCTAGTTTAGAAAATATTATGTAAGAAATTGATTTGTTGTCTACAGAGATTTTAGAGTGTCAACTTTCTGAAAATAGCATGGAAGTTGCTGTTACAATAGCAGGGTATGACGCAAAAAAGTTGAAAAAAAAATTTGGATGTCATACTTGTAATCAAAAAATGGTATCTACAGACCAAGATATTCTTAATAATGATTACTTGAAAATATTATCCAGAGGTGGACTTATATGTCCAAGTCAACCTCTGTCTGATTATATTTGGCATCTTTTTAGTATTTTAGATGTCATATCTCCTATTTTAATCAAACATTGCAGTTATTCTTTTTCAATTAAAAGTTTTGCAGAACAAATTTTTAAAAATTATTACAGCAGTGTTGATTTTACTTGTGACAATCACCAAGAGTTGGGTATAAAATATGGATCTCGTATCGTTATAAATATCTTTTATAACAATTTGCAAAAAGAAACAACTGATTCAGTAAGAAAAGATCAGGTGAAACAATTTAAAAAAAGATAGAGAACCAATAATAATTCCTAATAAAAAGCTATTTCTTTTATACTGTTTGATTCAATTATAATAAAAACAATATAACAAACCTTTGATTTTATTTCCACTAAAGATTTGTAGATGGTCTTTGCAACATGTAATGTTATTTTAAGTACCATGTTTATATATAGCTATCTGAAAGCCTATTTCAGTATTCTGTTTTACTGGAATAAACTGAAGCAGGCAATCAGTTAGCGAAAAATCCAGTATAACATAATGTAACTACACCAAGAAAATCCGAGTCATTTTTTCCAATTTTAATAAAATATGTATAAAACTTTCACAATACTAACAGAAGAATTCAAGCTTTCAAACGTTAGCCGTAAAAAAACTGGCCTCTTAATTTTTTACGGAAAATGCAACAAATCAGGCCGTGTAATTATAGTAGGCCATGCTCAGACTCACTTTCACTGTTTTCTCCTTCTGATTGTGTAACAACCTCGTAATGAAAGCTTAAACAATTCGAAGTATGACAAGCAAAGAAAGAAATGTTGGACGATGACTGGGTGTTTAATGACTTTTGAAGGCTAAAAAGATTCTCTTGTTAAACCAGAGGGCCTTGATAGTTACAAAGTGCCCCCACCATCCATCTTTGATCCTGGCAGTGATCAACCCATAGGAAATCAGGGTGATATTCAACCGGTGGAGATTGATGATGCTATAAATAAAGATGCCAACAAAATTCTTCTAAATGACACCTTTATTGGTCCGGATGAAAAATAATGCGAAGTTCATATCTTTGATTTCATTGATAACATTTGTATATAGTATATTATATGTATAGTATATACGTTTTATTTTTTATTATTATACTACAATATTAATTCAGCTACATTAAAACCAAAGCAAATACAGAGCATAAGTCATTTTTTAATTTTTTTTTTATACCCATTTAACCTTTAGTAACGCGTACACTTTTAGAAAGTATTGAAATAAGCATATTTTATTAGAAATATGCTTAAGCTTAAGCATATTTTTGAGCATCCTTTAACTTTTTGCTTAAGCTTACCCGAGCCTGTTTAAAAAATTTTATACGCTTATAAAAAAAACATGTAATACAGAAAAGAAAAATGAGTTTTTTACAAACATTTTTGATATATTAATGTTTATAAAGAACGTACGCTTTTATTCAAGTTTACTCAAAATTAAAAAAACTAAAGTTAACTAGTTACTATTTTATTCGAGAAAAGTCAACATAAAGTTTGAAAAGTCAACATAAAGTTTGAAAAGTCAATATAAGTTAACTGCTTTAAAGAAGTCATTTTTTGGAAAAATGCGTCATTAAAGATAAATAAACGAAACTAAAATTTTCCAGTGTTTTATTAATTTTTGCTATATTAAGGATAAGTTTTCAAGCTAAAAAATTAAATGTTTTTTTTTTTTTTACTTAAACACAAAAATATCTAAAAAATATTTTGATAACTGTATATCTAAACCCAAATAAGTTGCAAACATGTTTTTTTTTTAATTATAAATTTATACTAAAATTCTAGAATAATTAATCTTACTTATATGTCCTAGTATAACAGATAGTCATTCCCACCAGTTTGTGTTTAAAAAAAAACAGTTCTACTCTCCACGCAAAGTTTTTATTGAGTGAAATATACAGCACTATAAAAGCAATGATACGCTTCTATGTATGTGTAGTTTAGATGCCAATAAAGCTTTTAATACTTGCAACTGGAATCTGCTATTTAAGATCAGTTACTTCCATTACCTTTAGTACTCATAAATTCATTGCTATATCTTTCCGGCACTGCAAACATATGATATCAAGGACTTACCTCAAACCAATTTAGTCTCTCACAAGGAGATGATATAATTTTGCTTAGTCCTACAAGAACTGATTTACAGATTTCAAAGCTATTGAGGAGCAAATTTTATCAAATTAAACTCTGAGAAAACGGAGTTTCCGGAACTTTAACATATCTTCAAAACAAGTTAAAACATCTAGGTTTCTAATGGGATAATGATACTAACAAGAACAAGATCGCAACACTTCAAAAAACAAACTTAATTGAACAAGTAACTCATTTTCAATCGGTTGCAATAGCTGAGAGTGGAATTCGCTTTTTTCCAGCCGTCAACAATATTTCATTTATATAATTCATTAACAGTTCAAATTTTACATATGGTCTATAGGAAATATAACACCAGTTTTCTTAGTAAAATAGATTCTGTTGGAAAAGCAGTTTTAAAGTTATATTTTAGTATCTCGAAATTTAGTAAAAACGGCATTTGTTTTTTAAAATAGAGGATATTTTTAACTATCTTTTTATTAGGCTGTTAAAAAATCAAACTTGGTAAAGTTTGATTTTTTGATTAAACTAAAGGCTGTTAAAAAATCAAATTTTTTTTTTTTTACAAATGAAGCAATTGCTACATGATACACTCTTGGCTTAAACTTCTTCCAAATATGATAGAAGGAAAAAAATTAAATTTACACAAACTATGGAAAAACTATAAGAGGAAGAAATAAACTTTAAGAATCTTTTTGAAACAAGAGTTTTTAAAACTTTGATGGAGGAATATGTTCCAAAAACGCTAAACCAACTAACTTTGAAAAACACGGTCTAGTTGTTAGTATTTAAGGATAACAACATTAAGAACCGTGTTGTTTAACTGGTCGTATTTTTAAAGTAACTTCTTCAATTATCGTTTATTTTACCAATAATTTCAAAAGAAACAAGAAGTAATTAAGTTAAAAAATTTCATAGAAAAAACCAAGCTGGCATTGCGTTGGGTATTAGAATATGCAATTACCTGAATAAGTTCAAATATCAATACATAACAATAGCATGAAAATGTGAATGTTGAAAAACTTTGGTATTATGGTTCATCCTCCTCCGGCCATATAAAGGCCACATACCAAGGTCCGCGAAGACGAGAATAGCTCACTAAAGAGCATTGTAACCCGGCCTTGTCGGACCAATAGTAAGCAAGTTTAAAAAGAACGAAGAATATTAGAGTGAAAGGCAGAAGAAATCGAGTTAGATAGATTGCACAAAGATAGTGAATAAATTTTGTACTGATTAGAATGTGCAAGCTATACTATTAATTATTTATAACTAACTAATTTATTAATAATACATTAATAGTATTGCGGTTTATCCTCCTCTGGTTAATTGACATATAGAAGTCATATAGCAAGGCCCGTAAAGGCAAGTTCAGCTCACTAAAGAGCGTCATAACCCGCTTCGACCGACCAAGAGTAACTGAGTTTATGAAGAACGAAGGATAGTAGAGTCAAAGTCAGAAAAAGTGGAGTTATAAAGATAGCAAAGAAAAAGTGGAAAAATATCATTCCATAACACTATTTTAAAATTAAAACCAAAATCATTTACAAGTCTTTTTATCTCCGAAGGAGAATAACTACATTGTAATATTAACAAATATTTCCATATAGTTTTAGTTGAATTTCTTTAGAAAAGATTGTTGAAAGTATATTTTACAAGTATACATAAGTAAAAGAGTATAGAGTTTACTCTATAAATAGTATAACATTTAACGTATTATTATTATAACATATATTAATATGCTAACATTATAAGATAAAATATTCCGATAAAAAATCAACAATGTTGATATGTTATCGGAAGCAGAGATGTTGTCTTTATTAACTATTATGTTAAACCTTTAGAGATTTTTTTGTTTTCATCACTATAAAATTCCTCCTTTACAATTAGACAGAATGTTGAACCTAGTGGAACTTTGTTGGAGCTTTTAAATAATCTAGAACCAGTAGAAATATATATATATATATATATATATATATATATATATATATATATATATATATATATATATATATATATATATATATATATATATATATATATATATATATATATATATATATATATATATATATATATATATATATATATATATATATATATATATATATATATATATATATATATATATATATATATATATATATATATATATATATTTGTAATATATTGAAGAGATGCTAAACAAAAAATAGCTGTTCAACAATTGTTTATAGAGAAATCTTATTTGTACGCGAAAAAATGTTTATATACTTTATTTTATTACTTTGTCCATGTATTATGGTTGTTTAAATCTTCTTTTTTTTAGGCGCAACTGACAGGGTTGCGGGTTCAATTCATTATTCGGAAAATTTTAAATTTTTAATTTTAATGTTTTATTTCTAAGTAGTTTTATGTTTTTTTAACTATAATTGTTGCTTATATATAGCTATGTTTATTATTTGTTTCGCGTAGATGTAGTCACATTATATATGTGACTACATCTAACTGAGTTAGATGTAGTCACATACATAAATCATGATTTTTGTATGTGACTACATCTAAATCAGTCGCGACTGATTTAGATGTAGTCGCAGTGGAGTCTACTGACTTAAATAGTAGGGGTGTTCAAAAATTAGGTCATGGAAAAACTTTCACTTTATATTAATTAATTCTTTTCCAATCCTTATTGGTTTTTTCTAATAATGAGAAAATATAAATATAATGGAAGAATTTCTATATTGTCTGAACCATTAAAAAAAAAAACAACCGTGATACTAAAATATGCGACCTTGTTATAAATTCTAAATAGCATGGGTAGGTTGTAGTCCTGAGGGTGTGTATTAATTAAACCAGCTACAAAATATTTGAAGTAAAATTCTCTTTTTTTAAAGAAAAATCTTTCTATAAAAGAAGCTTGTAACAATAAAACTTTTGGTAAAGAACTAGTAGATGGTCAGCAAAATCTAAAAATCAAACAATAATTTAATTAAAGCTAATTTTACCGATGTCAAGGTATCATAGCTATTACAGAAACCTAAGAGATTTTTTTCTCTTCACAAATGATTACTTTTTTGTGTAACCAATTAAATTTGAACATGAAAGCTGGTTCAATAAGATTTTACCTCGTTTAAACACATTTTATTTTCAGTTTATGACAAAACATCTTTGAAAGTATGTTAAACTATTATAAGAAATATTATATTATTTTATTCTTCAATATTTTCTTTGTTAGAAAATGCATAAAGTAATAAATTTGTATGTTTTACTCAGTTGCTAAAGCATTTGGGTACACAACATGTAAAACCCCCATTTCTTCTTTTTATTTATTTATTTTTTTATTGAACAACATCGTTTGGCACTTGTTATCATCTCCAGTTTATTTTTTATTTATTTTTTTATTGAACAACATCGTTTGGCACTTGTTATTATCTCCAGTTTACTTCAATAACATAATGTATTGCATTTAATCTTACCATCGCTTCAAGATGTCAATGCTATTAAAGACTAATAGAAAAAATAACAAAAAAACATCTTCGAAATGTCATCTATAATGATTTAAAAAAGATATAAACTGTAAGATTATCATTGGAAAAAATTGATTATAAAATCATTTAAATGATTATTTACAACTATTTTGAAAAGATTTGACTTTACAGTTGCTATTAGATGTCGATTTCCTAGTAAATACAAAATAAAAAAGAAAACAAACAAATAACCCCTTTAAAATTTATGGAATATATATTTTTAACAAAAAGATATGCGTAACTTTACCATGGGTACCAAATGTCGAAATAAGCTACTAAAGTATATACAATAAGGTTGTTTATAAGGTTATTATATACAAAAAGGTTGATTATTAAATGATACCTTTGAAGTCTATGAAATATTTACTCGTATTGAAAAGATAAATGTAACTTTACCACTGCCAGAAAATGTTGTTGCCACTAAATGATTATACTTTTATTAATAGCATTTCATTTCTAACTGAATATATAAAAACACAGCTATTTTTTATATATCAGGTTTCGCTGTTGAAATGGTAAAAGAACTTTTTTTTTTATGTTATGCTGTACTGCTCTTGGTTGTAAAGACCATGTTCTAGAATCCAATTTTTATAAAGTAAAAGGTAGTGGTGGTGTGATTAAACCATAATAAGATGTTATTGTTTGCCAAGAAACTGAAAAAAAGTTGAGAGAATGTTAGCAACAATGCCTGGAAAACTACCACAATCGAAGAACATCTCAAAAGCTATATCAATTTCAGTTTTGAAATGCTTAGGTTTGAAAAACATTTAGAGACTTAGACGAGCACGTTTGGCAGTGGAAATAATGAAAATTATGTATTAAAATTAATCAAAATAATTTCTCAATGTTATTGCAAATTGAGACTGTACAATCTTAGAAAAAAAGCCATAGAGAAAGTGGCACGGAAAAATATTCAAAAAGTTTAGTAAATTGGTATTACTTAGTCGTAAATATAGACAAATTTTAGATGATATACTGTGTGTGTGTCAGTGTATGTGTGCGTGCGTGCGTGCGTGTGTGAGTGTATATGTGTATGTGTGTGTGTGTGTGTGTGTGTGTGTGTGTGTGTGTATATGTGTGTGTATGTGTTCAATTTTTTCTTCTGTTTACATATATAACAAGAATTTTAAAAAACTACTTAACAATTTTATATCTATTAAACATAAATTGACAATCATATAGATTCACATCTTTATTAGCTTTCATAGTGAACGGACGGACATTTTTAAATTAGCGTATTTTTATAAATAAAAAAAGAAGAAATTCACTGTTAATTAATTAGTAAATAGTAATTATCTGAAAATACTTAACACATAATCTATTAAATGGCAAGTAAAAAAGAAATTGAAATTATAATGGAGGAAAAGCTCAAAGCGCAAGAAAGTTCGCTTTTAAAAATAGTATCAGGAAATGCCTCAATACAAAACGACAAAATGGATAAAATTTTACATTCAATAGAAAATATAACAAATCGTATTTCAAAAGTTGAAAAAAAACAACAAAGCTTGCAGAAATGTATTGACGATCTACAAAAAAGTATTGAGTTCACTCAAGATACCTTAATTAATGAAAAACTCGTACACGTCGAAAAAGAACTTAAAAAGTTAATGAATTCAGAAATTACTAAAGTTGTAAATCAGACCGTACAGCTAAAAACAACGCAGATCGAAGCAAGCAAATTAAATGATAACTACAAGAAAAAATTAGAAAACTAGAAGATAGGAATAGAAGCAACAATATTAGAATTGACGGTGTACGAGAAAAGAAACATTGGATCAAACTGAAAAAAAAGTTCAACAAATATTTAATGATCAGTTAAAAATAAGTAACATTATTATTGAACGAGCGCACCGTATCGAAAGACGCTTTAACGCAGAGAAAATAAAGAATAAACCCAGAACAATCATACTCAAACTGTTAAATTATAAAGACAAAGAAAAATTTTTGGAAAACGCAAAGATGCTGAAAGGTACAGGTATTTTTATTAATGAAGATTTTTCATTTGAAATTAACAAAATAAGACGCGAATTAAGCGAAAAGATGAAGATTGAGCGTAACGCAGGAAAATATGCTATTATTGAGTACGATAAGTTAATAGTGAGAGAGTTTAATCTAAAAGCTAAATAAGTAATTTTATTTTTTATTTATGTTTCAAAATTTTATATAAAACCATGTATAAAAATGGAGCAAAACTCTATATTTCAATTTTCTAATGAAAGTATTAATGATAATGACACTGAAACAGACTGTTTTGACAAATTGAATTTTGAAAGCAAATACTACTCAGTTTACCAATCTGCACAATATCTTAAAAATAATAAAAACGCATTTTCAATTTTAAATATTAACATCCGAAGTCTAAATAAAAACTTTGAAAATTTAAAAATTTTATTGGACGAAATAAAACATGATTTTAGCATTATTTGTCTAACAGAAACGTGGTGTAAATGCAATAAAACAAAGTACACAGTTTGATTTAATTAATTACACGTCAATTCATCAACCACGTGATAGTTATGGTGGCGGAGGCGTTAGTATTTTTGTCCACAATTCAATTGATTTTTACCCTCGTAATGGCCTATGCGTTAATGAAACAGATTGTGAGTCATTGTGCATTGAACTTTATAATAAAACCACAAAAAATATAATTGTTAATGCTATTTATAGAAAGCCATCTGGTAACTTAAAAAAATTTAAAACTCACTTAAACACATTTTTAACTAAAGTCATTAAAGAACGGAAGCATATTTGCGTTGTCGGCGATATCAATTTGAACTTGTTAAAACAAGCTTCAAACAAAATTAAGCATTTTATCGATAAACTTCTTCAACATAATGTTATTCCAACAATAAATAAACCAACCAGAATAACTAAGAAATCTTCTACTTTACTTGTTAATATAATCACTAACAATTTTTATAACAACTATATTTCCACAGGTATAATCAAAACAGACTTATCAGATCATTTTCCTACTTT
Source organism: Hydra vulgaris (assembly GCF_022113875.1). Classification (NCBI taxonomy): domain Eukaryota; kingdom Metazoa; phylum Cnidaria; class Hydrozoa; order Anthoathecata; family Hydridae; genus Hydra; species Hydra vulgaris. The sequence continues at coordinate 21,611,955 of NC_061160.1, read as the reverse complement.
TTTAATAACTAATAATACAACAATTAATAATAATTCTTCTAAATTTATAATATACAGGCGGCAGATCAATAAATACTCCTTACAAAAATTTCAACACCTTTTAAAATATAACGTTGATTGGGATCTTATAATGCAATCGGTAGAGGTAAATAATGCCTATGAACTATTTCTTAAATTTTTTTGTGAGCAATATGAAAAAGCTTTTCCGGAGAAAAAAATTGTTATAAATACCAAGTCATATCAAGCTCCATGGATGTCTAAAGGCTTATAAAAATCTTCAAAGAAAAAAAAAAAGTTGTATGAAAAATTCTTAAAAAAAACCCGTATAAAAATGAAACAAACTACAAACTTTATAAAAATATATTTGAAAAAACTAAACAACAATAAAAAAAAATTTACTATTCAAAGTTGTTAAAAAAAGCTAACGGAAATGCCAAAAGTACGTGGAGCGTAATTAAAGAAATTATTGGCAGAAAAAATAATGGAATAAGTATTCAACCAAAGAAACTTTTAGTAGACGGTAAAATTATATATGACAAGTCAATAGTAGCTGAAAATCTAAACAGCTTCTTTCTTAATATTGGTCCAAACATAGCTGAAAAAATTCCTTCAGGTTCATCATCGTTTGATTCTTATTTAAAAATATATGATAAGGTCATGGACGAATCTAAACTAGATATTAATGAGTTACGATATGCTCTAGATAATCTTAAAAACAACACAAGTGTAGGTTTTGATAGTATTAGCATAAATGTTGTTAAATCAGTTCTTCATATTATAGAAACTCCTTTATATCACATTTTTAATCTTTCTCTTCAATCTGGAACAGTTCCAAAAAAATTAAAAATTGCACGGTTCTTGCCTATTTTTAAGTCTGGCGATGACACAGATTCTTCAAATTATAGACCAATATCAGTTTTACCATGCTTTTCTAAGTTACTCAAGCGTATAATGTATAATAGGCTAAACAGCTACTTAACAGTAAATAACATGTTGCACAACAACCAATTTGGCTTTAAAAAAATCATTCAACTGATCACGCTTTGACCGAGTTAGTAACTCATGTAACCAATGCCTTTAATGATGACCGTTTTACATTAGGAGTATTTATTGATCTGTCTAAAGCCTTTGACACAGTCAACCATGTCATTCTTTTAAAAAAACTTGAACATTATGGAATAAAAAACAATAATTTACTATGGTTTAAAGATTACTTATCAAACAGACAGCAATACATTCAATATGAAAATGTTAAAACGACAAAAAGTATAATAAAATGTGGAGTTCCTCAAGGCTCAATCTTAGGACCGTTACTCTTTTCTCTTTATATAAATGATCTATCTCTTACCTCGAACATACTAAACTTTATTTTGTTTGCTGATGACTCCAATCTGTTTTATTCTCATAGGGATATTAAAACCCTCTTTAAAGTAGTTAATGAAGAAGTAAACGAAGTAAATGAATGGTTTGTTTGTAATAAACTTTCACTTAACGCTAACAAAACTAAATTTATTCTATTTCACAAACCAACCAAAACAGGAAACCTTCCTTTATAATTACCCAATCTTAAAATCAATAATATAAATATTACTCGGCAAACAACTGTAAACATTTTAGGTATTATTTTAGACGAAAATTTAACATGGAGGAAACATATAAACACTCTTGAAAGAAAACTTTCAATAAATATTGCAATGATGTATAAAGCAAAACCATTTTGGATATAAGATCTCTAAAAAGTTTATATTTTTCCTTCATACATAGCTATCTAACTTACGGCAATATCGTATGGGCAAGCAACAGCTACGCTAAGTTAAAGAAAATTTATACTAAACAAAAACATGCATGTAGAATTGTATTTGGAGTAAAAAGAACTGTGCCTTGTGAGCCACTTTTACATAAACTCAATGCATTAAATGTGTTTAAAATTAACATATTCCTCGTCATACAGTTCATGTAGCAAATAAAACATGGGCTGTCTCCAGCGATATTCTATCCTTATTTTAGAGAAGTAAGCCATAAATACCCCACCAAGTTCTCAGAAAATAACTTTGTAACTCAAAAGTATAATCTAAAGTTATGTTCTTATTCTATTCAGTACAGGGGTCCAATTTTGTAGAAAAACTTCCAGCATATTGTTAATATTAAAGAAAAAACACTTCCGCAAATCAAATCTAAATTAAGACGTTATTTAGTACTTACGGATATTAATATAGCAGATCTTCTATGTCACTTTTAAAGCTTTAAAATTTATTAAACTAAATTAGCACCATAAATTTAAAAATCTAGACCATTTAACAATACTAAGAATTTCAATGTCTTTATCATACTTTCATTGAATATATATATTCTCTTAAAGTTACCTACAATTTTCTTGATATATTTTATAATATTGGAACACAATTTTTATTTGAATTTTGAATTATTTTGAAAGAAAATAATATATACAAATATATATGTCGAATCATATCCAATTTATAACCAAAAACAGAAAATTTTTGTCATTTTTATTACTATATTTTAATCATTTCTTTTTATTTTTTTATTTATCTTTAATTATTTTAATACTTTTTTTTTTCTTTTTCTTCTTTTTAACTTTGTTTCTTAACATTTTAAATTGTCTTTTTTTAAATACTTTTGCTTATATATTACGGATTATTGTGTATTACGGATATTTATTTGCGTTAATATTGGGGCTCGGTGATAAGGCTATTTTATGCCTTCTTCTTGCTCCAGCCATTTGTACTTTTTATAGTGTTGTACTATGTAAATATTTTTAACGGCGAAATAAACTAATAAACTAAACTACTAACTTTTAGAAATATTTTTTAACGTGAACTTCGTTATTATACTTTCTATATTATTATTATAATTGGTAAGTGTAACTTATCAAACATGAAATTTTAAAAATAATCAAATAATAGATTGTCATATATCATCAGAAAGAACTTGAAAACAGTATTTTAAGGGTGAATAAAATTATCAAAATCAAACAATTTTATAAAAAAGTTATAGCGTTTCAAGTACCAAATTTTAGATATATGGATTTGTTGAAGAAAACATGACCAATTTTTTTTTAACTTTAAAAAAAATTTGTTCACGAGTTTGACCGAAATAAGAATTGACAAAAATGTCATAACTTTGTCAATTCTTATCAAAATTCATACAACTTCGTATCAAAAGAAAGGTCTAAGTATGTATAAAAGAATAAATGATAACGATAAAAGAATAAATGTATAAAAAGCGCGTTATAACGCACTTTTTATAAACATTTATTCTTTTATCATCCTGTAGGAAGATAGAGGGCCGTCCACAATATCCTTTTATATGTTCAAAATCTAGACTTTTTTAAAGAAAACATTAGTTTTTTTATTGAAACTTTAATTTTTTTTCATAAAATTTTTAGAATAAATTCTATCAGTTCATCATTAAATATGATTGAGATACCTTGAATTGGGTGGACAGAAGTTTATTTGGCATTGGGTAGCAATAGTTGTCCCCTTCTACCCAATATCATTGTCAAATCAATGTATACCATTTAGCATCAAAAGAATGAAATTTTTAAGGATAACAAACGCATAAAAAGGGCGCATGAGGAAAATTTTTTAAACCAACCCCACCTTCGGTAGACAGGGCGGGGGAGCAGTGGTTCTAAATTAGGAAATAAGTTTTGTCTTGGCTTTTAGTGAATGATTAAAAGGAGTAAATCTCCGTAATAAAACTACCTATTATTAATTTTTAATGATAGTCACCAACGGGAAGGTGAGCCAAGCTGTCTATCAATACAAATGACAAAAATAACATTACAACAATAACACACAAAAATAGCAAATGTAGCATAAGACATTTGCAAGTACACGGCTTGGTTGGCAAGCCTAACAACCGTACTCTACAGGATGCTATGTTGCACCACTTTAAAAACATGGAAGCAACATAGTATAAATATATATACAAGCTATAAACACATACAAATCTTATATAATAAATACAATCTTACATTACAGATATAAACATGTATAACAATTATAAACATATATGACAAACAGGACCGTCCTGAGGGGGGAGGGGGGAAGTAGGTTTAAAAGATGTCCCACCTCCAAAGCTTACTCCCCAAATCATAACTCCAAAAGCTGATATGTTTTATTAAAAATATTGATTTTTAATAAAAAAGCTTCTTTTGAGTTTTTGATTTTATCATTAGTATTGTTAATACTTTTGATCTTTGAAAACAGATTTTATAGTTTGCTTTTCAATAAATAACCACTTCAATATCGCAAAAGGTTACCATATAGAAACAGGTAAATTGATTTCCAATTTTTAAATTTGATGTGTTTTTTTTCTTTTATGATGTCATAATTCCATTACTTTTTTATTTTAGATTTATCATGACGTATTTATCCAATATAGAAAAACAAAATTGATAATTGTTATGTTTTTTTTAATTAGTAAATTTTTCTTAATTTGTTAAAAAGATAAAAAGATTTTTGGGTATTTCGTTATATTTTTTATGAACTTTTATGAAGATATATAGTTGGTTAATTTTATTTAATATTTTTATATTCTATGCATAATAATTTTAATAGTTTAAGTTTTTAATAACTTAATTTTAGTTTATAACTTAAATTATTCTTAATAACTTAATTTTATATAAGTTTATAACTTAAGTTATTTTTAATAACTTAAGTTTTTAATAACATATGTTTAAGCCAAAGCTGAAGAATTAATCTATTTTACCATTTACTAAAACCTATTGAAACAGATTTTAAATAACAAATATACTAATGGTTGGTTTTGAACAGACCAACCAAGACTCGTATTTCGGATTACTGATATTTTGAATTACATTTTTTAGATTTATAATCAAATGACTCATTTTTCAGATAAAGGTATACAAAATTTACTTTTATTGTATTTTGTTAACTTGTAACTAAATGTGTAAAAATATTTGTTTTTTCAAAAAATATATATACTTATATGACTAAATGTTTTTTTTGCATTTTATTATTTTGGTAAAAGCTCTTCAATTAAATATTGGTTACTTTTAATTAAATAAATCTTCTCACTTGCCGATTACACGTGTGTGTGTGTGTGTGTGAGGTGGGAAGTGGGGGGAGGGAGGAGGAGGCGTTAAAAACTTTAAATTTCAAAAAACACCGGGAAAAATGCCATGTCAAGATTTTTAAACCAATTCTTTTCTATCGTTTACTAAAAATTATTGAAATAAAGTGACCATATAAAGAATAAATATGAAAAGGATAGGTGTGGAACAGGTTTAACGTGACCTGTGTTATGTTTCCGGACAACTAGTTTTTTTATTATTTTCAAAATCGTATCGACAATAATATTGCATATGAAACAATCCTGCATGATATATCTGTAAAATGAGAGAACTTTAAAATTTTATTTTAATAATTAGAAATCTTTTTTGCTATGTTCTTGTTTTTTTGCCATGCATATATAGGCAAAATTTAAAATTTTTTAAAACTTATTACGCTAAAGGGAGGACTTAAACTTCCCGAACTGATGGTAGCGCATTAAACCACTGAGCTACCGATGATACGCCTTTAGGAGAAAAACAAACCTAATTAAAAATCTGGTATAAGCTCTACGTATTCGGAAAAGGTGCGCTTGTTAATTTTTTTGCTCTTAAAAGCAATTTTTCAGAACGAATTATTGAATATATCAAATATATACAAAATATTGAACTAACTTGAGAATATGTATAGAAATTATTGGTGTGGAATAAATAAGTATAGAAATGGTAGGTTTGGTAAAGACCCGTAATTTACGTATCCGGAAAGCTAGAATATATATATAAGGAAAAAGTATAGAAAAGTCGGTGTGGAATAAGGCCTGCATTTTTATGGGTCCGATCAGGTAGTAGATAATATAATAAACAATGATTTATTTAATGAAACTATTCAAAAGGGTATAACTAAAAATCTCATATTTCCAATATTTTTCTAGATTAATACTAATAACAAAATATTGCCACATACAAATATCATACAAACAATACACATACAAACCAATATCATATTAAACGTATTTTTAATGAAGAAAATTTAATATCGTTTAAAGAATCTCTACTATGTTTGGAAAATAACAATATTCTAGATTTAAACTTAGTCTGCAATACTTTTTTTTAAACATTCTTGAAATATAAGAATCAAACTAATAAAAATTAATCTTAAGCCAAAAAACAATAAATCACCATGAATTACCAAGGAACTAAAAAAAATCTTCGAATATAAAACAAAAACTATATATAAAATAGTTCTTGGTTAGTAAAGAAAAGATAGCTGCTGAGCTAAATAAATACTTGTATAAATACTTGTATCTGTTAGCCCAAACCTAGCCAAAAAATTCAAACAACTGATAATTTTGAAAAATATCTTTATTTTTCCCTAACAACACATCTTAACTTCTTTGAGCTAACTTTTGATGAAGTTAAGTGTGCTTTTAAAATGCTCAAACCTAACAAAGCCGTTGACCACGATGATATTAATTAAAACATTGCGAGGGACTTTGTCAAAGCTTTTGATAAAGTCCCTCACAAAAGACTTTTGGATAAGAATTAAAAAATGGAATTCAAGGCAAAATTCACAAATGGTTAAACTCCTTTCTATCTAACCGAATACTTTTTTTTTTTTTTTTTTTTTTTTAATTTATTTATTTAGCAACTTAATGCTAGTTTAGTAACTTATACAAAATAAATAATCCCAATTACAAAATAAATGTTCACTATATAAGTTGGTTATTCTTTAGTGTTTAGTTTTTTTTTGAATTTTTTGTAGTCCAGCTGAACAAATCCACCAGCTATTTCCTGGTATAGTTTCAAACCAAACACAAACAATGACTTCTGTCCTGCTCTATTGCATTGGCTGCTTTTATGAAAATAACTAGCTTGTCTAGTGTAATGTTGATGTAACTCGCTATTTTTTGAATAGAACGGTTTAAATATATCATTTACAGTCGATGTAACATTCTGAATGAAACAGAGTGATTTTAAAATTGTTCTGTTTTTTACACTGATCCAACCGAGCAAGTTCAACATTTCTGTTTTATGAGTTAACCAGTGACATTTTAATATAATTCTCATTGCTTTGTTTTGAAGTTTTTCTAGGATATTTAAGTTATTTGTGTTGACATCAAGAAAAATAGAAGCACAGTATTCATAGTGGGAGCAATTATAGTTTGAAAGATTATCTTTTTTGTCCAATAAGTTAAGTATTTGCTTATTCTACCAAGATATCCAGTTTTCTTTGCAATTTTATTAGAGATATATTTGATATGTTCAGTAAAATTAAGTTGGTAATCAATAATAATGCCTAGATATTTCACGCTATCACTAAATTCAATGACCACATCATCCAATATCACTTTTATGTTATTGTTATGATTTATTAAACTATTTTTTCCTTTTTTTGAATTAACAATAAGCATTGCCATGGACTTAAGAGTATTTAATTTAAGTTTATTACTACTTAACCATTTACAATACAACGTATTTTTCTTGATGAATCGATTTCGGAATGGGCTGATGTTGTACTTAGAGTTCCACAGGGCTCAGTTCTTGGTCCAGTATTATTCGTTATTTATATTAATGACCTTTTTGACAATCTCTCCGTTCTACCTATAATGTCTTGTGATAACAATAAGTTAAGTAACTTAGTGTTATCACCAGATATTTAATGTCTGGTGATAACGCAAGAGACAATGTTATCAACTGGACTAATACATGGCTAATGCGTCTTAATATAGATAAATGTCAAACTACACTCTTACCGATTGCAATACTAATATGAGATTTAATCTTGCAAAAACTTCCTATGAACTAGATCTTGGTGTTTTAATATCGATCTTGGTGTTTTTAATACGATCTAAAATCTTCAGCACAAGCACGTAAAGCTACATCATTAGTTTGTAAAATAATTGGTCAACTGAAACGTGTTTTTTCAGTCGTGATGTTAATCTCTGGAAGAAATTATATACTTGCTACCTACGATTTATATCTTTTTGGAATCCTCGCGAAAAAAGATAGGGTAAATATAATAAAACATAGGGTGACACAAATACCACATGCTATAAAAGACTTTAATTGTGAACTCAGATGCAAAAAATTTAATATCACCCCATTAGATCGTAGACGTGAACGTGGCGATATGATTTAGCAATATAAAATATTACAAAACATCAATAATATATAATGGATTAAACCACAATTAACTATTTCAGCTCGTCAAGCTAATCAAACTCAATCACAACTAAGACGGGAAATAATAAGAAATTATCAGCCTAGAATTCACTTTTTTACTAATTGTATTGTCTCTAAATGGAATGACCTCCTCGAGCAAATAACAAATGCCAAAGATGTAAAATCGTTCAAAATAATGCTTGACAATATGAACAATTAATCTGCAAAACTGCCACAGGGCGTCATCTACAGTTGACGTACTCCGCACTATTTAACCCTTGTTTAAATGTGCTGCATGTTTTCATACTACTACTAATAGTAGTAGTATGAAAACATGAAACATATGTGCTGCATGTTTTCATACTACTACTAATAGCAGTAGTATGAAAACATGCTGCATATGTTTCATGTTTTCATACTACTACTAATAGTAGTAGTATGAAAACATGAAACGTATGTGCTGCATGTTTTCATACTACTACTAATAGTAGTAGTATGAAAACATGAAACATATGTGCTGCATGTTTTCATACTACTACTAATAGTAGTAGTATGAAAACATGAAACATATGTGCTGCATGTTTTCATACTACTACTATTAGCAGTAGTATGAAAACATGCAACATATGCTGCATGTTTTCATACTACTACTATTAGTAGTAGTATGAAAACATGAAACATATGCAGCATGTTTTCATACTACTACTATTAGTAGTAGTATGAAAACATGTAGCACATTTAAACAAGGGTTAAATAGTGCGGAGTACGTCAACTGTAGATGACGCCCTGTGGCAGTTTTGCCACAAAAATTATTTCTAAAATTTTTGAGAAAACGGAAAGAATAGATATAGGGCGGTAATTGCTAATATTAGTTAAATCTCCTCCTTTAAATATCGGTATAAACTTTTTATAAAATTTTAAACCTTTGCTATTTTTAATTAGTAGTACTGATTAAAAATAGCAAAGGTTTAAAATCTTATAAAAAGTTTATACCGATATTTAAAGGAGGATATTTAACTAATATTAGCAATTACCGCCCTATATCTATTCTTTCCGCTTTCTCAAAAATTTTAGAAATAATTTTTTATAATAAAATATATAATCACCTATTAAAATATATTCTCATGTATAACAACCAATTAGGTTTTGAAAAAAATATTTCTACGGAACATGCAGTTATATAATATTATATTTTCAAGAAATATAATTAAATTGTTTGAGAATTCTCAACATACTTTGTAAGTTTTCATAGATTTAGCAAAAGTATTTGATACCATAGATCATGAAATATTATTTAAAAATCAAAATATTATGTAATAACAGGCAGTTTTATAATTTTTTTATACAGTTTATAATCTATAAAATAGATTATAAACTGTATAAGTAATCGCATGAAAATTTGTCTACGTTAATTCAAATTGGCATAGAAATTTACTTGATGTAACATGTGGAGTACCCTAGGGATCAATATTAGATCCCTTACTTCTTATTTATATTAATAATCTCAATAAAGCATTAAACTTTTTTTTTTTTTTTTTTTTTTTTAGTGTAATTTATTTCGCCGTTAAAAAATTTTTACATTGCATATACATTTTTATAAATTGATGGCTGGAGCAAGAAGAAGGCACATTTCGCCTTATCGCCGAGCCCCATTAAAAATTCTACATAACCGTAACATACAAATATATATATAAAAGAAACAAATAGAAATGAAATAGAAAATAACTAATATAATAAAAAAAATAAAAAATAAGAATTAATTAAGAAGCGTTAAGATGCTTAACAGTTGCTAAAATGTTTAAGAAATAAGTTAATAAAAAAAAAAAAAAAAAAAAAAAAAAAAAAAAAAAATTCCTGAATATAAAAGAAATTGAAAAAATAAAATCTCATAATTAACACTAAATGAATATGTAACATCATCACTTATGACATCATCACTTGTGACATCATCACTTAGATTTCTTATTCTTTTTTTTTTTTTTTTTTTTTTTTCTTTTTTTCCTTTTTCTTTCTTTTCTTATTCATATTATCATATATCATTGATATAATTGAATCTGTTTTTTTTTTATTTTTTTTTATTGTGTTTACTTTAAAATAAACATTTAAAGTCGGATTTATTGAGATCCATGAACAATAATAATCGTTTTGATTCATCCTTAAATTGCTCTAATGTAGTCTGCTTTTTGTTAACAATATCTGGAAATTTCTTCCACAGATAAGGTCCGCGGTATTTAATTGAATAGGAAGTTAATTTTAATTTATGTTTTGGAACAACAAAATTGTTTTCTGAAAACTTTGTTGAGTACCTATGGTTAATTTTATTAAAATAAGATTGAAATATTTTAGGAGACAAATCCTTTTTTGTTTTAAACATAAACAATAAAACTTGGTGTAAATTAAGTTTATATACATTTAAAGCACCGAGCACACTTAGAAGTGGTTCGCAAGGAACATTTCTGTCGGCTCCAAATACTATTCTACATGCATGTTTTTGTTTATTGTAGAGTTTCTTTAGTTTTGTATGACTAGTACTAGCCCACACAACATTACAATAAGACAAATAACTGTGAATAAAGGCGAAATATAATTTTTTCAGAGATGATATATTTAGAAAGGGTTTAGCCCTAAACATCATTGCAATATTTTTTGAGATTATTTTTTCAATGCTATTTATATGTGAACACCATTTTAAATTTTCATCCAATTTTACTCCTAAAAAGTTTATGTAAGATTCCCTTTTAATATAAGTTTTATTAATATTAAGATCTGGTAATTTTAGAGGAATATTTTCTGATTTATTTACTTTATGGAAAAGCATATATTTTGTTTTTTCCGCATTTAGTGAAAGTTTATTACTTACGAACCATGCACTAACATTACATAACTGTTCGTTAACTATTTTAAAAAGTGATTTAATATCTCTGTGAGAACAAAAAAGATTTGAATCATCAGCAAACAAAATTAGGTCTAAAAGTTTTGTTGATAGGTATAAGTCGTTTATGTACAATATAAATAAAAGTGGTCCTAAAATAGAACCCTGAGGAACCCCGCAAGTTATGGAGTGTGGAATTGTATTATTTTTATTATAGTATAAAAATTGCTTTCTGTTAGTCAGATAATCTTTGAACCAAAGTAAGTTTTTATTTTTTACACCGTAGTTTTCGAGTTTTTTTATTAGTATATAGTGATTTACGGTATCAAAAGCTTTTGACAGATCAATGAAAACTCCTAATGTAAAACAGTCATTATTTAAGGCATTAGATATTTGATTGGAAAGTTCAACTACTGCGTGTTCAGTGGAATTTTTTTTTTTAAAACCAAATTGTTTACAATACAACATGTCGTTCTCAGTTAGATGATTATAAAGTCTGTTATACATTATTCTCTCTAGCAGTTTTGAAAAACAAGGTAAGATTGATATAGGCCTGTAATTTAAAATATTTGACTTATCTCCAGATTTAAAAATTGGTGTTATACGGGCAATTTTTAATTTATTAGGAACAATACCTGACTTTAATGAGAGATTGAAAATGTGAAATAAAGAAGGTTCAATGACTTCAAATACTGATTTGACAACATCAACACTAATTTTATCAAAACCTTCACTTTTTTTACTTTTGAGACTGCTAAATGCAGTTCTCAACTCACTCAGTTTTAAATCAGTTTCATCCATAGGTTTATCATAAGTTTTTAAGTATGAATCAAATGGAATGGAATTAGTAGATATTTTAGCAGCCAAATTCGGGCCAATATTAACAAAGTAGTTGTTTAGTTCTTCAGCTATAATTGATTTTTCATAAACTAATTCTCCATTAATTAAAAGATTTTTTGGCAGAGCGCTTTTGTTATATTTATTTTTTCCAATTAAATCCTTAATTAAATTCCATATTTTTTTAGTGTTTCCGTTGGTTTTCTTTAATAATTGATCAAAAAATAGTTTTTTTGAGTATTTTTTGGTTTTTTCAAATATATTTTTATAATTTTTGTAAGTTATTTCATTTTTATAAGTTTTTTTTTTAAGATATTTTATATATAATTTTTCTTTCTTTTTTGAAGATTTTAGTAAGCCTTTAGACATCCAGGGAGCTTGAAGTGACTTGGTATTTATGACTTTTTTAATTTCTGGAAACGCTATTTCATATTGTTTGCAAAATTGATTAAGAAACAAGTCATATGCATTGTTAGCCTCATTTGATTGCAGTACTAGATTCCAATCAACACAATTTTTTAAACAATTTTTAAATTGTTTTAAGGAGATTTCATTGATCTGTCGCCGAATTATTATGGATTTTGTGGAAATATTGTTAATTAAAATGTTATTTGTAGCTAAGAATGTAGGAAAATGATCCGATAAATCGGTCTGGATTATACCTGTGTAAAGAGGGTTATTATGAAAGTTGTTAGTTATGATGTTATCAAGTAGAGTAGAAGACCTATTTGTTATTCTTGTTGATTTGTTTATTGTTGGGATAAAGTTATATTGTAGAAGAGTATTTATAAAATTCTTAGTATTATTATTTGAAGCATAGTTGATCAGGTTAATGTTAAAATCCCCCACCAAATAAATATGTTTTCTCGAATTTGTAACTTTGTTAAGAAATGTTTTAAGATGAGTTTTAAATTTCTTTAAGTTTCCAGATGGTGGTCTATATGTAGTATTTATAATTATGTTTTTTTCTTTATTATTTACTAATTCGACGCACAATGATTCATAATCTGTTTCATTGACGCAGAGATCGTTACGTAAAATATAATTAACTGAATTATGGATAAAAATACTAACGCCCCCACCCGCATTAACTTCACGCGGTTGGTGAATTGATGTGTAATTAACTAGTTCAAATTCATAATTTGTTTCACCGCATTTACACCATGTTTCCGTCAAACATATAATTTTAAAATCGTGTTTAATTTCATCCAATAAAATTTTTAAATTTTCAAAGTTTTTATTTAAACTTCGAATATTGATATTTAAAATTGAAAAAGTGTTTTTAGTTTGTCCTAGATATTGCGAAGATTCAGAAACTGAGTAGTATTGACTTTCTAGCATTTTGTGATTAAAATAATTAGAGTCGGTGTCATTATCACCGATGATGTCATTTTCATTAGAAGATTTAAATATGACATTTTCCTCCAGTTTAATTAAATATGCGTAGTAATAATAAAAATAAAATTGCGTTAATTAATGCCAAATATTATGAAGATAAATTTTTGCTTTTCTTTGCAACCCAATCGCGAATTATCAATTTATCATAAGATATGAAGGCAAACTTACCAGCGGCTCGTTCAATTTTCATTTTCTCCCTCAAATTTTTTCTGATTTGTGTTGTTTCAAAACAGAAGTCTTCGTTTATATAAATGTTTTTCCCTTTTAGCTTACTCGACTTGCTCAAGATCGCGACTTTATCTCTAAAATCTAAAAGTTTTATCACTATTGTCCTCGGCATTTTTAATTTTTTGTTTCCAGTTCTATGGGCCCGTTCAATTTGGACATTTTTAACTGATAATATATCTTCAAAAATTTTTTTTACCTTCATTTCGCTTTCTTCCCAGCTTTCACCTTCATTTTCATCAATTCCATCTACTCTTAAATTGTTACGTCTAGATCGATCTTCCAATTCCCTTAACTTTTTTTGTATACTTTCTGAATTGTCTTCTTTACTGCAAACCTTTGCTTTCTTAACTTTTTCATCAATTAGTTGTTCATGAAAGTTTAAACTAAGTTTCAATTCTTCGATGTCTTTTTCTACTTTTTCCAACCTGCCATTAAATATTTTCAAGTTTCCACTAATAATATCAATAAAAACTTTTTCTTGTTGTTTTAACATCAACTCAAATTCTTTTTTGTAGTCCTCAAACAATTTTGTTATTTCTAATAATGTAACAGCCATATTATAAAAAAAAAGATTTGTATTTTAGAAAAATAAATGTAAAGTAATTTCGCTTTAATAAAGTCGTTTAAAAAAAAACACGTCCGATCGCGTTGAAGTTGCGGCTGAAAGTTCTTAACTTAATAACCGTTATGTTCGCAGATGACACTAATCTGTTTTGATCTCACAAAAACATAAATTATCTATTTAAAAACATAAACAACGAACTAATTAAAATCTCATATTGGTTCAAGACAAATAAACTCAAAATAAATCTCTCAATATTGATGAAACCAAATGGATTTTTTTCCACTCTTATTTTAAAAAATACTGCCAAATGACATGCATTTTCTTTTTATTGACAATACTCTAATAAAAAAAAGTAAGCTTTACCAAATTTTTTAGGCGTTTATATTGATAAAAATCGCTCATTAAAAAGCTCATAGAAAATTTGGGCAATAAAATATCTAAAAGTATCGGAGTATTATTTAAAACAAGAAACATCCTAAATAAACAAATCTTAACCCAACTATATCATTCATTTATCTATTGCTAAACTTTGCAAATGTTGCGTGGGGTAGTAAAAATAAAAAAAAACTTGAACCTCTATATCATCAACAAAAACATGTTGCACAAATTATTAATTTTAGGGATCTTTTTACTCATGCAAATCTCTCCTAATTGACATGAATGTTTTTAGTATATACGAGTTGAATATTTTCAATGTTTTTTGTTTTATGTATAAATGTAAAAACAGTTTATCTCCTACACCCTTTCAAAATTTATTTACTTTAAATGAAACGAACAAATATATCTTAAGAAATGATAAAGCTATTCGACAACCTGCTCAATAAATTAATTTCGAAAAATTTTGATGTTTTAAAGAAATGTAGTTATCCCTCCTTTAAACAAAAACTAAGAAATAATATACTTTCAATTCATAAAATATCTATGTATGTAATAATCATGTGTCAATGTGTATACTAGTAGATGGGGGAGGAGAGTTCTGGGTCATTTTTATATTTAACCATATTTTCAAGCATATATTTAATTAAAATATATGGTCCATTATCATCCATAGTGTGTATAAATATTATAACTAATAAATAAATTTTTAAATCAATTTTTAGATTTAAAAATTAGTATCAATTTCGTTTCAATTGTGTGACGTTACATGTCACATGACTTTTATTTTGCTCTTGTGCGCATGCGTTTTTTTTTAAGCATAGTAGTAGCATTGTCCTATTAATGCAGCAAAGCTTCCAGATTGTCCAACTTGTGCATCACCAGAGTTGAGTGTCACTATCATTCTTCTACCACTACCAACGCCAATTACACTACTTGATTGATGAAGTAATTCTGATGATGTATTATTAAATGAGCTTACATTAGATCCATTCCATGAAGAGAGATAAAAATCTTCTAAACCTGATGAAGCGTAGATGCATCAACTGTTAACATCATATCTAGAAAATGTAGTATATTACCTGCCTGCCTGCCTGTTTATTTTAATTTATAATGTCCATATGCTAATGTATGTATACCATCTTCTAAAATAACTCTTTTATCATCTTCTGCGCTTAATGCTATTTTGTTTATTTCTTCTATATAAACATCATGTAAATGAGATCTTATGACATTCATTTTTCTCATTTGATCTTTTCTATTCATAAGACAATCTTTATAATCTTCATGAGTTATATAATTTTTAACTACATTCTTCTTTACTCCATCACATCTCTTTTTATCTTCTCCATCTATTTTGTATGAATACAATTTTGATCTGAGTCCTAGAAATTCTGAAATTTGTTTTCCTGCTGATTCATCTTTAAACATTTTTAATACTTTCTTATTTACACCTACTTTAAATCCATTTTGAACAGCTGGATGATTTTTATCAAATTCACTTATATCAAATTTACTTTCAATGTCATTTGCAATATCTGCATAAATTCTTTTGTTTTTATTTCATAGACTAATGAATCTGTATCTGTATATAACAGTATAGCTCTATCTCCATATTTACTTTTGATGTAATCATAATGAAATTCATACATCAATGTTTTGATCAAATCTAAAATACACATACCCAAGTAAATAGGTTTATTATATTTAAGTTTTGTTCTTTTTATAAGTATTGCTATCAAGTTTTCATCAAATATTGTTCTACTTTCATAGTTTGGCTTTGATGCTAATTTAATAGCTTCTTCTCTTTTAGTGAATAATCTCACATCAACTCTGTTTTCAATATTCTCCATTGTCTTTCCAAATACTGAATTATTCATAGGTTTAAAGAAGTCTTTTTCAAAGTCATCAGTAGCTTTTGTTCTTAGATCTGTATTGAGCTCAATGTATTACTTAGCCATACACTCTCATCAAACTTTATTCCTCTATGAATTTTTGTTAATTTCATTCCTAATCTTTCATACAATTTTAAATTTTCAAAGTATATGATATAGTTTTTCTTATGATTTAGATTAGGTACTAATTTTTCAACTTTGTCTATTTTTAATCTTTCAGGAGCAAGTGGATAATCATTATGCAAATCATGTAAACTTTCAGGATATTCTAAATCTACTTCTAATATACATGAAATAGATTTCCAATTTTTTAATTCTTCTTCACTCATCCACTCAAATTTGTGTGTTAGAAGGGGTTTGCTCATTGCCCATCCGTATAAATTATTAGCATCTAAATATTGTATGTAAGTAGATTCTTTACTTTCATCATAATTTTTCATATATTTATTATTAGCAGTTCCTAACCTGTTAGGAACCATACTGATTCCACCTCTTATTCCTTGCTTTATCATTTAGATCATATCATAATCACTTAATAATTCTATTTTTATTTTTGTTATTTTTAATGCTGCATCCCAAGCTAACCCTGGTGAAGTATAGTACCATGCAGGGTCTAATTTATAATTTTTCATACATACATCTCTAAAATTTTCAAAGACATCAGCTAATAACAATACATCTGAAACATTGTATAAATTATGGTAATCTCTAAAGGTTTTACATTGAAACTCTTTCCACACAGTTTGTGCATGTGAGTAATTATCATCGCTAATACCTTCATCGTTTAATCTTGAATAAAATGATTCTTTTGGTGGTAATTGTGTTTGAGACAATTTATCAATAGAGTCAACCCAATCATAGGCATAAATACCTTTTCTTAATAATAGATCTAGTTTACTACCTGAATAGTATTTTCCGATATTCTTACATTGATCTTTTGTTAGATTTTTAGATAAACTATCTAAACTAGAAGCCATAAATCTATAACTATCGGTGAAACGTAGTTCTCTCTTAACTTCAACTTTTTTTCCTTCTATATTAGTAAACTCACCAAGTTTAATTTCTTTAGAAAAGTTAATATACTTTTCTTCATTGTTGGGTATACAATTTATTTTTTCTCCTTTTGACAATTTCTTTATGAATAAATGAGAATCATAACCAGGGCCGGCGCGAGTAGGTGTCACGTGGGGAGGGGGGGGGGGTGCCGTTACAACTTTCGCCGACTAAAAAAAAAAAAAAAGTTCCTCGTTTTCAAAATTTGCCGACTGCCATTACGACATTTGCCGACTGTCTAACCTATATCGAAAGGGTCGACATTTGCCGACTAACTAGTCTAAAAAGGTCGGATTTGCCGACTAAGGGTCCAGTTTGCCGACTAAAAATCATTGATGGGGGTGTGTGTGTGTGTGTGTGTGTCACACACCCCCCCCCCCCCACACACCCCTATCACGCCGGCCTTGATCATAACCAGATAAATTGTGAAATAGTACTGGAAAAAATTTAGGAATTTTAAATTGTAAATTACAATCACTATGAGCAGCATCTCTATATTTACCTGTAATATGACAATGATCTCGTACTCTATCTTCTTTTAATTCTTCTTCACAATTGTGACATTTTTCTGCATTATTAAAATTATTTTTGTCATCATTAGTAATTTTCATATTTTTTGGAAGTTTTAAATAAGTGACATAAATTTTCTTAATATCTGCTTCTAACATATCGATAAATTTTTGTGCAACATCATCAGTTTCACTACTTGCAGTAAATGTGACTGTTTTACTTTTATATACACTTTCATCAAAACATTTAATATAATAGCAGAATGAACTTGGTGTATGTCTTTGATATTGCTTAGTATAAGATTTATTCGGGTTAGGTGTGCAAGTGTTGACTGGTTTTATAAAACTTTCAAAATCTGCATATACTACAAAGGGCACTCTCATAGATCTATTGTAATTAGTAAATTCTATCATTGTATTTGGCTCTGGAAGTTCAATTTGTACTGAATCGTAAGTATCACAATACAATTTATGTTTTGACAAAGATTCTTCAGTACTAAATGCTTGTAAGCAGTTTCTACAAAAGTGCTTTTTACCATTATGTTCAGATATTTGCAATGAAAGTAATCTACTTAAATATTTTATTAAACAATAATGATTGGTTTCATCATTCGAAATGAGTAACAAGTCGATTTGATGTTGTCTATTAATATTTTTAGATATGCGTAAAGGGTAAACTGAACTTTCATATCCATAGATATTAACACTTATATCTTGATTATTTTTCTCAAATAACGTTATCTGTTGTAGTGACACTGGGAATTCTATGTTTTCCCAATTTAATTTATTAGCTTGTTCTTTTAAATTTTTATCTACTCTTTCAGGATGATTGTCTTTAATATTAAAAAATCTGGCAACACACCACTTAAAGCATTCGTTGTCTTCATTCTTCATATTAATAATTGTTTTTTAGCTGCCAACTCTTTAGGAAGAGGAATGTAAGATTTACCTTTAATAGTTTTAAATTCAATGATACCTATATTCATCTTTTCAACTGAAACAAATCTCCAATTTGATCCTAATTGTTGAAATGCTGACAATAACTCTAAAATTTTTTGCTCAGCTCTTTCATAAAAGTCATTCAAATCTGTCGATTCTAAAACAACTTCTGCTTTTATTTTAAATACTGCAATTGCTGAAACAGTTTCTCCTTTTTGAATATCAGTACTCTCCATTTTACATAAAAGAACGATATAGATCTTTGATCCTTTATTGCTATTTAGTATTTGAATAACATTATTTTTAACTATTTTCATAAAGGACAAAGCATCATATCCTTCAACACCTTTAGCTGAAAATTGCTTTGTCACATTTCTAACAGCTGATTGTGTTAATTTAAACTCTATTGGTTTTCTAACTCCAAACTTTTTATACAAATTAGAAACTGTAGATTTTATTGATTCGAGTCTCTCATTAGCTGTATTTCTAATAGGTTCAGGAACAACAGACATGATCCAATTAGCAAATGAATTAGCAAATGAATTAACTTTGTTAATAGCAGTGTTAATATAATTACTTGGAACATATTGTGTAGGTGTTAAAGTACTTTGTGTAGGTGTTAAAGTATTTGTGTAATGTGTTCTGGAATCGGCTCGTCTAATATAGGCATTGCTTGCTCAACTGCTCTAATAAGATCTGCTTTGTTCATTCTATGATAATATTTCATTTTTTGCTCTCTAGCGATTTTTCTCAATTCTATTAATGTTATATTTTTCATTTTATATATACAAGAAAATTATTTATCTCATTTTCAATTTTTAAAATTTTTTTCTTGTATAAAAATAAAAATATTTAAATAAATTTCTTTTTCATATTTTTATAGACTTGTTGTATCTATAAAAATAATTTAAAAAATTATAAATTTTCTTTTTCATTTATTTTAGGTCTTATTAATTCTATTTTTACACCTTTTTTAACTTTTCCATTATACTTCTTTAAATATATAAATCCATGTTTTTCCTTTCTGATATAATCATACATAGAATTGTATATTTTAACTTCTCCAGTTTCTACATTAGTTAGTTTAATAGTTACTGGATTTATTCTAATTTTTACAAGTCTATTGTATTTAGGATCTCTTTCTTTTTTCTCTTTTATAGGATGAATTCTTGGCCTTCCTACACGTCCTCTCTCTTTTTTTGGTTTTTCTTTTTTAACTTTTTTAACTTTTTCTTTTTTAACTTTTTCTTTTTTAACTTTTTCTGTTTTAGAAATGATATTTGATTGTACAGATTCTTTATCAATTAAATTATTATCCATAGCAATCATAACTAATGCCATAGGATCTTTTGATGTTTGTTGTATATTATTTTCTTTTAGTAATTTTAATAAATACTTTTTTGTATATTTTATTCTATCACTCATTTTTATTATATAAAGAAAATTTATTTAAATTACTTTCAAATAATTTAAATAATAGTATTTTTTTCTTGTATATATTTTATAATTTGCGTAGCAAAGCATTGTTCTCAAAGGAACCTAATATTCAAATCTAAATTTATCTCTATTAGAAGTAAGTTTTGCTATTCTATCTGATATGATGAGAGCAAATATTATAGTACCTGCTGGAACAGGTGTATTAAATTCTGCTTTAAGTCTAATATATACTGTTGAATCTTTCATTCTTTCTGATTGTTTACTTACATTAAAATACATAATAAGATATAAATCTCTATAGTCTGAAGGAGTTATACCACATAGACTAATAAGATTTGTCATACTATAATAATCTTCAGCAAAATTTGCTGCATGTCTATAAGCTCAAGTAAGTTTCATATTTGGGAATGATAAATTATAATTAGAAGCATGTTTTTTAAATCACAATGATCAAATAATGAAGCATTTTGTTCTTGATTTCCTTCTCTATTTGTTTGAAAACCAACAAGTATATATCTCGGTTTTTCAGTAGTTCTTATTCCTAATCTCCAATCAAATGATGAATTTTGTGGAACATTCATTTTGTCTTAGTACGATTCTAAACCCTAGACCAAGTGTTTCTTTTGATTTAATTATTTTAGTAAGTTCTAAATCTGCTACAGCAGATGGAGTTGCACATCTCATCATTAATGATATTCTAGTAATATTTATTTTTCCTGCAGCTACACCAGTAGCAATTATCTTAATTGTTTTTTTAAAAGTTCATTTTGTTCTTCTAAAAGAGATACTTGTCTTTCTAAAAGATGCTCTGATTTACATTTTGACGCAATTTCTTTTATTTCATATTCAATACTTATTGGTTCTCCTTGTAAATTAAGTTTATGTCCATCTTGATCAATTAATGTTGTTTTCATATTCCAAATTTGTTGAAAAATAGGACTATTACTAGCTTCTATGGTAATATTTATAGTATTGTTTACTCCTTCAATAATATTTGGAAAACTATTATAAGTCATTAATTTTTTTAAAGCTATTCCATACTCTTTATTTTCATCTAGTTCAATAGGAACTGTAAAATTAGTATTTATAACAGTATCGTTTGAAGATATATGTATTGTTTTTGACATTTTTATATATGTAATAATAATTTTTTATATCGTTTTTAATATAAAAAATTTATATGAGTTTAGCAAAGCATGGGTTCTTTTAAAACTTACTTTTTCTTCTCTCTTTTATGAAATTCTATTATTAAGCTTTCATGACCAAAATCTATAGGTTTATTAAAGTTATCGATTATATCAATTTTCATTTCTGGAATTAAGTTAGTTTTTAACGGAAAATATTTTTTAGAAAATGGTTGTTCATTAATAACTGAATTTTTAGAAACAATAATAGGAATAAATGAATACATTACAGTAGTTTTCTTAGCATTATCATTATTAGATACAATTTTTCCATCTACAAGATTATTTAAAATATATACTTTTTTGTTTTTATTTGAACTACTATATAGGATAGTTTGAAATCTATCAAGAGCCATTTCATACTCTTTATTTTCGTCTAGTTTAATAATATCATCAAATTTAATTATAACTGGATTTTGTTTTTTTTTTTCTATTTTAATATACATTTTTTATATTATATATTATTTTATTTATCTCATTTTTTATATTATTAGTAATATAAAAAATAAATATTTTAATCTTTATCTTAATCATCTTTGCTTTCTAAATCATCATCTTCGCTTTCTAAATCATCATCTTTAATATAAAATTATAATCTTTTTATCTTGTACTCTTTTTCATATACAACTGCATCTAATAATTTTACTTGAATAGATTGAATCATTGATCCGATATATATACCTTCAATTGCTAAGCATCCAACAACGTCACATCTTTTTTTAATAAGACTTTCTCCTAAAATATCACCGTCATTTTTTTTCCTGAATACTTGATCCATCTTTTTACTTTTATAATCTGTTGGTATTTTTGCATATATAATTGGAGGTTCCTTAGGATTATCATTTCTATACTTTATTCAATAGCTTCAATAATTGTGATAAATATATCATTTTCACATACAAAAGGGATTGAATATCCTGTAAGTTTTTTTGTTTTTGGATCTCTATTTTCACAAACTCCATATGATAACATTTTTGGAGTTTTTACTCTTATAGCCTCTGAACAATCTGAATAGTTGTAGCCAATAACTATTTTTTGATATGGAACAGGTTTATTAAATTTAATTATTTCTTTAACATATAAATTTGCTTCATCGAAATTTTCAATATCTACATATGACATCTTTTTTATATACACAAGAAAATTATTTAACTCATTTCAAAAAAATGTTTTTTTTATTGTACTTTTTTAGCTAAAACTTTTAAATCTCCTTTCTAATCTTTTTAATTCTAATCCTGATTCTACTACTAGTTTTAAATCGTCTTCTAATCTTATTGCTTCTATTCTTTCTTCTAACTCTTCATAAGCTTTTAATTCTTTTTCATAATTTTCTATTTTTTCTAATATTATTATTTTACTGTAAGTTAATACTTCTTCTATCTCTTCTAATTTTTTTTTTCATATTCTCCATAATATCCTACTATTTTTACCAATTCATTCATTCTTTTTTGATCAAACACTAATTCTGATCTTGAATTAAATCTTTCTTTTAACACTTCATCTTCAAATCTTAATTCATCCATTCTTTTTTTATCAGTTTCTAAACATATTATTTTTTTTAATTCTATATCATCTTTTACAATTTCTGATTTTTCTGACTTTTTCATTAAATAATAAATATGACATTAATTTAAATTTTTTTTTCATTCCACATTTTTTCATTTCTTTTTTTAATATTTCATCCCCTATTAATATCTCTAATCTTAATTTTTCTGATTTTAATTCTAATATTAATTCTACTAACCTATTACTCAAGTCTGCTATTTTTCTTTTATTTTTTCTAATCTATTTTTTAAGATTAATATATCTTTTTCATATAAACTTTCTTCTTCATCATCAAATGGAGTTAGTTCTTTTATTTGGTTTAATACAATTTCGATATAACCTTCTTTATCTCTTAATTTCTCAACTCTTTCTTTTTTTAATCTTAATTCTAATTTTAATTCTTCTAATCTTTTATAAGAATTAATTAATTCGTTTTGCATTTCGTTTTCCATTCTTTTTTACTATGTAAAGAAATTTATTTATGCCATTTCAAAAAAAGTTTTTTTCTTGTATCATTTGTTCGATCCAGAAGAGCTATAATGTGAAGTTGTAGTCGTTACAGTAGTATTTGTATTAGCATTACCAGAAGTAGCTGATACGCATATATTAACATTTACATTTGAGTTGTTCATTTTTTATATATTTAAGATAACTATTTATATAGCTTTCAATTCTGTATTATCAACCCATGAGTTAAAAGTATTAGGATACCCATACCACTTTACAAATGATTTGTTACCTTGTTTACGAATAACCTTTTCAATTCTAAATATCTCTTGATTTGTTTTTTGAAGTTCTTGTTCATAAAAAGTACCTTGTATTTCTTCATCATGACTGTCAGTTATTTTATAAGTTGGTGGATCTGTGTACTGAACTAGTGATATAGTAAAGACTTCTTCAGTCCATCTTGGTGTGTATCCTTTTTCAAACGCTCCTTTCTTTTTAGTTATTCTCACTTTATCATCTATTGAAAACTTGGGTTTAATAGGATTTGATCTTACTTTTCCATTTAGATTTAGAAATACTATATTCTCATTCTTTTTATTGCTTGCTTCAAGTGGAGTCATTTTAATTGAAGAATGCTTTGTGTTGTTGTATTGATTTACCATTTATCTAAAACATTAATGTATTTTCTAGTAGAGTTAGCAGAAAGGTATTTGAACATTTTCTCTTTCATTGTTCTATTCCAACTTTCAACTACGCAGCTTTTTTCTTCATTTTCAGTTGAGTAGAGCTGAACTCCAAATGATTTAACATGCTTGTTATAAAATTCCAAGCCTTTATCTACCCATAATTTTACACACTTTCTATCTTTAAATATTTTATTAAATGCATTAGCAACTTCAATTCCCGTCTTACTTTTCAATGGAAAAATCCATCCATACATCGAAAATATATCAATTACCATTAATAAGTATTTTATACCATTATTAAATTTAGAATAAGCTTGCATGTCAACTAAATCAGCAGCCCATATATTATCAACTCCATTTACAACCACTTTTCTTTTTCTAAAATGTTTTATAACAGGTTTATGAAGTTCATTTGCAAGTTCATCAGTCCATTTCAAGTTTTTGCTTTTTTTGTTGATCGTTTGTAGTTTTTTTGGCATAATTCTTTAATACTCATTGGTTCTTTATTTCCCATACCAAACTTTACTTTAGCAGATATGATAGGTTTTATAATCTTTCTTTCTAATTTTTCACGTGGTGTATTAGGTATAGCATCCATTTGTTCAACCATCATTTTATCAGCTAAATTTCTATGCTCTTCGTCTGGATAATGCTTATAAGCAATATCATGAATATAAGCTGCTTTATCAACTCTATCTACAGGCATGCTCCATTCTTTTGGTGTATCAGTAGAAGTTAATCTTTCATCTAAATTAGTACCAGGTCCTGCAAAGTTCATACATGGTGAATGCATTTCACCTGGGAATTTAGCCAATGGTAATTTTTTATTCTTTGTGAATTTATTAATAGATTCTACTAAATTAGCTCCCTTTTTTGATGAGGTGAATTGAGTTTTTGTTGTTCCACATATAGCACAATTTCCACGTAGCATGTTTCTATTATTGTTGTGAGTTGTTGTGTATCTGTTTTGTTTTTGTGTATCTGTTGTGTATCATGTTGTGAGTTGAGTGTATCTGTTTTGTTTTTACATTTAACGCAGTACATTTTTTTATATATGTATATTTATTTTAATTTATTTCACATAAATCTAATTAAAAAATACTTTTCTTAAATAAAAAATGGATATTATAGATTTATCGTGGAATGTAAATAAAAGTAAACGTCATAATAATGAGTTATTACCTAAAAGTATAAGAGGGATTATTGTTGGAAAATCAGGTTGTGGAAAAACAACATTATTATTAAACTTGCTTTTAAGACCTGGTTGGCTAGACTATAATAATTTACAAGTTTTTGGAAAATCTTTTTTCCAACCTGAATATAAAATATTAAAAAATTCTTTTGAAAATAAATTACCAAAAGAAGTTATTCTTGAACTATTTAAGTTGCAAAATCAAATAAATAAAAATAATGTAAGTCTAGAGTTTATTATTAAAAATATTTCAAGAGATTTAAAAGATAAAACAGATATAGAGGGTAAATTTTTTGAAACAGCAGATGATGTACCAGAACCTGAAAATCTTAACTTTATTAAAAACAATTTAATGATATTTGATGATTTACAATTAACAAAGCAAAACAAGTGTGAAAAATACTATATAAGAGGAAGACATAGCAATGTTGCTTGTTTCTACTTAGCACATAATTATTTTGAGTTGCCTAGGAGAACTATAAGAGAAAATGCAAATTTTATATGCTTGTTTGAACAATATTTAAAAAATGGAAATCATATTTATAATGACCCTGTTTCAAATGATAAGAAATTAGATGAATTTAAAAAATTTTGTAATGAATCTTAGTCAAAGAAGCATGGATTTGCTGTTATAGATTTGTCTTCTGATTTATTAAATGGAAAGTATAGAAGTGGATTAGATTTATTTTATTATCCAACTTCATTGTGGAATCGATAAATGTTTAAAATATATATTTTTATGAGATTTAAAGAATCAAATTTAATAATGGTATATTCTTAAATGGAGAATTTTCTCCTAATAAAAAGCCTCTACCTACTGATGAATAATCATTTCCATTTCTTAAATAATATCCATCGTTTGAATAATTATAACTACCATTCCATGGGTTTAAAAATACTCCTTTTCCTACTTTTCTAGTTTTAATTCCAGTACCATTCTTTTTCATATAAATAATATCATTTCCAGCAATTTTATTAACTATAGTACTTCCAGCAGCTGCAGCTGTTCCAGTCAATAATCCTGTTAAGATAGCTGGAGCAACTTTTGAAGCAATTAGACTTCCAATCATTCCTATTAGAGGTAAAAATCCACCATTTACTTTAGCATTATGTTTAAGTTGTGCTCTACTAAGTGAAAGTGTTATGCCAGTATTTTTTAAATATGCTGCTTTCATTCTGTTTCTTTGTGAATCTGTTAAAGCTATTTTATGTTCACCATTTAGATCTTGGTGTGTTAGTTTTATAATAGCATTAGTATCAGATTTAATTGCTTTTTTAATTTTTTCTTTCTGACCTTCTGAAAGATTTATAAGAGTATCATAGTATTTTGTCATTTTTATATATAAAATAATTTTTTAATTCATTTTAAGTTATTTATTTAACAGATTGTTTTCTGTAATGCTTTATACTCATCATCATCTATATGACCTTGTCTTAACAGCTCATCATAAATAGCAACAGCTTCATTTCTAACTCCAGTATTACCAGCTTGTAAAGCAGCTAAGCGTAATTTAAGCATATCAA
This sequence comes from Hydra vulgaris, assembly GCF_022113875.1. Taxonomy (NCBI): domain Eukaryota; kingdom Metazoa; phylum Cnidaria; class Hydrozoa; order Anthoathecata; family Hydridae; genus Hydra; species Hydra vulgaris. Next base: position 21,585,072 of record NC_061160.1, on the reverse strand, counting down.
ATAGTGCATTTGGATCACTAGGAAGAATGATGACTCCTTTTCCAGACTTTTAAATCATCTTCTCCCGAATAGGTTTTATTACATTAGTGTATTTATAACTTCTAGATAATCTTGGTTTAGCTAAGTTTAAATCAGAGCGAATTGCATCTGTTTGATCTAAAATTTCTTTATACTTATTACGATTATCGTTAGTATATCTAACAGGATGAGATTTTACTATGGTCTCCCGAAGACCAGGTGCTCCAATGTATTTTTTATCTTCAATAGTTATATCATCACCTCCAACAGTTATTGGTTTTTTACCAATGTAAAATTTTTTATCATCTTCATTGTAATGTATACCAAATATGTCATCTGATACTTTTTTACTATTTTTAGCAGTATATAACTTTAGATATTCTGTTGCGATAGCTCCAAATGTCATGTTATTTACAACCTCAGGTGGCATAATTGCTTTAGTTTCAGTAATAGATTCAGGATTTGAAAAAGTACTAGCTAATTGATCAGCTTTATTTTCTAATTTAGATAAGCCTTCTTTTATTCCAGATTGGCTATCTATTATTGGTTTGTACAATTTTTTCAAGTTAGTCTGTAAAGTATCATAACCTAAATTTTCATTAATTGAATCTTGATATACACTTTTCTTTAATCCATCAAGTTCTTTTGCTATTTTTAATCTTGCTTCAATATCTGTAGCTTTTACATACAACATTTTATATAAATAATATTTTTTTAAAATCACATATATTATGTTCAAGTAAATACATAATATATGTTTTTGATTTAATTCTTAAGAGTATTATTTATCATTCCTATACTTTGACTCTTGTTAAGTCTCATATTTAGCACTTCTATAACATCATTCGTACCTTTTTCTATTCCTTTATTAAATAGTGACTCTTTAGTCTGCTCGTCTATATCATTTTTAGATTTTGTTCTAATTTGTTTAGTCATAGCTTGAAACTTTTCAAGTTCTGAAAGTATCATATTAAATTCTGCATCATCAATATATTGATCTGATATAGCTTTAGAAATAAGACTACTTATTGTATTTAGTTTTGCATCAGCTAGTACTTTAATCTTTTCATGCTTTTCTGCTTTTAAGTTTAATTTTTTATTAGCTTGTGATCCTATTAAATTTACTGCTCCTATAACTAATGCAGCAATCTCACATCCAATAGCTATTGGAGCTAATACACCAGTTGTTAAACAACCAACTCCAGCAGCTCCTAATGCCATAGTGCTTGCTAGTAATGTATTATCAACTGCTGAAATGATTCTTGAAGCTCTATGATATTTCTTACTTAAGATCACTCTTCTTATCCTTTCATATTCTATTTTATTTTGAATTTCGCTAATCTTTTGTAATCTAAAGTTATGATCTGTTAATAGCGGTGGTGCAGATGGATTTTCTGAAAACTGGTTAAGATCTGGATAAAGTTGTTTACATTCATCGTTTTTACATTGCATTCTTTTTTATAAAGAAAATTTGTTAAATTCATTTTTAATAAACATTTTTTTTATTTAACAAAATCAAATATAGTAGAGTCTTTAGCTTTGTCAGATTTAGCTAAACTAGGATCGCTTTGTAGTCTAGTATTATCTTCATCACATATAGTTTCTTTAATTATGTCTCCTATACTTGATAATATAGATTTCACAGATTGTTTATCACTTTGTGACTTAGCAGAGCCTGGATTCCTTTGAGGCTTAACTTGTTCTACTTTTTTATCAAGCTCTAAAGTAGCCCTATGTGATATATAATTTGCATTAAAAACACCATTATAAGATGAGATACAGCATAACAAATCTCCTTTTTTAATGTTTATATCTTTCTTATCGTTATTATATAAAATTATTTTAATATCATCAGTAGACTCTATTACAACAGAATTTAGTAAATTTAGTGTTGGCTTATACTTTTCTGCAAGTGAAACCAATACATGTCTTTTATCTATTTTAACTCCACACATTAAAGAAATGTTATTATATAAATTTGTTTTTACTGTAAAACCTTCTTGTGCGAATACTTTAATATGCCTATCATTTATTGCTCTATGTTCTGAATCTAAATTTATATTAAAAGTTATTGTATATTTTTCATGCTTTTCATAATTCAAAAACATTCTTCTTTTATTCGCATATAGCATTTTTTATAAAATGTAAAGATTTTTCTATATCATTTTTTAAAATGATAAATATTTTAGTTTTAAGTATAATATTTTTTATTTTGTTTTTAAAGTTCTTATAATATAATTTACAATCTGTTCATTCTCATGTAAATAATAACACTTTTTATTATTATCAATATTTTTATATAAAGTTATTTTTTCACCTTTTTTATTTTTCATTAATTTCTTTTCTGTTAATTTACATAGTTTAAATGGACAATTCTCTACGTTTTCTTTTCTAACATGATTAAGATTGCTTTTTGTCAAATCATCAGGAAAACAGTAACAACAATTTGACACAAAAATATTGACTTCTTTTAAATAAATTATCTAGATACTTGAAGACTTTAATGAAGTCATAATTATAACCAACAACAGAGCAACAGAATTTTTAGAATGAGCATATTTACATTTACTTTTGAAGGACATTCTTTTTTATCAAGTATATATTTACTTAATTTAGTTTTAGCTTTTCTTAATTTTAATAATTCAGACTTTTTAAGATGAAATAATCTTTATTCTTACATTTAGGGTATACAGAACAAATATCAATATGTTTATATTGACATGAAGCTTTAGTGCATATTAATCTTTCCTTTATAGTATAGCATAAAGGAATATTACGATTGAATTTACATTTCTCTCCATAAGAACAAAAATTATCTTTTAAAATATTTTTACAAAAAGTAGGTAATTTTTCTATAAAATGAATTGTAGAAGGTTTTCTATCTTCAGTAAAATTAATTTCAACATTAAATGGTTTTTCAAAACTAAATTTTCTGTTTTTGTTATGTTTTTTAAAAGAAGTTTTATCTACAGCAGGATAATCATTATTAATAATATCATTGTAAGTTGGAACATAGTTTATCCATTTCAGTTTATCTTTATACAATTCCATAATTTGTACTGTTTTTAAAGGAATTGGAGTTATACATTTTTCTTGAATTTCTTCCTCATCAGAATCATCAGATACGAAATATGTATCATTTTCAGAGTCACACTCAGAATCTGATTCTTCAAATTCAAAGTTTCTTATTTCTTCAAAAAGTTCTAAATTTTGATTTTCTTCTGATATTTTGTTTCTCTTTATTAAGTTATTCATTATATTTTTAATATTAATTTTTGATATAATATTAAAATTTAAAATAACTTAAATAATTTTCTTGGGTATATAAAAGAATGGAAAACGAAATAGCGAAGAAGCTTGAAGAATTATGCTTAAAATTAAAATTAATAGAAGAAAGATTAGAAAGATTAGAAGATACTGAAGTTACTGAAATTACTGAAATTACTAAAGTTACTGAAGTTACTGAAGTTACTGAAGTTACTGAAGATGATGAAGATGAAGATGAAGACGATGAAGTTGTTGCGATTAATTTAATAAATACCTTGGACACCCTATTATAATAATGGGTATACTACATTTTCTGAATATGATGTTAACAGTCGATGCATTTGCGCTTCATCAGGTTTAGAAGATTTTTATCTCTCTTCATGGAATGGATCTAATGTAAGCTCATTTAATAATACATCATCAGGATTACTTTATCAATCAAGTAGTGTAATTGGTCCAACAACTACAATTTCATTTTATAGAAACTTTGATTCATCTGAAAGTATGCCTAGCGTTGGTAGTGGTAGAAGAATGGTAGTGACACTCAACTCTGGTGATGCACAAGTTGGGCAATCTGGAAGCTTTGCTGCATTAATAGAACAATGCTACTACTATGCTTAAAAAATAACGCATGCGCACAAGAGCAAAATAAAAGTCATGTGACATGTAACGTCACACAATTGAAACGAAATTGATACTAATTTTTTAAATCTAAAAATTGATTTAAAAATTTATTTATTAGTTATAATATTTATACACACTATGGATGATAATGGACCATATATTTTAATTGAATATATGCTTGAAAATATGGTTGAATATAAAAAATGGCCCAGAACTCTCCTCCCCCATCTACATATACTTGTGATTCATACAAATGTTCTTGTGGGTATACGTGCACATATGATGCACGTATATACGTATGTATATACACGTAAATGACTAGTATGACCTTCATAACTAACCTACTTTCATAACTAACCTTCATAACTAACCTATTTTACTAAAAAAGGCTATAGTTGTTTAAAGCTGCTACACGTGGGTTAAAGAAGAACTTTTAAAAACACCTAATGCGTAATATTTATCAAATAACAATAAAAATTGTTTTTACAAAAATGACATTAAAAAAATATATAATGATAGACTTAACCTACTCAATAATGTATTTCCAGAAATATTTAAAAATGGTTGTTGACTCGGTCGCACAGTGGGCCAGAGATCGGCATAAATTTCGAAATTGAGAATTAGTGGAGTTTTTTTTGTGCAAAACTTTAAAAGTAAACACCTCACAATAAAAAAGTCTGTCGTTTAAAAATTTTCATTTTTGTTTCAGTAGTCCTGGGATTGTTTTCAAGCTCGTCCATTTAAAAACTTTTGTTTTTAAAAAAAAAAACAAACACTGGAAATTTACAAAAAAAAAAAAAGTTAAAATTTGTGTTCGTTTATTTTTATTTTTTTAATGTTATTATCTATTTATGTTTTTTTATATATATATACATTATTTTTCTTTGAAAACTTTTAATAGCATCTTTTCGAACAGTGACATTGATTACCTTCTGCCTTTTGTTAAAAATAACATTAATTATAATTTTAGAAGCAAATTTAATCCCCTCAATTTTTGTGAAAATCGAAAGTAAAGCATATGTGAAATACGCTTTACTTGCGAAAAAAAAGCAAGTAATCCATATATGAAAGTAATCCTTAAGTGAAATTGAAGGCACAGTATAACCACCTTGTGAAAGTGTTTGTAGATAATGACAATTATTTATATTGGTTGCTACCTACTCATTATTTAACTAGATGTCATTCCCAAAAATTAACATCACGTAACAACTACATCAATGGTATAAGACGATTTTTTTTCAGTGAAAGAGTTACTAAGATATGGAATTTTTTACCTGAGTATTTGGTGTATTCCTCTTCATTGTCTCTATTTAAATCAAATTTAAAAACATACAATATTCAGAGACACTGTTTACTGTTTTAAACTTGGTGTTACATAAGAGTAATGCTCCAATTACCTGTATCACCTTTTTGTATTTTTATTTAAATGGAAATAAATTGAAATAATAAAAAAATAAAATTTGCTTCTTTTTTATCAATTTCTTTGCTAAAGAACCAGCAATTGTTGTTGCAACTTCTTCTGTTTGAGGTGAAAGAGTTTATTCTGATATCTCATTTGAGTTTAAATCTAATGTTATTAGTAATTCATCATTAATTGGGTTTTTATAATAGCAGCCGTAGCGCAGTGGTTAGAGTTCTGGCTCAGAACCCAGAGGTTCGACGCCGACTCTAGCTCAATAAGCTACATTGGTAAGGAAGGAGGCGTGAACTCCTAGTTAAATGCTCTCCCGTGTAGCTTCGTGATAAGACCGTAAGGACTTCTGGGACACCTAAATAACCACACAAAATATCATTCTTTAAGTCTTCATCCAAAAACATTCTCCTTAACTAAAGTCCGACATGCTAAAATAGTTTCTGAACTTTGAACTTCTAGAAACTAAATAAAAATCTCCCACCACTCATCTGTCAATATTAAGAAAATCTACGCTCTGTAGGGTAACCTTGAAGTCGTGAAGTAACCACATACAAATATCCTTCTTCGATAAGGTTGTCTATAAGCATTGCTTGAGAACGCAGAGTTGTAATATAGTAGGCCTTGTATGAACTCTAAATTAATTTCAATTACGGAAACTACAAGAAACAATAAAATTTAATGCTATTCCACTTTTTAAAGTAATGTGGTTTTTTTATTTGTAAACTTAATTTGCTTACTTCACCTATCAGTCAATTTATATAAATAATAAAAATCAATGTAACTTTCAATATGCGTTGATAACTTTAATAAAATTATAACTTTCAATAAAAATAGTTAAAAAACATTTAAAATAACTTTTCTTAGTGAAGGACTCTATCCCGGATCTCCAAGGAAAATGTATTAATGAGATATACAATGCTAAACGTACAACGTGTAGCAGCAATTCTTTTATAATTTCTACAAATAAAACTTTTAAAATCAACCAATAATATTTGCAGCCGTGACTTAAAATAAACCAATCAAACTTTGTTCAAATTGTGACTTTAAGATAAAAAGTTAAAGCAACAGTGCCGTTGCGCAAGGCACAACGTTTTAATTATGTAAAATACGAATACTATTTAAGGGGCTACCCCCCTCTGTTTTTAAATCTAAGTATTTAAAAAAAAAAATGTTATGGGTTTCTAGGTTTTAGTAAAATATAAACCTTTTTAAAAAAAAAAATTAAAAAAAATTGGTGGTTTCCTTGGTAACCAAAAAATACCCCTAAAATGACCAAAAAATAACTTTACGCTGGCCAAAATATAAGAATATGTGTACATATTTACCTTTTAAAATTTTAATACAATATTATCATAAAGTAGGGCTATGAAATGAATGGATCAGATTTTTCATAACATTTTGCCATCATCAAAATGGCGCAATCAAAGATCATGGTCAAAATTTTCATTGATTTTAGGTCATATATATATATTTTTAATAAAATAAATAAATTCCATTCCATTCATTTCACAGAGTATAATATGATAAACACCTACTGAAAATTTCATATAAAAATCTAATACAGTTCTCCAGATATTTTGGCCGGCGTGCACAAATTTCTATTTTGAGAAAAAGACGATTTAAGTTAAAATTTTTGAAAACAATACAATTTCTTTCATAAAAACTGTTAAAAAATAAACAAAGTTTTCAAAATCCACCAGGAACATACAAGACACCTTCTTTTTCAATTATTTTCTCATTCTTCTTCAGTTTCTTGGCAGGTAATATTTGCCTTCTTAACTTTTTAGCAGGGTTCATTCTAATTTTAGCTTTTTGTAATCTTTCATTATTTAATGATTTGCATCCTGCAATTATATGAAAGCCTGGTTCCATGTCCAGTTGCTTCAAAATATCAATAGATGCTTTTGCTCCAATATTAAAGTTGGCAACAGCATCATATACACCAATTTCTAATTGGGTAATTGATACAAATGTTTGTTTTGGTATACGCTTCCAAATCATTCCATTAAAAGATTCATTGGCATTTTGTGTCTTACCGTGCAAACATTTTTGTAACTCAATGTCTTTACTTAAATCCTCAAATATAGGTCTTACTTTCATAATGACATCCATTGGTAAACCCGGTCCTGGTTTATAGGTTGATGTCTTATTTATTTTATCGGCATTGTATTTGCACCAGCTGTCTGCACCAGTGGGGCAGTGTGGAAAATGTAAGCTATTATTTTTTGAGGAAGCAACATGAAATAGTGATGCCAACACCCCAGCTCTCATTTCCTTAAGTTTACCCACTTATTTATTGTCATAGTTAGAAGTGTAGAACTTTTGAAAATAGTTACAACCTCTTTTCATACACTTCAGATATAGTAAGGAAGATATACCACGTTGTTGAGTATAGCTCTCACATAGTGAGAGTGTTGAACAACCACACTCTGGACACAGAACAGAACTTAAAATAGACATTAAAACAGCAACATCAATTATACGATAACCAGATATGGCAGGTTTTGAAATAATTGTATCTTCTAAGTTTTTGATTTTATGAGCTGAAGTTGACAAACTAAGTGAATTTTCGAAAATTGGTTCAGTAACACAAGTGATGTTAGGGGCACTTGGATTTATTGTCGGCAATTCGATATTAGTACTATCAGATACAATAACAGTATTAACAGAATTTTGAACATTTCCCATAAGCCTTTTCATTTTTTTTTGAGTTTGTGTACATCTCTTAACTCGACAAGCTCTTCCCATTTTTACTAATTAAACTAACCTAATAAAATCTCAAGAACTGACTGAACTGAATAATATTGTCGTACTTGATGTACCAAATTTGATTAAACAATTTAATCAAAAACGCATCAAGAAGTTGTTCAAGATTAGGCATTGCTAGTGGAACACTATTTTGGATAAAATTAAGGTAAAAGTATGATGTATAAAATTGTTTAAGTGCGTTGCTATGGCGTTGCTAAGGCAATCACTTAAGAGGTGGTTAACTTAAATAGACAAGTTAAGATAGTGAAAGAATAATCTGATACATCCAAAACAAATTTTATGATTCTGAATAGTTTAAAATAGTTAAAATTAAAAAAAAAAAAAAATTGAAAATTTTGAAATTTTATGAGGGGATAGCCCCTTAAAAATTTTAAAAAACTATAATAATATTTTTAAATTAAAAGTTTCTTCTGCCAATCGTAATGAAAAATAAAGAAACTACTCGAAAATTGTTTCATTCTTCGGAAAACAATTTAATCAAATCAGTTACCGACCCTGAAGCTTATAAAGTTATAGGGATTGCTGACATAGACTTCAAATTATTTACTAAAAAATTTACTAAAAAATGAAATAAAGTAAACAGATACAAGGATTGAATTGCATTACAAAATCTGGTTAGAAAAAGAACTTCAAACAAATGATGCATGTTTTGAATTAGATAAATTAGCGAAGGGTCAAAACTTGGATTTGGCTTTTCCTACTTCTTCTTAGAATTTAGGTATGATAATTCATAAAAATTAAAGTAATGGACTCATGATATTTTTTACTATTTGATTATGTTTTAACGTCGTTTATCCTAAATACGATCATCTGATATTTTAATTGAAGTTAGTTGTCTACGGAAGATCACCAGGTCCAAATTCCATACCATTCACCCAAGCTTCTGAGAAAAACAAAGGAGAGGAGAGCGGAAAAAAAAAACTTTGCTGTCAAAAAAGAGTAATTATTTTACTCACTTATTTTAAAACTAAAATAGGAAAAAAGGGTCAGCGATGCTAAGGTACATTATCATCTATACTAATGTGTACTGGTGAGGAAGTATTAGTTTTGATTTTAGACTGTCGACTTAGTAAAGCCAATTGCCAAACAATTTGTATTGGAGCAGTTTCTAGAGGAAAAAAATTGTATTTAACTTATGATGAAGAAAAGGGAAGAAAAAGATTCATGCATACCTTGTTGTGAAATACAAACTACTGATTATTCAGCCTCAGTTGATTTACAGAGCCTTATTGACCATACTTCATACAGGTTTTTGAAAATACTCAATGAATCTGTAAAGGCTCCTGAGAAATCCATTCTTGTCTTTATACACAAAGTAGGATTTGATGGTTTAACCTAGGGGCGTGTAGTCGTAAAAAAAAAGTACCAACTCTAACTCCGACTCCAATCATTTAAATTTTCAGAGTACGACTCCAACTCCGACTCCAACTGCAAAGCAAAATTTTTGAAAAATTCTTTAAACTCTTTAAAAAATATTACGCAAAAATTAAATTTTTTTTGCCAAATATGAAAAAATTTAACAAAAAAAAAAAATATATATATATATATATAAATGTATATATATATAAAAAAATATATATATATTATAAAAAATGAAAAATATTTTAAAGATTAAATATTTTGTACATGTTACACAGGTGATTATAAGTTATCAATTTTTTATCTAGAGTTTAGAACATATATAGTACCACATTTATTAGACACTTGTATGGTGCGATTATTTTAGTTATGAATACCATTATAAACCAGCGGATTTTTATTGACTTGTTTACTCATAGATCATTATTTCATCATTTGTTAAAAGATGACTAGAATGTGAGTTTTTATTCCCCTTTTCCTGAGTTGCTAACTTTTACTCTTCCAACTAAATAGTCTTTGCATTAATTTATGTTTTTTTACCTAAATGACATCATCTTCAATCTGTTTTTATTTTCACATCTCCCAGGTCTACGTAACTGGACGGCTCCGTTGGTCACTTTTTGCGATCATTGTGTCGCATAAACAAAAAATTTATTCTTTGTGGCTGGTGAGCCCCGACTTTTTCCAATGTACGTCACAACGACAAAACGGACATTAGGCTAACCCACTGGATGTGGTTACGGCGCTCAATAACCTAATGACTACGCTGACACTCACGCACACGTTCAATCGGAAGCTCCACAATGCACGTCGGATCAGCGCTCGCTGACTATGTGCTCGAATCTGAAATCTCACTTCATAGAACATCATTCCACACCAGCACGGGGCAGTAGCTCTTTTGGTTAAGAGTGATGGCTTGTGGCCTACGGTGACTAATGTGTGCATTCGATCAATTGAAATCCACTCTGTAGGTCTCACGTCTGGCTCTGATGTGCTAGCCCATAAGCGCAAGAAGTGAGTGTGTTTAGCTTTCTATTCACCCAATTTGAAAGTGAACGGAAACATAACGAGACCATACTAGACGGCAAACGGTACGTACTAATGCACTACACCATCACACCTGTAGACATCAACGGTCTTCAAAATCAGTATATCAAATATTTGTTCTTTGTTACATATGATCTACATACAGAGTGATTAGAGTGTTAGTTTGTTCTCTCCCTGCCCTCCGAGCATTTACTTCGTTCTTTACCTTCACAAAAGTCTTATCACTCATTTTATATTTTCATATTATTTTTATTTTTTATTCAATGACACCATCTTCTAACTGTTTTTATTATCACATCTCTCAGGTCTACGAAACTGGACGGCTCCCCCGTACGAAAATTTCCCATGGGAATTTTAGAAAAAAAACCCATGGAAAAACCATGGGTATTTGGAACACGTTCCCATGAAAAAACCATGAGTTTTCCATGAAAAAACCATGAGTTTTCCATGGAAAAACCATGAGTTTTCCATGGAAAAACCATGAGTTTTCCATGGAAAAACCATGAGTTTTCCATGGAAAAACCATGAGTTTTCCATGGAAAAACCATGAGTTTTCCATGGAAAAACCATGAGTTTTCCATGGAAAAACCATGAGTTTTCCATGGAAAAACCATGAGTTTTCCATGGAAAAAACATGAGTTTTCCATGGAAAAACCATGAGTTTTCCATGGAAAAACCATGAGTTTTCCATGGAAAACACATGAATTTCCCATGAAAAATCTTTGAGTTTTTCATGGAAAAGTGTTCCAAATACCATGGATATTCAATGATTTTCCATCCATGGAAAAACCATGGCATTTCCATAGGTATTAGGAACACCTTTCCAATGAAAACTTATGGATTTTTCATGGTAAAAAAGCATGATTTGTTTTCAAGTTTTTTATCTAATGTTATTTGAATTGTCATATTAAATCATAAAAGCAAATTTTATCCCACTATTATTGAGTTCTCTTAATCTATGAGATCGCTTTCTTCAAATAAAATCAATAAACAAAATAAAATTTAAATCTTGTTAAATCCTACAAATCTTTGAAAAATAATAGCTATAATGCACCTAAAACATCAAAACTTGACTTCCACACAATATTTAATGCATACTGAAAATAAATAAAACAAAAAATTACAAGTAATATAATACTATAAGTGATATACATAGTGATAAACAATTGAAATTTATCAAGAAAACAATTTTTACAAAAAATAAAACAATTTACATGTTTATTATTTTATATTAACTATTTGATAAAAATAGTATATATAAATTTGATAATAACTTCAAGTTTTAACAAGTTAAAAAGAACCATCAATACAACATATTTAATTCAAAAAAACATCAAGCCCATTTATAAATGCGTCTGTACTGTATCTGTAGAAACAGGTAGATGTTAAACAAAGTACCATTCACATATTAATAACCCTAGTTAGTCTCATTCTCCATTTCACCAATCTAGACAATACATCATACAACTATTATATACATTCTAACTAGTTTTCTTTATTTACTAATTCATTTTACTTATAATTATTATCTATTATAACTTACTTTATAATTAGGCATTATACACAATTATGAATGTTGCCAAATGTTAGGTATATAGAAAAAAGTAGCAATGAATATATCATTATTTATAAATGCAAATTATTAGATTGTTACCTCTTTTTTGCCTAAGCTATCTGCATTATGTACAACATCGTTTATATTTCCAGTCAAACATTCCTGCCTATAATGTAACTTTATTAAAATGATTTATTCAAACTAATACATGTATAAATGTTACCTGCATGTTAGAAACATTTATATAGAACAAGGCAGCAACAAATATTATATTATATATTTACTTTTGTAATTAAAAAAAAAACTTACTTCTTCTTCTGAGCTATCTGCATGATGTACAACATCATTTACAAACCTGTTTTCTTCACGTCCTTCCATTTTTTAATATATTATAAAGCACAGGACTTGTTAATGAACGGCTAAATAAATAAATTAAAAATTTATATTTAAATGAAATGATAAGGTTAAAATGGAAAGATTTATACACATATATAAATTTTACCTGCATGTTAGTAACATTTATATAGAATAAGGCAGCAACAAATATAGTATAACTTATAAATTGTAATTTTAAGTAAAAACTTACTTCTTTGTCTGAGCTGTCTGCATGATGTACAACATTATTTATATTGTCAGTCAAACTTACCTGCTTATAATGCAGTAATTTAAATAAAATGATAAAGTTAAAATAAAAGAACTTACGCACATACCATTAAATTCAAAAATTTATTATATTTTTACTTCACTATTTAAAACATAACAAATATGTAATTTATAAAGTATAGTAATGTAAAAGCATAGTAAATATCAAAGTGTGTGCAAAAATTAATTTATTTTAACTAAAGACGAGCACTTTACATCAGTTAAATATAAACAAATAAAAATAATTGTATTATAATAAATAATAGTGTATTATTTATAAACATTGCTTTTATATGCTTATATTTAACTATGAAGTAAAATCTTGTGCATTAAGTAAATTCCCTTACTGATACTTATAAAATATTACCACAGTTTTCCTTCTCCAACTAAGTGGTTCTTGGAACATCCTTACAAGTTGAATCCCAAAGATTACGTTTATATCTTTTCTGGTTTAAACTCAATTCACCATTTTATTTTGACAGCTTTTGAACTATTTTTAAAAATATTAAATGCATATAAAAACTGACGATGTTATAAACAATATAAACGATGAACAACATTATTTATATTGCCAGTCAAACCTGTTGGCTTATAATGTAGTAATTTAAATGAAATAATAAAGTAAATATAAAAGAATTTATAAACATTATTTATATTACATTATTTACATATTCTAATAATTCTAAAGAAAAAACTACAACAAAAAGACAAAAACAACTTAACAGAACTAAAATTGAATAGAACATTTATCATAAAAAAATGTTTTTTAATACTTAATGAACATTTACGATACAATAAACTTCAAGCATTTTTATGTAATCTAAGGCTATTATAAAAAAAAAATAAAAAAGATCATACTAGTTATCTTTTGTACATTAGTTATCTAATCTTATTATCTTAGTTATCTAATCTTATCTAATATACTGCTTGTATATTAATATTTTAAATAAGTTTCTTTAATACGTTCGATAAATTTTATAATAATAATTATACTAGTTTGAATGTACATTAAATTACACTATGTACATTAATACACTAGTTATTTAATGTAGATTAAAACTAAACATTTATTTGTTGTAAACCAAATAATAATTATTTGGCAAATAATTTGCCAAGTAGGCATTAAAATTCAAACTGGTTTACTTGACATACTTGCTATACTATTGCAAGTTATGCAAAGTAAGCAAAGCTACTGGAAACAGTTAAAATAAGTATATGCATAAATGATATATAATAAAATATAATTAAAAATAATCCCTTTTATAATGCATTATAATATGATAAATATATCTAGTTGTTTATGTCTGTATGTTTAGTTAAAACATATAAATGTATTGCATTATAAAAAACATATAATTCATAGCCTTATTAAACACAGAAAAACAGAAGAATGCAGTAAGTATTGTTTTCTAATTTAAAAATAATCATAACTCTACGAGCTATGACGCCATCTTTAAAAGCGCATTTGTAACAACCATGGCGCAGCTTAAGCTATGAAAAAAAAACATGGTTCACCCATGGAAATTCCATAGGATTTCAATTTTCATGAAATTTACCCATGGAAATTCCATGGAATTCCCGTTTTTCATGGGAAAACCATGGTTTACTCATGGAATTCCATGGGTTTTCCATGGAATATTTCCGTAAGGGCCGTTGGTCACTTTTTGCGATCATTGTGTCGCATAAACAAAAAAATATATATATATATATATTATAAAAAATGAAAAATATTTTAAAGATTAAATATTTTGTACATGTGCAATACAAAGAATTTTTTTTTTTTTTTTTTTTTTTTTTTTTCAGTTTACATTATTTACATGTCGTGATTTCCATGTAATATAAACATATAAACTTGGAATCTGGAAGAAGATCATATCGATCTTGTCGCCAGAACCATATAAAAATTACAATATAAATATAATATAATATAATACAGGTAGTTTATAACAAAATAAAAATTTAAAACATTTGAAATAAGAAATGGTTAAAATAATATCTCAAAAATATTTCAATATATTATCCGTAGAAAAAATAATATTCTTTAACTTGTTTTTAAAAACAGAAAAAGAGATAGATGAATCTAAATTAGGCTGTACAATTTTATTCCAGATATAAGGTGCTCGATAATCTATACAAAATTGATTAAACTTTGTTTGACAAAAGGGTTCTTTTAAATAGTTATTATTTCGCAAACTATATTTATTCTTTACTTTATAAGATTCGAGGCCTTATTTAGATCGTTGACGTATACTAAAAAGAGAAGCGGACCAAGAATAGAACCCTGTGAAACACCACACTTTATTTCAATTAATGTTTTATTTTGAAGATTAATAGGAAGCAATTCTTCTCCGTGGTAGACGAATTGCTTTCTATTTGACAAGTAGCTTTTATACCATTTGGTCATTTTACCAGTTATTCCGTAGAACTCAAGTTTTTTAAGTAAAATATCATGATTGACTGTATCAAAAGCCTTTGAAAAATCGACAAAAACACCAAGTGTATATTGTGATTTAGCAAAAGAATTTGAGACTTTACGTGTAAATTGAATAATGGCTTGTTCAATTGAACTATTTTTTTTTAAAGCCGAACTGATTTTTATATAGTAAATTATTTGAAACCAGGTAGTTGTATGTTTTTTCGAAGATAATTTTTTCTAATATATTTGAAAACGTTGGAAGGGTAGAAATAAGGCGATAATTATTTACGTTTGATTTTTCTCCTTTTTATAAATCGGGATAAATTTGGCAATTTTTAATAGATCAGGGAAAACCCCTTGTTGTATAGATGTTTAAATAGAATTTACTTAGAAAAATACTTTAAATAGAATATTTTTCAAACTTTCATAGCAATCTATAATAATGTTCCCGTTTATTCCATCCGCACCGATTGCTTTGTTTTTTTTTAAAGATTTGAAGGCTCTTTCAAACTCTTCAATCGATAAGTCTAGGAATAAGTCATGGGAAGAAAGTAAATTATTTGAAGTTGTCAAAAAATCATTAAAGGAAGTATTTGTAGATGGAATCCTATCAGCCAACCTACTTCCGATATCAGTAAAGTATTTATTAAATTCTTTTGCTATTTCATTTGGTTCATATACACATACATTGTTTATCTTAATCATTTTTAGAAGGAAATTTGAACAGGTTTTCTGTTTTTCCGTTATTTCTTTCAATATTTTCCATATTTGTTTTGAGTCATTTTTATATTTAGTGATTAGATTAAAGTAATAATTTTTTTTTAGGTTTTTACGAATTTTTTCAAATAGAGTTTTGTAGTTTTTATTTAAGCGTAAATTAGCATGAGATTTTGTTTTTAAATATTTTATATACAATTTTTGTTTAATTTTTGAAGATTTTTTAAGACCCTTGGTAATCCAAGGACTACTTAAGGTTTTTGGTATTAAGGTTATTTCGGAAACGGGAAAATTCGCATCGTACACCGAGAAGAATGTATTAAAGAACTTATTATAGATTACATTTATGTCTTCATTAAAATTTATATGCTTCCAGTTTAACAATGATAATTGATATTTAAATGCTTCTAAATTTTTTTTGTTGAAAATACGTTTTCTTATAGTTTGACTTTTATTAATGTTAGGAGTTGAAATTGTGTTAATTGTTAGAAAAATGGGGAAATGGTCTGATATATCTGATTTTATAATGCCTACTTGAATGTCATTGTCATATATATTTGTTGTTAAAATATTGTCTATAAGGGTGGTAGAGTTTTCTGTTATTCGAGTAGGCCGGTTGATAAGCGGTATTGCTCCTGATACAAATATTTCATCATAAAATTTTTTTATTTTTTTGTTTTTGCTATATCGTAAGCAATCCATATTTAAATCGCCAATTACAAAGTTTTTTTTCCTTTCTTTGTTACCTTTATGAAAAATGTTGTGCTTTAACTATAAGCTTAAATTTTCTGACGCACCACCAGGTGGTCTATAACAACAACTTAGTAGAATACTTTTTAACTTTTCTCTTTTATTGTTTAAAATTTCAATTGTAACGAAATTTTACTATTGGAGCTATTTGCTTAGAGACTCCGACTCCGCTAAAATTATCGCGATTCCGACACCACGACTCCGACTCCACAGCCCTGGTTTAACCGGCCAATCATTATACAAACAAAGTACTAAGTAAGACGAGATAAGTGTCAGTAATGTTGAGGAACAATCTTTATTTTTATCCTTCATCGTTTCAATTAAACTTTATATTGAAGAATCTGGTGAACCATTATTAACAAATGAAAAACCATCCTCTACACTTTACTGCCGTCCAGTACGATTTCAATATGTAAAAGAAAGTGCTGAGGTGATTACATAAGAATATATTACCTTCAAAAACAGTAATTTGAAACCAACGGTCTTTAATTAGGGGAGAGTTTCCTTAATTGGAACAATTTAGGAATAAATATTTATTAACCAAAGATGGCTTAACTATGAATACATTTATGATTTGATTAATACAAACAGACATCCCTACTATACTTTTAACCACAATTTGACTTAATTGATTGCACTATTATTGGAAATAAATATATTTTTGCAAAGATACCATTTTGTTCCAATCAAGGCAACTGGTTCCCTAAATTGGAACGCTTTGATTACTTAATCAGAACAGGTTATTTTTTAAAAAAAACAACCAGTAAAATCAACAAAAATTGGTTAAAAATAATTTTTATCTTTACAATTTAAACAATTAATTCAAAACTTATTATAGGATTAGTATTACCCTGACAAACTTAAAGTCTACAAACAAAAATTTGTTTAAAAGCTTCAACTGTTAAGACGTTCTCTTAATTTATTGATGAAAAATCACTAAATAATGTATTATTTTTAAGGTTCGTGGTTGTAACTAGGGGTGGAATGCAAGAAGCAAACTTGAGACAAGTTCGACTTGAACTTTATTTTGTAACCAATAGCGAGTATTTTTTGAGGGAAAACCCATACTCTGTCGCTATTGATTTTAATGTAAAGTTCAAGTCGAGCTTGACTCAAGTTCGCTTCTTGCATTCCACCCTAAGTATTTTTTAACTGTACTCGAACTAATTTTACAATTCTTTGATTTTATTACTGATTAGGTAAGAAAAACTTTAATGTTCCAATCATGGAAACTTTGGACTATTTTGTTATTTCACTGCAATAACCTGCTTGCAGCAACTTATAAGATAAGTTTATATTGTTATTTTGCATTTTAAATCCCAACGAATTAAACACAAAAAACCGTATAACCTATAACCGTATAACCATATAACCTATAGCACCATAGTTTACCCGTCGCAATCAATATAGTGTGAACGCAAAATTAGATCACTGAAAAAAAAAAAACGCAAAAAAACTTTAAATCAAATGAGCAAATGTATTTTTTGTCAAAACGTAAAAAATAAGGCGTTTTACTAAAAAAATGCAAAATATAATGCATATTTCATAAAAAAGCCATAATTCATTTATTTTAAAAAATAAATGCAAGTGTTCCAATGAGGGTGTTGTTCCAATTTCGCCAACTCTCCCATACTTTGTTATCAAACATAAGTTAGAATTATGGAGAACACTATACAAGAAAATACTCTGGAAAAGTCACTAATAAAGTTGTTATGCAAAGATTATTGTGCAGTTCAGATTCACTTATTAGCTCTCTAAGAAGGAGTTCGAGATGCATTAAAGAACTTGAACATAACAAAGATTGTATTAAATTTTTATTTTAACTTATTTTTAATTTTAAGTTTTCTAAGCGCAGTAAAATTTGCATAATTCAGGAATTTTAAAATCATAACGTATTCGTACGGGTGCCGAATATAAAAAAATAGTTTTTTTTTTTTATTCAACTTGATATTCTTTTTTTTTTTTTTTCCAACCAACTATGGACACCTGTTGCTGTAGCCAAGATTTTTTATTTTTATTTTTTTTTAATATAATATAATTTTTATTTTGAATTTAGTAGGTTATATATTTTTATTTTGTTTTTGTATTATTTTATATTTTTTATTTTGTTTGATTTATGTTGGGTTATTTTAATCAAATTCTACTAAGCTAACACAAAGGAGCGTTGACATGTTAATTAAGTTCAATGGTTTATACCCAGTGGGCACCGGATCTAAAAAAGACGACTTTTGAACATTCAAAAGACGTCCAAAACGTTCAAACGACGCCCAAAACGTGTATAAGACGTTTAAAAGACGTCTTTTTTTACGTCCGTGCCCACTGGGTAATATTTATTTGGTTTTTATGTTATACTTTGTTTATATTTAGTTACTTGTTTTTCTTTCTGTTTTTTTTTATATTTTTATTTTGTTTTATGTTTTTAATTGAGTTTAGAGGAAAATATTACTTCAGTACCACTCATCGCAATAGTTTATTATGTTTTTAGATTTTTTTGCTTCGTTTTTGTTAGATTTGTTTGCTTCTTCTCTCGCCTTGTTCATTTCTTTTCTAATTTCATCTAATGCCAGGTTTCTTTCTTTTTTCGCCTGCTCATATTTAGCTCTTTTGTACCGTATAAAACTTTTTAGTTTGAATTTTGTACATCTGAACTTACTAAACCCATAAAAAAAATGCCGATTGTAAATTAATATTTCATCATGTGTTATTGATTTAAATTCTATTGGGAGTTTAATATGAACTAAACCACAGTCTGTATATACCGTATCAAAATTTATGGTTATAATTTCATTGTTTCTTTTGTTTGGAATAAGTTGGTTTTCTTTTTGGTATCTAATGGTTTCAATTCGCTTGTATTTTTGTTGTTGTGTGAATGATCTGTATAATCAATCAATTCTAAAGGTAATCTTTCTGATTTATTGGTTTTATTGTTTTCATTATGTAGACGGTACTCTTTTACTTCCTCATTATCTCTAGTTATTTCCTCATCTATCCAACATTCTATGTTTACTTCCATTAGCTTTTCTAAACAGGGTGTTTTCATTTGTATTTCTTCACAAGGCACTTCAATTTGAATTTCCTTTATCAAGGTTTTTGTTTGGTGGTTTATATTGTTAATTACGTTTTTGTTTGGTGGTTAATGTTTAATGGTTAATACTTTGTGGAATGTGCAGATCGGTACACTTTTTGTTTCATTTTTATTTTGGGTTTCACCTTCCGTTTCATGCTGTCCATTGTGTATAGTTCTGACATTATACCCTTTTAATATTCTCGGAATTGGGTTTTTCCATCATGGCTACCAGGATACCCGAGTAGTATGATGTATTGGATTTTGGAGTTGTTTTAAATACAGGTCTTGTGTGTATGTGTTTTCTGTATCCGAGTTCTTTTAGAGCTTTCCCGACTTGAAAACTCTTTTTTCTAGAGGAAGCCCGAGTACGAAAACCGCAAACCGTAACCTTTAGGCGGTTCGACAGATTTCGCGTTAATAGTACCCATTTTATATGTTGGTTCCTAAAAAAACCTTTTACTTGATATTCTTTTTTTTTTATTTTTTTATTTTTTTTACCAACCAACTAGAGACACCTGCAGCTAAAACCAGACTTACACAGGACCCTAAAAGGCCGGTGTTATTTGGGAGCCGGGACTCCGTATTATGGCCTTTTTAAGGGTTAGTTAGGCCCATTTAAGGGTTTCATTGCCTCTTAACCAAAGCCAAGCAGCACCAACTTTATAATTTATCTCCATTTAACGTCCGGAGTGGGCGGATTGTTTTGAGATTTCCGGACGTAGAAAAAGCGACTATTCCAAGAACGTCTATCGACTGTCACGGTTTCGATCTTGAGCTGTTTCTGCTTTTTTTTTTTTTATAATTTTATTTTTAGGTACCTCAAGAAGACCTAATGGTCTTGTCACAGAGCACCGTGCAAGTGCATTTAACAAGGAAGTTCAAGCCTCTTTCGAACCGTAATGCGAAAATATGTCCAGAGCTCGTTTCGAACCTGGATCTCTTTCTAACAAAATCATTACCAAATGAGACTTTCTAACAACACCATGTTTAGTTTCCCAGTTTAGTTTTCCATTCTCTACTTGGCAAAATACATTATTAATACAAAAAAGTTGATAGAAAATTTCCGCAGTGATTCTACGGACATGATAAATATATTTTTAAGTAATAATATTTCTGATGTTCCAGATTATTACCCTAATCACCGTCAATGGGTCAATTTTTATATTACTAAACATGTGGTGACATCTGCTGTTCCATATTGCACTCATAATGGTTTGATTAAGTGTCAACAGCAGTTGTGAAATAGGGTTCTTCTCCGATAGATTCGCCGATTGATCTTAATCGAGAAGATTAAATTTATCGGAGAGAAGGTTTTTGGGGTGTCAAGGAGTTGTGTACATGTTTAAAATACTCCCATATTTCAACAGAAGGAGGACAGTAGGCAAATATGTGGATGTTGTCCTCGATTTTACGGCAAGTTTTCCATTTGTTGTTTTTTACAATCTGTTGCCTCGTGCTATTGGCTAGCGAGGTCGCAGAAGGTAGACTGTTGTGTAGAAATCAAAAGAGGATATTTTGTGTTGGTCCACATGCGTTGGAGGTAAAGTGTTTTTTCCAAATTTGGGTCCATGGCATTGTTGTTTTTGTTGAACCATTCCAGAAAAGTTTTGTTGGCACGACTGTCTTTTTATTTTTTGCGACCTCTAAACAAAATTTTTTTGTTGATTTAAGGGGGATGTTAAACAGGGACCCGTTTTTCCCTAATATTTCAATTGTTGCATTGTAGTACAGAGATATTTTGTTGTCCCAGTGTTTTAGAAAATTGCTCTGTTTTAAAAAATTCCATCTTTGGTTTTGGTTTGTAAACTTTATAAGTGAACTTGCTAACCAGTATTTTGAAAAGTAATAATAATCGTGAGCTTTATCAAAGGATAAAACGATTACTTATAAACTTTTTAAAACAGAACAATTTTCTAAAATACTGGGGCAACAAAATGTCTCAGTACTACAAAACAACAATTGAAATATTAGGCAAAAACAGATCCCTGTTTAACATCCCCCTGTGCTTAGTGGTCATATTTTTTAGAATTTGATATCAACATAGATATCATTTAAAAAGTAAAAGAGTTGAAATTTTTTTTGTGTGTGTTTTTTTAAGTTTCTAACGTCTTTATTGACTTTACTTTTGTTAAAAATTTAGTTGTTGATTAAACCTCAAGCTTTAATCCAAGGTATGTTGGTTCATTTTTTAAAACTATTTGCGATTGTTTGTAAACCTTTTTTCTTACCACCTGCCAAATTTCATCCAAAAACTTGAATGCTCAAGTAGCCTTCTAGGATGCTATAGTTGGGTATATATTTTCGGCAAAACCAATCCCAAAAAAAACAGGGGGGGGGTGGCACTTGTTTTTTATTATGACATTTGTTACATTAGTAAATATGTACATAACTTATATCATAAGACAAAATTAAACTATTCACGAATTAAATTATTATCATCCAGTACTACTAAAAATACAGTTTTATGTTTTTTGTTGTTATTTCTACTGTCAATAATTAAAAACATCAGAAATATTATCTGAAATATAGTGGAAGTTAGGTGTTTGATAAGGTTTTCCTTATCTTACTAAGAAGGTAAATACCTGACTTTTTAGTTTCAATAGCATTTTAAACGAGGTAAATGTTATTTAAGTTTGTCCATAATTCAATAAATTAAATTATGATTAATCTGAGATAACTTTTAATAAGTAATTTGTTTTTTTATAATTTAGCGATTAAGTTATGATTTTTGTTATATGTTGAAGCAAAAATTTATTTGTGTTTTTAAATCTATATTTTGTATATCTGTATTTATTTAATATATCTATATATAAATACAGATATATAACATATATCTATATTTATATAAGTTATCTGAATTATTTATTACTCGTTGCCTTTAAAAATTCAATGATAGACTTATGACTATGGTTAACTTTTTTAGCGTAAGTTTTTGTTTTTTTATTTTAGCTCCATGTTTTTATTTATTAATATTTTTTTTGTAGTTGTCATGGGATCCAAAAAAACGTGTTTTTTTATGGTGAAGTTAAAAAGTATTTAACTTCTACTTTTGCATTACCTTCACAAATAAGCATTGATAGTACGACAGATAGCAACACAATTTGTAGGAATGGGCATATACTTTTTATATTTACAAGCAGTGGTTAGTCATTTCAAAAAACTACTCAATAAGTTGCAGAATAACATAATCTTATAACTAGTAAAACTCAGATAATGTATCTTGTGAAAAAAATCACAAATTTGGGCAAAAATTTTTTCAAGGTGTGTGGACTCTTAACATTTTATTGAATTTTGTAATGAGCCTTTTAATGTTTATTGCTCATCTTTAACAGCTCATTGCAAACTGCTCAAAGTAGTTTCGTCCACACTTTTACATGTTTACATGTTTCTTGAGAAAAATTTACTCCTAACGAAAAAAAACTAAAATCTTATTTGTCTTCTCAGTTAGCTAGCTCTTCCAGAAAACACAATGGAGCAAGATAGCTTTAGTTAAAACTAAGTTAAGCCTTATAAAATAAGGGTTTTAAGGATTAAAAGAATTAAAAATATTAAAAGAAAAGAAGAATTTATCAAAGTTTTAAGGGCAGAAGTTAGAGGTTTGAAGAAAAAATTAAAACAAAATACTACACTGAGCGTATTCGTAGTTTGAAGGCTACAAAAAAGGCATTAAAAATAAAATAAAAGCGAATTTGATTAAAAAAAAAGCTAAGGCAAATAAAACTCAAATATAATGCTGATATTAAGGCAAATAACAGAGTGATTTCTTGCTTGGAAAATGATATGCTTTTGATGGAGGAGGATTAAATTACAAACTTAAAAATTTCAGAAAATGAAAACACACATACACTATATATGAGAATGATAGTTTATAACATTATTATGTAATGTCCCAACAGTTAACATTTTATTGCTGATAAGAAAAATAGGGGAATATATTGTTGTCACTTTTACTGAAACTCCCAATCACAGTACTGTTGAGCAAATGGCACGTGAGGTAAGCATTATATCAGAGTTGCAATCAACAGAATGGGTTATTCAAAAAAATCTTCTTACTTTAGGATTTGACGCTACAACACAAGAAGGTGTTCACATTAATAGCGTTTACTTGACATTTAAAGATAAATGTCAGGTCATTGTCCTGGATCAAATGCCTGGAGGGACAGCTGATAATTATGTAAACTATATATGCAATTCCATTGATGATATAGCATTTATTTATTCAGATTGTTACTTGTGCAGCTTTAATGAGTGTCGTAGCTCAATCATTTCAAATATATCTAAAACAATGTTAGACAGAGTTGCAATTAACGATCTTACAATAAGGAAAGTTTGTGCAACCTGGGGAAAGAATCTGAATGAGTTAAACTGTCATTTGCATCCTCTAGATACAATAGCTTCTTCATGTTGTTCAGCATTAAAGTTTTTTGAAAATGAAAGTTGCCAATATTTTGGAATTGACGGTATGGCTACCAAAATTGTTCTAGCTATGACAACAAACTACCACGAGGTATCATTCCAAGGCAGTGTTGTTAGTCCTTGGCCTTGGCATTGCTCTAAGGCCTATATTGAGGCCTTGGACTTGGTCTTGGTCTTAAAACTGTTAGCATTGGCCTTGAAAATTTGGGCTTGGCCTTGATTGTTTTGGCCTTGGCCTTAAAAAATACATGTTTTCTTATTGATTTTTTTGAATTCTGCCCATAACCTTATTTTTACAAAATGTGGTTTTATTGTCACAGCACTTGCTACTTACTGTTGTGTTAATAATTGGTGGTGACGTAAGGCAAATGTTGAAGTCTTTGGTCGTGAAAATGTTTGCCTAAGCCTTGGCCTGGAAACACTTAATTTTGGCCTTGACCTTGTAACGCATGGACTTGGCCTTGTCCTTGGCCTTGTAACTTTTGGTCTTGATACTTTTGGCCTTGTTAACAACTCTGTTCCAAGGTAACGTTCATGAAAACCGTCTTTACTTTCATTTTCATACTTGTTTCATTTTTTATGAAGTATTATAAAGAGTTTAAAGAGCTTGCAGTGTTAGGAAAACTTCTTATGGATGAAAATGTTTTATGTATCAGCTAAGGATGAAACTTTTGATTATTTGGACAATCTTGACCAATTTTCTAGAGAAAAAGTAGTAAAGTGGTCTATTGATATGCCGTGTAAAAAAAGAAGAAGAAATTGACGGCAACATGCTAAAATTAGAGCTGAGATTTCTAAAAGACAGATTTCCAAGCACCAAAAAATGGATGAAAAAGAAAAAAAAAATTAGAAAAAAATCAGTCCAAACTAACTCTTGATAAAATGAATAATACATTAAAGCATTTGTCAACCAAGCAACTTGATGATTTAGAAGATGTTATATCTGATAGAATTGTTGGAAGGAAACTCTGCCGTGAATGGTACAATGCTGACACATTTAGTCCTGTGATGTTTGACGGCAGAGTTGAAATGTTATATAAAAGAAAAAAGGAAATTGTTTATAGTATTTCCAACCGGAAAGATGATGAAATAGTTATTGAGGCTGTTGATTATCTTATAAAAAAGTTCCAGCTTGCTGCAGATATTGTTTCAGGAGAGTTAAGGTTTCCTAATTAAATGTTTAATAATGCTACTAATTATGATGTTATCAAACTTTGTTTTGATTATGTAATATAAAATACACCATGTTACTTTCTTACAATATAATTTTAAATTTCATTTCATAGTGCCTATGTCTTGGTAAATTATAAACATGGACGTTTGTATCTTTTTGGTACAGACTGCCCTAACTTTGTTTTTTATGTCATGGAATTTTGACATGAATTTTTTCATTTCATGAAATTTTAACATAATACGCTTATGCTTTGGTTATAATGGCTATAAATATATAAATAGCCATTAATGAGTATGGCGTAAGCCTTTAGGGTTTTCTTTTACCTCGTTACAAGATGTATATGATATAGCTTAAATTAGATTAAATATCTAAAGTAAATCAACGCTCAATACATTTGCTTGCAAGTAAAATGGTGTAGCTAATAATGAAAATCATGGTTGGGTATGTTTTGATTTTAATTTCTATTAATTTTACAGCCTGGAAACTTGACCTTGGCTTCTATTTGTGGAATGCAAATTACGCACAGCGAGTTTTGTAACTTGCCCAGTATTTTTTGCTCTGGCTTACCTTCACGTGGTGTCTATTATTAAAAGTGGTTGTTAAATATTTTTTTCAATTATTGAGTTTAATATTTTAGCCATTTACTAAAAGCCAAGACAATACTTATTAAACCATTGCATGTATAATGTCCATTTAATTTTAGTCAATTTTATTTACGACTTTTTTTTGAAAAAAAAAAACCCAGTATGAACTTTTACCTACATCTTAACATAAAAACATTTTTACATGACTTTTACAGAAAAAGATTTTAACTTAGTAGGTAGCAGTTTTACACACACTCTCAGACACACATTAATAATACATTTTAAACACATCCAGTCACACATATTATATTACCAGACACACACATACACACACATATTATGTAGCAGATGCTAGTATAGATTGCCCAAGTTAAATTGTTTATGCTATAAAAATTAATCAAGTGAAATATTTGATGAAGAAGTTTAAATTTAGATTAGATAAGGAAAGAAAATGTTATCCATTAACAAGGCAGCAAGTAGTTTATAATTTTATTATATTTCAAAAAGCTGTTAATAGTAATATATATAGTTACTGAGTTGTTTTATCTAAATCATTTTTTTTAGTACTCTCTATTTTGTTTCGCTTGTAAATGTTTCATCTTTTTAATATTTTATCTAACTTTATCTAAATTTTTTTCTTAAATTGGTTTCAAATTGAAATTAACTTTTTTTAATGACCTTGTAGATGATGATATGGATAGTGAATTTTTAGAAGGTGATCTAATAGTTTTTTTATAATTTAATTACAGTTTCTGTTACGTTTTTAATTTTATAAGTTTGTTACAAGTATATAAGATTCACATATTAAAATCATTTTATACAAAAATTGTATTTATATTTAGATCAAGTGACACTAAAAAAACTGCGTGAGTGTTAATAGTTTAAAAAAACTGCGTGAGTGTTAATAGTTTAAAAAAACTGCACAAGTGTTAGTAGTTTGAGTATATGTGAATTATAAGTGTTGCAAGTATTTATTTTTTAAGTTTTTATATATATATAATTTCATTTTTATCCCAACATGGTTAATTTATTTTATTTATATTTAGACGAAGAAGAAAATGAACCAGGTATAAATCAAAATTAAAAATTTGTTTTTAATTTTTAAAAAAATGTTTGTTATAAAACTTATTGAAATGTTTGTTTATTATTTAGCAAAAAAAGAGTTGGAATTAAAAAAAGGTATGGCACTTCAATTTGTCCCAAAAAATTTAACAAAAATGCTATAACTAAATACTTCTTAATTTTTAATAATAAAAAGATATGGAATAAGTTAAAAATTTTTTTTTAGTGAAGAGAAAGGAGGAGATTGGTATAAATTATTTAATTTACTTTTAAATTAATTTTCAATTAAAAAGCTGTGACATGCAGTAATGTTTTATTAAAAATATATATCTTCTAGCACGCAAAAGGGAGGAACTTGGTAGATATATCTTTATTAAATTATAAATTTGTTTTTTCTTGCATTATACTAAATAAAAATAATTTAAAATAGGAACTTTTATTTTTAGCTAAAAGAAAAGAAGTATTTGGTAGAATTTTAATTATTTTATTAAACTCATGTTTTTAAAACAGATAGAAAAAAAATTTTTTAATTTAGCTGCCGCAGAAAACATTAGTCGCGGTATTTTATTAGTTTCTTACTTTATTTGTTTTTTAAAATACATGTATAGACAGGTCAATATGAAATTTTAATAATTTTACTAAAGTTACTGACTTTTTTTTTCACATTTCCTAACTTCATCGGCATCATCACCATCTTTACCACGTGGCGCTAACAATTCTGAAGAAAACCTCTTAAGTAATTTTTTAACAATTTTTTCTTTATTTTCATTTTTTGATTATTTTACAAAAGTTTTGCTTTTACTTAATATACGTTTGTCAAGGAGATTTCTTATTTGGCCCCAAACCCACCCTGGGCCTAAATCAAATCGAGCCTTTTGTATATGAGCCCAGAATGAAGGTAAAGACTTGCCTCATTTTAAATTTCAGCCTCCTGATGGCAGAAGAGGCAGGAGAACAAACCTTGTTGTTAACCACTATACATTCACTTAATATGTGTATGTAGATACACTTATAGGTGTATCTAGATACACCTATTAGTAGGTGTATGTATAGTGTGTATATATATAATTTTTTTTAGTTTATATTTGTATATACATATTTTTTAGTTTATACTTGTATATATATTTGTTTATATTTTTCTTTTTGTATATTATAATTTTTATATGATTAATAATTTGTTTTATAACATTTATATTGATTTGTTTTATAACTAGTTCGTAAAAAAAGTTTGTGTTTTACTATAAATCATATTTTTAAATGAAAAAGATTGTTTTTAATTTCATAATTTACCCCCTTTCCCCGTCTACCTGAAGTAAGGGCGGGGGAAGGGGGGACAGATAGTGCAAAGTATTCCTTGTTGCACCCTTTTTACACATAGTATATATTTGTTATCTCAAAAACATTTCTTTCTTTACACTAAATGTTATACATTTATATATAAAAATACAATGATTTGTCAGTGGCAATGGGTAGAAAGGCGCATTTATTACCACCCAAAGCCAAGTTGGCTTCCACAAACCCAACCCAAAGTATCTGAATCACATTTATTGGTGGGCTGGTAAATTATATTAAAAAATACAAAAAAAAAAAAAAAATTACGAAAAACAAAATTAATATTTTCTTTAAAAAGATTTTGATTTTGAACATACTAAAGGGTTTTCTAGACACCCATTTAAAGGTGTTATAGACGCTCCACATACATCTTTTATGTATCCTTATTCTCTTTTTTAAGACCTTTCTTTTGATACCAAGTTGTATGAATTTTGATAAGAATTGACAAATTTATGACATTTTATATTCAGAAAAACTTAAAATTTGGTCACGGTTTCTTCAACAAATCCAAATATCAAAAATTTACTACTTAAAACGCTTTAACTTTTTGTCGAGTTGTTTGATTTTGATAATTTTTTACGATTAAAATACTATTTTCAAGGTCTTTCTAATAATATATAACAATCTAATGTTTGATTTGTTTAAAATTTCATGTCACATACCTAATATTAATGTCTCCAGAGTAACTAAAAAAAAAGAAGATTATAAAAAGGGTAGACAACACAATGTAATAACACTGGTAAATAACACCACAGCTTAATAAGATATTTTATTAACTAAAATACTTGAAACTAAAACGATTTTATTTAGTGCAATATTTGAACAACCAAGGGACAATTATAGTTGAACAATTTAAAGAATTATATCTTAAAATAACAAGCAACTCGTAAAATATATCTAATAAACAATCATTATCAATTGTAGTATTAAAAATACGCAAGAGCTCAGTAATTACATGAGTTTTATCAATTCTCCCTGTACTTATTCTCATTTAAGTCTCATCTAAGAGGAAGTGTTTCAAAAGCAGCATGTTAAAAAAAAAGTGAAAAAAACATGCAATAAATAACAGTAACTGGTTTTATTATGCTACCAATAAACAAAATTATTTTTACCTAACTAAAAGTTAAGTTCCAGCATATCTTAAATAAGTTCCAGCTTCTTTCTAACTGTTGACTAATGATTAATATAGTAAATTTCACATCATATTAAATTTACAAAATTAAAACCATGTTTCAACAGTAAGCAAAATAATCAAGTGATGACAAAGGCAACTAAAAAAAAAAGAACACAATTATGTTTGAGATTACAAAATAAAAAAATTTAAAAAAAAGTAATTATAATCATTTAAATTTGAAACTATTATTAATTGTTACAATAAATAGTAAAATTCATACTTTGCTTTGTTCTAAAGTGTCTAATGTAAAATCAAATTAATAGACATTAACACCGTTTGACACTGAATGCAAGCAAGTTTTCTGTTTATTGAGCAGAATTTCTTAAATTTCAACGACAATTAATTTCATCATGCCTAAATTTATCTCTTTCATTTGACAATTTTTTTCAAGTCGCCTATTATCATTTACACTAATAACTTCTTCGAGCCTAATAGTATACATCTGTTGTCATTAAACATATTACCAGTGATTATACTACTGTTACAACTGAATAAATTGTGATCTTTTCTAATCAAAGACTATATTTTAAATTAAGATTTATTGATATCCATATATTTTTATAAGTTTATATATATAAGTTGTTTATTAAAAATATAAAACAAAATTTATTTACATTACTTTTAATTTAACAAAGAATTTAGACTACAATGCACAGAGTTATTTTTACCTTCAGGCACAATCTTAATGCACAAAAATAATAAATGCAGAATCTTGTATAAAAAATGAAGCAATGCCAGTCTAAAGTAATATATGTATGTATGTATATATATATTCAATTTTTTTGTATTCTTTTTTATTTTTTCTTCGAGATAATATTTATATAGATACAGAGAAATATGAAATATACTGAAATATAGGCACATTTATGTATATAAACTTACCTGTCAACAAATTACAGTTAGTTTTCCATGTTAAATATATAAAATATATATCTAATATAATATAAATTCAATAAAAACAAAAAAAAAATATAAAACTTACTCAAATCAGTAACAGTTCCACTGTCTAAAAATTTTTATTATTATTAACCCTTCATTTAAAAAAAATCAAAAAAAAAAATTGATTTGAATCACTAAAAAGCAATTCAGCTCTTTCCAATTGCATTAAAAAATAAAACAGATCTTGCTTCGCTAAGCAGCCTAGTTCTTAAGAATTTGAAAACAATTAAGCAAAAAACCAAAAACAAACAAACATTTAAAACTACTCTATTTAAACAAATTAAATTAAACAGAAATCTTTTAATAGATTTTAATAAATATAAACAACATCAATTATCCTTGGAAGATGAAAAACTTTTCAGCTCAAATTTGCCTTTAGACCTTGCTTGTAAAACCACTTGAATAAAAAAAGCATTTAGAAAAGCCTAGAAACTACTTTAAAATGGTATATGCAATATTGAACTTGAAATGTTGACTGGATTAGTATATATTTTTATATATACTAATAATTAGTACTAATTATTAGTATATATTTAAAACACCTTATATGAATTAAAAATCAATGTACCTGATAAAGATAAGCTGTTGTGATACCAGATTAGTAGTTGTTAAATATTGTTATTTCATGAAAGCTTCTAGAAAATGTTGGTTCATCATGGTTCTAAAAAATTAGGCCGTGGATAGCCTACCGAAAGTCGGTAGCGGAAAAATAAAAATTATCCTACCGAAAGTTTTTTTTATTGGTTGACAATATCACATGTCAAAATAAACAATATTTGTTATACCGTAAAATGAAGATAATTTAAGATATTATTTTTAAAAAACAAAAACGTAAAAAATGTAAAAAAATTAAATAGGATTTTCCATTAAACAAATAGAAATGACTGCCACCCCATACCAAAACCCTCAGTCTATGCATGTACACTACACAGCGCCTATCCCTATATTAGTAAATGTATGTGCTCTTCACTGCGCCTATCCCTAAGCTAGTAAATGTATGTACACTTCACTGCGCCTTTCCCTAAATTAGTAAATGCATGTACATTCCTCGGTGCCTATCCCTAAATCAGTCAGTGTATAAACACTCCATTGCGTCTATTAATGCATTGTGCTATTCCCAGCGTATATCCCTAAATAATTTATTCAATTAATAAGCGAAAAAATATGGAAAAAAACAATCGAAATGTAAAAAACGTCCTTTAGGGAGGATTCGAACACGGAGCGCCTGCCTACGGATCCAAGCTCGTATCCGATACACTACAGTGCATTAAAAGTGCTATTGTTAAAAGTATATATATATAGCAATTTTATTGTGACACGTGATATTTCTTAACCAATAAAAAAAAACTTTCGGTAGGATAATTTTTATTTTTCCGCTACCGACTTTCGGTAGGCTATCCACTGCGAAAAAATTAAATCGTGATATAAACAAAATGTATTTACGGCGAAATGATGTCATGAATGACTTTTCGTAAATAAATAAAAAAATAAATAAAAAAAGCAGTAAGTTCTAGTAATGAAACTACCTATTAATCATTTTTAAGAACAGACACCAACATGAAGATAAGCCAAAGGTAACAACATTACACAAAAAATTATAAAAAGATGTTATGTATTTTCAGAATAGTTATATTGAATGCTAGACAACACTTACACCTAAAGCAGTAACACCGCTTGACTGGTAAGGTTGACAAATCTTGCTCTACTTGTTTTCCAAGTCACACCACTTTGAAATCACGAAAACAACATTATATAAACATATATACTAACTATAAAACACAATATAATTTTTTAACATTATATAACATAGGCAACTCATAGGCAAAATGGCTATTATGCAAAAGTTCTATATAATAAATTAATAGTTCACGAATTTAAGCAAAAAAATGTAGATGTAGTTGAAATTTTGCCGACTATTTAAAAATAAGCAATATTATTTATATGAGTTCTTGAATAAGCTTTTGTTTTATCTTTTATTTTTAATTTTTAAAAATGGCTGAAAATTTTTTTGCTAAATAAGATTTTAAAAATTTAAATTTTGATTCTTTTGAGGGTTTTCTTAACTTTTCTGAGTATTATTAAAGAAACTGAAATGAATTTAATGAATACATCATATTTTGATCCTTATAATTTTAAAATTAAATAAGATATTAATTCTTTTTCTATATTACATTTAAACATAAGAAGCATGCGTCAAAACTTTGAAAAATTTAAAGTATTTTTAAATACTATAAACTACACGTTCGATGTCATAGCTGTGTCAGAGACTTGGAAACAGATAGTCCGATTGAATCAAATTCTAATTATAGCTTGCCAAATTACAAAGTAATTAGTCAACCACGAGGAAATCATAAAAAAGGTGGAGGACTAGGATTTTACATACTTGAAAAATATATATTTAAGATAAAAAAAACAATTATGCTTAGCAAATGAAAACTATGAAAGTCTTTTTATTGAAACAATTAATAACAAAAATAAAAATACTATAATTGGGTGTGTTTACCGTCCACCATGTGGAGAAATCAGATTGTTTCAAAGTTTTATTGAAAAGAGTGTTTTGAAAATAAATAAATAAAAAAAAAAACAATTATGTATATCCGGTGATATAAATTTAAACGCGCTGAATTACCACAACTTTCCAAAAACTAAATCGTTTTTTGAAATGTTGTTTAGATACAATGTCTTGCCAGTACACGGTGGTTTAGTAATAGACATTTATTATGCGCACGCGCTATATTTTATTCAAATGTTGGTAAACAATAATGTTCGCAAGTAAACAGAAAACTACTAATAGAGTTGTCTAAACTTTAAATTAGATTTATTTGTAGATATTTCTAAATTGCCTATAAGAAATGATATTAAAACAATACTTTAGGTATGGTATGTGTCATCAAAGCTATCATTTAAATAATTTTACAAAGAGAATAGAAGTGGGACTAAATTAAAACTTAGCTATTTTTTAGGCGAAGTTTAACCTGTGCTTACATTATAGTCTATATTCTAAAGTTTTAAATTTTTTAGTGACAACCTCAATTTTTTTTTGAAAATATAATAGTTTGTGAATCATTTAAAGCAAAAATCAAAAACCGGTTACTTTTTTTTGTGATAATATAATGCTTTTAAAGATTGGTAAATTTTCGTTTTTTTTAAAAGGTTAAAAATGCTGACAGAAATATTATGGAGGCTTTATTACTGCCATTTATTATCTGTAAATCATTTTGCAGTATTTTATCGGATTATTTTTAGTATCTACAATTTTCTTTTTCTTGGTTGAGCTTTTTTTTGGTATTTTTTTACAGTTGGGTTGTTTTTTATGAAATGCTCATTCATTATGCTTCTTAATCTACCTACTCCTTTCATATGGCAGTAGATACTCTTCATACGGTTGATTTCAGCATGAATACTTTCTCCACCTTGCTCTCCATAAGTACCTAGTCCTACTCCCCATTTTCTAATGAAAGGTAATGCATGGTACTCCAGCATATGAAGCTTTGGTGTGATTGAAGCGTTTGGCCAGTTTTCACGAAAGTACTTCATGAAATCTTTGATTTGATTTTCTGTAACCAATATATATATATATATATATATATATATATATATATATATATATATATATATATATATATATATATATATATATATATATATATATATAATATATACATATATATATATATATATATATATATATATATATATATATATATATATATATATATATATAACACAATGACTTAAAAAAACAAAGATGAAGATCAAATAGTTAATGATTAACATATATATATATATATATATATATATATATATATATATATATATATATATATATATATATATATAATATATACATATATATATATATATATATATATATATATATATATATATATATATATATATATATATATATATATATATGTATATATATATATGTCTATATATATATATATATATATATATATATATATATATATATATATATATATATATATATATATATATATATATATATATATATATATATATATATTTATATAACACAATGACTTAAAAAAGCAAAGATGAAGATCAAATAGTTAATGATTTTGTCTATTTATTTTGTTCTGCCAAAAAATAACATATGACATACCAAGGTCCTGTTTCTTATCTTCATTGAACTGATTGCAGGAGTTAATAAGCTTGTGACAAATTCCAAATTTAGAGAAGAGTACCTTGAAGTTTTTACAAATTTCAATAGTTTCTTTGTGTATATTAGTGTCATTGAACCCAAGTTCGACTACAAGGTTTGGTATGGAGTTGCAAAGTTCAAGAATACTTTTCTCCTAATTTAGTATATAAAATAATTGTGAAAAATGTATCATATGTAGCAACTGTTGTTAATTACGTATTTAGTTATGTCTAATAATGTTAGTATAAGCCATCTATTCCACTTACACACACACACACACACGCACACACACACACACACACACACACACATACGCACATATATTTATATTGTATTGTACATTTAAGTTTAGGTACACTTTGTTTTTAGTAAAGAGTAGATTTTATAAATTTAGGAAATATATATTAGATATATTTTACCTTTAACATTTTGTTAACATGATTACCAACAAAACTTTTCCCGTGGTATGCTTGTCTTTGTACTCCTAATGAATTAAGTACCTTATCTAGTTCTTTTACAAGTGGCCCAAATGATTTCTTTATATGGTCTGCTTCAAGCAGTATTTTCAATTCTGAGATTTATGATTAAATATGAAAAATTCAAAAAAATTAGATTGTATGTTATTTATTTTGTGTCTTGTCCAATTATTTTCTTTATAACTAATACTCGAAGGTCTTCTACTTATCTTTTTCTTTTTTTTCTTCCTTTATTGGATTTAAAGCAAACACATTCAGTTAGATTACAATTTTCAGGCCATGATCTTAATTTTAGTTCAGTGTTTGAACCTTTTTCAATATTTCTTAATATTGAAAAGCATCTATAACACATTTTTTGAGGATGTATATTTGAGTGGTCTTTATCGATTCGGATAAAAAAACAAAATTCTATTCTAGCAATGTGTTTTGTTAAAAGAACACTATCATTATCTACACTTTCTCCACATATTCTGCATAATGTTTTTAGTTTTGTTTCATAAGACTCAGTCATTTTTGTATGTTTTTTTATTGCTAAAATATAAGATTTGATATACAAAATTTTTAAACTTAAAAAAGTAACCGGACTCTGATTTTTTTTTTATTATAAAGTTGAAACCTTCTTCTTTTAAAATATGTACAGCTTTAAGGCATAAAAATTCTAATAAATGCCTAATTAATATGTTTTAGTAATTAGGATGACCATAAAATAATTTCCGACTTTCCCGCGTTTTTTATTACATAAAAAATAACAAATTTAAGTATTTTAAATTAATGTGTTTTCCTTGGCCATATATTTTATTAGTTTATGAATTTATATCTGGTATAAACATCTTCAAAGCAATGATATGACCTTTTTTATTAGGTTACGATAAAAAACCATAACAAAAAAAAAGTCAAAATTACGATGTTGTTGTTGTTTTTAAAGTAACGCATGCGCATAATAAATGTCCGGAAATGCTTAAACTTAAACCGTGAGTAATCAATAAACCTACTCGGTTGAATAAAACCTCAAAAACAGCAATTAATAATATACTTATTAACAATTACTTAGAAACGTCATTTCAGTCAGGCATTTTTAAAACAGATATAAGCGATCATTTCCCGATCTACATTACTATTAAAAAAAAATTTATGGATACTCAGCCAAAGTTTATAAATTTAAAAAAACGTAACTTTACCATCAATAATACAAATAAACTATCGAATAAATTAAATTTAGAAAATTGGAATGATGTTTATAATTGTCATAATACCAGCGAAGCTTTTAGTATTTAGAATATTTGATTATTTTACAAAAAACAAATTTTTTAATCCAAAACAATTCGGATTTCAAAAAAAACATTCAACAGAACATGCCATTATTGAATTAGTTGACCAAATAACTGATGGTTTTGAAAATGATAAGTCCACTCTCGGGGTATTCATAGATTTATCCAAGGCATTCTACACCGTTGATCACTCTATTCTGTTAGAAAAACTAAAATGGTACGGGGTATGCAATAAATTATATCATTGGATAAAAAGTTATCTATCTAATAGAAAACAATATGTTCAAAACAAGAAATCTGGAATAAATATTCTGTGTGGAGTGCCTCAAGGATCGATCCTAGGACCGCTCTTATTTTTAATTTATGTTAATGATTTTAATAATGCATCATTAAAACTAAATGCTATCATGTTTGCAGACGATACAAATCTATTTTTATCTAACTGCAATATTAATCAACTTTATGCTGACATGAACATTGAATTAGAAAAAAATAAATGATTGGTTCAGTAGCCGTATTCACGTCTTTCCGTTAAACCCTGCGTTAAGTTTAAAAACTGCCGTTAAATTTTAAACGGCTGGTTAAAATTTAACGGCAGTTTTTAACACCGGCGTTAAAAAAAAAATCGTATTCTCGTGTCCTCCGTTTAGTTAAAATAAAGTTAACGGAAGATAGTTAACGGTAAAATCTAACTCTGCTATACCCTACAGTTAAAACCGAAAACGGAGAAATTTTCTAAAATATTTTAAATAATATCCGAACAAAATAATATGTTGAATTTTTCTCATCAATAACACCTGAATAAACTGTTTATTATTTGTTTAAACAAGTTTAGTTTTAGGCTAAATAAGTTATATTATGTACTATATAATGTTTATATAGTTAAATCTTTAATTATTAAATCGCTAATGCATTTTAATTAGACATTATACTTTAAAATACATGTTGACAACATGTATACAACATTACTGTTTTATCACGTGAAATACTGAAATCGCTACATTTTATTTATATTGTTTTTAATGCACGTACTATAAAATGCAATATATATATATATATATATATATATATATATATATATATATATATATATATATACATATATATATATATATATATATATATATATATATATATATATATATATATATATATATATATATATATATATATATATATATATATATATATATATATATATATATATATATATATATATATATATATATATATATATATATATATAAAATGTATAGATGTATAATGTCTAGCAGGAGTGTGGAGTTGTAAAAAAAAAGTAACGACTCCAAATCCAGTTATTGAAATTTTTTAAGTACAACTCCAACTAAAATTACGCGATAAGTTAAAAATTGTTGTTTTATTTTACAATTTTATGAAATGTTCTTTGAGGTTTAGTATGAACATAAGGTTAATTGAATGTTTTGTACATGCACGTGCAATTCAGAGAAGTTTTACAATTGGAGTCAGAGTCGCAATTTTGTTGAGCGACTCAGACTCCACTTAAAATGTCGCAATTCTGCAACTCCGACTCCACAGCCCTGGTGTCTAGTTATATATTTGTATATATACATATATATATGTTACATATAAATATATATATACGTTATATATATATATATATTCATATATATATATATATATATATATATATATATATATATATATATATATATATATATATATATATATATGTATATATGTTTATAAATATATATATATATATATATATATATATATATATATATATATATATATATATATATATATATATATATATATACATTTAATATATGTATATAAATATATATGTATATATATATATATATATATATATATATATATATATATATGTATATATATATATATATATATATATATATATATATATATATATATATATATATACATTTAATATATGTATATACTTTTAATATATGTATATAAATATATATATATATATATATATATATATATATATATATATATATATATATATATATATATATATATATATATATATATACATTTAATATATGTATATAAATATATATATATATACATACATATATATATACATACATATATATATATATATATATATATATATATATATATATATATATATATATATATATATATATATATATATATATATATATATATTTATTTATCTATAACATTTTATACCTAAATTATAAGTGATTTAGGTTGATAGGAGATAAACATCAAAATAAAACATTGAAGTTTTGGAAAGTGATGTGAAACCATGTAAGCAGATGTTGGAACATGAAGTTATATACAACATTTAATGATAATGAAACAGAAAAGATAAAATTTTGAGCAGAATCGTGTTCATTAGAAATTCATAAGCACAAAAGAAACAATTTTTAATTGTTTCGTTATGATTTGTTATTGTTTAAAAAAAAAAAAAATTATTTGTTAATGGTAGCTGATTTGAATATCTTAAAAGCAAAACAGTATGGAGAACAATTAACCATAATAATAATTTTAGCAATTGTTCGACAGAAAAAAACTGAAAACTTAGGTTCTTCTTATAAAACAAATTTTGTGTCTTTAAATTTACATTTATTAAATAAATTTATTTACAGAGCATGTTTTTTTAATTTGCGATGATTTTCTGAGAATATACATTCATTATTATTTGTTTTAATTTTTTAATCTTCAAGTATAATAAAAAATTAGTTTATCAGTATTCTAAGAACATAAAAACTGGGAAAGAGTCCGAATTAGAGACAAAAAATTTATTCTTAAGCAAAAGAAAAGTTAAATAAAAATTTATTTCATAAGTTCTTATTATTATATAAAAATAATTACAAAATAATCAACAATAAATTGAAATTAAATCACTTAAAAATTAAACATTCTTCGTTCTTTTTTTTTAAATAGCTTTCTTTTAAAAAAAGTATTTTTTCTTTTATAGATGGATTTCTTTTTTCCAAGTCGACTTACTCTTTTTTAGAAATGAAATAATCTCTTTCAGCTTGTAACTTTAAAACTTCTTCCTTAAGTTTTAACTTCTCCTCTGAAATGTAACTCTCTTAACTTCTCCTCTGAAATGTAACTAAAAGTTAAATGACGGAGACATGGATGAAAATCCAATTGAAAATGATGAAAATGATAATGAAGATATAGTAGCTGAAAAAAATTTCCGATTTCGTGATGATTTTGCTTTGCGACATTTTTGAACATATTTTATCTAAATAAATTTACTCATTTTCAAATTCCTTTTTTATAATAATAAATGGTTTATTAATTTTGTATTTGTTGTTAATTTGTTATAGAGCGATAGAGTTGTATAGAGTAACTCTATTTCATAATTTTATGTAGCTCCAATTCAATTTTTTTGATGGTGTTTATATATTTTTTAACTCTATTATATAAATTATATAAATTTTTTACATTTTTAAAATATAAAAAATTAGTACTTAGTACAAGTCTAAAACGGTTATTAGTCCTTAGTACAAGTCCTAAAACGGCTTATTACTTTAACTTGTTTAAATTAAGTTTGAAAAATTACGCAGCAAACATTTAAAAAAATAACGCTGTGATGTACCATCTAAACAATATTATGTGCCAGTTGGCATCGTGCTATGTAAAAAACAGCACGAAAGTTAGCTAACGAAGCGGGCTAACGGAAGAAGTTTAACTGGCAAAGTTAATGGAGCGGTTAATAAACGGTGACTTAACGGAAGGACAAGAATACTATTTTTCTCCATCCGTTTCGTAACGGCCCGTTAACAATTTTTTTCTTAACGGTCACTTGAACTCTCCGTTAATTTAACGGAGAGACGTGAATACGGCTGCAGGTCAAATAAACTTTCTCTTAACGTTGAAAAAAACACAATATACCTTGTTTCATAAAAAAAAAAGAAGAAGAAAACCTTCCTCTAAAACTGCCAAAACTTATTATAAATTATAAACAAATTAAAAAACAAGATACTATAAAGTTTTTAGGAGTTATTGTGGCTCCCACACATAAAATATATACAATCAAAAATTAGTAGAACCATTAGTATTATGTATCGAACTCGCCCATACTTAAATTCACTTAGCCTAAAGCTTATATACTTCAGCTTAATTCATTGTTACATTACTCATGCAAATGTTACGCGGGCAAGTTGTCCACCAACAAAACTTAAAAAAATTCTTTCCTTACAAAAACATGCTTGTAGAATTATATACAACAAAAAAATGGGGGACCACACTAAACCTTTAATAATGGATATGAAAATGATGAACATATATCAGATAAGTATTTTCCAACACCTAAACTTTATGTATAAATATACCAATAATCTAACTCCTGAAATCTTCATAAGTAAATTTAATAAAAATTTAAATGAGAAGTATTTCTTAAGAATAAATCAAAGTAACACATATAAATTACCTAAAAAAGTAAACAAATACACAGAATATAGTATAACTTAAAGAGGTCCCAAGCTATGGAATTCTTTTCTGAAAGACAATTTAAATATGGCAAAATCTTTAAATTCATTTCAGTTTCAAACAAAAACTTACGTTCTAAATCTTACGGATTAATTTTTATTTTTGTTTACAAAAAAATTTTTTTAGCATTATATCTGATTATTTAACAGTTTGTATTTTTAAATATTATATGTAATCTTCATATATTATATGTTGAATATAATATTATATATTTAATTGGAAATTTGTATTTAAATATATTCTTTTATAACCTTTTGTGACTATTAGTATTTAATAATATTATATCTTTTTAACTATATATATATATATATATATATATATATATATATATATATATATATATATATATATATATATTATATATATATATATATATATATATATATATATATATATATATATATATATATATATATATATATATATATATATGTATATATATATATATATATATTACTATATGTTCTTTATTCACTATATGTATTTTTAAATATTATATCTTCTTTTTTGACTAATTGAGGGTGTTTTTACTTTTAATTGATACATCTTCTTTTTCCTCTGTTTTTATTCTTAAATATTATATCTTTTTTTTTTACTATTTCATTTTTTTTTCCTAAATTTTCTACCTGATTTATTAACCATATATTACCATATATTATTGTTATAATCTGTAGGGGCTCTATGAAAAGATTAGGTTGGTATTTTTCCATCCATATCTTCTTTGAGACCCTGACTATTTATTACTTGTACATTTGTAGTTATATTTTATTTTTGGTGAAAGGAAATTGTAATTTATATAAACAGCAAAATAAAATAAAATTAAAAAAAAAAAAAAAAAAAAAATAACATATAAAAACACCTCAGTTAACAATCATATGCACATTATATAAAATACATTTCATACTATTATAAAAATACATTTATAAAACAACTATATAACTTATATTACCGCATATATCAAAATTTTTTTAACTTTGACCATAATATAAACATATATGCAAACTATAAGCATATCTAATATAAATTGGGCAAACAAAAAATATAAAAAGACCATTACCATTACCAAGGTCCGCTGAGACTTGTTTCAGCTCCTTAAGGAGCGTCGTAACCCGCTCTACAGACCGAGAGTAAGGTGAGTTTGGGAAGAACGAAGATATGTTAGAGTAAAAGGCAGAAGTAGTCGTGTTAGAAATTTAGCATAGAGAAAGCGGACAGAATTACACACGATGTTAGAAGGTACAATAGTGCTGTTAGTCGAACCGACAAATACTTGAAGAGTTCACTTAATATGAACTCTTTCTCAATTTTCTTAATGACTCTAAGTATTGTAGTTTATCCTCCTCCGGCTATTTTCCATACAGAGGCCACAGTAAGTGTAATAACCACTATGTCAGTGGTTATTATGTTGTTTGCATGGTTTCAAAATGTTGTGACTTGGCTTAGTTTACAGCAAGAGTGTTAACCTTTCTAGCCAAGTCGTGTACTTTGCTATAATGTGACTTGGCTTTATTAGGAGCATAATTGTGGTTTATCCCAGTTAAGTGGTGTACTGTCATGATGAAACACAAAAATTAAATCAGTAGTCAAAAAAAGTGTTGAAAAAATATTGTAGAAAGAATGTGTTTATAAGAAATAATGAAAAGATATATAGTTTTTTGATATCTATAATTTTTTTAATATTTATAATTTTAAGTAATTTTGATAAACATTTTTTTTTTTAAACTGTTACTTTTTGA
Source organism: Hydra vulgaris (assembly GCF_022113875.1). Classification (NCBI taxonomy): domain Eukaryota; kingdom Metazoa; phylum Cnidaria; class Hydrozoa; order Anthoathecata; family Hydridae; genus Hydra; species Hydra vulgaris. Next base: position 21,542,610 of record NC_061160.1, on the reverse strand, counting down.
GTAATTTTGTTTAAAAGATATATACTCTATTCTTTTTTGTTAACAACTTATGCTTTTTATGATAAATTTTGTTAAAAAACTGGCTCCTTCTGATAATATTAATACGCTAATTTAATAATATTAGTCGAATTACGTCATTTTTTAGGCTTTTCTATTTTAAAGTAGTTTCTAGGCTTTTCTATACGTGGTTTTTTTTTAATATTATTTACTAACAACGCGTATTACGGGTTGCTTACTGCTAGTTTTTATAAATAGCTCCTCCCCATTGAAACATTTAAGAGTCTTTATTTCCTTCATTTCATATGTTTAACTTAATTTTTTTTTTATTATAAAGGTATGTATACAAAGAGTAACATAAGTTTTAGTAACTTTCATTAATTTTTTAGGATTTTTTGTATAGAGAATGTTTTCTCCATAATAACATTTTAATATTTTATATATTTACCTATTTTCTTTGGAATATTAAATATATAAAAAAAATTAAAACAGTTTAAGAAGTTTCAATATTTTCAAGTTTCTTCATTTGAAGCAAATATATGGTTGTTTATAAAGTTTTTCTATTATTAGTAATAATTTTGTATTTACTTATTAATTGCAAATCTCGCATTAAATGCGTTTCAATGTAATGAAAAAGATTTTTTGACGAAGGGTTACATTTTATCATTAAATGCTAGCAGTACTTACTGAGCAGACAACCCTTATAATTTTTTCAGTTTGATTTATTTATGAGTTCTTATCTGTAAAAATTTTGTGACTTTTGTTAATCTTTTATCAATAATTATTATTAACTACATTAAATATATAACATTACTCAGTTATAAAGATTATATCAATTTATTAATAAATTTAGTTTAAGTTCATGTTATCTTTACACATTGCTATTGTATTTTAAAAGATCTAACTTATGTATGACTAATAGTAGAGGTACAGTATAAGTAGATTATTGTAACTCTGTTTTATTTGCTTACGCTATTACGCTTATTTAAGATGAGTTAAGAAAGAAAACTAAAAGTTCAATCTTGAAATAAAATTGCAATTTTTATTATATTAAGCATCATTTTTACACACTCCTTTGATGCTTAGTTATGTCTGATAAGAAGTAAAATTATGATGCTTTGTTGAAATTAAAGAAACCAGGCTAGGCAAAATGAATTTAGCTGTCGCCAAAATGAAAGTGATGAGGTTAGGCTAGCTGAGGTAAATTGTTCTTGATAAAATGAAAGAGATAGCCTAATGATAGAGCCTAGGTGAGCTGAAATAAACTGCTGTATAAATAAAACATATCAGGATACGTGTTATAATTCCTTTTTATCTTTTGCTTCCTTCACAGCCAAAATACCTCATTTCTAAATTAATTGCTTTTTCTGTTTTAGGGTTTATGAGCAAATTTTGTATTGTGTTGGAAATTTAAGGCCTGAAGAAGGTTTTCTACCCACGTATTGTCAGTTAAACATATAGGATCCTAATAAAGCAGTGTCATTCAGAATGGAGCAACCTGGTAATGATGATTGTATAAATGAGTTAATACAACTTTTACAAACTTTAAATAATCAAAAAAAATCATTTTTTTCTGCATTTAAAAACATGGCAGAAGTAAAGGTGAAAAATGATTAATTTAAAATGGTTGTGTAGTTTTATTACTGGAACTGACTACATATAATCATTCACTATAAGCTAAAGATTCAGTTTTCAAATAAAAAGAAAGGTATATCTTATTGTAATCATTTATTTTTAGCCTTGCTTTTTTGAAAATAGTTATTAATTCAAACTTACAAAAATAAATCTTGAAACTTTCACAAATAATAATCAACCTCACAATGTAAGTTTATTTGTTGTATTGTTTAGTCACATTTTTAAGTTTTCAAATAAATAGAGTACATAACAAATCAATTTGTATTATTGTATTCAATGATAATTTTGTTCCATTTTTAGGTCAAATTCCTTCTCATATGACTGATTTCGAATGTTCCTACATAGCAGAATTTAAGAAATGCTCTGAATGTTGATTGTATTCAAAATGCTAAACGAAGCTTGATAATCTTTATACCATTTACTAAAAGATATATAATAACGAAAGAATGTTTCAAATTAAATTGTTTTTATAAGCGTTTTTGTTACTTTTTTATGTTAGATACAAATTATTTTGTCTTTTTTTTTTTAAGTTTATTTTTTTATTTTATCTCAAGAAAATTTTTTTGTTTTTTTCTCAAATAAATTTCTATATTTTTTATCTTTGGATTTATTGTTTTGAATGGATATAGTAGCTATTTTTGCTTTGTTTTTTATATTTCCCTTATCTTTTTTTAAGTGAATGGAAACTATTATTACTTTTACCACCTTTTAAACGATTAAAACGGTTTCCATTTGCACTAAGTATCGTTTACACAAATAAACAGGGTTAAAAATTCATTTGCCTAATTCCGCAGTAAAAACAGCTTAATTGTATGAATTTGTTAAGAACTTTTTACAGAAAGGCTTTTATAAAAAATATCCAACAGATAAAGCTAGCTTTTTTAAAATAACTAGGTCTCTTGGTCCTATTTTTCAATGTCCAAATTTGCTTTTTAAACAAACCTTATGAGAGAGTTAAAATAGTCTAAAAACACCTAAAGGAATGTTACGCAACTGTCTGATATGCTTAAGATCATTATGTAGAAAATACTAAAGTAAATCAGTAAAAGTACTAAATAAGTTCTAAAGTATAGTAAGTTAACTAAAAGGCAAGAACTTTAGGTAATCAGTTATATGCAAACGGCTACTTTTTTAGCGAACCAAGACATTTTAATTACCACAACAGTTATTATATTTAAAACATTTGCTCATCAATTTGTTAAGTCAAATATAATAAGTATTCTATAAGTTTTATTTAACAGTTTTCTTTGAAATTAATTATAATTTAACAACCAATTGATCTTTGGTTTGCAAAAATTTGCATTTTACCTACTACCAAAACTTTAAATTGATATTATTTAGTTTAGAAATAGTCGAGTGTGGAATGAGTTTCCACTCATCCGTTTTTCTACGGGAAAGGGAAAGGGAACGGAAAAATAATCACGTAAGCATGCGCAGTTTTCTTTCGGACAAATAAAATCTTTTATTACGCATGCTCACGTAATTATTTTTTCCCTTCCTATCCCGTTCCCGTAGAAAAACGTACGGGTCATGACAGCTAGTATATAAATATTATTATAAAATAAAAAATTTAACCTTTAGATCTTATGTTGAACAAACTAACATTTTATATAAATTAGCTACTAAATTACTTGCGGGTTTGTTTATAAAAGTAATCTGATTTTCATTAACAAATCTTTTTATTTCAAAAGTAGGCAAATATTGCTTGTGGGTTTGTATTTTTTTTTAAATCTTTTTTTAATACTTTTTATTTTGAAAAAATTTTTCTTTTTTAATAATTTTGTTTATTATTAATATAAAAAATATACTACATATGTGGGAGGGCAAGGGTGGCAATTCAAATTAAATATTTGTAATTTATGTTATTTTACTTTTATATAAAAAATTTTTATCATTAAAAAAAAAATATTCCACACCTTTACTTCGAAAATACTCCGTTTCTTAAATGAGAATAAAAAGTTCGATTTAATTACAAATGTCTTGACAAACAATAAAAACAAATGTCTTACGATATTTAGCATTGCTAAATATCGTAACTCTCTGTAAAGACTAAAAAGTAGAAAGTAAATTATAGCAAAAACATTTGCTAAAAAATACAATTTTTTTAGTACTAAAAAGTAGAAAGTAAACTTTTAAATTTAGATTTAATAGTTTAGTTAACTAAAATTTGACAGGTAGGGTAGATTAGAGTAATATAAACACCTTGAGCGAAAATTGAAATATTTTCAAAAATAATTATGCTGGATCCAAAATTTTTGCGAATAAGTAATTTTTAGAGATTCCTACTCACGATTCACTTGTATGTTTGGGCACCCGAAATTAAAAACAATACTACCATGTTTTCTGCAACAAAAAAAATAAAAAGTTAGTTATTTTTTTCAATTTTATTAAATCAAACCTTTGAACGAGAAATATTCAAATTTTTTGAATTTAAGTTACAAAAAATATTTTGAATTGTTAAAACATTAAAATTTTTTACCATATTTTGTTTTTATTCAAAAAGCAATTAAAACCACTGCTAATTTAGGACTTTAAATTAGGTAATTTCAATGAAAAAGACTGGGTAATTTGAGCATGCTCATATTACACAAAATGGCATCTTTAAATAAAGCCTAAACTAAATGCTTCTATGCATTATTTATCAGACAAAAATGGATTGGATTTTCGCAATGAAAAAATTAGTTTTATTATTTTACACCAAAATTTCACGCCACAGGTTTATTCATGCGTGATGATATTATTTTAAGAACGCTAAAAAGTGTTTTAATTAGATGATAGTTACTAAGTACTGCATATAGATTTACGCTAACTGTATTGATTCCTGTTATCACCACATAAAGTTGATTCAAAAAATATAAAGCAACTTTAACTTCACTGCTTACATCGAAGAAATCTTAAAGTATGCTCATATTACCAAGGTGCTCATATTACCCTAATCTACCCTGTGTCTATAAAAACCTAATGTAGACCTATCAATCTTTAGTTTACTGAACTATTAAATTTAAATTAAAAAGTTTATTTTCTACTTTTTAGCACAAAAAAGATTATATTTTTTAGCAAATGTTATTGTTATTTTTTTATAGCCATTTGCTTCACAAAAATTCAAAATTAGGCTGTTTTTATAGCTTTTTACTTCAAAACTATGCTATTTTTATAGCCACCAACATGCTAAAAACATTATTATGCAAATGGGAATACAATACATTAAGTTTTAATTTTTTATTTACGAAGTATATTTTAAAAGACGTAACCTTTTTTTTTTTTTTTTTTTTTTTTGACGGGATGCGAGTCTTTAATCTATTTAAATCAAGACGGTACACTATATACACTAAATTGCTTTATATACACTAAAACGCTTTTCCTAACACATGTCTATATATCTTTCTGAATACTAACATTAAATGTTGCCGCTTATTGTATGTTAAAATAATTATAAACAAGTTCTTTTATTGTATTAAAGTCACGCAAGTCACAGGATATTTCCACTTGGAGCCAATAATAAAAGTATTATTGGCTCCAAGTGGAAATATCCTGTGACTTGCGTGATAATAATAGCAAGTTGATGGGAAACAAATCTAGTTTTCCCAAAAACTATTGCCATTACTCAAGTCACGTTGTTTTCTGACTTTATCCATATATAAATATACCCATATATAGACTTATACAAGTCATTACCATTGCAAAAAATAAGTATAAATATAGAGTTTTTTAATTGTCTTTATATTTAATATCACTTTTTAGTTTATCGAAAGCTGTATACTTATATAACAACACAACAAGTAGAATATGCCTTTCAAAGGATTGTTCATAAAGTACGTACGCTTGGAGGGGAAGAGGGGGTCTGCAAGTGCGTATATAAGATGGGAGGGCAGTGGGTCAATTATAAAAGAAAGGAGACAATAAATTTAAAAAAATATTATGAAATGTTAGATACATAGGTGGAGGGTACTCAAAAAAGCGTATTGCAAAACGCGGGTTATGGGAGTTGAGACGAAAAAAAAGCGTACGCATTTAGCGTACGACTCCTAATGTAAAAGCCTATATTTATAAAATAATGTTTATAATAAATAGCGCGTATATATGCGCTAATTTTGTAATATATATATAATAATTTATAAATTTTTGTTAAACTTTTTTTATTCGTCATTAAAAATAATTTTTTTATTTAAATAACCAATATTATTTATTTTTTGTTAAAGTTGTGTTGAATTAAATTAAAGAAAACAAAATAACGCACAATTTAAAAATAGAAGTTATTATTACAAAAGTACCGTTAGCCGGACACGAATTTCTCTTGTCGGTTGCAGTTTTCTTAAGCAATCCTTAAAATGAAATTTTGTTACTTAAAAGGGATAACCTTTTGTAGAGTTATTCGTTTATTATGAAATTTTCACCATTGTAATACTAATTTAAAGCTCTTTCTAATGATATATTATATTTATATAAAAAAATAACTTTTATTTTCGCACACGTACCTAATATTATATAACCCGAGTTTCAATTAAAATCGCTCTCTTAGAACTCTGCGAATAGTTTGACGCAACGTTAAAGTTATGTAAATAAACAGGTTGTTAAAAGAGTTGAGTAAATAAAAAGGTGTTGCAGACCAGAAAATTTGTTGTTTGTGGCTACTGAGATTAAGCAAGACAAAAAACTATGAGAACTTGCATTAAGTGCGTTGAGATGGCTTCTTATTAAAATATTTTTGAGAAACCATTGCAATTTTGCATTAAAAAGCTCTTCGTAACACAAATCAATAAACACTATCTAAAACAGATTAAAAAGGTAAGTACCTGTTTTTAAAATTTGTCATTAAAATTGTTATTTTTTGATTTATTTTTAATTTGTTGTTAGTTAAAATTACTATTAAAAAGTTACTGTAACGCAAAACCTGGCTGGTGCATGAAGAAGACAAGTCGTCTTATTACCGAGCCCCGTTACACTTGTGGTTTTTCAAAGGTTTAAAAAGTACATTATAAACAATAAATAAAATAAAAAATACACTCAAAATTTTAGTAAAATACTTCAAGATTAATTAAATAATTTAGGAATTAAAATACAAACTAAAATACAACTAAAGAGAGATAAAACTATGAACTATGAAATATGAACAAAAGAGAAAAAGAGATGAAACTGTGAACGTGAAATATAAAAAAAAGAGAAATGAAACAATGAACTATGAAAGTTATATTTCTCAAAAAATTGAGATATGTTTTATTATAAATAGTGAAATGTAAATAAGTATTAAGGACGAATTTTTCAATATAAAATAATACATTTCAATAACAAAAGTTAAAAACATGTCTCAATGATTTTATGATGATTTTAAATGTTAATTTATTGCTTTATATTTTCTAGACAAAATAAAGACATATGTTTTTATGTTGTCTTTAAGTTGTATAGTGACATCTCTATATTAGTTAAGGCCACATCAAATGTATTGGCATTTGCCCAACAAACTTAATTTGTCAACGTATGCAAGTAAGTTTCTTTTATTTATATATATATATATATATATATATATATATATATATATATATATATATATATATATATATATATATATATATATATATATATATATATATATATATATATATATATACATATATATATACATACATATATATATATATATATATATATATATATATATATATATATATATATATATATATATATATATATATATATATATATATATATATATATATATATATATATATATATATATATATATATATATATATATATATATACACATATATATATGCAAGTCTTTCTTGCTGCATAGACGTTCTCAAAAATATTTATATCAGTTTAAGTTTTATAAAGATCCGCTAACCGCTAGCCACGGAAACTGGAAGTGTCAAGAGGATTTATAAATCTATAACAGTGATGGAGACACAATCTGTTAGATTATTTTTTGATTTAAAATTTAGTAAATATAGTGGCAATGTACACCTAGCAACTCGTCTTGAAATTGATTTCAGTTATACATAGATCAACTGCATTGATTTCTTTGGAAGCTTCATATTGCAAAGCTTTTTGACGACTCAAGCAATATTCCATAACTTCTTTGCTAGTTACACTCTGTAAACTGTGAACATCATAGAAAAAACCAAATAACGAACTTATTGTTTGCATAAGAGTAAATTTTTCTCCAACCAATTGTATTTCTGTTTCAAGAATTGCCAAGTAAAGTTTATTTTGATTTTTTCTTTTGGATCTTGAATAGAATTGTTATCTCCTTCATACGTAAATCGTTTATTTTTCCTTTTGATATGAGTTGATTTGAGTTCAAAAAGTGCATGTATTTGCAATTGCAACTGCATCTACAAACTGAATGCAATTTGAACTGCATCTACTAGTATGTACCACACAACCAGAGAAACGACAAACTTAAAACTAAAAATAGCGTTTGTAATAAACCTTGGATCTACCCGTGTTGAATTACCAGATGCTCTTTTTTATAGATGCTGTTGCTGCAATGCCATTTTCTGGATTTAAAATCACATCCACAAAGCGAATGATCATAGCCATTTGTTCAAAATGACCAGCATTAGGTGTGCAATCTATAATTATTGAAAAGTACTTAGCATCACGAGCAGATGTTAGACATTTTTGTTTGATTGGATTGGATAAAAGATGAATTAATTCATTTTGTATATCTTTTCCTAGGTAATATACATGTGTTTAATATTTCGAAGAATATACCCGAATTTCTGAGAAGTTTTTGTTATCAGCAGTGTTCAGTTTCTCATGTGTTCCACGAAAAGCAAGATTTTGCTTATCAAGAACTCTAACTAAAGCTATCAGCCGTTTCAAGATTTGCTGCCAACACTGTTCTTCTTTTTAACAAGACGCAAATTTGTTTTATTGTTTTGCAGTCGCAGCTCAAACTCTTTCCATGACTGAAAATTCGCTAGATGTTCACTGCTTTTCTCATGCCCTGACAGATTTGCGGACATGTTTTTCCAATCATGTGAACCATTGGAAAAAAGAGATGAAGCAGCTGTTGTGCTACTGGTAAACGGTTTGCAGCAGAAGCAATACACAGTGTCATTGCTTACAGAATACTGCAGCTAATGTCTGAGAATTTTATCTTCATTAACAAGCCGGCGGTTGAAATGGTTTTTTGAAAATTTTCTTTGCATACTATCGTAAGGAAAGTCAAACGGACCGACTTGTTTTGGTCCATGTTATATCAAAAGTTGTCGCATTTCATCATTAAATACGACCCAAGTAGCTGGATTGCTATAGTTAGCATATAGACCAGAAAATATGTCAATTTTATGCACTCCAGATTCTTTGTGTGTTACGTGTATTACATTATGTTGTTCTAACTCTTCTGATACTGTCGTCTCATCGGCTTCCCTGACTGCTTCAACTTTATTTTGTTTGTTAGAAACCCTTCATTCGCAACCCGTCGTCTACAATATTGCCCACCAGACAATTTTTTTCTTTTTGCCATCGTGGATTGAAATAACGAAGAAACTATTAAAAAATAATAAAAATGATCACCTCGTGTATCTTTAATATTTTTAAATTAAAATATTATTTTAACTTCTTATAAAAGTTTATGAGTCACATTTTAAGACTTTTAAAGCTCCATAAATATAAATAATAACACTCTTTTAGTATAAAAAAAAAATCAGTTAATTTGTTACTATACTAATTCGTAATTGCTATCATAGAATATTTAATTAAAATTAGTTTCTTACTATTTCTAAATTAACACGGTAATAAAAACAATTTTCACAATAAAGTTAAACGTGCTAATATATATATATATATATATATATATATATATATATATATATATATATATATATATATATATATATATATATATATATATATATATATATATATATATATATATACACACACATATACATAAATATGTATGTACATTATATTTAATTTTGGCAGAGATAATTTCAACTCCTTTTCAAAAAATACCTAAAAACATTTATTTGTTTGTATATTTAAATTATATTTAGGTATTGTAGCAGGAAAAACATAATAATTCATGTTTAACACAGGTACATTGATTTTGATTTATCGCTTTTTTCTAATACTTTTACCTTTTTGAAAATGTGATTTTTTTTTAATTGACTTTTAGCAAAAATAGTTATTTATTTAATCGAAAATATGATCCAATCAAAATGCGAGTAAAAATAATATTCTCTAGAATAATATTTTTACTTAAATTTTAATCGGATTAAAACTCCATGTATGTTACGATTTATAGAAGTTTTACCAAGGGCTGCTTAATGGAGATAATTTTGACTGATAAACCGTTTTAAATTTTGCAGTGCCGAATTTACCTACCTGTGAAAAATCTCTGATATATTAGGTACGTGAACTAAAATTTTCAAATTAATCAAATGAAAAATAATGATTAATTTGAAAATTTTAGTACGCGAACTAAAATTTTCAAATTAATCATTAAAAAATCCTTCAGAACAGGATTTTAAAGGTAAAAAAGTTATAAAAGTTTAACATTTCTACAAAACGTTAAGTAATTTTAAGTGGCAAATTTTTGATAGGGTAGAGAGGGACTAATTGAGCATAGAGACATGTTGAGCAGGCAAAATAAATCAAATATTACGCATCACATAACATCTAATGAATGAAAGTTAGGAAATTAGAATGTTAACACATTGCACAACAAAAGATTGCTGTAAAGCAGTTGAGCAAGATAAACGGGCGCTTTTTCAAATTTGGACTAAAATAGTAAAAGAAATTTCTTGCTATTTTTCTCTTGAATGCTTATCAATTTTTTTTATCTGCCATCACTTTAGTTTTGATATTTTACCAATTTATCGGACTTTCGATTAAATTTATTAAAAGTAGCCGTTTTTTCCTAAGTCCTTTTGTTCTCTTTAAAGCCTAACATATGTGTCACCTTGTCTAGTAGGGGTAAGTTGAGCAACTTTGAAAAGAATAAAACTATCGAACTCAAAGAAATAACTTTGATAAGAAATAATTTAGTGGTACATTATTTGTATATTTTTAGAATTATTAATTTTTAAATAGGGTTTTAAAGTTCAAGATTGTATAAAATAATTTTTAAAAAAGTTGTATACAATAATACTTTTATATTTTATGAAACTTTCTTACCATTTCTCTTTATACATTATACACACGCTTACTGTTAGTGAAAGTTTTATTGATGATTCACCTTAGCGTCATACCATGCATATTTATTCATTTGTTGATTGTTCAACTTAAACCACACTATTTGTCAACTTACCCCACTGGAGCAGGTTGGGGAGCTCCGCAAACTTTTAGCAATATTTTCTCAAAAAAATCAATAGTTTTTTCTTAGCAAATTTTTAGCAGGTTAAATTATTTTTCAAATATTGAAAAAATTATTTAAATACGACGCACCGTTCACTAGATCTGTAAGATTTAGTAAAAATTGCTCAACTATGCACAAATTATTGGCGCTACAAACGCAACAATTGTCTATAAACAACAAAATTACCCTACTTTACCCTACATCATTATTATAAAAAGAAAAAAAAATTATAAATTCATTGTTAATGATGGGATACATCCTTCATTATTATAATGATGTTAATTAATATCATTAATGGGATACATTATTCGTGAATATGTTTTAGTATAGTAGGCCATAATTTATTTATATATCATAAATTTTATAAATATAATTTATGCGCAATTAGGGTTTGGCGAATTTGAGAACTTCTGAAAATGTTATTTTTAACTTTAGGTAACTGCGATACCTTATGAGAAACCTAAGTTAACGTTGGGAAACATAAAGTACAGATAGTGTGTTAATACAAAAAAAATATATAAATTTTCGTGAATTTGCCGCTAAATGTGTTCAAAAGGTGTTCCGCTAATCTAAAAATCGTCAAAAAAAGTCATTCAGTTATTTTACTTTTAACTGGTGTTTATTTTTATTAATTTGTTTTAAGATTTATTAGGTTTTAACTTGCTTTGTTTCTACAAAATATACTTTAACAAATTTTTAATTCAATTTCTGAAAAATGAAAAGAGAAAGAGATACAACTTTACAACGATGGCAGAAAAAGCAGGTCCAACAACGTTTACAATGAGTTTATATACTTTGTTTAGAAATGAAAGAGCATCATTAAAAGAACCAGCCCAAATATAACAACAGTATTCCAAACAGGGACAAATAAGAGATTTGTTGAGGTAGAGAATGGAATCAGGAGTAAGAAAATGGCAAGCACGATAAAGAGAAGTAACCTTAGCAGGTGCTAACTCAGCAGTCTTTTGTATGGTTTCCATGAGAGGTCAGTAGCAAACAATAATTCAAGAAGACGTAAAGGACTTAGTAAAAGGGTTGCCTTCGTTAATATAGGAATATTGACAGTATTGTAATAGTTAATTACATTAAAAAAACTATTGTAATACTAAATTGTGCTGGAGTTAAAATACACATGCAAGCCCAAATCCATTACAGAAGTGAGATCAGATTCAATATTATATTAAAAATTGAATTCCATGTCAACACTAGTTGAGTAATTTTTTCAGATTTTTTTAGATCAAAATTTTCCCTTTTTGTTAACGCAGAAATGCTTTCGTTTATCATTTTGAGGCTTTTCCTTTTGCTTAATGCGGATAATTCACTTTAAGCGGTAGTGGTGTAGTGGTAGAGCGCTCGCTTCATAAACGAGTGGTTCCGAGTTCGATCCTCACCACGTCCCTGGTAGTACCGCGCTCAACTCGTTTCTCCGCGCAGCGGCCTTGTTCATCAAGGTTCGTGTTTCGGAGTTATAGAGATGAGAGAGGGTTATAGCCACAAATAAGTGGCTAATAAGCCACTTATAGCCACAAATAAGTGGCATAATAAGCCTCCTTGTCTGTAGTGGCCTTCTCGGCCTTGAGGAGGTGAATTAAAATAAAATAAAAAAAAAAAAAAAAAAAAAAGCAGCATTAAAAAAAAGATAATATCAAGGTTTTAAATAGCGAGGTTTTATATGGTGAGGATTTTATGGTTGCAGTTTTTCATCTCTGTCTTGAAAGTATGGTATTAGCTTTGCCAGATATAGCAAAAGCTCAGGTTTATCTTGTAATTTTTATTTTTGTTATTTTTATTTATTAAGTTTATTTTTGTTAGTTTTTATTTTGAGTAATTTTATTTTGTAAAGTTTATTATATTAATCAATAAATACTCAAAGTTTTCGTATTTGTAAAATATATATAGAAATACCCATATACGATATTAATTATTATACATAACAATCGAAAAATAAGTTATAATAAATTCCGGAAAAAAAAAGTTCCGGGATGAAATTATTTTTAGTTGCAAGCGTTTTAATGTCATTATTGATTATTATATTTCATGGTTGAGGGCCTCTGGTGGTACATATAATTATTATTGGAATATCTATCAAAATATTTGGGCTATATTTTTTCAACTAATGTTTTGAAAATACTTGAGATCGTTTAGTTATTAATTTTGTTGATTTAAACTAAAAGGTGGTAAATGTTTAATTGATAAATATTCAGAATTTAGGTCATTTATCAATGGCCGTGAATGTGAGAGACATTGTACGTTAGATATTATCCTAATTGCATGTTTGTGATTGTTGAAAAGTTTCTTTAGTTTTGTTTATTGATCGAGATAACAATAAATAAAGGAGAAATAGATATATTTTAAATATATTTGGTTTAAGTTAGAATTATTTTATTAAAATATGCAAAAAATTTTAGAAATTTTGTTTTCGATGAATTTTATGTGTTTTTTCCACGTAATAAATACAATAAAACAAGCTTACACAAGTTTTAATGTTTATGTATAAAATAGGATTATCTCTAAAGTATTTCAATTTTATCTTAATAAAGTAATTCACAAACACCCAGAAAAAGTTTCTCAACGTTGTTATCTCTAAATACAATTTTAGATTAGCTTCATACCCAAAATTTTAGACTTGACTGTGGAAAAAGTAAACCAAATTTTACAAATACACAGAAAATTAATATAGAACAGTTTAAAAATGAATTGAAGCTATTCTTGGATTTTAATATATCCGATTTTAAATGCTTCTTTTAAATTAACATTCAATATATAAAGTTATATTAAACAAAAAATTAAATGTAAGCATTGGGAATTACAATATAAAAACAGAACACTCAATAAAGTCTCTAGGTGTTTCTTCATGAAGAAACACCTAGAGACTTTATTGAGTGTTCTCTTTTTATATTGTTATTCCCAATGCTTACATTTGGAAGTTTTTTAGGGGTAATTTGTGATTTGATGAAGGCGATTAAATAAAATGTATACTTAGTTTTTGTTAAATTTACTGAAAACCTTCTTTTATTAAAACGTTCAAAAATTCTTTTTTGATTGTTTTATATATTGTTTTGATGTTGCAAAGGGAATTAAATAAATTAGTGTTGTCTGCAAATAAAATCGAGTCTAAAATATTAGAGGCTTTGTTTAATTAACAAATTAAAAAACAAAAATTCTTTTAATATGAATCCTTAAGTAATATCTAAATCACTAGGATTTTTTGTGTGTTTGTTTCCTTATTTAATAACATTGAAGTAGAAAAATAAAGAGATAACTGAAAGACTATTATTTGCTTGATGATTAAAAAAATAAATTTAAAAATCAAAAATTATTAACTAATTAAGTTAATGAATAAATGTTGATGCATTTTGTGTTAATTTTTTGTTTAATATAACTTTATATATTGAATGTTAATTTAAAAGAAGCATTTAAAATCGGATATATTAAAATCCACGAATAGCTTCAATTCATTTTTAAACTGTTCTTTATTAATTTTCTGTGTATTTGTAAAATTTGGTTTACTTTTTTCAATAGTCAAGTCTAAAATTTTGGGTATGAAGCTAATCTAAAATCGTATTTAAAGATAGCAACGTTGAGAAACTTTTTCTGGGTGTTTGTGAATTACTTTATTAAGATAAAATTGAAATATTTCAGAGATAATCCTATTTTATACATAAACATCAAAACTTGTTATAAGTGTAAGCTTGTTTTATTATAAAGTATATGCAGAAGAGGCAAGCAAGATATAGTTCTATCAGCTCCAACTAATATTTTGTACGCGTGTTTTGATTTACAGTACAGTTTTTTAAATGTTGTATGATTTGTACTTGCCCATGCAATATTAAATGAAGTCAATTAACAAAGAATAAAAAAGAAATATAAAATTTTCATAAATTAGAAATGGTTTAGTTTTATACATGATTGCAATATTATTTTGATAAATTTTTTTCAATACTGTTTATATGTACACTCAAATGTAAATGTTCATCTAGTATTTTACTTAAAATGTTTATTGACGATTTTAATGTTTGTGTTACTAATTATTAGGTTTGGCAACTTCATGAAAATATTCACTCTCTTTTTTCAAGGTTAGTTTGTGGTACACTATATACTTTATCAGTTTTTTTATATTTTTGATCATCATATATCATGGAGTTAAAATGTTGCATGGCTCTTTTACTCTATGTCTGTCAATTTCATGTTCATTTATAATTTTATAGTAAAATTTTAAAAAAATATAAAAACATTTTACATTCCATAGTAACACAGGATTAAAAGATATAAACAAATAAAGTTAAAAAATTAAAAAAAGTTAAAAAAAAAAAGAAAGAAACACGAAATAAATTAAAACAAAGTACAAGTGAAAAAAAAAAGACTTTGAAAATGAAAAACAGTAATAAAACTTATGTATTAAAAAAGAGCTATAGATATTTCTACTAGCTACTATTTGATTGAAATGTATTTGTAACTCCAAACACTATATTGAGCTATGTTTATATAGGAAAATTTTTTATTTTTACCACCAAAATAATTTAAAAATTTGATTTTAACAACATTTGTTAAAAGACTTGTTGTAATTGTTCTATTTAGTATAACATTTTATTAGTATTGTCTTGAAAAAATCTTTGTATTTTTTCTTAATCTAAAATACAAATATTTGTATTTGGAGAATCCCGATTACATTTATTTTTATTTGAATTTGCATTTGAAAATCTAAAATTAACGTATTCGTATTGGATCAAATGTATTTGACTTCAACCCTGATTGCCATGTATTTTGTGTATTGTTTATATATCGTGTGTTTTTGTGTATAAATAATGCTATATATATATTTATTATTTTACAGATTGAATTTGGTGTTATGTTTGCGTAATATTTGTTATTATTTGCGTTGTTGTTGCTTTTTATATATGTTGCTGTTCACTGTTGTTTAAATAATATATGTAACATAAAATAGGGTTTTTAATTCTAGTTTACTATCTTTAATATTTTTATGTCTCTTTTATTTTTCCTTTTTTTTTAATTAATTTATGTTTGATCATTTAATATTAAAATATATATTATAAATAGTTATAACATATAATAATATGGTTATATAATATATCCTAGCTTTCCGGACCCATAAAATACCGGTCTTTACCAAATCTACCATTTCTATACTTATCTATTCCACACCGATCATTTCTATACCTATTATTTGTTTACTTCAATATTTTTACGTAAATTAATTCATTTAAAAATTTACTTTAAGAGCAATAGAATTAACATGCACACCCTTTTAGCATACCTAGAGCTTATAAGAAATTTATAATTAGGTTTGTTTTTTAATTACCAGTGTCATTTTGCGGGGTTAAAGACCTTCCCTTGTAAATTTTGAAAAATTTTCATTCTTGCTGTATTTATAGCAAAATATTTATAACAGTATCGCAGTTTATTATTATTTTATAAAAGGAATATTATTTTATAATATTATAGCAGAACTTAGAAGATCTTAGACCATTATAAACTATAGACTATAAAATGCTAAGGAATTGCCCACAAATTACGCTAAATTTATTTTTAAAAAAGTAGAAGAGATCTTCAATTCTTTAGGATGGCGATTTTAATCAAACTTTAAGAGCTATTTTGATTTTTTATTTAACATACGACTCTGCAAGAAAAAATTTTGATCTTTTTTGTTATCTTCAATTGTGAAATTTAGCGTTGCATAACTTATTGACGACCCCTTATTTAAAAGTTTAATTATAGGATCTGCCAAAAAACATATCAAGCCAAAAAAAAATTGGAGTATAATACTATTTTGATGGTTATCTAAATTCTGTTGTTGTTGCGCACTCGGTTTTGAATGTTAAACGGGGGCGTGGTAAAATAGCTGTAAAGCTCTAAATTTTCTTAGTGAATCAATATTAAATAACTTTAACTTTTAATTATTTTTAAAAGTAATTGGTTTAATTTAAGTATAAAATTAGAATTTTTAATGTTCTTATAAAAAACATAGTTTTTAAACCTCCTTACTGTTTTGAAAAAGTTATGGTCACCGCGTAGCAAGTTCAAATCATCAGCCTGCTTTATTTTTTAATTTTTGACATTTAAAATGCAAAACAAAACAACTTTACAGTCCTATAGATTTTATATTCTATATATAAACATGCTGTATACTCATTTTTCTTGCACAAACTTAACTTAAAATTAAATGTAAAATTAAAATAACATAAGTTTCTCAACTATGACACATCAAACCACGGCTTTCTTGCTTACAAGTTCAGCGCGCTAGCCACTCGGCCATGTTGGCACGTTGTTCATTGAAATTTTAAAACTATGTAAAAATTCTTTTTAACGGAAATAAATCTGCAGATCTAAAATTAAGAAGAGGTTGACGCAATGCAGTTTTTTAAGTGAAAGTGAAACTGTAAAACTTGATATATGTTTAAGTATGTTTTAAATTACATAATATGACGTTTACTTACATTGAATATAAGTTTCACGTTCGCTCACGTTTTTCTATAAAGCAAACCAGCGACTCTTTATCGCCAATACCTCGCTTGCAATGGCTGCCAAGGGTTTCGTGTCAAACACGCTCCAAAGGACACTACTACTATAAAAACTATTAAGTTCGGCAATAATATATAAAGATAAAGATAATAATAGCAAAAACATATAAAAATAATTAAAAATACCAATATCAATAAAAATTACGATAATAGTAATAAAAATAATAAAAGTAATATATTATTGTTTCTTTTTCCTAAAAAATGATGCTGTCTTTAAATGAAGGAATTCGTTCCATTAACATAAAATCATCTATTTTGGTGATAACGGAATCATCAATATCTTTTCCTATATATAATAAAACTAACTTTACTGAATTATTATTTAACATGTGTTTAACATTTATAACAAAGTATGCATTACGGAACATTATTATATATCTTGTTTATATATTTTTACTATAAAATAGAACAATAATTGGTATAATGTATCATATTATAGCAATTCTTCTATAAACCAAACTATACTATACATTAATAAAATAAGATAAATGAAATATTTCATCATTAAATCATGCGCCATCTAGAGATCAGATCATGCTAATATAAAAATGCATGGGATGAAGTTTATCGTAAAGTTGATTGTGAAGATGTTTACAAGGAAAATATGATGACTCTGGCTTTTGATGGTTCTGAAGATCTCTTGGCCAGCAAGAAAATTATGGATCTTGTAGGAAATGAGATACCAGACTTCAGGGAGGAGCTAATTAAATGGAAACAACCAGAAAGTTTAAATTATTTATAGAAACAGATAACACCTTCTAAAGGTGTTTGCAGAGGAAAACGTTGTCAACACAATGAAGAATAACTTGCCGACGAAGGTATAGAGCTGAGAGTTAATTGTTAGAAAAGGTGGGTGTTTGGAAAAAATTTTTTTGTTTTTGGAGAGGGGGGAGAAAGAAGTAATTGATTGAAATCAAGGAGATTTTTTCACAAAATTGGAGATTTCCCCCTTTCCCCCCTACAATTAGGTAGGGTAGAGTCTGCTAACAACTGATATATATACAAATATCATTTTATTGCTAAATTATGTAAAGTAAGTAAAAGTTTTCCATCGGACATTAAATATCTATCTAAGGGTTCATGTGATACTTCTTGTCCAGAAAAATAACAACTCATGAGGATATTTTAATCAGACTAAATCAGTTTAATACAAACAATTTAATTAATGTAAGGCATGATTGGGTATTTTCCATTTTACCCCACATGCTTTAATATTTTTTATTATAACATACTGTAGAAAAGTTATATATATATATATATATATATATATATATATATATATATATATATATATATATATATATATATATATATATATATATATATATATATATATATATATATATATATATATATATATATATATATATATATATATAGCATATAATAGAAGCAAAAGAAATTAGTGGAATAGTAAAATATATAAATTAAAGGAAAAGTAAATGAAAATAATTAAAACGGAAAGAAGATAAAAGAAGAAAAAAATAAATTTCTAAGATGTAAGCAGTGACGTTAAAGTAAAATTATTCAAAAGATTGTTTTAGTTATTTATTTATATATTTATCAAATTAATTATCGTTACTTACGGGGACAATCCTACGCTTTTATCAAAATGTAGTTTAGCTACCATTAAATAGAGAGTATGATGCATGACTTTAATTTGAAATTTAAAACAAACAAAAAATTCATAAATAAAATTATTATTCAAAATTTAAAATTTTTAAACATAGGGCAACCCAATAATTACTTGGTTTTTGTTTGAATTTATTTATTCATTTTATTGAAATAACTCTCCGGAGCGTGGAATCGCCCTTTAACGTTTTTCTCTTTTTTTCCTTCAGATTTTACATCAATTATAGTGTTTTTGAAGTGGAATATTTGTAAGTAAGCTTTTAATTTCATAGAAAACTATAAATTCGTTTCTATGTAACAACTTGTTTTAAATTCTCAAAAGAAAAGTGGAAGTGCTGTGTGTGGAAATAATAAAGGCTACACATAAAAACAATAAAACATATAAAAACAATAAAACATAAAACAATAATACATATGAACAAGGTTTAAAAAAACGTAGTGGTGAGGCGGTGAGGCGTACGCTTTTTCCAAAAATTTTTAAAATTTGTCAATAGTCAATGTTTAAAAAAGCGTACGCCTCACCGCTGCGTTTTTTTTAAACCTTGCATATGAAAACAATAAAACATATCATATTAAAATAATATACAAAAACTACAAAAATTTGTTTGAAAAAACCTATTAAAAAAAACTAATGGAAATAGAAAAAAAACTTGGAATATAATCAAAGAAACAATTGGCAAATATATTTCGATTAAAAACAATGTTGCAAAAACTGTTAATTGATGAAAAAGTTGTTTATGATAAAGAAATATAATAACTTCATAGCTGAAAAACTAAACACTTCTTGGGATAGGTTCAAATCTGGCGGCTAAAATTCCATCTAGTACCATAAAATTTGAAACTTACCTTAAAACAGCAAATAATGTTATGACAGAACTAAATTTAAATATAAGTGAATTGCGTTATGCTTTTTCCTCTCTGAAAAATAAAAAAAGTGCAGGCATAGATAAAATTAGCATCAATGTAGTTAAACAGTCTTTGATATTATTGAACCCTTATCGTTTCACATTTTTAATATCTCATTAATGCCTGTTATAGTACCAGACAGACTTAAAATAGCCAAAATGACACCGATTTTTGAGTCTGGTGAAAAAACAAATGTTTCAAACTACAGACCTATTATTTTATTACAAACCTATTATTAGTATTACCTTGTTTCTCTAAATTGCTATAACACATTATGTTCAATCAGTTGCGGATTAAGAATTCTTGGGGCCTGGGGCTATTTTTATTTTTGAAGGCCTATTTGTGGGCCAGAGCCTAAAAATGACTTAAAAAAAAATAAAAAGGTTGTCTAAAATTTTTGGGGGCCCCTAAATTTGCGGGGCTGGGGTTATATCCCCTAGCCCCCCCTTCCTTCCATCCTTGATCCGGCACTGTGTAAAATAGGTTTTATAATCATTCAGTATCAAATAATATTCTGTACAATAAGCAATTTGGGTTTTAAAAAAATAATTCTACGGATCACGCGGTAATTGAGCTTGTAAACCATATATCGGATGCTTTTGATAAAGATTTTTTTACCTTAGGAGTTTTCATTGATTTATCCAAAGCATTTGACACTGTCAATCATCAAATCTTTATAAAAAAAATTAGAACTTTATGAAGTGAACAACTTAAGCTTATTTTGGTTTAAAGACTACTTGACTAACAAAAAACAAAGCATAACCTATGAAACAAATGAAACCACAAAAAACCTTATAAATTACGGGGTTCCCCAAGGATCTATTTTAGATCATTATTTTTTCTAGTGTATATAAATGACTTATTTTTAGCATCTAAAAAATTATATCTTATATTGTTTGCTGACGATTCCAATCTGTTTTATTCACACAGAGATATAAAAATTCTTTTTAAAATTTTTAATGAAGAATTATCTAAAGTAAATGAATGGTTTGTAAGTAACCGCCTTTCACTAAATGTAGATAAAACTAAATTCATCCTATTCCACAAACCAAATAAAGTTTATAATATTCCACTTAAACTGCCAAATCTTTTATTCAATAAAACAGGTGTAAAAAGGGAATCTACTGTTAACATTTTTTAGGAGTAATTCTTGATGAAAACTTGTCATGGAAGTTTCACATCCAATCTATTGAAAGTAAAATCTCTTATAATATTTCCGTACTTTAGAAAACAAAACCATTTTTAAACACTAAAGCTCTAATAAAAATTTATTTTTCATTTATTCACAGCTATCTTACTTACTGCAACATTGCATGGGGAAGTACGAATTGCGGAAAACTCAATAAACTTTATAGTAAACAAAAGCGTGCTTGTAGGATTGTATTTGGGGCAAACAGAACTGTTTATTGGAAACCACTATTAAATCGTCTCAAGGCCTTAAACATTTATAAACTAAACATTTACTAAATATTGCTTTTCATGTTTAAAATGAAACATGGAATATCTCCACTCATATTTCAATCTTATTTTAGCGAAATATCTCATAAGTATCCAACAAAGTTTTCAGAGAATAGCTTTATTGTTCCGAGAATTAATTCAAAAATGTGTTCTTATCAAATTCAATGTCAAGGACCTTTTCTAAGAAAAATTTTTATTAAAAATTTCAATAAAGAACACAACTCACTGGAAAAATTTAAAACAGTTTCTAAAAGAATCTATTAGATTTTAATACAATAGACTTTAAATATTTTTTTTAAAAGGTAATTTTAAAATAGAAAAAACGAAGAATGTAAAGAGACTTTACATTGCAGTGATTGCTCGAAGGTATTCAAAATAACTAGTGGTCTAAAAAGGCATATAAACTCTAAGCACAAAGAACTTGTGCCTACTAACAACCTTGTCAAGGTTGTCGGTAGTGAATCAGTTGATTTAAATAAAAATACACAATTATGTATTCAAAGTACACAATTCAGAGGTCTATTGACTAACGCAAGACATAAACTGTCAACAAATGATTGTTTTTGTAATGAAGATCGAGAATGTTTTAAAAACATGGTTTTCACTGAATCTTAGTATTTACAAGTTAAATCTTTTTTTTAAAAAGAAATGCATAAATTTAAAGGCAATGAATTTAAAGGCCGAAAATTTTTATTCTTCATTCCACCATAAGTATACAACTAAGTCAGTTGCGATAAAAACAATACCAAAAGAACTATATTATTTATTGTTAGCAGAATTAACAACATTATGTCTTAATTTTTTGATTACAAAAGAATCTAAACTTATTGGTGAAGATTCGAATCTAGAAATAAATCTCTCTGAAAAAGACATAAGAAGCTTAGAGTATATTGCAGGTTATGTATTTCAAAAACTGTACTCTAAGTTGAGAAATAAAAAAATTAACGATGGTGCAATGTCTGGACAATGGCTTGATATTATACTTTCATCAAAAACTCAAGAGGAACAAAAACTTGTAGATAGTAGAGATAGAGGTGGATTGTGGAGAATGAATACACTAGTAATAAATATTTTTAGTGGATGTGAAAAAAAAATTTAGAATACATACTAGCGTAAATTTTAGAAAAATTGAAAGTAAAGTATTGGTTTCACAATTATTAAATAACTGTTTTGTCAAGTCCTGCTTTTATATTTGCTTTTTTATATATGTGCTTTTATAATGCTTTTAAATATGTGACCTTCCTGAAACAGAAACAGACAAAGAAATTGCTAAAACTTTATACCATATAGCGATGCTTTTTGTTCGTGTTCGTTCACATTCACACACAAAGCAAATAGAAGAAAAATTTAAAAACAAAAAAAAAAAATAACCAAATTTTGAAAAGAGCTGAATCTTTACAATCATCATTAAAAAAATCAAACAAGATCAAGAAAAATATTTGCGATAGCTGAGATTTACAATCATGTTTCCTCTCATCAGTATTTTATCAATCTATGCAGATGTAAAGAAAAACGATATTTATAAAAGTATTGTAGTTCCAGTTTATAATACTTATCAAACAGCTATTTTCATAGCTACAAATTAAAATAATTACATTATTGGTTAGAACAAATATTTTTATTAATTTATTATTTTAATCAACTTATTTTATTTATTTTAATCAACTGTTGTGTTTTTTCTCTTTACATAATAATGTATGACATTCTTTAAAATTTTAAAAGTATAGGCTTTCATCAGTAATCAGAGTTAAATTATAGTATAGGTTTTCGTAAAATTTAATTTTCATATAAACTAACAGTAATTATGGGGGAGACATAATATCTACTGATTAACTAATTAAAAAAATGCTTTATGAAATAAGGCTTTCCAAGAAAAAAGATTATAATTCAATTAAGTTTAGTTATTTTTTCTAAGTTTTTTGGGAACCGGTGTATAATCAATTACCCATTCATTAGTATGCTATCTAACATTTCCACCAAGGGGTTGAATTGTAAATTGAGATTTTATGATATCATTGTATCCAGTGTCTTTAAGGTTAGGATTATCCCTACTGCAACCTAAAGTTCTCTGCTTACCAAAGTAGTTCTCTGATGCGTCTTGACAAAATATTTCAGTTTATACGTATAAAAATCCTTTGCTTAGTAAGTATTGAACGCATTCAACTAAGGAGTTTATCGTTCTAGATTGCCCTTCAAATGTCTGATTTGATATGAATTTTATTTTATTAAATAAATTTTTAGAAAATTTTTCTGGCCTTTTTTCTATGCTTTCTCTCCAGTCTACAAAATATTTTAGAAAAGTGTTTTTTAGCCAGTAAAACCTTTCATCTGAACAATCGGTATAAGGTTTCAAAAATGCTTTACGATTTTTGATGTGCTCTTTAGTGTTTGTGACATTGCAGCAATCAAAAAAATTATCCATTAACAGACAGAAATTTACTGTCTCAGAAGCTTCAACTGGCCCAAATTCAAGCAATGTATTGCCAACTGTAGCACTTAAAATTTGAACTGCTAATTTACGTTCATAACAGAGTATGCATTTAATATTATATTGTCTGGAGTAAGTTTAGGAAAGTAATTTAAATTACATTCCATATCTTCATAGTAAAACTTAGCAATATGACTCCAGAGAAGATATTTTCCATTATTACACATATATCTTGAACAACAGTTAGATTCAGAGTTGCTCAAACAGTTTCTTGATGTTTTAATAAGATGAGGAGGATCAGAAAAAAACCATATATATCATTCATCGTCTGCATAAATATTTTTTGTGTGATATGTTATACCATTTGCTTTGTTGTCGTTATTCATATGCATTTTATAAAATGCGCGATTAGGTGAAGCTCCATCGCAAGTCACAGATATAACTTTTAATTTACATTTTCTTTCTAATATTGCAACAGCACGCCAAAATATTAGAAAAATCTGGAATGAAGTAATACTATCAGTAGCAAAACTTGCAAAAGCATAAGATAAAGGATTCATTGCACTTCTAATTAAAAAAAACTAAAATATGTGAAGCTTAAGTATCAGTTTTTTTAAAAGTTGCCTGAGTAAGATCATCGTACCAAGATCAACAAAACCAATTAAATCACCTGTGTGCTTATCCCACACAAGGTCATTTTGAATTTTTATTTCATCAAAAGAAAGTATAGTGTATTTTTCAAGTGTTGAAGAGTTTGAAACTAATTTAGCAAGCTCCTGAACATATTGACTATTAAAACCCCTTTGTGGTTTGATGTAGTTTCTATAGTCTCTCAAAGTGCGTTGAGAAGGCAAAACAAGTATACCTTTTCCACTTTTTTGTAAACGCAGAAGATCATATGCAGCTGGAGATTTTGCATACAAAGCTAAAGAGTATTTTATTACCATTGGATGGTATCGTGTTTGAGATGGATGTTCTGTTAAACATTTTAACTGTTCTGAAAGGAATAATTTCACGAAAGACGAAATTATTCTATTTAAACTTTTCTGAGAGACTATTGATAATTTTTTGAAGATCTTAATGGATGTTTTCTCCAATTGATTCATCATTTTTTTCAATGGCTTGCCTGAGTTCCAAAATTTACTTTTTTAAATATCTATTTTTAGATCTTTGATTTTAATCTTTCAGGCGCAGTATATTTAACAGGAGCTTTAATACTAGCTGGAGTTTTTAAGGTTTTCTTTTTTGAATTAATGGCTTTGCTACTATTTATAGTTAATATTTTACATTCTTTACAAATGCTTGACTCAATTTGTAGAATACTACATGTAGAAGGTCTGAAATGCACTGTTTCATTTGTAGGACCATCATCACATCTTTCATCCTCAATTGAAAATAGTTTGCTAACAACATGTCTCTTTACAAGCAAAAAATTTTCTATTTCATTGGATGATATTCCATTGCACAGATAGAAATGACGAATGTGATTGAGAAATTGTGATATCATGGTGTATCGCACAGATCGTAAATTACTCTTATAAATTTGATGGGTGTCTGGCAAAAGCCAACCATAAGCTCGAATAGTATAAGCTAGACTTTCATCCACATGTAGCTCAATTTCTGGTATGAAATGTTTCCCATCAATAACTTTAAAAAACACATAGTTTTGTGAAGTTTCAACACCCATGTAGTAAATGTTACTAGTTTAATTTTTTTTAAAAACTGTTCAAAATCAAAATTAATTTTTATCTACTTTTTTACTGTCGTGTAATGCTAAAGCCATAGCTCGTTTGTCAAGAGCTTTTTTTTTACGATGCACAGTGAGATCTTCACATAAACTTTTTTTCAATAAATATCAACACTTATTAAGCACACTTACAGGTGTATATATCTGAATATTCAAAATGCTTTTCACAAACAACTGATTTCAGCTCCACTCCAGTATATTAAACACATTTAATAAACTAAAATGTAACTGAAATAATATTTTTGTTTACTTCTAGAAGTTTAAACATGATAAAAATTTCAGAGTCTCTAAAAAGTTAAACCAACGATACAAATTTCGACAACTAGAGTAATGAAAAGAATTTATAAATTGTAACAAGCACGATTGTTCGACGCACAACTAAATTTATCTGAACATAGTAACAAGAATAGATCTTTTCTTGTGACTATAATCTGAACAAGTTTATTTTTATGTCTTTAATGTTTTGCACTCCAAGAGATCTGGGTTCTAGTTTTTTCCGGTACAAAGAGATAATATAATAAGCTATTGTGCGCTTCCAGACTATCTATTCTTGTGGCTATGTACATACGTAATAAATCTAAGCCGAGTATTATTGAGTTGTTCCACACTGAGTTCATTTAGAAAAAAAAAACATATTGCCTCGAAACCCAATTTTGCACTAGTCATCCTGAACTAATATTTAAGGAAACAAATAATAAATAACAAGTATATATTTAGCACTTATAATTCAATAACTTAAATATTAAGCAATAAAAATTTTGTGCAAAACCATTATTCAATAAAACCATAAATTCTTTTAAAAAAATTATAAAGAAAAGAAAAAACATTGTAATGAACAATAAGCAAACTTGATAACAAAGGCTAAAGAGAATCGTAGAAAAAAACTAAACATAATTATTAAATAGAAATGTTTTTTAAATGGAAAAGTAGTTTACTTAAGTTGTAGATGTTTGTTAAATCATTTTTATCAATTTCAAATTTCTCCATGCCCAGATATTCAAGTAAGATAGGTGAGCGTTTCACTTTGTTAAAAAACTCGTAAACAGAAACAATTTATATATACAATTATTTTTTTCTCGGATTCTTCAATATATAAAACAAATATATTCCCTTAGCCGAGGACACGGGTTTTAAAGTAGAGGTCGTTCGTTCGTCTATTTCTAAAAAAAGTCCTCTCTATCTAGAAAGTTCTTTAAAAAAAATAACAACAAACAAACAAACAAACAAAAAAAAACAAAAAAAAACGTGTCGTTGGATCTGTACCCTCAGCACGTACGTCAGCAAGTGTCAACAGAAATCACGATGTACGTCAGCAAGTGTCAACAAAAATCACGAAGGCGTTTAGTATTCTTCACTGTTGTCTTAATTTATTAAACTTAAATGAAAGCAAATTTCTAATAAATAAAACAGTTTTTATAGTTACACGCCATTTTTTGAGATAATTAAAGGAAATAACATCTTTTATTAGGTATGTGACATGATTGAGTTAATATTAGATTGTTTTACATCGGTGGAAAGAGCATTAATAGAGTGGAAAATTAAAATTTAACAAATCAATAAAAATCTACGTTTTAAGTGAATAATTTTGAATATATGAAATTGTTAAAGAAACTGTGGTCAAAATTAACGCAAATTGTTTTAACTTTGTCAATTCTTGTCGAAATGCTTTTTGTCAAAGAGATATGTTTAAGAGTGGGGCACAAAAATTTTGTATTAGCAATTAGCCACAGGACGTGGCCGGGGGCTAGAAGGGTACTAAACTATGGCTTTTACCGCCAATAAATAGAAATTTGTTCACAATTAAATGTTATTTTAATGTAAATTGTAACTTTTATACAATAGAAGTTTTTATAATTTGGTCCAGATATTAGAGATAAATTTTTGAGTTGGGGTGGATGATGTGATGATTGTTTAATGCAGTAAATCTAGCATAAAAAATAAAATTTATAATTTACAACTTTACGACATATACTAGTGGTATATGTTGTAAAGTTGTAAATTATACCTCTATCTTAAATAAACATTTATGATGTTTTAAAAAAGTTCAAAAATGAGATTTTTCAAAACTTGAGAAAATTGTATAAGCAAATATTTTATTCGTACAAGATGCACCAGTGTATCCATTTTCTCGGGAGAAAAAGCGTGCGCTAAAAAAAAAATTAAAATGAGATAAAAAAGTTGTTTTAGAAAATATTACTTAGAATTATAGAAATTATTATAAATAAATAATTTAAATCTTTACAAGACAACATTTAAATTCTTAGGGAAAAAGGTTGTTTGACACCCTCCCGATCTAAAAAAATTTAAATTATTTTAAAATACACATTGCAATTAATTTGTATCGGCTTTCAGCAAATAATTAAAATTTTAATTCCACTAATGAAACTAAATAATAATCAGTTTCAACAATAGACACTACGTGAAAGTAACCCAGAGCCGCCTAAAAACAAATTGTCACAACATTTACTTTTTTTACTCTTTTATCTCTTCTTCATCTTCTGGGTGTTGCGATAGATAATTTGTGTAACTCTCATACGTCAAACCTAAACCAAAATATCAAAATATATCTAAAAAAATCAATATCTCTAAACTATAATAGAAATTTTTTTGTTATTTGATAATTAACTTCTTAATAAAACCATTGTCCAAAAATAAAATCTCCTAGTAACACAAATCTCCTAGTAACACAAATCTCCTAGTAACACAAATAGAATGCATTAAAGGTTAAGAGTAAAATTAAAAAAGAAACAGAGCAGTTAAGAATAAAAGTTTTAACATAAACCTTATAAGAATTTTTATTTGTAGATGGATCTTAAAAGGTAATACAATTAAACAAGTTATAATAAAAAACAACTAATAATAAAAAAAACACCTACAAACTTTATTGGCTTTCTTTCAAAAAGTTATAATATAATCATACCAGTAATACCAGTTAGCTACTATCAAAAATATGTTTCCAAAAAATTATTAACATTTATATTATTTACTAATCCATTATTATTTCTATAAATAAAAGACTGTAATAAAAAACCCAAAAACATGAAGCTGATATTTATGCAGCACCTTTCCTTAATTTTTAACTAACAACACCAACACTGCATAAAATTATTTATAGTCCACCAAATAATTTTAATAACTGTAGTATAAACTTTCTTACTTGTAATATTTCTTACTTGTAATCTAAAGATTCATATTTTAATGAATCTAAAGATTCATTTGAAAAGACTAAGAATAACTTTGAAATAACAGGGAGATAGAACATCAACACTCAAAACAAAACACAAAAAGAATATAATTGAATTAAGTTTATTACAGTAACCAATCTAATAAATAAAATAATTAGATTTAATTTTTTTTTAATATTAATTTTAAAAAAAGCAACACTATAATAGAAGTAACAAAAAAAGCGCAACAAATTCAGCCAAAAATATCTCGATACTAAAAACAAACAGGTAAATTCTTAAATCAATTTCTAAAAACATGAATGCTGACTTTGATGAGTACTTTACCTAAAAAATTAAAACAAATGCTAAAATATATAAAAAATATTTAAAGCATGTTTATAAAACAAAAAGAATACTTTGTTAAATAATCGTTCCATTGCCCTTTTTTTTCAAAAAAAAGTAACTTGAAATAAGTAGTTAATGTCAACTAAAAACATATACAATAGGGATATCCAATTTATCGGTCATGTTGGAATTTTATTACACGGTATGAGTCTAAATATAAAAGTACCATAACAACTGACTGTAACTTTTGTGTGTTTGGAAGACGACTACTGTTTGCAACGATGATTAATTTTTTAATTTGAACTTTTTTTGAAGGTTTTAGGGCGTTTTTAAACAATTAGCGCTAATAGAATCCATCAACTACGATGAGAAAAAAAACCTCCCACAGTAACTAAATAAATTTTGTTAAAAAATAATGAAACAAGAGTATTTAATAATTAATCAGGTTACATAAATTATTTTACAATTATAGTTCTAATAGCCAAAAAGTTTAAAAAAATCAAAGTTTGGTATTTCCATACTTTTTACAATAAATTGCTGTATTTAGAACTTTGTGATAATTTTTTGATGTAGGTATAAGGGGGTTTTCTCACAGTAAACACGCTGAAAAATTAAAAGGTTTTTTGCCTTTACTAAGTTTTTACAAATATTTACATAAATTTTTATTGCGTTGCGTTAGTGACGCCTAATTGTTTTTTTTATTGCGTTTGCGTTAGTGACGTCTTCTTGTTTTTTTGTCCGAATATCAATCCCACAATAACTCGTATTCTTAAGAAATTCTTTTTTTAAGAAAAATGTTTGTCCGATTATCAATCCCATCATTCCTTTCGCTTAAAACACTATTTTAGTTTCTCAATTTATAGTTTTTAAAGCATGAAAATATAAAATGTTTGTATTAATTATTGCAAACTCCTTTTTTTATGTAAAGCTTAAAATAACATCAAGTGTAATGAGTTATATCCTCATTCAAGAATCTGGAAAGGAAAAAAAAAAATAAAGGAATTCACAAAAAACAACAATGTTCCTAAAAGATCTACTCATAGAGAACGGTTCTTTGTAGATTCTACCTTAGAGAAGATGAATAGAAACCAGCTTCGTTTGAGAAATTACATTATCTAGTATTATCTGTTTCTAAAAAACAGATATCCAAAAATGGCGGCGAAACATTTAATTGCTTATCTTCTTTCAGGCAGAACGTTCAGGTTGATTTTTATTGTTTACATCAATATCAGTACGAATAAAAGTCATGTATTTATATCCCTTATACGCTCTTTAGATTTCATTGATTAAAGATAATATTTTGTGTGATTTTTGTTGTATTTTTTCTGGAATTCTGTTTCTATGGAGAAGAACTCGTTTCAGGGTCATTACTGATAAAAACCTGATAGTTCAAGCTGAGAAGTGTATACAAAAGTACATAAAAGTAAAAAAGTCGCAATACAAAGTGGGAGTTGGTAATGACGATACTCGGAATAAATTTAAGAACTCTTTAGAAGGTATTAAGCTAAAAAGAAGTGACGAAAAAGGAAAAAACTCTAAAATATTAGTCAAGATTTACTTTTATCAAAGCTTCGTATAATTGTTTATATCCTAAAAAATATCAGCATTGTTACAAATTGTTTTATACTAAAAACTTTATTTTGAGTTTGTCCCTATTGAATTTTTTTAAAATTGTTTATATAAATTGTAATAAAAATATCATAAAGTCCTTATTATATTTTAAAGTAACCCACCTCAAATTATTACAAACATTTGATACAAAAAATATTTTTATAGGCTTGTTTTGGGCTGGTAATGCCATTCTACACAAAAGTTTGGAAATTAACAAATGTATGCTGGCTACAGACAAGCCGGGAAATGGTGATAGGAAAACTTGATGGTTGTTTTGAGCTTAGTTAGTTAGAAAGCCAAATCAAAGAAGAGTCAGAAAACCTTTTCTGTACAGGAAGAAGCAAAAAAATCAGCATTTTACCTAAAAATGAAGTAAGTTTAGATAGTTGTGATATTGAGTGTACTGATCAAATTTTTTTCTTTTTTATTTATTTTAGGTGCTCCATGAAGTTCTTACGTTCTTATCACGGAGCACCGCGGAAGAGCATTTGGAAAAAAATTTACGTCTCCTTTCTTACCGATTTTATAAAATTTGCCCAGAGATAGCATTAAACCACGGACCTCTAGTTTCTTAGACAAACACCTTAACCATTGCCCTTTGGTTGCTCTTTTGATGAAGATTTTGAAATCCTTCAACCTAAGAAGAAGAAAGCTGATAAAGGTCAGGTACTTATTTTCCCTATAGATATAATGTCAAAAATTACTAGAACAGCAATTGGAATGGGTATTTCTTAAAATTAAGCAAATGCACTTATTAGTTCTGTTGTTAACAGTTTGGTAGAAATATTGATAATATTACTGTCCCTCAACTCTGGTCAAAAAATCTTTAACAAAATCATACGGGAGGATGGAGTTGTTTTGAGATCTAACTTAAGAGAAATGGTTAGAAACACTGACAAACCAACTGTTTTACATTTATATGGAAAAATCATTCAAGATTTTACAGGTGATTGTAAAAGACCGTCAGCTGTCAACAGATGATTCAAAAGAACGTCTGTGTGTCGTTAAAAGATGCAACAATGAGACTTATCTTCTTGGTTTGCCAGACCTGGACCATCGAATAGGAGAGACACAATTTTCAGCAATTCAGAAGTTATTGGATTATTTTCAAACTAGCGAGTTCTTTCATATTCTATGCTTTCACATTACATTACTATGCATGCACAAGGTTGACAAAATTTCATGGATGAAAATTGCTTATGTTGGCTTGCAGACATCATGTAGGTGAAGTTCACATAAGGCATTTTTATAAAACTGGTGCAATTCAAAAAATTGTTGGTCCCTAGAGTCCATTGTTTAAATTCTTAAAAAAGCACCGGCATGAAATTAACGCGAAGTAGGCAAAGGATTCAGTCATGTTCAACCAATAAAAATTTAGTGGTAACTAGGTGGAGGAGCAAGTTCGCTTAGCACTACAAACCTGAAAAAACCATTAGAACAGTGGTATAGTGAGAAACAGTTAAATAAATTCAAGTTGAAAAAAGCAAGCATTACTCATTGTTACACCTGTAATACTGTTTCCAAAAATATTGTTATTCTTTTTTTTAAGTAGACATTGGATAAACGTGTCAATTATAGTAAAATAGCTGAGCTTGTAACTATATATCCTGAGAATTCACAAAACTGGAGCTATCTCACATGCAAGCTTTATGGGCCATGCTCTTTACATCATGAGGTTTAAGCTACTTCTGACACAAATTAGACAGGTCATTATTCTGAGTGAAGACATTTTCAAATAGATTGCTATTATTGCTGATTATACTTCTTTGTTCTGCGATCCATGGTTCTTGACAAGCGAGTTTGCAGATTTCGCTGCCAACTTATTAAATTGACAAACAAACATTATAATAAAAATGTTAATAATTTGAATAAAAAATCTAAAACTATTTATAGGACCAGAGGAACTATTGGCAGATGTGCCACAATACTAACTTTGAACCCGCAGCCAAAGTTGTTTTAAAATCATAGCAAAATCATACCCGGTACACGGATCCTACTACAATTGTAATGTTGCCAGCCTCTTCTGACAGTGAAAATTAAAAGAATATGGAAGATATGGTAAAGATTTTATACTAGACAGAAAGAGATAAACACAACAATTATAAAGTTGCGAGAATCAGAGCAGTTCTTCCAAATATTTCTAGTGGTTTGATGCATATGTTTCTAAGGACTCATGGTTAATCTTTACTATCCTGGGACATAGTATGGAAAAATGCATCTGGCTGAATTTTTATGGCATTTTGAGTTCCAGAACTTTTTCAAATCTGTTGATGAGGTCAACGTTTCATCCGAAAGAGCAGTAAAACTCATTTAAGACAATGTGGAGCGCGTTACGAGTGAAAGAAAACTACGGGATCTGCCCCAATTAAAGAATGCTTGGAAAATACCTGGGAAACAGTTAAAAATGGGCGTACAAGAAGTCAGCTACTGCCGTCGCTTTAACATTGGTTGTTTCACAGACAGTTTTTGTTGCTTTGCATCCTCTTACTTCAGCTGGATATTCCCCTAGTGATTCCAACTTGTAAAATCCTCATCAAGTTTCTAAGACACTTCCAAGTTTTAATTCATTTTAAAAACAGTTGTTTTGAAATATATACTTTTTTATCGATATACTCTATTTCATTATAACATCATATTTTAGTAATTTTTCAAAATTTATTTCTAATAGATAGCTCTTTTATATGTACAAAATTATCAAATATGAAATACGCTTCATATTTGATAGTTAGGACTAAAATAAACATTTTAACATAAAAATTAAATTGATTGGAATACAGCTACTATTGGCGCCAACAGTTGAAACATAATATTGATCAAAAATATCAAATAATAAAACTTGGCGCTGATACTTCAAGTCATCCCTTTCATAAAATTTTTTTTTTTGTGTATATAAATATCACATTCGTGCCAATCATTTTCAATACCGTGTAATAAAATTCCAACATGACGGATATCCTAAATATACAAATTATATGATAATATACAAATTGTATAATAAAATTCCAACATGACGGATATCCCAAATATACAAATTATATGTTTTAATAAAAAAATACTTTGAGTTTTGTTATATACTTAGGTCGTTAGGAAAGTTCGTAGAACTTCCTTATAAAAAAAATAAAAGAGTTTTTTTTAATTTTATTTTATTAAATGTTCAAAATAATGTCCATCATTATCTATACAAAGTTGCATCCTTTCAAGCCATTTGTGAAACGTTTTTTTATAATCTTCTTTAAGTATACTTTCAAGTAGCTTCGTTTTGCGGGTTTTTTGGCTTTCGAGGTCAGTATCGTCATCAAGATTTTTTTTATCAAATCAAATAGCCAATAATCGGATGGAGCTAAGTCTGGTGAGTATGGTGGGTGGCGAATCATTGTAACTCCAGCTTGGTTTAGACAATTTGTGACGATTTGAGTTACATAGGATCAAGCGTTATCAAGAAGAAATTTGAAATTTTGAGTACCCGTTTTAGGTCTTTGCTTATTTAATTCGCATATAAGAAGTTTCAAACAATTTTTTATATAATATTCACTAGTAATAGTGTCTCCCTTTTCAACATAACCCAAATGAACAACACCTGTTGTTTTGAAGAAGATGTAGAACATGCTTTACGGCTGAAACATATCGCATCTTACTATAGTTCTTGGACGTTCACCTTCACCGACCCAACTAGTGTTAGCTGACTTGTGTCCAACTTGTCTCAAATAAAAGCATGACTCATACCCTGTAACAATATCGCATAGCCTCCATGGGCCGTTTCTTAAAAGGGCTAAAGTTTCCTTATATGCCTCAACTCTATTCTTTCGATTTCCATTGGTTAACTTGTGGGGTATCCAACGTAATATTAGTTTTCTTTTTTTTAAGTGCGTTGTGAATGATTTCGTTAATTGTAAAACGATTAATTGATGTCAAGGCTTTAATTATATCATGTGTTGCATGCGGATTTTCTTCAATAATGGGTCGCACACGTTCAATATTCTCAGCTGTATACGTGGTTTTAGGGTGCCTTGAGCGAGGATCATCTTCAAGAATCTCTCTACTATGTTTAAATAAAGTAGCCCACTTGGCAACTGTACTATATTTTGAAGCTTGGTCACCATGAACTAAAACCAATTCATCAGTTATGGCTTGTGCTGAAACTCCAAGTAGAGCACGAGTTTTAATATATGCT
This sequence comes from Hydra vulgaris, assembly GCF_022113875.1. NCBI lineage: Eukaryota > Metazoa > Cnidaria > Hydrozoa > Anthoathecata > Hydridae > Hydra > Hydra vulgaris. The sequence goes on along the minus strand of NC_061160.1, from coordinate 21,507,667 downwards.
TGATATTCAATTTTTTCTATTTTTAAATTTTTTCTTTCAAACGCATTTAATAAAATTTAAATAACTCTTTAAATAAACATTCAAAATATTTCAACAAGTACTTGAAATGTTCATAATTAAACACAGTTTAAGATGATATATAAATATTTAATTATTTCCAGTCTTATTGTAACTTTATAGATGAAGTTCTACGAACTTCTCTAACGACCTAAATAGTTATTATCAGTTGATTACAAAACTCAAAATGTATTTATATTTTTATTTTAATATAATATTATTTATTAAATAATTGAAATGAAATCAAAAACCTTTACTTTCTCTTTCCATATAATCTTTATTATTTTTATGTTATTTTTCTAAATTTTCTCATTGTTTTATTTATTATAAATAATATAACTTTTCACTGTGCTCTCCTGAGACCGTCTGGGTAAATTTTGGTTTACTCTAATTTTATTTTGAATAATTGTTATTATTGGGTTTGGTAAAGATTTTTAAAATAATTTTAAAAATCTAAACTAACTTAAACGTATATTTTAATATAAAAACAGTTATAACCAACAATGTAACATATGGGGAGGGGGTGGTAGGTATCAGAGTATTTCCTCCAGACCGAAATTCCTCTGGTAAAATTTCTTCTTTTTTTAAAAAAAAATAAAGTTCCGAAATTTAATAATTTATTTCATAAAAAAGGTCATTTTTAAAAAATTGAAAAAGTATTAGATTTTATAATTTATTACTATGATAATATAAAATTTTAAATTGTTATATAAATAATAATAGAATACTACTATTTCAAAAATTTTTAGTTTTAATCCTTTTCTATCCTTCACGTCAAAAGTGGGAAAAAATAAATTTAGGTAGCTATTCTGCGATAAAAAAATAAGGTATCTATAGGTAATACTTTTTTAATCGATGAAATTTGATAGAAGAAATTTTGATGAAATTGGATAAAAAATAGGTATAAAAAAATGGAGAATGGTTTTAAAAAAAACAACCTTCGTTGTTAGCTTGATGCAAGAGCTTAATAAGTATACACAAAACATGAAAAGATAGCTGAACTCTTCTTCATTTTAAAAAACATGTAGTTCAATATAACTTTTGAAAAGAAATGCCACAAAAAAACGTTCGTGCTACATAACTCAAATACACACTTCAGATAACGTGGCACAGAATATTAACAAAAAATTTGGTTTCGTAATACGCGATTTTATGATAAGGTTAATGGCACAAGAAGGTTATCCAATAAAAAATTTTTTAGGACATTTACATTCAATTATATTTCATGCACATCTCGTTAAATTTGTATTATGAGTTATACCAGAAGCACCAGAGTTGATCATTTTGTTAATTTGACTAACCATCGCTTTCGAAGCTCACATAAAGTTTTCAAAGCTCACATAAAATTTTCAAAGCTCAAATAAGTTTTCAAAGGCTGGATAATTTATAATATTAAATAAAGTTCCAGTTCTAAAAACAAATTCACCTTATAATTGTTAATTTTTCTTGATCAAACTAACAACATTTGTATACACCCAGCGAAACTTCCATAGTCCCACTTACAATTCGTTCATATAAATGAATTTTCGAAGTATTGCATTTTTTTTTAAATTTATTACAGGAATTATTAGGAATAATTAAATAAGCAAATAATATTTCAATTAAAAATAATTATTAATTTATTTCGTAAAACTTATAAGTATTATTTCAAAAAAGCTTGCGAAATTTTTATAGTTCCATCAAAAGTTAACTTATAAATTTTGTTTTTAATAATTATTTTTTATTACTTCAGTATAAAAATATACTTCAGTATTCAATCAACTCGAAGTATTATACTTTTTATAAAATTTTCGGAACAAACCTTTGAAAACCATTCCATGCTTGTCGGATAGAAGTTTTACGTTCTTGTATCGTACTACACTGTCGAGAGTTTCCATGTATAGTTCGTGTTAATATTCCCCATAAATTTTCACTAGGAGTCAAGTTGGGTGAACGTGATGCCCAATTTAAAACATTTATATATTTTTCTAGAGCTAATGTTTTACATTTTGTGCCGTGTGAATCGCCTTTATGGAAATTGCCTATATATTGCCTTTATGGAAATTGCAATTTTTAGTAGGTAAAACTTCACTGAACTCGATTAAAATATTTTCTAAAAGATCTTTGCAATTTTTTTTCCACATCTTCAAATTTTTTTTCACAGCTTGTTCTTATGCATTATTTATTGTTTATTTCCATATTACTATTTATATATGTCTAAAAAACATAAACTATATTGTTATATTGATGTACATTAAATTGGGGCTAAACTATATTGTTATATAAACGCTATTGTTATATTGATGTAAACATTGGGGCTATCCCCCTATAAAATTTCAAAATTTTTAATTTTTTTTTTTAATTTTAATTATTTTAAACTATGTAGACTCATAAAATTTGTTTTAGAAGTATCAGATTAACCTTTAACTATCTTAAATTGTCTATTTAAGTTAACCACCTCCTAAGTGATATCCTTAGCAACCCCATAGTAACGCACTTAAACAATTCCATACATCATACTTTTACATTAATTTCATACAAAATAGTGTTACACTTGCAATGCATAAGCTTGAACTACTTATTGATACGTTTTTCCAATACCTTGGTACATCAAGTACGACAATATTCTTCAGTACAGTCAGTTCTTGAGATTTTATTAGGTTTGTTTAATCTAATGATATATTATAAACTAGATGTCTAACTTCGATCTGAAAAGTGAAGCCGCTTTTTTCCCTTTTTACAAATGGTGGATTAAATTTGAAATAAAATAAAAACAAATATTTTTAACTTTATATGAAGTAAATATATTTAAATTTAAATACTATTTACGTAAAAGTGTTAAGCGGAAATTATAATACTTGTATAATAATTTTTTATGATTCCTTAATTTATTTTCGATTAAAAAAGGGTTAAAAAATTGAATAGAAAAGTAAAACGACAGACGCTTTTGAAGCATTTTTATGAATTAAATTAGTTTTTAACAAACATAAGCTCGTAAAAAAACTTTTAAAAGTATTTTATAATTACTAAGATTTGTTTTTGAATGATCTTTAATTTATTGGGAACTTTTGACTTGCGTTTTCAACTTTTATTCCGCACTTCGGCTTCAGCTTTTGCCCTTTTTACAAATGGCGGACTACCTTGACCGCAATGATATTTTACAAATAGCGGTATTGTTATAAACAAAAAAAAAGCAGCTTCACTTTTTATCCAATAAAATCCCGCAAGATAGACATCTAGTTATATAATTGGTTTAATCCCGCAAGTTAGACATCTAGTTATATCATTGGTTTAATCAGTAAAAATTGGAAAAGTTTGTCGGGTGAAGAGATGTACACAAACTCATAATAAAAGGAAAAAGTTTATGGCAAATGTTCAAAACTCTGTTAATACTAATAATGTATCTGATAGTACTAATATCGAATTGCCGACAATAAATTCAAATGCTCCTAACATCACTTGTGTTACTGAACCAATTATTGAAAATCCACTTAATTTGTCAGCTTCAGCTCATAAAATCGAAAGCTTAGATGATACAATTATTTCGAAACCTGCCATATCGGGTATCATATAATCAATGTTGCTGTTTTACTGTCTATTTTAAGTTCTGTTTTGTGTCCAGACAGCGGTGGATCCAGGATTCAGTGGTGGGAGGTAATGCTTAGAGGTTTACTGAGGGGAGGGTTTGGGATGGGGTATCCCCCTCCCAAAAATTTGTGTGAGACAGGCATATAAATTATTATAAAATAGGTTTATTAATATCGATTGATTACAAATTTTTTTTTTTTTTTTTTTTATTTTAATTCACCTCCTCAAGGCCGAGAAGGCCACTACAGACGAGGAGGCTACTTATTTGTGGCTATAACCCTCTCTCAACTCTATAACTCCGAAACACGAACCTTGACGAACAAGGCCGCTGCGCGGAGAAACGAGTTGAGCGCGGTACTACCAGGGACGTGGTGGGGATCGAACTCGGAACCACTCGTTTATGAAGCGAGCGCTCTACCACTACACCACTACCGCATAAAATTAGTGGAGTGACGACTGCAGAATTTGTAGGTAGTGAACCACTAGGCAAACTCATTTGAGTGACGTCGTCAACTGTTGTAGTTGTAGGACTGGAAAATAAACAAAAAAGAACACGGTGAATACCCTTCTAACATTTTGTAGCATCGCCGCTACTGTAAGTCAGGATTAGACGAATTCGTGAATTAGTCACTTTTTATTTTTAGTTCACTTTTTATTTTTGAATTAGTCAATTTTTATCACACTAGTTATTAGTGTAATAAAAATACACGAGTTGCGCGAAGTGTAAAGTTAATGTCCAATGTCTAATGCGCGAAGTGTAAAGTTAATGTCCAATGTCCACACAAAACCCATTTTGTGTGGACATTAGACAACATTAGCTTTGCTTACTTTACGTAAACAAGTTAAATACAATTTTTTACATTTTTATAAAATGTAAAAAATTTTACATTTTATAAAAAAACCATTACCTTTTTCGTTAAAAATAGTCTGTCATTTTACGCCTTTTTAGTATATTAAGTATATTTAGTAATATTCCATAGTATACTAAGATACTAAATACAGGCGATTTTAAAACAAGGCGATTCAACACACAAATACCGGAACTTAGCTCACGTACAAAACGGCAGCCGATTTGATTAGGTTTAAAACGTTTTGATTGAAACAACCACAACGCACTTGTTCGAGTGAAAAAAAAAAATTGAAAGTCTGGTGGGGGGTAATGCATTACCCACATTACCCCCCCCCCCCTGTATCCAGAGTGTGGTTGTTCCACACTCTCACTAAGTGAGAGACGTGTTTATCTTCCTCAACGACGTGGTTTATCTTCCTCACTATATCTTAAGTGTATGGAAAGAGGTTGTAACTACTTTCAAAAGTTCTACAGCTTTAACTATTACAATAAAAAAGGGTTTGATATCAATAAACGAATAATTTATTGTATGTAATTATTGGGTCAAGGATATGCAGGCATAAAAAAATTTTGTACCATTATAAATCTACCTAAGCCAATGGTCAAAAACAATTTTGAAAAACTAATTAAACTTTAATCAGTTTTTCGCAGCATTTATCATTGTTTGTTCTGCAACAGTTTTAACAGCTTTTGAAATTGCTTTAATTTAAAGTAATTTCAAAAGCTGTTAAAACTGTAGCTGAACAAACAATGATAAATGCTGCTAATAAATTGCAAAATACAGCTTTGACATTAACCGATATTTGTGTATCTTGCGATGAAACATGGCAAAAATGAGGATACTTATCACTGATCAGAGCCTTTTCTGCCATCTCTACTGCTAGTGGGAAAGTTTTAAATGTTGAAGTCATGTTCAGATATTGTCAAGGTTGTAATTTAATAAAAGAAAAAGGTAAAGTATTTGGTTTCCACATTTATTAACTTATTTTATCCTAATATAAAAATATAAAGTATTTGGCACTTAAGTACAAAGTTTGATACCTAGATAGGAATCACTAGCCAAGTGATACTTAACCGGTAGGCATGGCTGTACATTCATGCGTACCGGTTAAGTACTTCGCACCTCCTACACTGGCCTTGGATTTATCTTTACGATCTCATTCTGATTCTCTTTACAGCATGTATGAATTTTTCCAAACATGCATAAGTATTCTTCTATTAATAATACTATAAAATATTGATCTATTATAATAATAAAAAGTATCAAAAATAGTAAATAAAGTTTTTTCACGTTTGCAATGTTGCAAATGCATTTTTTACCAAAAAATGGGTTCTCTAATGGTGAGTGTTATTGTTAACTTATTCGCAAGTACTTTTAAAAATAAGTGGCTAAATATATATACAACGAGAAAGCACAACTATTTATAGACGATACGTTAATTTGTGATGTTTCCGCACTTGAAAACTATGCTCATCTTTTCCTTGAAAAAATTTAGTTTTGTTACAAAAAATAAAAGCGTTTTTGTAAACTACTTAAATGATATGATAAAAAATGGTTAAAATATATAGTTTAGCAATTTTTAATTGGTATTAAAAAACAGTATTATTATACCTCTGGGAATGTTTATTTTACTTAACGTAATTTTCCAAAAATAAAAAATTTGACAAAAAGTGTATTGTAAGTTTGCAATATTAAACAACATTTCACTACAGAAAAAGTGCTCAAAAACAGCATGTAAGTTTACTGCATAAATTTTTGTGAAACTTTTTTTTTTTGTTTTATTTGATACACTATTAGCATATGAGACGATTTTTTTAAGGTAAGCTAAATCATTTTTGCTCTTTGATTTATAATTTTCTTTGAAAACGTATTTAAATTGTAAAAAGTTGACTAAAAAACTGCCATAAAACCTAACAGGTTTGTTAGGTTTTATGGCATTTTATTTGCTTTTAGAGAATAAATTGCAATCAGCTCATTGGTTAAAATATTGAAAAATTAGTTCAGTATTTTAAGAACTTATCTTCCAACGAAAGTTAAATTACAAAAGGTTTTAATTTTTAAGACCAGTTTACATCAAGAAACCATTAATTCTAAAAAAAAATCTATTTAGTTTTTGTTTAACATTTAAAAGTTAATTTGTTGCTTGCATAAGGGCAATAAAAGGTCACTGCATGTTTTATTTTATGACAGATTTTATTTAGTAATTTTAATAATAATATTAATATAACCATGAGTTATTTTTACGGATGCATTTATAAATATTTCTTAGTCTCATCTAATAAACGCAGTCACGTATAAATTTTCTTATTATTTGACTCAACATCATCATCACAAGAACTAAATTTTTTTTTTAATTGTTATTATTGATTGCTTTTTTAATTTAGTGTTCTTTTAATTACCTATCGATTAGCATATTTCATTCTCCCCAAATACGAGTGCGAACGAAACAATTTTTTTTTTTTGATTGAATAAAACAACTAAAACTAAATTTTGTTTGAATGATATATATTTAAATAAACCTCAAGATTCTTACAACTTTAAAAAAATTAAAACTCTTAACTGTTTCATTAGACCCTATTTTTTCTGTACTTAATTGTTTTATTTATTGATATTTGTAAGTGTCAATTTCGTATACAAATTTATGTAAGAAAAAATTAAATAATATTTTTTGAGTCTTTTTTTGTAAGTGCATTTGAAACACTTCTTTCAAGAAGGTTGCGAATGTTTTCTTTCGAAATAAATTAATTTGAAAGTTTCTTTTCGCAAGTCGTGATTGCCGAAATTAAAATTTTCTATATTGCATTACGGCAGGTGAACTTTCTCCTGTGTAATTTCCGTATAAGCTGCTTGATACTAGGTCGATAAAGATACGAAATAGTCGCAAGTCTTGCTTCCTAACAATCAATCCTAGAAAAGACGCAATATTTTATAATAGACGTATCCTGCGTTCTAAAGGCGTAAAGTTTAGAGGTGATGTAATGTTCTCAGATAAAAAGATAAAGTTTAAATATCAAAAGAATTGTTTAAAATATGAATTTTTAAGTTGAGGAGGCTATGGAACCATACGTCAATATGTTAAGTCTCAAGGAATAATTGACTGTTTCATTAACTAAACAAATATATCATGGAAAAGTATGCAAACAACAAAACTTCAAAAAATTCATAGGCTACAAAAACACGCTTGCAGAATTATATACTAGAAACTAGGGTTTATCAATTATCAGGCATTAATGACTATCTGGATATCGAATAATGAACATTCAAATTAATTGGATATATCCGGATAACAAAGAAGGAAATGAAGATGATAGATTGATATTAACAGTAATGTTTTTAACGCAATAATTCAATTGAGTTTAAGTATTTTAATTATTTACATTGAAAATTCATAAAATTATAAACAACTATATTAATTTAAATTTATTTCATTCTTAAAAATACATATTTCGAATAAAATAATTGCATTAAAAGTTTGAAAATTTAAGTCCTAATTTTTGTTCTAGCTTTTATTTCTAACCTACAATTTAAAAAACGCGCTTTGTTGCAGTGAATGTTGATTTTATTTTTAGAAATGCATTAAACAATATATTTGAATTATTTATACATGTTTTTGTGTTTGTTAAGTTAATGTTTTATATTCACTCATGATGGAGGAAATAAATAACGATATGTTTAGAAATATTATTAAAAGCATAGCCTCGTGGCTGAAGCTGAAAACTATTAAGAATGTACGGCACATAAATACGGTGCCGATATAAGTTTCCCGACAGTTTCCCGCTGTGTTTTTTTTTTTGTCAAATAGTATCCGGATTGTTGGATAATCCTTGAAAATTATCCGGATTTTCAAATAGTCTAAGTTAGGTGGGCTATCTGGATAATCGGATATGCGGATTGGAAACCCTACTCTAAGCGTAAACGAGAACATGCAAAACCTCTTATAAAAGATATGAAAATGATGGATATATTTGAAATAATGATCTATCAGCATCTAACTTTTATGTATAGATACTACAACAACCTCTTGGTTGCAAACTTTAACGATAAGTTTAAAGCAAATCTAAAAGAAAATTATAATCTTAGACCGAATGTAAACAACAACTATAAATTGCCTCGGTAATGTAATAAACTACTAGAATTTTGTATATCTTATCAAGGACCTTAATTATCTAGTGACTGTCAAAAGGAATATAAAATTATGGTGAAGCCCTTAAATTCATTTAGGTTTCAAACAAAATATTTTATTATTATTATTTTTTAATTTTTATCTTTTTAATTTCACCCTAGAAAGTTAGAATTTATAAAATAGCATAAATAATAAAACAAATGGTGGGAGCAAGAAGAAGACACCAGTTTGTCTTATCACCGAGCCCCGTTATTCATTGCAGGTTGTTTTTTCAACAAAGGAAAGTTTTTTAGAATATATATAGTTATGATAAATGCTTGTGATAAAATATATATAAAATGTGTAAAAATGAAAATGAAATAAATATGAAAAATGTGTAATGTTTCATAATAAGTATAACTGTTAAAGTAAAAATTCTTTTTGGAAAATAAATTTAGAACAAACAAGGTAAATGCAAATAAAAGAATAAATGGTGCTAATTTACATTATTTTGCTAAAAAAAAAGAAAATTTTGGTCAGTAGGTAATAAAAAACGCTTTGGTTCAAATTTGAATTGTTCAAGTGTATTTTTCTTGTTAGCAACAATCTGGGGGAAGAATTTCCACATATAAGGTACGCGGTGTTGGACTATAAAAAACGATATATGTTAATTTTGTATTCATTCAACGCTCCAATTTTGCATAAGAGAGGTTCACAAGACACTTTTTTACTTACTCCAAAGACAATTCTATAGGCATGTTTTTAAAGTTTAGTACAATTTGTGCTTGCCCAGGCCATGCTGCTATAACCTAGGTGACTATGTATTAACGAAAAATATAAACTTTTAAGGATATGGTATTTAGAAAAGATTATTTCTCTAGAGATTTCTCTCTAAAGTGTTTATATGGAGCTTCCACGACAAATTTTTATCCGAGACCACACCTAGTAAACTATGAAAGTTTTTCCTTTTATATTAGTATTGTTTTTTCAGATCAGGTAGTTTAAGAGGAATATCTTCATTTTTATTTGGTTTATGAAATGGAATGATTTAGTATTTTTGACATTCAAAGACTTTTAATTTCTAAATTAATATGACCGAGCGAGATAAGAAGGTTCGCATCATAATCTATTTTTGTAGATAGTTGGCTTTAGATTTCAATTTTTTTCATCATGTAAATTTTTACTTTTAAATTTTCAATGTACAGGGTGTTAGAATGGGTGTACGAATTTGAATTAACTTTTTTAAATTTGCGTTTGTATTTTTCGTACTAAAATTTATTATTTTAAGTTTAATTATGCAGAAGTGGTAAGAAAAAACTTTTATGCTAATAATCTTCAAACTATTCAACATCTGAAAGAAAGCATAATCAAACTGACATAAAAACATAATCAAAAAACATAATCAAATCGAGCAAACTACTCAAATTGAAAATGTCATCATGTGTTGGAAAATTTAACTAAAAGATTCGAGGGCTGTAGAGTTGCAAGAGGTGGTCACTTATCTGACATTCTTTTTCATCATTAACTGCCATGTGTCTACTTAAATATTTAATAAAAATAGCTGCTTATTTCAAAAAATTATGAATTTTATTAAAAAATTAAAAAGATAGTTCAAATTTGAACACCATTTACATACATATATATTTTTTAATTGATTAAAAGGCTAAAAAAACTTGTGTTATAAGTATAAGTTATGTTATGTGCTTAAAATTTAAAAACTTTTGTTGCTTAAGTAACTTTTAAAATGAAAAACTAAAACATTAAAAATATCCGCACAGTTATTTTTTTGTTGTTCTGAATATTTTTGTAAGTTCTGTTTGTCAATATGTCAATCTGACCCAACATTATGAAGAGATTTGAAAGAAGCGCAAAACTATTGAACTTCTATAAAAGAAATTCCTGATCAAAATGTTGCAGACAAAAATTTTGAAAATGAAATTTTTTGTCTGCAACATTTTGTGACAAACAAAATGTGACAAACAACCTTTTTGTATTCAACAAAAAGTGACAAAAACCAACTCTCTGAACTGTTTTTCTTTCAAGTTGAAAAATGATGAAATTTGAAAGAGCTTAATTACTTACAATCCACTGGAAAAATATTTTGTTTCTTCTGCTTACTTTTTCAACAACTTTAAAAAAACAACTTTAGAACTGAATTCGATGACTGGTCATATGAACACTGTTCTATATAGAGCCATAAACAAAGCGAACAGCATACTGATATAGTCCACTGCTATTTTGGAAAAGACATTATAGAAAGAAAATTAATGCTCAGTTGAAGAAGCAGTTGAAAAAGAATGAAATAAGTTGCTTAAGGGATATTCTGAGAAAAATTGTTGAATGCTTTAGTTTTTGTCGCGTCAAAGTCAAGCCCTTAGAGGTAACTCAAAAGAAATAGGTGACTTCAGAAACTTTTTCAGGGCCTTGGAGTTTCTTTCAAAATTTGACCTACTCCCTTGATTCTAAACACTTAGAAAATCAAGTAAATAAGGGAAGAAGAAATGTTTAAAATATTTCATTGACAACTCACTGATGGCAGATTGTTGTAATGATCTTGTAAGTGATGCAGGAAAGTTACCATCAAAAGTCTGAGTGAGACAAGTTGATCAACAAGAGCCATTTCTATAAAAATTTTACAATCAAAATTACAGTTATATATTTAAAACCCTAGAATTAGTTGTTCCAGAAAAAGATTAAAAACGTCAGACACTAAATGAAGTCATTACAATTTTAAAGAAAATAAAAGTTCTACCCAATATTGAAGAATGTACCGGATGGTTCCTAAATATCATGAAAATGCACAAGCATGAAAATTCAAAAAAAAAGATGCGTAAAATAGGAGTTGGTGAGAATAGAGAGATAATAAAGAGACATAATAAATACACAATTATAATTACATGGTACACAATCATGAAAAGTTTTCCAAGTTCATGTAAAATGAGAAGAATATATGAACGCTAGGGTGTTTACAAACGATTCGTAGGAATTAGTTAGAATCAGTTTCTTCCAATGTTGACAATGCATATCGGATTTTTAAATATTTTATATATAATATATATATATATATATATATATATATATATATATATATATATATATATATATATATATATATATATATATATATATATATATATATATATATATATATATATATATATATATATATATATATATATAATATTCTTTTTTAAAAGAATGTTGTGAGATATGGTGTCAAAAGCTTTAGAAAGTTCAGAATGCTTTAGAAGAAAAACTTCTAACGTAAAGCAATCAATAATAAAAGCATAAGATATATGAGTAACTAGCTCAATTAAAATGTAGCGGGTTGAGTTTTTTTTTTTAAATCTGACTTGTTTACTGTATAATAAATTTTTTCCGTCTAAATAACTGTAAAGTCTATAAAGCATGGTAAAACCTATATACATGACGAGTTCTAGTAAGTTAAAAAAGCATGATAAAACCTATATACATGATGAGTTCTAGTAAGTTAGAAAAACATGGTAAAACCTATATGAGTCTATAATTAGTAATATAAAAATCATCTCCAGACTTAAATAGGGGTGACTCGGGCAATTTTCAGTTTATCTGGGACAATACCTGATTTCAATGAAAGATCAAGTATGAATGAATGGATGGTTCAATTTTATCAAATACTAATTTTACGACAAGTCTATTAATATTATCAAAGCCCTCACTTATGTCGTTTTTTAGAGTATATAAGGCTCATCGCATATCATTAAAATATAGATTTCTTTCTTTCATTATCTTTTCTGAGACAGAACTCGACAAAATTTCTGCTGCTAATTTGTAACCTACAAGAAGCTATTTAAATTTTAAATAGCTTAGTATTATTACTTTTTATACCATGATAAGCTCTAAAAAAGGTAATAGATAAAAGGTAATAGATAGGTACTTTTATGCGTATATACGCATATCACAGGTAGTATATACTTTAATTTTTACGTATATACAAATATCACATGTTGCATATACTGGTAATGAAAATAGTAAAATTTAAAAGTTGATAGTAGATATAAAAATAACGATAAAAGCACTTTATTTAACAACTAAAATTAAAAAAGTCAATAAAATTATTTAAACGCTACCATAGATAACAAGGCTAAAATATATTACTATTTTTTATTAAACTAAGTTGATTAAGATTTTCCAATATTTACGTTTACACTTTTAAAATACTCAAAGTTATCTGACATACCGTCACCTGAGAACTAGTTTGTTTAACATCCACTTGTTACTGAAAATAAGTTGCTGTGGCGCAATTTCATTTTAAGATATATGCTTGTTCAATAACTACTTTTTTACTGAAAATAAGTTGTTGTAATAGAATTTCATTTTAAGATATGATTGTTTAATATCTACTATAAAGTATATAGAATCAGTATTGCTAATCAAAATATTCAGATCTTTTTCAAAATTTTGTTCAAAATCCAAAAAATAAAATGTTATAACATTTTGTTCAATATCCGGATTTTAAACAAACCAATACCTTAATTGAATGCAAATGTAATTGTATATTTTAGTAAAGTTGTAAAAATACTAACAATAAGTAAATCTGGTTGTTTTAGCATTTTTATTTTTCACGTATTGGGGTATTGTGATTTATCCTCTTCCAGTTAATTGCTATTAGAGGCCATATACCCGGGCCAGTGAAGATTATGCTTTTATCGTTTTTGATAATATCTACGGACTTAGAGTAAGGTGAGTTTGGGAAGAACGAAGATATGTTAGAGCGAAAGATAGAAGTAGTCGAGTTAGAAAGATAGCATAGAGTAAGCGGACAGGATTGCACACGATGTTAGAAAGTGCAATACATACTGTTAGTTAAGTCACCTAACTAATGTACGCCGACAAAGTTGTGGTTGGAGTTCACTTAACATGAGCTCTTCCTCAACTTTCATTGTTGTCTTTTACATTTTTTACATTTTACATTTTACATTTTTTATTTATTGGTTGAACTTATTTTATTATTTTATCTTCCGATAAAATTCTTTTTTGATTCTTACAATGTTTCTTTTAGACTTGTGGGTGTATTTATCCGCGACAGTAATATGTTTCATTAATATTTTCATTACAGATGCTAAACTATTTTTTAATTTGAATGTTTTTTTTTATAATATTCAACTTAAAATACTTGACATTGGTGTTATTGGTATTGATAAAGTTGATGGTGAACGCTGTGCAGTAGATGATACAGTCATAGCTAGATCTGGTGCTGGATCTTCAAATACTTTTTTATTTTCCAATACTATTTTGATTGGTTAATATTGGATTTATCAAAAGAAAACAATCCGGCTTTTTCAAATGCACTGACTGCGTGTGAACCAAGTATGCGGAGACTCAAAATTAGTCCGGCTTTATATCTTTATTTTTTTCTGGTCTCTGGTGTCCAGAAGCTCTAAACATGTTGATTGATCTTCAAAAAGAAAAAATTCAAATGATTTAATGACTTAAAATTTCTCGTTTTTAAACCGGAGTCCTTGCCAACATTATACCTAAGGATATGAATTGAATATAAAAGGATATTACATTAATTGTTCCTCTAAACTAAAAGTCTTATTTTTTTTCTTCCTATTAGTAGGCAATAAATTTCTAAATATTTTTGGAGCACTTGGATACCAAAAACTCGAAAGAAGTAATCTTTTTGTAACTTTCAAATCCGCAGTCCCTTTTTTTCCAACCTTCTAATAAATTGTGACTTCGCCATCCATCTCAAAATTGATCTAGTATAGGCTGTGACGGTTAAACCATCTTTGCACCATGATTGATGTAAGTACATTTTTGATTTATAAACGACAAAAGATGGTAAATAAAACACAGTAAATAAAAGCATTGACACAATTGATAACGGTATAATTAATTTTTTCATTGTTTTTGTTTGAAAACACGCATGGAACTTTTTTGGCATAAAATTTAATTTTTTTTTTCGGTTTCTACTAAAACCTTACATCATTGCAGTTCCAAATATGTGAAGCTTTTAAATTATAAATTTTTATTTACTGTTTCTTGTAATTGTTAAAATGTTTATCAACCATATTTGAGATGCAAGATGGCGTTCCTTTTAATGCAACGTTATCTGCTTTGCGTAATGCTAAATTAAGTTTCTCTCTTTAAAATTATACCATCACTGTAATGAAGATTTGCCGATCGCTGAAACAATGAATCAATAACTTTTCAGTTTCAACTGATAAAACTTTTGACCTTTTGCTTCCATGTTGACTTGCGTTTTTACTTTTATTTCTGTCGATAAGGTCGATTTTAGTACGTTGAATTTGAATGGACTCTTTCTTAATGATATTCTTTTCTCATGATGATATTAGACGATATGAGACGGTTTTTATAGAAATAGAAGGAAATTTAAAGAGTAAGTATTATTGCAGATTGTTATCTAATAATTACTGACCTAAGTAATTTAGGAAGTAACGTCTGTTCACAAAAAATTCGGACTGATTTCAAATGTACAAAAATTGTTCTAATTAAACGAGAAAGTTCTCGTTAAGATTGCAATCAGTCGTTTCGGTCATTCATCGCCTTATTTTGCTGTAAAAAACTGTGCACTGGATGCAAAAACTTATTCTAAAGAATGTATTACAAAAAGACTTCATCCATTTATAAATTCCAAGCATCAAAACATGAAAATTTTATTTTGGCCTGACGGAGCGAAGTTTCTAATTGTGTTGCAAAACACACATTAGAAACTTACAACACTTTAGGTATTAACTTTGTCGACGCTAAAGATAACCCCCAAATGTACCGCAGTTAAGGCCAATTGAAAATTTTTGGGCACATTTAAAAGCAAAAGTTTATGGAAATGGATTTACTGCGAAAAATCTTGACCACCTTAAGTATAGAATTCGATTAAAGTTGAAAGAGTTCGATCCAGACTACTTTTTCAACCTAATGGATTCAGTCAAAACTAAAGTTCGAAAAGCCGCTGATTTAGGACCACTTTCGGTTATAAAATAGTTAACGATGTCCAGTCTCTCATTTTAGTTAAAATTTTGGTCAAAAATCGATTAATTTTGTATTCAATTAAGAACAATTTTTCATTCCGGATTTTTTGTGAACAGACGTTAAAACTTATTAACAGGGTTGGAGTAGCCTAGGAGGTTGGTGGGATTTCCCCCGGGCCCATGCCATGTCTGAAGATCCTTGGCCTCACTATAAATCAAGAACCACAAGTAAAACACACAAAAATACAAATTAGTAACAACAAATTATTGTTTACATGCATTAATTTTGCAAAAATAATACAATAAATATAGTAGTTATGTTAAAACTGCATTGGAGTTGAAACCCTGGCACTTGAAATCAAAAATAATGAAAACATATAAGGTTTATCAAATTTATCCGGCCTTCTAGTAGGACCCTGTGTAAGTCTGGTTTCAGCTTCAGGTGTCTCTAGGTGGTTGGTAAAAAAAAAAATAATTAGAAATGTTTAGACAATAAAGATAGTTGAGGAAGAGTTCATATCAAGTAAACTCTTTAAGTCTTTGTCAGTTCGGCTAACAGCACTATTGCACCTTCTAACATCGTGTGGAATGCTGTCCGCTTTCTCTATGCTATCTTTCTAACACAACTACTTCTGCCTTTCACTCTAACATATCTTCTTTCTTCCCAAACTCACCTTACTCTCGGTCTGTAGAGCGACTTATGACGCTTCTTAAGGAGCTGAAACAAGTCTCAGCGGACCTTGGTAATGTGGCCTCCACAAGGCAATTAGCTTACGGAGGATAAACCATAAAACCAGTTATGTTAAGTTTGATACTCAGCCTAATGGCTAAGATTAAGTGTAATATCTGTTCTTATTTCGGCTCCGGACCATCTTTCACTTAATTACGGTGTTGTTAGAAAGCAGAAACAGCATGAGATTGAAACCATGACAGTCGGTAGAGGTTCTTCGCCGCGTCCAGAAATCTCAAAGCGATCCGTCCACTCCGGACGTTAAATGGAGATAAGCCATTAAGTTTGCGCTGCTTGGCTTTAGCTTAGTGAACTTAATATGAACATTAATTGCACATTCTAACATCTTGTGCAATATCTGTCCGCTATCTCTATGCTATCTTTCTAACTTTCGCTCTTCTGACTTTTCTATATATTTCGTACTTCTTTATTTGGGTGAAAAACTATTTTAATTTAATACTTTAATTTAAAAAAACTATTTTAATTTAATATTTTAATACATTGATTATATACAGGTTACTAGCCTTAAATGAAAAAAAAAAAAAAAAAAAAAATTACAAAAAGTCTTTTTTGGGCCAAAAGTCACAAAATGGTCACTTTGCGGTGCGCCAAATTGGGAAACAACCACTTGTTGTATGCTATTGAAATTTTTACAGTTTGTTTTTAGTATAATTTTACAGGTATGGGAGCAGAATTAGCCTGATTGGATAAGTAGATCTCTTTATATTCAAAAAAACTATATTCTCTTTATATTCAAAAAAACTCGTTTTTATGATTGATAATTATAAATTAAACATAATGCAAACTAAAATAAACCATAACCATACTTCTGTTCTTCTTCTGATTCATTGGTATTCTTAAAACCTTTACGCACTCCTCGATTATGTTTTCTCCTCTTCTTAATAGAATCAAGAGATTTTCTTTCCATAGAAATTATTCGTCGGGCGTTATTTGAGACACATAATTCATTTGAATAAAATCCAGCAACAACACCTAATCCTTCTAGAACCTTTAAAATTCCAGTTGAACCGTCATTAAAATTAATGACTGCTGAAGCTACACCCAACTCAACAGTAGTTTTACAAACATAAATATCTTTTGGACATCATTTCCAAATCATTCCATTTAGTATCTCATTGTTATTTTGTGTTTTGCCATGAAGACATTTTTTTAGCAAATTATCATCACTTAAGCTTAAAAAAACAGGCTTTATTTCTTCAAGGATAGCAATGGGTAATCCTCCCTTATGGTTGTACGTTAATGTACTATTTATTTTGTCAGCCTGATACTTACACCAACTATCAGCAGTACGTGGGCACATTTGGTGTCTTGATTCAACATCTTTTGCCTCAAAACAATGGAAAAGTACTGCTCCAATAGCTTTTTTTAACTGGTAAACAGTAGAACCTGTTGATTGCTAAACTGCAATGCCAAAATAATTTTGCAGTTTATTTATAGCTTTTTCAGTAAGACGACCTGCACCACCTAACATTTTTCCATCAGATAATTTCTGCTTATTTGTTGCTTTGAGTTTCCGTAACCGTCCTCCAACTCTCTTTTGGATATGTCCCACACACTCCAATTTTTCAACAATTATCCCTTTGTATGGATCTTTAGCTACAATATCAGAGTATGACTTAGAGTCTCCATCCCCTATGTATTTTGTATATCGGAGTTTGCGACTATGTTCTGAAGCAACAAAACAATCTACTAAAGCAGCAGCTTCCATAGAACCAGCAGAACCAGTATGATTAATGTTGCAATCGTGAGTTGAAATATATTCTTCATATTAATCAGAACCCTTCTTTGCTTCCCAAGATTGACATGACTTACAAACTGTAGATCGTACACGATAATCTAAACACTTTCCTGTGTCACTTGCTATTACAGTAACAACACCATTTAACGATGCAAAACCTCTTCGTTGCCATGATCCATCACATGATACAGTTACATTCGAAATACCATTTTCATCTCCGTCAGTAGCAAATATGGATTCTCGCAATTCAGTGGAGGCATTGTTCATAGAACATGTTACAACATCAATATACGATTTACATACATTTTTTTGTAATTCATTGAACACAGTAACATTCATTGGAGGTGGCATGTTTAAATATCCACACAATTTTTCTAAACCGGTGTGACCTTTTCCAATTTCTCTTATTGCAATAACAGATCGTACATTTATTTCAAATGGAGGTCTACCACGACTGCTTTTGCGATTGCATTTGTTACTAGAATGAAAGGTTGCATACCAACTACAATTTGAACATTGCAATAATAACGGTATTGACAAGCCTTGCTTTTTCAATATGTCGAATGTTAGACTAATAGTCTTTTTTTCACAATCAGGGCATGTAGCTATTAAATTTACAATTTTTATAAGAATATCGGTAGAAAAAAGGTAGAAAAAACGAATTATACACAGTTGAGTTTGAATAATTTACATAGGGTAACAAATTGGTGTCATTGGTGGGCAAGGGTGATGCAATAGTATTTTGTTTGGATTTATTAGTGATTTTAGAATATAGTGGTGTACCTGTTGATAAATATGATAGGTTTATTTTCATTCCAGAAGAAGAAATAGGTGGGTTAGACAAAGAAACCTCAGCTGATTCTTCTTGTTTTTTTGTATGCTGATTACCTTTAAAAGAGCGTCTAGAAAATGCCTTTGAATGGCTAGACTTTCTCTGCAACAAAGCTCTACTCTTTTTTTTATTATTCATTATTATTAACTATAACAAAAGAAATAAGTAGCAAATGAAAAACAATTAACTTAATAATAATAAAAATAGCAGAGCTTTGTTAGAGTTAACTTAGTTATTAACTTAACTGTAACAAAGCTCTGCTAATTTTATTGTTTTTATAATTATTACAACTAAAGTTAACGACGATAATGTCATTAAACAATAATAATAATAGATAAAAAAAGTCATCTAAATTAAAAATAATTAACTAAACCAAATAAACAATGATTATAAACATGAACAATTATTCATTCACTTCCAGCTTCATCCATTTTTTTGACATAAAATTATTTAAGTAAAAACCCCATGTAAAACGTTTTTTTTAGTTTAGTGACTTTTTGCATGCAGTTTAAAATTCTGTAAAATACTTTAATGACTTATAATAACCAACACTAGGATTCTAGAGTATAAATAAACATACTTTTATAGGTTTTAGTGATTCAAAAGTGGTTGCTAAGGGCGTCGCTATGGAAGTTTGAGTTCTGAGTTTATTAATGCCTATTTTAAAATGAAAAGTTAGATATCTTCTTTATTGTTTTTTTAAAAACAAATTACATAGGCGTTTTCTACATAGTTCAATTAACTTGAAAACATTTACTTTGAAATTTTCAATTTTTACTATTTTTTCACCCAAGTACCACCTTAAATCATTTATTCTTGGTCTGCAAAGCGGGTTATGATGATCTTTAGTGAGCTGAACTTGTCTTCGCAGGTCTTGGTGTGTGGCCTGAATATGGCAATTAGCCGGAGATGGATAAACCATAATACCAATAAATATAATAGTTATTTCTACGATTTAAATATAAAATGTTTAATAAAATAAACTAAGACATTGTAAATCAGTCTTATATTATTGTTTATTAGTTGTAAAGTAAGTTTTTTTGATTAAGAGTCTAAAAAATTAATTTATTACAAAAAAACATTAAATTTTGTATTTTTATCAAGTCATGCGTATATGTTTTATATAAGCCCAGGGCACGCGAGGGGTTAATAATTTGCTGGTGCAAAATTATTTTTAGGCCCCCTCCTTACAACAATAATTTTATTAAGAGATTCAGAACATAATAATAATTATAATAATAAGCGCTGGCTTATAAGAAGCCAGTGCTTCTCAACCAGAGAGGCTCAAAAATGTTTAATTGGGTTGGAGATTTTATTGTTTAAAATATTATTATTTCTTAGTAAACATATTCCAGTTTTTTGTATTTATAAAAAATGTATAGTGAAATACAATATGAGTTCAACTTAAATACGGTAAAATGGGTTAATCTAAAAAATTTCTTATTTTTCAAGAAAAGTTTTTTCTTTTATATATAGTTTAAAACATTTATATTATAATAAAATAAAATATATTATATAATAAAACTAAAACTAAAATCTTTGATTTTTAGTTTTGTGTTAATGGCTATGTTCTTTAAACAATAAAATACAAATTGTATTTGGTTACCTTCCATAAATCCATTTTAGCATGGCATTTAATAATGTGCAGAAAATAAAGTGGTGTTATTTTTTGTTACGATAAGGCCCATATCTATGCCCTCCCCCTCCCGGCCTCTCAGTGCCAGTCCGACCCTGCTTATATTGACCAAATTAAGTATAATATTTCTTTTTTTATCAAATAATTTCTTTATTTTACAACATAATAAAAACATTACCATTAGATTCAAAATAAAAAACTATATTAGACCGTATTTTTAAACTCCTTAAAACTAGTTTATTATTTAAGACTTAAGATGTTATAAATCAGTAAATTGTCGTTTATTCAAATTGATGCACCAAAAAACCTTTTTACTTTTACAAAGATGTCATCAAACAAAAATATTTCTTACATGTTCTGATAGAGGTAGTCCTATGTATACTAATCTGTTTTTACATTATGATTTTTTTTAATGCTTTTTGTTAAATAAAATTTAGGTATAAATGACCGACTTAATTCCTAATAACTAATATATTGAAAAATATAATAAGTAATAAATAAAATAGTTATAAGTATCTCATGAAATTATTTAAAAAAAGGTTCTCGATGACAAGATTTCATACAGTTTTCTGCGAGTTTCCCTTGACTACATAACTAAAGGCTTATTTTTTCCTTTTTTAAGACTTATTTTGTTTTTTCAAAATATAAACTGTAAAACTATTTTCTATTATATTTTTTTTCAAATTTTTTTTTTATATTTTTTTCAAAAAGTAAAATGTAAAACTATTTTACATTGTTTTATTACTCTTTACATCAAGTATATTCTAATTTCAGCTTTTTTGAAGCTTTTTTACTGTATTTGCAAAAAAAAGTATATATTGTTAAAACTATTTGTAATAAAAGTATGTATTATTAAAACTATTACGATGTAGTTGTAAAAATATATGGAGAAAAAAAAAAAAAAACTTTATAATATAAAAATTTATCTAACACCTAATATTTCTTATATGCAGTAGACTTTAAAATGTCTCCGTGTATTACTTTATAATTTTACTTTTTAAACTTTTCTCGACAACTTTTTTTTCTTATTTTTCAATTCGAAGGTTCTTGATGACAAGGCCTTTAGATCTATATAATATATATTTTATATTATTCAAAATACTTTAAATTTTAAACGATATATAAATATATTTTTTTTCATTTACTCTATGAATTATTTACTATGTCGTGGAATGAAATTATATTGAAATATTATAAAGTAAGAAACTATGAGGAAAAAAAAAAAAAAAAAAATATATATATATATATATATATATATATATATATATATATATATATATGTAAACTTTTTTATATATATATATATAAAAACAACCTAGCATCATCCTAGTCCATCACGCAATATCTTGCACTTTTTAATCTCCTACCACCCCTTTATAACAAGTTAACACGTTTTTACCATCCTTTTTTTAAAGTACATCACAAGTTTTTGATTCATCACCCATACCTCATATCTTTTTTTATTTTATTTTTAAGTAAAAAATAGAAGAGGTAAAACTGAACACTTATTTTTATAACTTTTTTTTCTCAGTAAAATGATTTATAAAATATTTTTTGTTTGTTTTTGTGAAGAAAAATGAGCTCTATCCGACTATGTGAAAAAAAAAAGAAGTTTTTTAGTAAAATGAATTTATTTGAAAAAAAAGTTCAGTTTTACCCGACAGTTTGGTTAAAACTGAATGTGTTAAAGTATTGGTAATTTAATTTATTTAATAATAATAAAAACAATTAACTTACAATAAGATTACAATAATTTGCAAACTGTTAAGATTAATTTACTAGAAAAAGAGATTTACAAGTTTCGACATTTTTTGTACATTTTTTTGAAATTTTATAAGTTTCGACATTTTTTTGTACAACAAAATTCTTCACTAGCTTTATTTTTTTTTGGTAAACGTGATAGTCAAACCCAGCTTTTGCAATTTATACTTTCACATATAAACCATTTACATTTTTTATTTTCTTTATTTTCATTCCACAATTTTCAGCATTTTTTGCTGTCCACATTTTTTTTTTAAGAAAAATATTTTCAAGTTTTGGACTCAAAATGTTCTATTAAATCGTGTATCTTTAAAGTCCAATTACTGCTCGATTCAATGCATGCATTGCTGGTGTCTCTGGACAAATTGGTGTTTCAATAAGTTGCAAATGATGTTGTTTGAGATGGTGTGTTAAGATTTTTATTTATATTGAGTTTGTGTAGGTTGAGTTTGTGGTGGTTCAAATGTTTTAGCAATTTATGATTTAGATTTATTAATTTTGTTTATATCAAGAGGAAATAAATTAGTATTTTGAAATCCTCCTATTACTTGTAATCGTGAAAATTTTTAATCACTGTTAAAAAGTTTGGCTTGAAGCTGAACAAAACTTTCTTTTGATAAGTTGCTGCATAATACGCTTGCATAATCCCGTAGTGATAATTTCGCCAAACCTTTTTGACATGACAATATACTCCCACATCTAATGGTTGAAATATGTGGGAAAAGTGAGCTGGTAAATATATTAGCTTGATATTATTTTCAATGCACGATAGTGCAACTTTATATGTTAAATGTGTATTATGACCATCCAATACTAATGTAGCCTATAACAATTGTATAACAATACATGTAGCGTAGATTAGGGTATTATGAGCACCTTAAGTAAAAATTGAAATATTTTTAAAAATAATTATGCAAAAAATTTTACAATTTTTAGGGATCACTTCTCATGATCCACATTGATAATTAAAAATTTTTTTTCTTAAAAACAAAAAGGTTTTAAAAAAGTAGCAAAAGTGCTCATATTACCCCCAGAACACTTGGTAATAAGAGCACTTTGAATTCAAAAAAATAACATTAATTAAATAAAAATCATCTTGAAAATTAGAACTAATTTATTAAATATAGTAATTCGTTATTAACAAAACTTATCTTTAAAAGATAAAATAGGCCACTTTTTATTGAAACAATACTACCTTGCTTTACAAAAAAAAAAATTAATTTTTTTTATTTTTTCAAATTTATTAACTCAAACCTTCAAACGATAAAATTACAAATTTTTCGAATTTAAATTACAGAAAGATATTTAGTATTGTAAAAATATTAAAAAGTTTGACTATGTTTTGTTTAAGAAGAAATTAAAACCAGGACAATTTAACAATTATAAATAAGGTAGTTTCAATGAAAAACACTGGGTAAATTGTGCATGCTCATATTACACAAAAATGGTTTCTTTAAATAAAGTCTATTTCTATGTTTCATTGTTTTTCAAACAAAAATAAACGGATTTTTGGCTAACATATTCTTTATGAAAAATCATATTTCATTATTTTAGCATCAAAATTTCGCGCCACAGATTTATTCATGCGTGATAAAAATATTTTAACAACACAAAAAATTTAATAGCGTTTTAATTAGATGAGAACCGCTAATTACTGCATATAAACTTATGCTAATTATACTGATTCCTGTTATCATCACATAAAGTCGTTTCATAAAATATAAAACAGCTTTAGCTTCACTGCTTACATCTTAGAAATCTTTTAATATCATATTACCAAGGTGCTCATATTACCCTAATCTACTCTATACCTGGAGTTTTTCGAATTGTTGGTATAAATTTATTCAGCCACTGCATAAATTGTTTATCTTCCATCCAATATGAAGTTTTATATTTTGCGTTTGATGGACCTTTTTTTTTTTTAATTTATTTATTTAAATTTCATGCTAAATTTTTCTATTCGATGTTCTTATATCCAAAGATATTGTTGGCTTAGCATAGAAACAAATAGTCATCAAGACTAATTTAAAGTAGCTTCCGTTATTGACTAACACTTTTGCATACCGAAGTACTACTCAAGCGCTGAGTAGGCGGTGGCAGGATTTGAACTCGTATTGCTCAATAGTCCGGGTTTTAACTTTTCGTTTGACGCTCTAACCATTTGAGCTATCCAGCCACTTAAACATCAACTGCTGTATAGTTTTTACTTAAATATTATAAATGGTGGAATTGTAGGTCCACCTGCATTGATATAATTACCAACTGTATAATTCATTTTTTCATTATTAGCGACCAATTTTAATGGACGTTTAGCCCCACGTCTGCAAATAATTGGTTGTCTGCCTTAGTCACCAGAAAACCCGATTTTGTCGAAGTTCCATAAATTGAACGAACTGTTTTCATTAATATTTGCTTTAAGAAATTGCTTTTCACATGTTTGGAAATAGTTTGCTACAATTTCTTTGGTGCAAGACGCTGCTCTCAGTGTTGATATGTTGCAGCTTTAATGCTTAACTTGAATCTCCATCTGTTAATAGAATGGTAACATCAGTCTTTTCCAGGTCGGCTATTTTTAAATAAACTGGTTTGATTTGTAATTTTTAAATAAACGGCTATAATATCTATGGTTTGGCTTTGCGTCCAACCGAAATCCCAATTTGATAATTTTATCAGTATTAATACCAATATTATTTTAATCAGACTACTTAGAGTTGTTGCTTTAACAGACCCTTGCAAATTCACCAATTATTTACACAATTCGATTAAGGCACCTTTTGAAAGATTGTATATATATATATATATATATATATATATATATATATATATATATATATATATATATATATATATATATATATATATATATATATATATATATATATATATATATATATATATATATATATATATATATATATATATATATATATATATATAATAACAATTTCTTATCATTGCAATTAAAAAAATTATTGTGATGCAAAAAATTAGAAATCCAGTCTTTGAGTTATGTAACCTTATAATAAGGTACAACTAATATATAGTTATTGATTCTATTCTATTTTATTTACTGAATATCACTTGTCCTAGTTGTAAATTCTATCCAAGTGGGCATACTTCGTCTGGGAGACATCTTTTGGACGTCTTACAGACGTCTGGACGTCCGTGAAACGTCTGACGGACGTCCCCCGGACGACGCATGTCCACTGAGATTTAGCTCTATAAAAGTGAGTTTGATTTAACCTGTTCCTCTTTTACTGCTGGGGATAGAAATGTATACATAATCAATTACAACCATTTCTTCCACTTAGTTATTTGATTTTACACAAGACACCTATCTAACTATTTCGGTAATTACTCAATTAACTCTTACTCTAATATGACTTTTTTTTTTTTGTTTCCCTTAGGCTTTTAAGGTTATATGTGCAAAATTTAACGGTACGATCTGATAGGTGATGAGTGATCTGAAAATGCAGAAAAAATTGTTGCAAAATAAAAGTAGTTCACATGTTTAGACAATCTAATAAATAATTGCCCAGATTTATGTAGATGACCAATTAGCTTTGAAACTTCAATATAACTTCAATTTCAAATTCAATTCAACTTCAATTGAAACTTTAATATAAAAATTGTAAAACATTGAACAGCAAAACATTTCAATATCAGTTTAGACAAAATTTAAAAAAAAAAATTATTAATTATAAGCATATAATAAATTAAAAATTTGTATGATTTTAAATATTATTAATATTAATTCTAAATAAATTATTCTTTAAACAGTTATATTATTGAATTCAGAATAAATAAAAATTTTATTTGTTAAAAATGGTTTCTAAAAACGGGTGCCAAGAGCGGCCCTGAATTTAATACTTATCAAGTACACGTAATATGTACATATTTGGCTTTCCTGGGTTGACTTCACTTTTCGAAATAAATTAAGTTTATAAATGTAAATCACTGCTAAAAATTCAAAGCTGACTGCTTTGAATTTTTTAATTGCCAAATAATAATAAATCATGAAAAAATAATTGAAATACTCTAAAATACAATGGCTATTGGACTTTGAAATAACAATACAATATACCACAATAGTTATTGAAATTATTTTCATCAAAACATGAAATAGTTATTGTAATTATTTTTCATCCTAGCAATACAATACAAAAGTTGTTGAAATTGTTTTAGATCACAATACAATACAATAGTTTTAGGATTTCGATGTATTGTTAGAACTAAAACAATACAATATTTATTGCAACTGTTTTTCATCACAGCAATACAATAACATTAAATAATATTTTATTTTTATCTCTGGTATAACAATACAATATTATTCTATTGTAATGTGTTATTGTATTTAATTTTTACAGTCACAATTACCATCGTCCGAACCCTAAATTTATTTAATTTTTCATTGAAAAAAAATATGTCATTTTGCCCTATTTTACATTACACGCACACACACACACACACACACACACACACACACACATACACATATATATATATACATATATATGTATGTATATATATATATATATATATATATATATATATATATATATATATATATATATATTTATGTATGTATGTATTATATATATATATATATATATATATATATACATATATATATATATATATATATATATATATATATATATATATATATATATATATATATATATATATATATATATATATATATATATATATATATGTATATAAATATATATATATATATATATATATATATATATATATATATATACATACATAAATATATATATATATATACATATATATGTACATATATATGTATATATATATATATATATATATATATATATATATATATATATATATATATATATATATATATATATACATATATATATATATATATATATATATATATATATATATATATATATATATATATATATATATATATATATATATATATATATATATATATATATATATATATATATTAAATATTTAAATGAAAAAAATACGACTTTTTTATGGGACTTTAAGTTCCATGCCATTCGGCAATCATTCAGCCATATATTTCTAGAAATATATGGCTGAATGATTGCCAAATGGCATGGAACTTGAAGTCCCATAAAAAAGTCGTATTTTTTTCATTTAAATATTTAATATATTTTGATCTATTTTATAAATATCGATCACTCTTAAACCGACAAAGAGCTGTATTAAATCCAACAGAATACAACACAACTCAATAATAATAATAATATATATATACATATATATATATATATATATATATATATATATATATATATATATATATATATATATATATATATATATATATATATATATATATATATATATATATATATATATATATATATATATATATATATACAGTCGCGGTCATATTAGGTAATGTTGTTGATAAAATTGAAATTAGAACAATAAAAACAAAATTATTTACATCAGGATCTATTTAACTGCAATTATTTATAACTATTTTTAACTCATTGCAAAAGTAACTCTAGGAAAAAAAATTGGCTACCTTACAAATTTTCTTTCCAAAATAAATATGACAAAATAAGAAACATCAAAATTTTTATTATGAAGTATAATGTTTTGCCAATAACTTTTATTACAAATGCAAGAATATCATGTCTGATTTTCATTTTAGTACTTTGTTGCACCACCTTTTGCTTTTACGACTGCTTCTAAACGTCTTTGCATGCTTTTTACATGCTTTAACGTGACGTAAGCACAAATTTAAATTTTAAGTTTCACTTAGAACCTCATAAAATTCTTTTTTGTTTGCTTAACTTGAATTATGTCTTTTGTACAGTTAACTGGAAACATTTAATTTAAGATTTTTAACAACCAGTCTTATCTGAAGTTATTGTAGAATTTTTCTTTGCTATTTGTAAAATTAGCATATCAGTTCTTGTTAAAGTTTATCTTGAATTTTAAGATTGGTAATTTCATTTAATAGAGTTAGTTTCGCAACGAGTTGAAAGATTTATAAATATATATTTTTTTTCCTTGGAATCAAATTAAAAAAAAAATTATTCGAGATATTATTCTAAAAAAATAAATATATAAAATAAAATTATTCCAGTTTTATATTAATTATTTATTGATAATTTTTTTTATTTTTAATTAGATATTAATTAAATTATTCCAGTTTTATTAAATTTTTCCACAAAAAAAAAAAAAAAAAAAAATCATTCCAGTTGATATTATTAATAAAATTATTCCAATTATTCTTGACGTAAATAATTTCATTTTTATTGTTCGAGTTTTGATTTTATCAACAATGTTGCCTAATATATATATATATATATATATATATATATATATATATATATATATATATATATATATATATATATATATATATATATATATATATATATATATATATATATATATATGCATTAAGTTTGCATTAAAACTTATTAGTAAAGTCTGGTGTTTCGAAATGGAAATGAGTTGGCATGAACAAATGTTAGAGGGCTAAGGAAATACTAATAATATAATGTATGCAAATCGTTCATATGCGCCGAATTTCACAATTTCTTAAAATTGTAACAGTAAGTTATAAATCATAACTGCTCAACCAACAAATACCGTTTTTGTAACGTTACGCATTCGTCGCGCTCGTTAACATTACTAACGTTTTAAAAACATTTTTAAACGTTAGGTTACATGAAATTAGATGAGAAAAACGCTTTTAAAAGTAGAAAATACAAACAATATATAACCGTGGCTGCCAAAAGTTCCATAATATATTTACAAATAACCTAATGCTCATTAAATTATACGAGTTATTTGCGCATGAATTATTTAACTGAGTGACAAAGAGCAAAAGTTGTAGAAATATTGTAAACATGTATTTTTAACATTAAATCTTTAACAAATAATACAAAAAAAATATATATTTGACAGATGTAGTCTTGTTGACGCTCTCAAAGCGGAATCTGTTTTGCTTTAATCGGTTTCCTGTTTACAAGTTATTGATTTTTTATCAAAATTTAATACATCTGTTTCTTTTTCTTATATATGTTAGTTTCTAAGACAACAAAAATCAACACTAGGTGAGGAGATTCGGTTGCGTTAACGCAGCTGATCTTTCAATTACATTATCGCTGATGTCGTTTCACAATATATAAATTATATATTAAAATAATTATATACATTATACATTATGAAAAAGTTATGTATTATATAAATATTACAAAAAAACTATGAAAATATGAAGAAAATCCCGCAAACCTTAGTTATGCATTTACAGTCATCGTGTGAAATGCAGCATATTGCGTTTTGTGGAAATTTACAATAAACTCTTCAATTTTTAAAACATTTTTACTATTCAGAAGAAAGAAAAAAACACCTGTTCTTTATT
The DNA here is from genome assembly GCF_022113875.1 of Hydra vulgaris. NCBI lineage: Eukaryota > Metazoa > Cnidaria > Hydrozoa > Anthoathecata > Hydridae > Hydra > Hydra vulgaris. The sequence continues at coordinate 21,477,996 of NC_061160.1, read as the reverse complement.
ACAGCAGGAACCAACATATCTTTGGTTATCTGAATAGCGGAAGTTTTTGCGTCTACAGTTGACTAATTTTGTATTCCAAACGTCATTATAAAAAAATTTAGATTTTAAACTTATATTTTAAATTGTCATCTGGTTTAAATACATGTTGTAATTTAGTTTGTATTTATTTTATGCATAACATGTAATATCTAAATTAAATTTGAGTGGATATAAGTAAATTTTTTTATACCCACCCAATCTGCAGTATATTGGTAGAGTATTGTTTTTATATTTCTAGTAAATTCAAGTTAATTTTGTTGTTTTTAAATATTTTTCTTATTTCTTTTGTTTTATTATTATAATATATATATATATATATATATAATATATATATATATATATATATATATATATATATATGATATTTGTTTGTAGCTATAAATAAAATAAATTAAAAATTTTAATCTTAGTTTATGGTGCTTAGAAGTAGCAGACTTGGGTAACTGACGGCATGTCACCCCAATTTACTCATCCTCATTTTTAAAGTCTTTAAAAGTATACAAAAATGTAATATTTGTATATAGCTTTATATTACGTTTTTTTTTTAGCTTCTTCAAAGGTTATTAAAAAAACTTTTATTAAAAAAATGGAGTTTAAAAAGAGTTTAATTGTGGCAATTTTATCTTCCTATTTCATCGTTTTGTCATTTGCTGGAAGAATAGTAAACTTATCCTTTTTATACTTGTTTCCTCTTGTTTACATAAAAATGTTAATAAAAACTGCATTCAAACATTCAAACGTACTTGTGTTTTTATATATTTTATTTTTAGACATATGATAAATGTTTATCTCACAATGACTGTCCAAAAGGATTTTGTTGTGCTTACACTCATCGTATTTCACAAACAAATGGGTTTTGTTTAAAAAATAAAGAAATTGGAGAGACTTGTTCCATTAGTTTTTTGGTAATTTTTATGTATTATTTGTATAGCTTTTGTTTTTATTTGTTAAAAAACCTTTATCGATGTAAAGTATTATAATGATAAAGATTTATAGCAATATTTATATATAGGTAACTTATTCAAAATAAATCTAGTTTGTTTTAGTTTATTAAAATTCTATAATTTATATTCAGTATTCCTATTCAGAATTTGGGTTTTACTATTTATGTTTATAGTTCTATATTTAAATAACTTACGCCAGTTATTATATTTCATGTATTCAATTCATCTAATACCTATTATTTTTAATTGGATTTTAATCAGCTTCATCGATTTATCAGTTTCTTCATTTTTAATAATATTTATTTGAGTTTAGCATAAAATTTTAAAACTTTAAATATAAAACAATATAAAATAAAGATTGTTATTATTTAAAAAAAAAATCGGATGGGTAAAATAAATAAAAAATCAGTATAAAAAAAGTATACTTAAATTTCATTTGACTAAGTTGAAAATCAAAAAAGCCAGATGTAAAGCAAAGCCGATTAAAAGCTACAAACTATTAAAACAAAAGTTGAATTAACCAGAGACAATGTTTTTGTTGACAACTTTATATGTCGTTAATAAGTATCTTTTTGCTCGCCCGTGCTAAGTAAAAATAATAAAAAAATATTTTGCACCATCTCGTACCATTTTGTGTACAAAAATTAATATTATAATCAATAATACAATATAAGACTATTAGCATGAACAAACATTAGTTAGTTTATAGTGTGCTTGTTTTGGGCGATCAAAGGACTATCAGATTGCATAAATGAATTCTTTGTCCCAATAAAGCTTTATTTTGATGTCTCATGATTATAGATGCATAAATTTTAGTCAGAGTGAATAAATCCAGTCGGTCAGAGTGGGTCAACAAACAGTCTGAAAGTACACATTTTTTACTAAACAAATGTAAACTTTTTTCTTAAAATAAATTTTCTGAACCAGAATATATTTTTATAAATCCAGTAATGAGTTTCTGGAACTAAATAATACATTTTTGATATTAATCTCTAAATAAGCACCCAACATTTTTTGCGCTATTTTAAGTTCACTTTTGCTTCCTGCGTAATGGTAAAAATAAGAAATAAAAATATATTACTTATTGTTATATTAGGAAGGTAGGTTGAAGAAGTTTAGCATGTTACTTTAAACCTTTTAACCAAAAAAGAATGTTCGTATCTAAAGAAACAAGTTTATAAGATAATCTCTATTTATCAATTATTTATTATACTATAAATTTTTAAATAGTAGTTTGTAAAATTCCAACTTAAAAATCCGCATCATAAAATCAGTTAAATAATTTGTATGTCACTTTTATCAATATTAGGAAACTTAACGCTTTTAAGTTTTTCTAAATATTTAAATTATTTCGTTAAAAAAGTTTTTTTTTTTTTTTTTTTTTACAAGCATTACAAAAACAAAGCTACAGCTGTCGTGTTTTTAAGTTTAAAGTTTAAGCAAGTATTTTTTTTTATTATTTATTTGAATCTATGCTATGCTATATTTTGCTATAAAACGCTCCTATATCCAAAGATATTTTTGGCTCAGCATAGGAAGAGCCACAAATAGTCATAAAGACTAATCCAAAGTATCAGCATCCGTTATTGACTAACATTTTTGCGTACCAAAATACTACTCAAGCGCTGAGGTAGTGGTAACTAGTTCTACACAACAACCCTAGTTTTACACACAACCCCTGAGTTAGTGGTAACTCGTTTTACACAACAACCCGGTTTTAACAATTCATTTAACGCTCGAACCAACTGAGCTTTCTAGCCGCTTTAATTGCTAATTTGTTTTGAATTTTCTGTTTATAAATCTAATTTACATTTTTCAAAAGTTCGTTTTACTGGTCAACTTTTCAATTGATTTTTTAAGTGAATTTTCTGTTTAGGAAGACGAAGTTTTTACATGCGGCTGTGATTACGGACTTACTTGTACTATCCCTTCACCGGATTTCAAAACAAAAAGAAATAAGAGTTCACTTGCAGAACCAAAGAAATATAGATGTATGCGAATTCCTGAGGAAACTAAAGAAGAAATTGAAACAAATAGAAATGTTTGAAAATTTTCTCAGGCACAAGTTGATCGGAATTTCATGCAATTAATAGAAACTTTTTGTTTAGAAAAGACATTTTTATTATTGTTTGTAATATTATATATTCTGAACTGTTATTTATTATAAAAAATACACAAAATATCCTTTTATTTATGTCTTCAAGTTCTTTTTGTTTATATATTTGAGTGACTTTAGAGCTACTTAAATACGACAATATGGTTTTATTGTCAATAAACTTTTTTTCTTCATCCGAGTTTATTATTTATTTTGGCAAACAGTTTATAGCAAAACATTGTTATAGATTATTATTAAAAAATAAATTTTCCATTTTTAGAATTAATTATCTATAGTTTTACTGTAATAAAACTTAAAACACAACTACCTGTCACATTTTTTCGTTTTTTTTTTCGTTTTGCTTAACTTAAACTACTCATTAGTCAACTTTTTAGCAATTGTTTTTGTAAAAAGAACATTTTTGAATTTTTTTTTTATGAAAGTTTTGAACTTTTTTAAAAAGAACTAATTTATGATGCAAGATTTTAAAAAGTTTTGCTAAAAAATATCTGTTTACAAATGGCTAACCAATTGCCAACTAAGTCATAAGTTTAACATTTGTACGATTAAGCGTTCCCAGGAAAAAAAGTTCTATAGAATTTCTACAAACTTTTGAAACATATGGCCTATAGAAATTCTATAAAATTCTATAGAATTTTTATAGAATTTCTGTTAATTTCTATAGAAATTCCTGTAGAACTTTTTTTCTACTTTTTTTTTTCTATAGAAAAAAAATGTTTTATAGCAATTTCTATAGAAATTAAGAGACATTCTATAGGAATTCTATAGAATTCTATAGAATTTCTAAAGGCCATATTTTTCAAAAGTTTATAAAAATTCTATAGAACATTTTTTCCTGGGTTGCCAAAATAAATATACCTGGCAAAAAAATCTAGAGTTTTTTTTATTTCTAAAGTTTTTAAAAGGACTCTCAATACATGTAATAATAATATTATGTTGTAATATAAATGTTTAAAAAAAAAACTTTTCAGCTAAAATATTTTTATTAAAACTAAATAAATGCATACCGAAAAAAACTAACCTTGCTGCTTTAGTAAATTCTGTCAATTCCCATTTTAGTCTCATCTTCAAGTCTTTATAATACTCACCCTTTTACAGTTGCAATCTATAGAATTGCTTATTCTATTTGAGCGCATTTAATACTAGGAGTTTTATTATTTAACATCACTTTAGACTTGATGAAATGATTAATTTTTAGTTGTTGTTTTTTTTCTAAAATTTTTAAACAATCATTAGTAGTATATGCAGCTGTCAATGAATTCAAGAAATAAAAGATCATTAAAGTTAAAAAAACAAAAAAATAAGCAAAGAATTCTTAAAAGTTTGAAAAAGTTGCAGATAATAACGATAAAGTTGTAGATAATAACGATAAAGTTGCTGAATTATTTAATAATCTAGAAACGGATGTTAAAGCAAAAAATATGAAAAGATTGAAATCAAAAAAAAAGAAGATACCGGGTCCAAAGTTAGTTAAATTAAATCAACAAGGAACCCTGTTTAGCATCAAGTAAAAAAGTTATAACTTTTTGTCTCAGCTATATGATTTTGTTTTCCTGATCATAATGGAGTTTGCACAAGTTTTAATGACCACAAAAAATAAATAACTTTTAGAAATTTGTGTATTTCACTTTACTGGAGCAGAGAGAATGCTAGATACTATTTTGCTATAAAAAGAAAAGGACTAAACTCTAAACTTACAGCAAATGCTAAATTTTATTATTGCATGCGTTGACAAAACATTTTTTAATTTAAAAAACTACAATTCGATTAAACAAACACATTACGTGTTTACATATGATCACATTATATAACCACATTACGTGTTTACATATGACCTCATTATATATTATGTGTTTACATATGAATGCAACGTAGTTAATAAAATAAATTGCTTTATTATTGGAATGAATCTAAAGGCGAGTTTCCACTCATCCGTTTTTCTACGGAAACGGGATAGGAAAGGAAAAAATAATTACGCGAGCATGCGTAATAAAAAATTTTCTTTGTTCGAAAGAAAACTGCGCATGCTCACGGGATAGGAAAGGAAAAAATAATTACGCGAGCATGCGTAATAAAAAATTTTCTTTGTTCGAAAGAAAACTGCGCATGCTCACGTCATTATTTTTCCGTTGATAAAGATAATGAATAGAATTCTCTGAATTCTATTCATTATCTTTATAAATCTCAAATCCGTCCTTGTATGGAATACTGTTACCATATCCGGGAGCAGATCTTCTAATGATGTCCTTTCTCTTTTAGACAAGGTGCTAAAACGAATTGTAAAAATAGCTGGATATATCTAGTTTTGTAGCCAACCTCTAACCATTATCACATCGTCGTAATTGTAATTCTCTTTCTTTTTTTCTATAAAGACTATAATGACTATGAAAGAGCTAATATATATATATAAATATATATATGTATATATATATATATATATATATATATATATATATATATATATATTTATATATATATATATATATATATATATATATATATAATTATATATATTAGCTCTTTGAAGCAGTATATATATATATATATATATATATATATATATATATATATATATATATATATATATATATATATATATATATATATGCTTTAAATAGCTAATATATCAACATATATATATATATGTATATATATATATATATATATATATATATATATATATATATATATATATATATATACTATAATGAGCACTGCTTTAAATAGCTAATATATCAATATATATATATATATATATATATATATATATATATATATATATATATATATATATATATATATATATATACTGCTATATATATATATACTGCTATATATATATATACTGCTATATATATATATATATATATATATATATATATATATATATATATATATATATATATATATATATATATATATATATATATATATATATATTAAATTTGTGAAATATGCCGACTGAAAACAATTTTTATACTTAGAAAAAAAAAATGATACCTTAAAATTAAAACAAACACACCAATATCTTAAACAAATTAAGGGGCAGCAAATTTTTCAGGGCAGCCATTTTTTGGAAAAATATTTGAGCGAACCTTGTTTATTTTTGGCAAAATCATTTAATTATTGAAATTCCTAAAACTCAAAATACTATTACAGATAACAGAAAACAAATAACAGAAAATCCTTCAAAAAACGAAATTTTTAATGACTTTAATTGCTATACCTAATATAGGTGAACAAAAAAAAGTTGAGTAATTTGATGTTTGTTAGAAATTACTTTAAAAGTTTTCAAGTAGAACTGGCCTTGGCCACAGTCAAATACCAGCCCCGGTCTTTTACTACTTGGGTAATATTCACACAAAATATAGCAGGCTTTTCAGTAATTTTAATTTCGTCCTCAAACAGTGATTTTGGTATTTTATCACGAAAAATTTTCAACAACCTTTTTTTTACATGCAAGGTTTCTTTTTTAACGATTAACATAAGATGGGGAATCTCGTGGAACTAAATTAGAAATTCTTTTGTTACTATCATAACCCAAGTTAAGTGGAGGATAGTCAAAGCAACTCCTGACAAAATGATTTAACATACCCAGGTAAAACAGTTCTATAGAATTTTCTATAAACTTTTGAAACATATGGCCTGTAAAAGCTCTATAGAATTTCTATAGAATTTCTATTAATTTCTATAGAAATTGCTATAAAACTTTTTTTTCAATAAAAAAAAAGTAGAAAAAAAAACTTCAATAAAAATTTTTATAGAAAGTCTATAGTAATTCTATATAATTCTATAGCAATACGGGTCTTGATTTTAAATTCTAGGGTCTTGATTTTAAATTCTAAGGTCTTGATTTTGAACCTGGACTCTAGAGCTTTTTATTTTTCTCTCTATTTATAAGAAGCAATTTTTTCTTTTTTCAGGATTTTACTTTTTTCCTGGAAAAGGCAAAAGACTGAAAAAAAAAATTATTATTCATTATAAAAGCACGTATTAGTTGTTCTAAGATAACAAACCATAATAAATACCTTTTATATTTAATGTTTAAATGTTTCGATAACAACGATAATAACTATAAATATTTTTTATATTTAATAATTAAATATTTTGTCGATTTTTTAAATTTATTTATTTTCTAAAAATAGCAAATTAAGTTATAGTCTATTAAGTTATTAGCACGCCATGTTTTAAATTTCAGTCATGTTTTAAATTTCAGTCTCGTATCTCAGTTTTTGTAATGAGCTGTTCTTTCCTGTATTTATTTAATTTATTTTATGGATCTATTTTTCTTTCTCTTGCAATGTTGAAAATTCCGATTTTTAAAAAATTCAATCTGAAACCTTCATTCTGGCTAAGTTTTCTTCCGAACAAACCATATAAGAAATCAGGATTTCAATGTAAAATCAAAGATTTCAATGTAAAATCACTTTAAAAATTTCATTCTTCTGATACAAATTTCAAACGTGTCAAGAACCTTTAATACATACTTTTAATTGAATTGTTAAAACTAGAATATTTTTCCTATAACTTTTGAATGCCTGGTCCATAGCAACAGGTAATTCATCGGTTCACAAATCAGTGAAAAATAGTTGTTAATGTAGTACTAACTATGTCAGTTACTAACTGACATAATTGGTAACTGACATTACCAACTACTTTTTAAGTTGCTGTAATGTCAGCTTTGCAAGTTTGAAAGATATAAAAAAGGTTACTTGACTTACCGCCATCACTCGAGTTGTCGAATTGTATTTTAAAAAGAATCTCGAATTGTATTTTAAAAAGAATGAATCAGTGTAAAGTTACAATTTTTTATTGTCCTAGAAAACAAAGAGTCGTCCAAGGTAAGTAAATATTTAGTCGAAGTTGGTCAAAAACGTTTGCGAACAAATATTGATCAAAGTTTTGGTTTCGGATATTTTGAGCCATTTAATGCATACTTTTAATGAATGTTGGTTACACATTTTCAATATTGATTAATACAAATCAATATCGTGAAAGCTTAATAAACGTATACATTAAAGGAATTGAGGCGTTTGTTTAAAATTTATTATTATACGTTTGTTAAGTGTCAGTTAAACGTTTAAAATATTGATTGATAATAGCCGATATTGTAAACCTTTAATCAACGTTTAATAAACGTTTACATTAAAAAGATTGAAATGTGCGTCATACTTTATATTAAGTTTTACATATAAAATTTAAATATAATAAAATAACATTTTGATGATTTTTGTTTGAATGGTTTGGACATTTAAGTTTGTAACTTAAAATAAAATTCTCTTACTTTAAAAAACATTTAAAAACGTTTATGATGTTCTTTAGTGAACTGAACCTGTCAGAGCGGATCTTGGTATGTGGCCTTTGTATTTCAATTAGCCTGAGGAAGATTGGACTAAATCAAAACGATTTTTCTTTATTTAATAATCCTAAAATAAACGTCAAAAATGCGTTTTAAACTTGACATTTAAAGGAAGTTTGTTCTAAACGTTATTCTGGATTTCATTCTAAATTGATAATCGACCAAAGCTAAATGTTTTGTCGTTGTTTTGACTTTGATAAGATGTTTATTGCGATTTTTATATGAAAGCCAATAGAAGCAACAAAAAATAAATTAAATAAATACAGGAAAGAACAGCTCATTACAAAAACTGAGATACGAGATAGAGATTGTAGAGTTAGAAACATATACTGACATATGGCTACTATGAGCCATATGTCAGTATATGACATATGGGTAATATGAGAAATTATAACAGACTTCTTTTTATAAGAAGAAGAAGTCTGTTATAATTTAGTCATATTTATAAATTAAAACTTGTAAAACTATTATAACGAATAAAATATAATAATAAATATAATGCTATAAAATATAAATATTAAAATATAAGTATTAAATATAGAAAATATAATACTAGTTATAATTATAATTATAAGTAGTATTATATTTATTATTAGCAGTGGCGTCACTAGAGGGATGTGGGGTGCAGACCACACTTCTGTGTGGTCTGCACCCCCAAAAAATGCAAATTTGGCAAAAAAAAAATTTTTTTAGAGAAATGTGTTGCGTCAGTTGATATATATATATATATATATATATATATATATATATATATATATATATATATATATATATATATATATATATTATATATATATATATATATATATATATATATATATATATATATATATATATATATATATATATAAATATATATATATATACATATATATATATATATATATACATATATATATATATATATATATATATATATATATATATATATATATATATATATATATATATATATATATATATATATATATATATATATATATATATATATATATATATATATGTAACAAGTTTTATTTTTAAGCATGACGCCTCAGAGGGTTAGCATTTTTTGGATTAGATCAGAAAATTAAATCCAGTTATAATGAAAGTTTTCTTGATTCATTCGAGTTGCTAGCTGAATACAAACCGTTTTAGCTAAACTCACGTTAAACAAGGTAAAGCACTTTCTATCTATCAGCTAACATTTGCGAAGAGTTCATACACGCTTTTAAAAATGTTTTTTAATGCCTCCAATATGTCTGACGTCATTACTGGGTTACAAGCCCGTATCAAGGAGTTATATCCACCAGCTGAATATGTTCCATGCACCGACCATTTCTTGAATCTGGTTGGTCTTGCAGCAACTGAGTCTTGTGTGGCATCTTTCTTTTTCTATTTTCAACAGCTATACAACTTTTTTTCTGTTTCAAAGGATTGCTGGGTAGTTTCGAAAATAAAAATAGAAAACGGTGTAAAGTTTCTCACAGACTAGAAGGTATTCACGCGCAGATGCGTCTTCCGCTCTTCAAGCGTATTATTCTAGTTACAAGGTATAATTATTCAAATCAGTTTTTTAAGTTCTTAGAGGTCAATGATACTTATTTATTTGTATATAAAAAATATATGTACAAACTTTAAGAGAGCTTAAAGTGTGATGACAACTGAACAATGACAAAATGCAATAGTCAAACACAATAGCAGAAATCAAAGGACTTGTCATGAAAATAAATAATCAGGAAACAACTATCATGATAGAACGCAATTATTGAAAAGTTCAACTAAATTAACAAAATACTTCAAACGGTTAAAAACAACTTACGAGTGTTAAAAAAACAAAAAGAGATTATATCGAGTTTTGACAAATTAAAAAACGAAAAAGAGCGCACAAAAGCCAACCTGACGAATTGACGTTTATTGAGGAATATTACTGTTAAAAGTAATTTTAAACATTACTGAACGAGGAAAAATAATGGCCAAACTTAATATAAATATGGATCTACTTGTAGATGAGCTTGACAGGCAAAAGCAAGCTCATGCTTTACTTATCTCTCATTTTAGATTTCTTGCTTGTCTTTCAGATTTTGATCCTGCTGCAATCACATCACACACCCAAAGACTTTTAAAAATCTATCCAAAAAATGCGAACATTTATTTTCCAAATGTATGTCTGCATTTCAATAGCTCTGTTCCCCATTTAATTGAAATTGGTACCGGTGAAACTAAATAACTAAGTCATTTTGATTTACTTTTAAATATTCGATCAAAGAAATTCGTATACACATTCCCTAATACCGACGTTATTCTAAGGATATTTTTTTCTGCTACTGTTACAAATTGTACCGAAGAAAGATTCTTTTCAACTTTAAAAAGGGTAAAAAAATTACTGCAGGGGTAATAGTGGATAGAAACGCTTGTCAGCTTTAGCCATTCTTCAAATTGAAAATGTTCATCTAAAAGATACCAACGTGGAGGGTGTGATTGAACTAACTAGCAATTACACTAGGGTGTAATTGAACTAACTAGCTGTTCAAAAACTAACTAGCTGTTCAAAAACTAACTAGCTGTTCGAAGTAGTTGAAAACTTTAGAAATATCAAGGGGGTGTTTTTTTTTTTTGTTATGAATATATGTAATGAAATACATTAGGGGGTTATAGTTTCGTTTTAATGTTTATAATCTATTTAGTATCTTTCCAAAGTGCTTTTTATATTTTTTTATAAAGTTTTTTTTTCTTACTTTGAGTTTACATTGAAGTTCGTTGTTGAGTTATACTTACTATAGTATATGGTTTGATTTGCTTGTTTTATTGATTTGATATATTTTTAAAAAGCTAATTTTTGTGCTAAATTAGAGAGCTTAAGTTTATCTGATATCCATGTCTTTGCCTTAACTTGAATATCTTTTTTGCTTAGTTCTCTATGTGGCGCGTGGGGTATGCAGCAAAACATTGCTATTGGAAATAGTGCTCTCAGGCAAATGAGTGCATTTACCTGAGTTTATTTTTAAAAGTTCGATTTGAAAAGATGCAGTCAAGTTTAAATGTTTTGCTGATAAGATTAGGATGGATGATGTGAAGGAGAAAGTAATATAAGGAGCAGGACACACGACGACACGTGTTTCGAAGTAGGGGGGCACAACCGTAAATTTGTAAATAAAGTCATCTATTTCTAAAAACGTCTCTCCAATTTTAAAAAAAAGTTCTCTAAAAACGAAAAGTCTTTTAGAAAAAAGTAAATCGCTTGATTGGTCATTTAGGAAAGTTGCATTTTTTATTGCATCTGTCCCTTTATGCTCTAAAAACTTTTATTACATTAACAAAAAGGTTTAGAGTATAACGGGTCGGATGCAACTTTCCTAAATGACGAATCAAGCCAGAATAAATTTTGGTTGATGGAACTGCTCGTTTGAGCAGAGAAATTAATAGTATTTGTATAAATGAGAAAGAAATTCAACCTAGTGACAGTGAGATAGTGACTCAAGCTTGGCAGAAAGAACAGTTATACATTTACAGTAAGTTTTTGGACTTTGTCAAGAAGAGAAAGGACATCTTTAGAAAAACCAGTCCAAATTTGACAACAGTATTCCATACACGGACGAATAAAAGAATTATAGTGGTAGAGAATGGAATGGTGAGTAAGAAAATGACGAGCAAAACAAGGAAAGATAACCTTAGGAGATGCTAACTATGCAATGGATTGTGTATATGGTTTCCATGAGAGGTGTGTAGTAAATGATAATATGAGAAATGTAAAGTAGAGGACTCAGTGAGAATGTTGTCATTCATCAGTAGGAATATTAACAGTAGTTGTGATAATTGTTAAAAGTAAATAACTGATTTTTGCTGGAGTTAAAATCCACAAGACACTGCAAGCCCCAGGTTGTTACAAAGAAGAGATTAGGTAAAAGATTTGCTGTATGTGACAGACATTAGATTGCTGTCCATTATATTCTCCACATAACTGTCTATTGCATTAACCGCGTAGCGGTCCATCGTATTCTCCAGATAACCGCCCATCCTATTCTCCAAATAAAAATTGCTGCTTCATTTTACTTAACATGAGTTATTAAAAAAATTGAAGTAATTCATATCTATCATAAGGAAGTTAATAAACCTGCGTCTCAAAAATACGGTACAAGACAGTAAAAATTTTTTTTTTGATTTTTGTAAAAATACACTAAGAAACAAAATCAAATTTTTTTTTTTTTTTTAAAAACGGTACAAAACAGTAATATCGTTTTGTAGCGTGCTTTTACATTGAATTAATGTATAAAACAGAGCTTCTGAGAGGATACGAGCAAACTCAGGTACTTAGAAATTTATTCTATTTTTGGGTAATACTTTAAATAGTTGTTCATTTTTATTTAACTCAGTGATTATGATTTATCGTAAATATAAAGACTTATCAATATCATTATAAGTCTCAAGTATTTTATCAAAAATTATAAGCGCTCGATTGCAAAGAAACCAAATATTTACAAAAAATGCAAAAAATAGATAAAAAAAGCAACCAATAATAAAGATTCAAAAACCTGTTATTGAATTTTTATTTTTTATTTTATTATTCCTATGATTGCATTGATTGGTTGAGACGTTCTGATAATTAATGTGCTAATAGTGCAGCTTTTTTTGGTGCATTGAAACTCTGTATCTTTTTCATATTGTAACGCCAAAGTTTCAAGACACTTTACATCTGACTTAATTTACTATTGTTGTAGTTATCGGTGTCATTGTTGTTGCTTGATTTATTTGCTGCTCGTTATCAAAGTTAAGCTTATGTTGTTTCCTAGCTTGTTTTGTTTCCTTTTTGCTGTCAAGTATCTTTTAATCTCTCAAATATTTCAAGTTTAAATAGACTCAACTTTTTGAATCTTAGCAAGTAGGTTTAAAAGGCAGTGGTTGAAATGGTGTAGTTACTTATACTAATGGTGATGGTGCAGATTCTGGTTGTTGAGATGCCAAAAACTCAGGTTAAGATAATAATATTTTAAATATATTAAAAGTTTGTAATTTTGACTGATCAATTTTATTGATATCCATTAGAAACAACCGGTATTTTGAAATTCAGTAACAATTAGCGTCTCTTTAAAAACTTTACCAGAGCTGGAAAAATTTGCGTTCAGCTGAATTAAACATTCTTTAAAGGAATCGCTGTACTTTGTCTCTGCATAAAACTGTTTAAGTCGTTTGCACCAAATTCGTTTGACTTTTTTAAGCTAAGTACGACCCAAAACTAGAATGTATCAAGTACCCATCTATACAAAAAGTATGAAAACCTTTTGGTAATTATAATTAGGTTTATTTAATCAAATAAACAATTTTTGCTTATAATAGATTAGGCTAGAAACCTTGATTCTTTTTAATTGTGGGAACGTACTCACCAGTAAGCCACTGCATTTATAACTTATCTTCCACTTTTTGTCTTTTAAGAAGTTTTTAATTTAAAAATAAGGGGTCGTCCATCAATTAGGTCACGCTTTATTGGGGAAAGAGGTATCTCATACGGAACTTGTTACTAAAGTGTTACGATGTTGTGACGAAGCGGGGGCGGGGAAGGGTCAAAAATAGTCAAAAATTGCGTGACGTAATTCGTGGACGACCCTATGTGTGACGCAAGACAACTACCATCAATGAATTAATGCAATTTCTAACAGTATTACTGATTTTTTCATAAATTTAAACCAATCTTAATGCCATCACACCTATTTCTTACGTACAAGAAATAGCGGCAAAAAGAGAGATGAAATATTTCCAACAATTCTGATTCTCAACTTATGACTCTCCCAGAAAAGAAACTCTTCTTTCATACTTTGTTTTTCTAGATATACATAACTTACAAACAGCAAGAGCTAGCTGCCCTGTAATAGATCTGTGCTTTTATCCAGTTGCATGCTAAATAGAAATGACGAAGAGTTTAGATCATTAATGACCAGCTGCAAAACGTTGGAAGACTTTTCAATAATTCTAGAATGAAATTCTAGAGTTTCTTTTAAGAATTTATGTCCACGTGTACTAAAATAAATAACTTCGTAAGAGCCAGAGCATTGAATCACTGCAGGTTATCAATAGAACAGGTTTTGAAGCGGTTATTCAAATAACGCGTAGAAGCCTTGATATTTCTGAAGATTAATAAAGCGTATTTTATTAAATTTTGGAAATAGAAAACTTTCCGCAAGGACTAATTTACTAAGCTGACATTTTTTTTAACGATATAAACCGTCCTAGCTTCACAAATATGGATGTGACTGTAAAGCTAAAAGCTTCTTTTGGTAAGTTCCCACTTTGGAAAAGGAGAGCGGTTATTATTATTATTATTATTATGTATTTCGCCGTTGAAAAAAGTTAACAAGTTTGTGCAATACAATATATAATACATGACTGGGGCAAGAAGAAGACTAGTTTAGTCTTATCACCAAGCCCCTCTTGTAGATGTTACTGAAAATTTTGTATGTTGGAAGTTCTGCTGTCGCACAAAGAAGTTCAATTGGTGAAAAGTTTAAATGGAGAAGTACAAAAAGAAGCTTGGGTGCGATAATCTAATTAAAGATGATTTAACTGACCAATGCAGTATTGCAAGCTGAATTTTATGCAAAGAATGTTTAGCATTATTTGACTAAGGCACCGCTTCAAATTTTTTTCTTTGATCTCTGTCACCCACGAGTTCTACTATGTTTATTAAATAAGACTTGAGAACAGTTTCTCCAAAAGTAAGGGGCTTTTTTGTTGGAAAATGCGATATGGAACTTTGAGTGATATTTCTAAACATAGTTTTTGTGCTGGAGTATAACTTAATTTTGGTAAAGTGCTGGCTTTTGCAAATCAAGCTTTTTTGGAATGTAAAATATCAACATTATTGAATGCGTTTTTTGATTCGCAGGTTTAGTAAGTTCTGACAATTTTTCAGGCTTTATACTGTCATTAGCAAGCACTTTGTCATATAAAAAGCACTGTGGCTTTTGTGTTCCACTTTGTGAAATAAAAAACCTTGTTACTTAACGAGAGTTATTAATGAACCTCAGGTCATTAACAAGTTGTAATGACAAACGAATCGTTATATATATATATATATATATATATATATATATTGAATATAAAAATGTCAATTTATACTATATATTAACATTTTTAACAAACTGTAGCAAAGAATAAAGTTATTTTTTACAAATACACATTTCAATTAATGAAAAAGAAAATATCGTCTTTAAAGTCGGACTGATCGTATCTTTTTCCACTTAAAAAAAAAAAAAATCCACCCCGTAATATTTTTTTAAATCTGTGACTGCAACATGAAGAACGCATTCTGGCGACCCCTGAAAGGTTCACAAGTTAAGACCACAGGTTAAGAAAAACTGTGATAAAAGTAATATTTTTACTTTTTCGAAATTATTCTGCTGGTAGATTTTTGTGCCGTCAAAATAAAAACTTTACATGTTTCTTGGTTATATTGATCATAAAACTCCTGAGTAAAGAAGAGCTAGGATAGGCCTCACAACACTTGAAGAGAGAAGACAAAGAGGTGATTTAATCCAGATTTTTAAATACATGCACAAAATTGACATCGTTATCAAAGTACATTATGCGAGGTCATAATCATTGACTGGCACAGCAAAGAGTACTGCACTGCATGCAGAGAGAGAAATTCTTTACAAACCGCGTTGTGTCCCAGTAGAACACCCTGCCGCAAACAGTAGTTGACGCAACCTCGGTTAACATGTTTAAAAGTTGTCAGGGTGAATATTTAAATCGGTAAAAAGGAAGCATAAAAGCATGTCTTTTAGCATATTTTTACGGTATGCTACTTGTGTGACAGATGTGCATGAATACCGAAGACTGTCAGTACAGAGATATCTGATGCAGCACATCTTTGTTGATAATTTAATAACATTGTTTTTCAATTTAAGTAGCAAGCATTGTTTTTTTTTATATTTCAAAACTTGAAAAGTTTTTAAGGATAGTTCGCGAGGTTAGAATTATTTTGTTCTATCTCCACAAATCAAAAAAATTGAGTTAGATTAATTTTTCTGCTTTTCATAGATAAAATATTTATTTTTTACAAAAAAATCAGTAAAAAAAAAAAATTAACATACTATACCTGACACTGCATTTTGTTTTATCTCCTTAATCCTGTTTATAAATTAAAATTATGATGTGTTATCTCCATTTTATTGATGTGTTACCTCCATTTTATCCAATCAAAAGTACGTCAAAATGGCAGCTGCGGAAGTTTTTGGTAAGCGAAAGACACTATGACTCAAATTGAGGTTTTGATTTTTTCAGCTCGTCGTCTGCCCCCACATGGGGGAAAAACTAGGATACGAAAGTCAGCACCTAAAACTTGGGCACAGGATGTGAGAAAGCAGCTAAGACAATCTGGTCAGCCGTATATAAATATAGAAAGGGAGAAAATGTTCCATGCAAGTCTGTAACCAAAAAGAAAGACTGTCTAAATTCTTGTAAATTCAGTTGCGCACAAAATATTAGTGATGAAGAAAGAACACGCATATTTGCTGATTTTTGGTCTATGGACAACATGCAAAAGAGACATTTCTACAGTCGAACCACTGAACGACTTCAGAAGAAACGTCATCGAACCATTCAATGAAAATTCGCGAAAAGCGTATTCATTTTATTATAGCTTTTTTGTTGGTGATTTGCAAACTCGAGTTTGTAAAGAATTTTACCTCACAACTTTAAATATAAGTAGTAGAAGAGTTTATTATCATCATGAAAAAAAAAATTATACTACTGGAAGCCCAGCCCTTTTAAAATGGGGGACACAAACCAAAAAGGTTATAGATCAATCATCAAAACAAAGCGTTACAGATCATATCAATGCATTTCCACGTGTTCCATCACACTACTGTCATCAAAGAACAGAAAAAGAATATTTTGAAGCTTTTTTAAATTCTAATAAGATGTATGAACTTTAATTAACCTATTGTGAAGAAAAGAATATTGCCCCTGTTAAGAAGCATTTGTATAGATTCATATTTGATTATCACTTTAACATTGAATTTCAGAATCCAAAAACTGATTTATGTGATACATGCTATGAATACCGCAATCTAGTAAATCCAACTGAGGAACAAACCCAAAAGTTTACCGAACACATTATTTCTAAGAATGAAACTAAAGCAGAACGAGATAAAGACCGCAAAATTATAGATAAAAATGTGGCTGTAGTATGTATTGACCTTGAAAATGTAATAAGTTTACCAAAATCAAATGTGGGAGCATTTTTTTACAAACGAAAACTTTCAGCTTATAATTTAACTGGGCATTGCTCCATAAATAAAAAAGGTTATTGTATGCTTTGGCTTGAA
This sequence comes from Hydra vulgaris, assembly GCF_022113875.1. Classification (NCBI taxonomy): domain Eukaryota; kingdom Metazoa; phylum Cnidaria; class Hydrozoa; order Anthoathecata; family Hydridae; genus Hydra; species Hydra vulgaris. The sequence continues at coordinate 21,460,236 of NC_061160.1, read as the reverse complement.
GGTGTTTCGGATCGTGCAGGCAATGACCTTGCAAGTAGTGTAACATGCTTGCTAGAAAAGATAATTTCAGACCACTCTGATGTTAATAAACTCATACTATGGTTCGATTCCTGTGTGCCTCAAAACAGAAATAGTCACATGTCCATTGCTTTGCGTCAGTTTTTGATATGTTACCCAAAAATTAGAGTAATTAAGCAAAAGTTTTGTGAACCAGGACATTCTATTATACAAGAGGTTGTGAAAGTTTTGTGAACCAGGACATTCTAGTATACAAGAGGTTGACAATATCCACAGTCAAATTAACAGAGCACTTGCTCTTCTTGAAATATTTAGTCCTTTAGGTTTAACCAGAGCAATTTCTGCTGTTCAAAGAAGAAATTCTTTTTTTGTCTACCAAATGAAAAGATTGGATTTCAAACATTTTTCAGCTATTGCAAGCTATTTCAATTTTAAGCTTGTTCCCTATTCTTGCGGCGAAAAAACCACGTGATCATTGCGTAATTAAAAAATAAAAATATCTACCATTATGATATGGGGGCAAACAAACGCGTTGATTTCAGTACAACGTTACTTAAACGCTTTGAAAATGTCTTATGATTATCAAGAAAAGTTATCTAAAAAGGCTGCTGAACGTTACCAAAATAAGTTAGATTTAATAGGTGAGTTTTTTATACAACTAATAAAATTTAATACAAGAAATTTTAGTTTAGTTTACATATTAAACTCGCTAATACTATTAGTGTGTTTACTTAATTAAGTAAACACACTAGTTTTAGTGTGTTAACTTAATATAATTATTAGTCTAATTGTATTAGCGTGTTTAATATGTAATCTAATATAAAATTTCGTCTAATAAAGTTTATTAGTTAATCTTTTGTTTAATTACACTATACTATTTACTTCATCACACATACAATTATTAGTATATTACTAATATACTAATAATTGTATGAGTACAATTGTATGAGTAATAAATGTATGAATACAATTATTAGTATATTACTAATATACTAATAATTGTATGAGTGTGATTAACTAATATTATTAGTAATAATTAACAAATATTATTGGTAATATATTAATAATAGTATTTAACTAGTTAAATACTATTAACTAATAACTAACTTAATGTAGTTAACTAATAACTGCATTAAGTTAACTTAAGTTTAAGTTAACTTAAGTTAACTAATAACTACATTAAGTTAACTAAATGTAGTTATTAATGTTAACTTAATGTAGTTATTAGCCTAAGAGTATTACTGTATTTAATATTTAACCTAATATGGACATTTGTCAATAAAGTTTATTAGTTAATCTTGTGTTTAATTATACTAAACTATTTATTTAATCACACTCATACTATTATTAGTATATTGGTAATATGTTAGTAATAGTATTAAATACTATTATTAATATTATTATTAGCGATTAAATAAACAGTATTGTGTAATTAAACACAAAAATAGTA